>JAQAHW010000088.1:0-703104 GCA_027580185.1 Tuta absoluta | reverse complement strand
GAGGCGATGGAAAGTCGCAGGTTCAAATCCTGCCCGCGCTCGAAAATATTGCAAGTTTGCAAAATATTTTGTAATTATAAATAATTTAATAAAATACCTGCTACCCGTTTTTCTGTAGGAATTAATTGCTCCCGCGGTAAAAGGTACCTTAAGTACTTGAATTATTATACCCAATAAAAAACGCATCAACATCCGTAGTTTTACAGATCTAAGCAAACAACGGGACACCACCCAC
This sequence comes from Tuta absoluta, assembly GCA_027580185.1. Taxonomy (NCBI): domain Eukaryota; kingdom Metazoa; phylum Arthropoda; class Insecta; order Lepidoptera; family Gelechiidae; genus Tuta; species Tuta absoluta. Next base: position 702,869 of record JAQAHW010000088.1, on the reverse strand, counting down.
CGAGACACGACTTTATGTTATACTATGTAATATTGTGATGATTCTAGTCGGGATAAATAAGCAGCTTATAGCTCTCCAGGCAAGCTTACAGTCAAGATCGTCATCTCCTTGCGATTTCAATTGGGGTCGGCGCAACACATACACAAAAATATATACACATATCACGCCTGGGAGTAAGCAAAGCGTAAACGGCCGCAAAAACGGACATTTACGCTACGTCTGACAAATATTTGAGGGTCATTCGGAAAATTGTGAATCAAGAAACACAAATAGTGTACACTACCGTAAAATACCGGTCGGCTTCAGAAAATCGCGTATCACTTAAGAGACAGGTTTCCTCAGCCCATCGCCCAAACTTGCAATATACACCCTCGAGCCCCTTAGTCGCCTCTTACGACACCCACGGGAAAGATATGGGGTGATGCTACTCTAAGCCGGCATCACACGGTTAATGCGTTAAATGCGGGTCGGCGCAACGTGTTTTATAATCAGATCCAAATCCAAATCAAGATTAAAATAGCATAATATTTTCTAAATCTTTGCTATGTGGACCGCCCTGACTCTAAATCCGGAAAAGGGTGAACAAAACAAAATGCAGTAACGTAGTACCTGTGCTGTGTGATGCTGTCTTAGAATAGCATCACCTTGTTTCCTCCCCGCGGATGTTGTAAGATGCGACTAAGGAACTCGAGGGTTTCATGTGTATTACAATTTCAGGCGATGGGCTGAGGCAACCTGTCTCTATAGTGATACACAATATTCTGAAGCGGTATTTTACGGCCGTGTACACTCTGCCTACTCTGCAAGAGATAAAGGCGTGATATGATATGTGTGTAGTACGCACTTTAGTTTTTGCTTTGTCTGCCTCGGCGCCCTTTCCGCCCTTATTGCTGTGTAGCCATCTCTTGATGCCGGTGTCTCCATAGTATTGCTGCCGGTTTGCAGCCCTCTTCCCGTTCTCGCCCTTTTCTGGTGCAGATTTCTTAGAAGGTCCCGCTGGAAAAAAAGACATCAAATGAGCATTTTTTTAATACAAAGAAACTATGTTCTCATGTCAAGTTCACACAATGCCTCTATGGGCAGGGTAAGAGAAGTGGGCAGCGCGAGCATGTAAACAGGTTACTCGTGCTGCTACTCGTCATGCCGCAGCTGCCACGTCCCGTTCTCCCGCGAGTGCCAGCACGAGCGCGAGTGAAATGTATTGCTCACTCGTATTGCTGCGAGAAGAGTATGACGGCAGTGTGTGAACACTCACTCGCATTGATACTTCCGCGGAAATATTCTGGCTAATATTCGCGACAGCGGTAAGAGCATAAGCAGGATGAGTGTGTGAAAGTAACATAAAACGTTAATAGGGAGGAAATCTCAAAGCTTATTGCAGATGACGCCAGGCGTGACAGTTTCAAGGAGAACTCGCTCATGTTCGCCGGCCCTAACGTTTAAGGTGCAATATTCGCGGCAGCGTGAGGAGCAGGAGCAGGATGAGTGTGTGAAAAATTAAAGCTTGCTGCAGTGACTAACTCCAAGCTTATTGCAGCTAGTTACTGTATCAAGAAGCAGTTGCTCATGTTCGCCGCCCTAAGGTTTAAGGTTGTGTTGTTATCCTTCTTGTCGTGTGGGATACCGAGTCGACGAAGGACCCGATGAACCCTAGGGTCGTCATTGTTTTTGTTTGTTGCAAAATTAAATTTGTAGATAATAAAATGCGCCATGTACAACATACAAACTTTGTTTAAAAGATAGCAAGTAGGTATTGCACAACAATAAATATGCCTGGTCCCCAAACTAGGATTCCCTGTACTATGGGGTCACCAGTACCCGATATTATCAAACTACAGGTGAAATTCCATGTTCATTGCGTAGTTGGATAGCCATTATGATACCAGGAACATGAACCAGCTACTCAATGTTCTAAGTATTTCACCTGTAGACTTGTAGACTGTAGTTTCATAACATAGGCACCAGGTCTTTCATCCACTACGCACACGTTTATTTACAAACTTAAAGTATACGTCTATAAGACTTAAAGCATATTTAAAAGATATAATATTTCATAAGTAGGTATTGATATAGTTACCTATGGCACTGGCGGTTGTTTGTCGGCTGCCGCTCGCCTTTTTACTAGTTGATGCTTCTGCAACACTCTTATTCTTGTTGTCTAAAACAAAGAGGAAGACAAATAGAGTATATTTATTACTGACGTGTGATGCCGGCTTAGAAAAGCATCACCCTGCTTCTATCCGCGGGTGTCGTAAGAGACGACTAAGAGACTCGACGGTTTTATGTGCATTACAATTTGAGGCGATTATTACACGATTTTTCCTAAACGGCCCGCCCTCAAATAATTTTAAGACATGACGATAGCGACCGTATTTTGCGGCTCTGCCTACCCCACAATGGATAAAGGCGTGATATATGTGTATGAATTCAAACATATTTTCGTTTTTGGATAACAATAATATCCCTAGATAAAATAGGCTACTTTTAACCTCTTTAAATATCTTATAACTTTAGTTTATACTAATATTATAAATAGGAAAGATTTGTCTTTCTGTATTTTTGTGTACCAATTTTAATAAAACACCTTTAGTAACACGCATAGAAATAGTAGATCATTTCACACGATGCCGCATCGCCGTGCGGTTGTCACATGCTTTAATTTGCCTGGTGGCAGACAATAACCGCAATTCGTATTAGATTAATACTCACCAGGATTAGGTCTGGTGAACCTTGCGGGTAAGGCAGGCTCTTTGAAAGTTTTGCCAGGAGACTGCGGTACTTTAGCTGTAGTCGTTTCTTTTTGCACTTGAATAGTTGGTTCCAGAGGCAAATCCTTATTTTTAGCTGAAAATAAAAATATATGAGGATATATAGCGCTAAGTAGAGTGAAGCGATTGTCCTTTTCATTGCCGCTGCGTCAGAGATAAACAGCCTGATTTCTTGCAAATTTCCACGCGTTTAGGGTTTTTAAATACTTTTCACATATTAATATGCGAAATGCCGAAATACAAATTAAACTGTATAACTTATACAATTAATATTGTTGGTTATTTTGTGTGTAAAACCTCACTAAATCGTTTTTGGAGACAATTTGCAATTTAGGACTGACATTAGGGTTCAATTTTTATTTTCTACATGAACACATGAACATGCTTTTCCATTCAGCCAAACATGTGACTTGTTAAAATTATATTAACATGATTTTACGACGACACTTAAGGCCATAATGAAATCTTCAATAAAAAACACAAACATTTTAATAATCTAATCATAGCGAGTGAGTTCTCACACAATCTCAGTGGTTTATTAGACAACGAATGTTTGAATACTACATTTTTGTACCTGTTTCATTTGTTGTAGATTCCTTACTAGTAGAAGCTACTGCCAGACCTTTCTTCGGACTAACTGAAATAATATTAGCACGTTAAAATATTTATCTTTATGTATGACGCTTTTGCTGTTGGACCGTCGGTATATTCATAATTTATTGACGGTTTTATTTATTTATTGGATAATAATTGAACTTCTAAACGTCAGTCAAAGATCAATTTTGAGCTCCGTAGGTTAGTGAATACTTATTGATCATAATAACTTACCACCATTAGGCTCCTTTTTGGTGTTTGTGTGCTGTTCTTGATGCTTAGCTGATCTTGTGATACGACCACCATCTTTATCTACAAAAATAACAAAATGATTTTCCATACTCGTATACATGTCGCAGTATTATGGCAGAATTAGGATTTCGGCCGAAATCCTAGGATTTCGGCCAAAAGCCGGATTATGGTAAAATTGAAGACTACATTCGACCATCGTCCTAAGCAGATCCAGGATTTCGGTCATAATCCTAGGATTTTGGTCGAAATCCTGGATCTGTTTAGTATTATGGCATTAATCGATGATGCAAATGATAACAGGAGGTTCTGTTTACTTTGTTATATTTTGTAAAAGAGAAGACACCCAAATGTTTATTTTATTACTCATCTAATAATATTATAAACATTTACTTATGTGATTATCTTAAAAATATTGTTTTTACTACTTGAAAAATCTTTAATGAAAGAAATGATACTCAAAAGTTTATGTTAATGACAGAAAAACGAATTATTTAATGTTTGTTATATTAATCATAGTTAGAAGAGGTTAGCACTTAAATGTTTATGAAAAATGGTTAATTTTTATATCGAGACTAGATACCTATTAATAATAGTGATTAGTACATTCTATCTGGAATCAATAAAAATAAAAGACTGATTTGATTATTATAAATATTTTTTGTGTTATTTATTTTGTTACATCAAATTTTCTTAAGTTCTTATTTTTCTCTCCAAAAGCATAATAAGAATACAAATTAAAGTAAAGACAAATAGTAATGCATGGCGATAGTCACTATTCCGTGTAATGACGGCTTAAAATAGCATCACCCCTATCCTTTCCCGCGGGTACGACACCCAGAAGCGACTAACGGATGAAATTTTTATGTGTATTATCATTTTATTTTTCTATAGTCATTCACGTTATATCTAAAATAGCCCTCAAAATTGTTTATGGCCATTAAAACTCTGCATACTTCGCAAGTATTTATGTATGTATGTGTATAGTCACTACAAAATTTATAAAAAGTGTTCTGAAACCTTCGTTTTACCATATTACTACGTAGATCCAGGATTTCGGTCAAAATCCTAGGATTATGGCCGAAATCCTAGATCTTCTTAGGACGATGGTCGAAAGAAGTCTACGATTTTACCATAATCCGGCTTTTGGCCAAAATCCTAGGATTTCGGCCGAAATCCTAATTCTGCCATAATACTGCGACATACACACTACGCCCTTATCTCATACGCAATAAGCAGAGTGTAGACGGCTGTACAAACTATCTGACCAATTTGTGATGGTCGAACAGAAAATCCAAAAAAGGACACTCTTTCGTGTGATAAACAAATACCTTGCAAGCTTACTTGTATTTATTTATCCCACCATTAAATTTATATTAGTTATTGTAAAGGTTTCAAAAAGTAATATTTAGACATATGTAAACCAACGTAACATATGTAAATTAGCATAAGATTAACATACCCGGTGACTGTTTCTTTGCTGTTTTGCGTCGCCTTTCTGAAAATGAAGCATAACATTTTAGTTTCGTAAAAAATGCTGAACATACTGAATAAAAATGTAGAGGCGATGAATTTTGAACTTAACTACAAAGGCAAGTTTTTCTTTACACGTTTGTTGTGTTTTATTTTCAAACATTACTATCTTATTTGCGGGACAACTTTCGTAGCTAGAGTTCATGTAAGTTTTGAAACAAACAAAAATTTTGCATTTCTCTAATTTACCCGGGGGTGTAACTGGTGGTGGCGGTGCCGGCGCCGGTTGTGTTGTGGGTCTACGCGCATAAGTTTCAGGTACTTCAGCGGCCTATCGTCTTCCAGATCAGAAGTGGAACTTCTTTCTTTGCGCAAACTATTTTCTCGCGAACGCAGAAGCATAGTATATTTCATCTTGAGCCGCCTCCGAACTTTGGTCGGCTTGGGATTTTTAACGATCTTAACCTTCTTCATGGTTCGTGTTACTTTATTAGGTGCACTTCTTGGGTTCGTTTTTGAGTGTATCTTGAGATGTGCCAGTTGTTTCGCGGGCTCTAGCTGCGAGGGCACGGGTGCGGAATTTTCTGCGGTCGGGGTGAGCCGCTCCAGGACCACTACCGGGTCTGAGTGTGTATGAATACCTAAAAAAAATAAGATCTTATATTTCAGTCAAGTAGTAAACTACGAAACATGTAGAAATAAATAATGAATTTGTAAAGACACCTAAATATATTTTATTTGCTGAGTCATTCGCCACAAAGCCCACAAAATTCGTAAAAATTAATAATAAATATTAGGTCAATATCTCATAGATTTCCTACATTACTATAAGCATGCTAATGTTCACATATTACAATCTATACATACATTTGTTTTATAGTACTAATATTCGCTTAGTAAAAAGTATGCTGCGGTAACCATCGCATAGTTTAAGGTTCCTGCCGTATATTTTTTTTTGAAAAGTGCTCATTTTTTTAAAGCTGGCAAGCGAAATATACAAAGCATAATAAGAATAAAAGTTTGTCGTCAACTCGGTATTCCTCACGAAAAGAGGAGGAGGAGATTCCTAAACATTCAAACAAAACAGTTAAGAGTCCAGAGCTTGGATAAGCATCCTTCTTTTGGTAGATTTGGTATTTTCCATACTCACAATCACTACAAAGTGTTTAGGAGAATTATGGATACATATACTGCAACTGTTGTTATTATGTTTAATATACTAATAAAATAATATGAGAATAGTTATGAAGCACGAGGAGCTACTAAAATATCTACAGCAATTTAAGTACAGATTAAAGATTCGCAGTGTAATTTTACAATTGACTGATAGCGAAAGACCGACTTGGTGATAGTGAACAAATTTCCCCAAGAAATATAGGTCAAAATACGAAAATAAAATTGAACCTGCGAAAGAATAATCAGCTGATTTGAGTTACTATGGATTTGGTAGTCCATGGAGAAAGTTGTTCCTTATCAACAACTCATCTTCAGATTTCGCTACCAGTTACTAGTAAATTTCACCCAATATATTCAGTCTGTTATTCACAAATTAAGTTTATAAGGTACTAATGAACCGGTGGTAAGAGTTTGTAAGCCATACCACACATATATCACACCTATAATCCCTTGCGGGGTAGGCAGAGTGTAAACGGCTGCAAAAAAACGGACATTTACGCCACGTCTGACAAACATTTGAGGGTCATTCAGAAAATAGCGCATCGCCATAGTAACAGGTTGTAAGCCCATCGCCTTAAATTGCAATACACATGTAAAATATTTTGGGTCAAAAAAGGTATTTGCTAAAATACTTTTGTTGTAGTGGATAAAAATGAGTCAAACTGGGTTTTTAGACTGTGTCTGTCACATAGGCAATACTGGTATGTTTTATATTATTAATTTCATTATAGACACATAAAAATTTAATATAACTAATGAGCTACCATAGATTAAAAGGAATATTTATGCAAGCTTAAGAAAATACGCAAAATGTGCTTTACTGATACATACCTCTATAATGCAATAGTAAAAAAATTAAGTGACTTTAGATTTTTTGTAAGTTATGACCCATAAATAAAAATAAACTAAATCAAAATCATAAAAATCGCATCAGCTGGCCGTGACGGCTACAACAACATATCAATAAAGGTACCACAATAAATTATGATTATTAACACCAACTCAATCCCTTTTTCAATATCGCACATTGCTAAACAAAAATAAGAAATATTCACGAAGCATTAAAAAGTTACAAGAGCAATAAATCACCCACAATCCACCAAGGTAAAATGCTTAAGACACCTGCCGAGGCTATGTGCTGCCCTCATCACTTAAAAATCTATTATGAAGACGGAGTGAGCTAATACAGACCTGTCTCAATAGCATTACAAGAGTAGTGGAACAATCAATATTAAACAGTCATCACAATAAAACAATTTCAAACGGATTTAAGTTGTGTTTATTTTGGATTTTACAATTCCTACGTTCAGTCAACCAACTCTGGTCACACAGAGCACTGAAACGTCATGCACTATCCATACAAGCGAGTTAAATAACAAATAAATAATTGGACATTTCACACAACGCTATCTAGCCCCAAAGTAAACAAAGCTTGTATTATGGGAACTAGATAGCTGATATTAACACAAGTTTTTTTTTGTAAATAAATATGTCGGAGCGTGAGGTATTAAACCTGAGGAATGAAGTAAAGTGCACTTTTTGATGTATTTTATGGAAAGAGCATTAATTGAGTACCTATGCGTTGGCGTCGGTCGAAGCATGTAGTAGACATATTGTGTCAAGTGGTTTGGCTAAAGGCATTTTTGGGAACAGAGAGATTCCGAGTTAGTGTTGTTTGAGCGATCGGGCGTAGCGCAAGGCTCAAATGACCTTTCATCGTTCCTTGGTTTTGGTACTTCGCGTCCTGATCTTAATGTTAAAATTAATTATAGCTGCTAGCCTACTATCTGATTTTCGGCCGTTACGACATCAGAAGTGGGATTGAGACCTACAAACTGTCTAAATGCAGTGCCATAGTGATAGACTTGTGGACCTAGCGATCGTGACTAAAATGACTTTCGTGGAGATACCAGTTGTAAGCGGGAATACAGATTGCAGAGACTGCTCTTGGATCACAAATAATTCAGGCCAGTTCTTTCCATACTATTATTTTCTAGCGATTTGATGTTATTGGTTGCTGATGATTTTTATTTGCCGTGCATTAGTAATGTTGGCAATTTTCAGTTTGTGTCATAATTATTATTTTTAGTACGGTAATGATTGCCACACGTTAATCTACTGAATTTGTAATCGTGGACCTAAGTTGGACTAGAGACAATTTTATCGGATTTTAATTGGCATTATTGATTGATGAAAAATCACTCGATTAAATAATTATTTTGGATAATAAATTAGATTCACAAAAACATAAAGATTAATTAATTTCTTTGTCAATGGATGGCGTTGTGATGATAGGAAGATGTCTCTAGAATCGGAAATAATCAAATAAAAAGAAACATGATTTAGTTTTGTTGTGCACAGTTAGTTGCACACGCATTTCGTTTTCGTTGGCACAGTTGGTTTACCGTTACAAGGAACATGAAGGTTCAGGTTCAATTCCTGGCCTAGTCTAGAAGTTTTGATTTAGTATTTTATTGTGTAAAGAAGGATTTCTGATCTTTTGCAATTATTGCATTGTATTATTGCTTACTTTCTACTTGTTTATAAAGTGACGCGTGTATCGTTACAGTAAAATATTATTTAACGTGTTTTCAAACTTTTGGAAATTTATAAATCAGTCTATTTTTAGAACAAAGTACAAACCTAAAGTCGAACTATGAGACGGCTATTTGATATCGGCGGAAAAAAAGGGGGTCTTTTCAAGTACCTGTGAGAACCAAGGCGTTGTTGTGTTTTGGTTTGGGAATAGCGACTGGTTCTCAATCTTTACTGGATTTGATATAAAATATTACCTGGTACAGAATTGTATTTATGCGAAACTTTTGAAATAAATGCTTTTGGATAGTTGGTACCTATATGGATATAGCGATTTTCCGAAATAGAAAGGATTTTGTGTTGATTGTTTGCAATTAAAATAAACGTGATTTGAATTTAAACATAGATATTGTACGAAAGGGGTGTACGTACCTATTTGATTATCATGAGACATGTTTTTAAAACTGTACAATTTGTTGCTGGTTCAGAATCCCGGGGTTGCTAGGTACTGTATGTGTACCTATTGCCAGAAGACACTATTCTCTACAACTTTGAGTTTGAGAATCACTCTCGCGTTGGATTTTTATTTCGTTTGTGAGAAACACACTTGAGTTTTAAAACTAATGAATGGTTAATAAGTAATGATAATGGTTATGGCGTTTCCTTATAGTGCAAAAAACATTTTAAAGCATTGCTGTAGCTCTATTATGTTATCTTGGAGGTATAAAAAAAAGCATTGTTCTAAAAGGGTCATTGATGTCCAAAATGACTGAGGGTTGTAGTCACGCGTATTATTGATACCCGTGGTTCAACACATGTTACCTTAGTATTCGGAGAAATGAGCGAGATCTTTGTATTGTTTTCATAATGCAAGTCTGGCAAAAACTCTTTTGTTAATTAACTTATATCATAAGGGATTTACAAACAAACATGACAATGATATGGTTAAGCATGATCATGACTGTCACTTATGAAGATTAACTTAAATGCGTATAGCGTTATTCAATTATGAAGTATTAATTTTTATATAAGGTAACGAAGTGCTTTGCCGTGGTGGTGATAAATAGAGCAGCTGGATAAAAAAAAAAACTGAGTATTGTTGGATACTATGAGTTGATGTAGTTAAAGCTAAGATTACGTGGTTATGTTGTGTAAGTAATTTAGAATTTTATAGCACTGACTTCGACGAAAGAAGAAGATAGTAAATTGCATATTGAATACAATTGATATTTGAGTATTGGTATGTGATATTAATTAGGTACCTATCATTTCACAAAAAAAAATAGATTTCATTAAGTTATTTTGTCAACTTGGAAGAATAATTGAGAAATATCAAATCACCTACTCGGTGCAGCAATTCATGAACATTAACCTCTCAAAGCAGTGCTTAGTTCAAATCAATACATGCTTAGTAAAGGTGGAATAAAATAAGAATTATTTTTAATCTGATAAGCATTGAATGGATCTAATGTGATAATAGAAACGGTTGTTAAAAGTTACATTTTGAAATGAACTTGTTTTCATTTTAGAAGTACTGAATCGCATGACTTTAGTGATTTGCTTAAGTAATATTGCTTTGCTTTCTTGAGCAGGAAAACGTAATCTGGCTATCTTCATATAGCTGTTATGTTCCTTGCTGGGATAGAAAGCTAAAATGCGTGAAAGTAAAGTACCCATAAAATTGCATAATTAATCAGATGATATTAGCAGTTAAAGTTTTTGTTGCTGGCAATGATGGACGCGTTTGTCCTCCCGACCCCTCACGACTATATACTATGACTGTGATCACCGTACCTACCTATTGACTCTGACTTAAGACCTCTGCGGGAGGAGCGCGTGCCATGGTGGAGACAGTGTGGTCTCAAATTGTGGAGACAGTGTGGTCTCATGTTGTGTTGGGTCAGATATAGCCCGGGGAACTATGATCTGATCGGGTGAGTGGCCAGCTGCAGTGGCTCATTCACCATCCGCTTTGCTGATCTGTGTGATCAGATGGTGTCTTTGATGGACGCATGGATTCGTTGAGGGCATCATACTTGATCAAGTAGGTGATTACTGTGGTCATTACTGTTATGTGTGATGTCGCTCCAGGTAACCGGTGTTACCAGAAGGCGTGCCACAAGGTGGTGGTGTCGGCCTGAGATCCGTGGCGGGGATCTGTGACTGTGATTGACAGTGTTGAGTGACCCTTGGTGGGGAAGCTCTGTGACCGTTGCGACGGTGGCCAGATGCAACAAAAGACTTTAATGCTGAATAATAACTGTTTTGTATTGAAGTTAGAACATTGTTTTATGGGCACTTGTCTTTCAATAAGTAGTGGCGTGATTTCAGTTATCAGAAAGCGACGAAAACGGCTGGTTCAAGTGGGTTGAAAATTTATGGTTCACACTCAACTTGTAGTCTGTCACATAATAAATCCGTAACCTTAATGAGTTTCTGATAAATGATATTTCCTTAACTGTTAAGTTCGACAGCACAGTAAAAGAGTGCATAGTTACTAATCGTGTAAGGGTAAAAACGTATTGGATGGCTTATGAGAAGTTTTTGAAGTGCAAACGAATATGGGCCTGTTTATTTTTTTAGCAAATAATAACACAAACGTGAAAAATACTTGAACGATTTGGAGATAATAGATTTGTTGTTACTTATGAATACCAAGTCAAATTTAACAAACAAGTATTAGGCAGTAAGTAAGTAAGTACCAAACAGGATAGCTAACATAGCAAGTACTTTGGATCAAAGATACTTAAAACCGCAATGAATGCTGAGCTGCTTTCGGTTCTTGCAGTTCATCGATGTACCTAGACCTGTTCACATGTTCAAAGGAACGAAGCGAACTGTTGTGAACAACTAGATCTTTGTTCAGTTCAGGAGTCTAGCCAGATTATTATGGTTTTATGGGCTATAATAAGCTAAAGTATGTCTGTCAGGATAACCGAACGATATTGTGAAATGGCTAGTTGTGACCACACGAGGACGTGTGTAAGTCAGGAAGGCCGTGTCGGAGCGTGAGGTATTAAACCTGAGGAATGAAGTAAAGTGCACTTTTTGATGTATTTTATGGAAAGAGCATTAATTGAGTACCTATGCGTTGGCGTCGGTCGAAGCATGTAGTAGACATATTGTGTCAAGTGGTTTGGCTAAAGGCATTTTTGGGAACAGAGAGATTCCGAGTTAGTGTTGTTTGAGCGATCGGGCGTAGCGCAAGGCTCAAATGACCTTTCATCGTTCCTTGGTTTTGGTACTTCGCGTCCTGATCTTAATGTTAAAATTAATTGTAGCTGCTAGCCTACTATCTGATTTTCGGCCGTTACGACAAATACATATTGGTCCGATTATGTAGTGGATAGTACATAATCGGACGCCTGCTACGCCAAGGGTCGTGGATTCGATCCCCACATAGCACAAGTGTTTGTTACTTTTCAAATATTTGTGTTGAGTCTGGGTGTTTTTTATGTAATATATTTACAAAAAAAAACAGTATGTACGTATTTTGTCATCTTATTCCCATAGAACAAAGCTTTCTTAAGTTTGGGGCTAGATGGCTTTGTGTGAAATGTCCAAAATATTATACATCAAAAAAACCCAGACTGAATACAAATATCTGAAAATAACTTTTTTGTGTCATGTAATTGGGATTTGGGATTGAAACCACATGAGTGAAACAGTCAAAATTAAAAAGTTTACTTACTTTGGAAAGAAACAATGTCGAGCAAACTTTTAGCCGAGAGGTTGCTATGTATTATACTCCTCCTTTCATCTTTTGCCGGTGTCGGGGCGTCCGTCTTCACAGGCGCCACAGCATTGCTGCTAGGCGGTATGACTGCGCCTTGCGCGAATTTGCGCTGCGCTTGCACCTTTCTGTAAAATGAATACAAAAAGCATCCTGGCTTAGAAAGCATCATTATCAGCTTAGAAGAGCAACTATCTGTGGGTGTCGTAAAAATTAACAAAGGGATATTATAAGGGAATGAGAAGTAGCGTTATGTGTGTATGCAACACCTTACACTGCAACTGGCCAATCCGCCTGCTAAGCATTGTGAGAATGGCAAGTATCCTTCAAATAGGGGGAGGCCCATATCCAGCAGTGAGCTGCTGTGGCTGTTATAATTAGATAAAATTATTACAGTTATTTGTGGTATAAGAGACAGCTGTCTGAATACTGATAGGGTGCAAGCAGACCATGATACTGGACTACTTTCCCCAACATATGTCAGGAAATGACAAAAAATATTCGGCCTCACAAACTCAACAAAACTTCGACAAACTATTAAGACCATAGCAAGAGATCTTGGGACTATTGAGGGGACACTGTGATTAGTTATGATAACTGATATACCATGAAGTTAAAAGAGAACCCATCTTGCGCTGACTATGGACAGGAAGAAAGTAGCTTCCACTACTAAGCGGAATGTCCAAGCTACTCGCAGCCAAGATATGAATATCTAGGTAATGACAAGCTTGAAGAAAGAGAGTTAGCTAACATATCTCTAAAAGATGTCCTGCATTTCGGCAACAGGAAGATTGGAGGAGATGACACTGCCAAAGCACCATTGAACCCAATGTCCCAAACTTGGGTATTGGGTAAAATAGTTCCAACTTAGCAGAGCTAATCACCCGTCTGCGAGATCTGCAGACATCTCAACCCGAGGAAGAAGCAGAAGGTTCAATATTTGGAGGGCTGCCCCTTACACCCTGTATAGATCTATGAAATTTGGCAAGTAGCTACATTTTCAAGTTAATATTTAGCAGAAAAACTGTTTTGTTTTTATGTATTTATTTAAGGGGGTTAAAAACCAACGGTTTGTTTGGCGGATTTGAAAGAGAGTGAATGTGGTCTGAGAATGAATGGTTTACTCGTCAAATGTCTTCTCTATGCTGATGACCAAGTTATCCTTGCGTCGTCGGCTGAAGGGTTGCAGGAGATGGTAAATATTATGACTGAGGCTTTGAAAAAGAAAGGAATGAAAGTGAATGTGAGTAAGACGAAAGCAATGGTTTTTGAGAAAGAGGAAAATATGACAGAGTGTAAAATTATGATAGAAGAAGAGAGGGTGGAACAAGTGAAAGAGTTTGTGTATTTGGGCTCCATGTTCACATCAGATGGAAAGTGTGAAAGTGACATCGAAAGAAGGGTGAATGCCGGAAACATGGTGAATGGAGCGTTGCACGCTTTTATGAACAGCCAGAAAGTCTCTGATAAGGCTCGTCTGGCTGTGCATAGAGGGGTGTTAGTTCCGACACTTATGTATGGGAGTGAAAGTTGGGTATGGCAGAAAAAGCATGAAAGTAGAATAAATGCAGTACAAATGAGAGCGTTAAGAAGTATGATTGACGTAAAATTGAGTGACAGGATAAGGAATAGCGTGATAAGGGAACGTTGTGGTATAAAAGAAGACGTAGTGACTGGTGTAGAAAAGGGTATGCTTAGATGGTTTGGTCATGTAGAGAGGATGAATGAAAGAAGATTAACGAAAGAGGTGTATATGGCAAGTGTGGATGGGAACGTCGGAAGGGGAAGACCTCGACGAACGTACCTTGATCAAATCGGGGACGTCCTAAAGAAAGGTCAGGTCAAGAGTACCCTAAACCGAAGAGCATGCATGAAGAGATTGATGAATGTGGAGAAGGCGAAAGTAGTATGCCAGGATCGTAGTAAGTGGAAGGAAGTAGTCTCTGCCTACCCCTCCGGGAAAGAGGCGTGATTTATGTATGTATGTATGTATGTAAAAACCAACAATATTTCAAGTGGCTTGCAGTTCATGTGGAGTACCATAATTAAATGACTATAATCCAAATTGCACTGAAACTGAAATAGGGTGACTGTTGGAACTTACAACATAGTTTCGACATCACCCAATTTCGAATAACGGAAGTGCGACACCATGGAATTGCGAATAATGGAAGAGCGAGTTCACTAAAGCTCGAATTGGATAGGATAAATTGTTTAAGTCGTGTACTGCCCGGTCAGGAGTCGGTCGTCAAAAATAGAAATATAGATTATCTTTTTTGGTTCAAGTTATAGTTTGGCCGTGCGGTGCCGGTGTAGATTAGCAACCCATTTCCTACCTACGGGTGTCCTGAAAGTTGTAAATAAGTAAGTAAAAACACTTTATTGCACAAAATAACAAATAAAAATAACAGGAAAATTCATAACTAACATGCAACAAAGGCGGCCTTATTGCTACAAGCGATATCTTCCAGACAACCTTTGGATGGAGGAGAAAGTATTGACAAACAGAGCAGTGCAAGAGTAATCGTAATAGTAAAGGTAAATTGGACAAAAGCAATAAATACAGAATACAAAACTATAATATAAATACACGTATACTTATATATACATATATGTCGCAGTATTATGGCAGAATTAGGATTTCGGCCGAAATCCTAGGATTTCAGCCAAAAGCCGGATTATGGCAAAATTGTAAACTACATTCGACCATCGTCCTAAGCAGATCCAGGATTTCGGTCATAATCCCAGGATTTTGGTCGAAATCCTGGATCTGCTTAGTATTATGGCATTAATCGCGATTCGGGAGAATCTATGAGCGGGGAGGGAACAACACGCTCCTCCCCCGCGCGCGGGGATTGCGTGTGGCAGTGTGTTTATTTCTATCATTCATAATCTTTATTTAGATACTAGGTGATGCAAATGATAACAGGAGGTTCTGTTTACCTTGTTATATTTTGTAAAAGAGAAGACACCCAAATGTTTATTTTATTACTCATCTAATAATATTATAAACAGTAACTTATGTGATTATCTAAAAAATATTGTTTTTACTACTTGAAAATTCTTTAATGAAAGAAATGATACTCAAAAGTTTATGTTAATGACAGAAAAACGAATTATTTAATGTTTGTTATATTAATCATAGTTAGAAGAGGTTAGCACTTAAATGTTTATGAAAAATGGTTAATTTTTATATCGAGACTAGATACCTAATAATAATAGTGATTAGGACATTCTATCTGGAATCAATAAAAATAAAAGACTGATTTGATTATTATAAATATTTTTGTGTCATTTATTTTGTTTCATCAAATTTTCTTAAGTTCTTATTTTTCTCTCCAAAAGCATAATAAGAATACAAATTAAAGTAAAGACAAATAGTAATGCATGGTGATAGTCACTATTCCGTGTAATGACGGCTTAAAATAGCATCACCCCTATTCTTTCCCGCGGGTACGACACCCAGAAGCGACTAACCGATGGAAGTTTTCATGTGAATTACCATTTTATTTTTCTATAGTCATTCACGTTTTATCTAAAATAGCCCTCAAAATTGTTTATGGCCATTAAAACTCTGCATACTCCGCAAGTTTTTTTTTTTTTTTTTTCATTTATTTTGTTTTAAAAATGAATACAAAAAACATTAAATGACGTCACTAAACCCGAAGAGGTTTGTCTTGACATCAGGCTTCCCAGCTCGTTATTTATAATATAACATATACGTACAAAAAAGGAAGTATCAAACATTACCTATAATATTATTATGTATAGTATAGTATTTATGTATTTATGTGTATAGTCACTACCAAATTTATAAAAAGTGTTCTGAAGCCTTCGTTTTACCATATTACTACGTAGATCCAGGATTTCGGTCAAAATTCTAGGATTATGGCCGAAATCCTAGATCTACTTAGGACGATGGTCGAATGAAGTCTTCAATTTTACCATAATCCGGCTTTTGGCCATAATCCTAGAATTTCGGCCGAAATCCTAATTCTGCCATAATACTGCGACATATATACTAGGGTGTCCCTTATATGAGCAAAAAAAATTTTTTTTGAGTTATCAAAACGCATACCCGCTTCTTTTTTTCTAGTCATCTAGACATACTTAAATACCAAATTTTATGTCCCTACGTAAACATTAACCCGTGCCGAGTTGACCTTGAAGTTTTCAGAAATAACTGCATTTCGCGTCTTTTTCATGGTATCGAAATGATATGAAACAGTGTTATGTTTTAATTGAATAAATTCAGTAAAGGTCTAGAATATCAATATTTAATCAAATATTTGGTTAACTTTAACATTATTTAACATATTTCTTATTTAAAGTCTCTTTTTTGCAGTCGGGAAATAGCTTTCTGTGCCCCTGTACACAACGTAGCAAAAACTGTTTTTGTTCTTCTTCTTCAGCTGTGATAAGACCATGAAAATCTTGCATTAATTTTACAGCTCGTTCTGCTGTGTCATTAACTGCTCGTAGAAATAGAGCTTTCTCTTTTGCCGCCAAAAAAGAATCATCCTCTTTCCATTTGGAAACAGGTTTCTGCAGGAAAGTTCTGTCAATTTTCAACCGATAAAACAGGTTCATGCTTTTCGCAGACACAAAATCAGCCAGTGATTTATCTGAAACAAATTATTTCGAATATTAGTCTTATAAATAAACCACTCAAGTAATTTAAATAAATACCTTCTTATAGGATTAAAAAAATCTCTTACCGCACAAATAATTTGACATCTCAGTCTTTGATGGAATGTATCTCTTTCCAAAATCATACGAGTTCTCCCTTCGTAAATTCAGTACAATATCTTTCTTGGTCTGTTCATTAACTTCGTCGTCAAAAAGTGATAAAACGACTATTTCTTCTGTTAAGTACCAAAGGTGTTGACTAAACTTGCTTAGAGCTGCCCTGGAAATAATCTTGTCCTTACTTTCATATTCCTTCAAAGCCTTTAAAAACGTCAAGTCTTCATTTGGTGCCTTTACCGCCAAACTGCATTCAAGCCAGGGCTTTACATACATAACAGCAATAAATAGGCAAACATCTAGTAGTGACTTTTTGTCTTTGACGCTCATTTTAAATTGCGATTGCAACAAACATATCTTGAGAGAGTAAATGGCTCTTGCCATCCACCTTGCTTGATGCATCGCTCCAGGTGGTCTGATTTTGATCGTTCTTTCGTTATCTCCTCCCAAAAATATTATTGATAATTCAATTAACTCCCGATAATCATCACGAATGATAGAGTTTTTAAGTTCCTGATGATAAAACTGTAACAGGTCTGCAAGTTTGGTGTCACTTACGTTAGTTTGTATGAAATTCGTGTCCGTTTCGATTAAGGTTGGGTTAATGTTTTTCCAGTTGTCTCAAAATTTTTTAAATAACGGTATATCCGGGCTGCTTGAAACTTGTTGAATTTTTGATTCAAATACGCCTTTTAATACAAGTTCGTAAACGTGATGACGACACGCAAATAGCAGTAACTCTCGGTCCAATTTTTGTTCCAAGAGGGCACAAGCGCCATTCAAGCGCCCTGTATTGGACGCAGTCGTGTCACAACACATTATTTGGGCCTTATCTTCAAGATCCCAGTCAAAAAGTGCGTTTGAAACAGCTTGAGCTTGATCTTTGCCAGTGGAGCTCTCCAATTTAGGCACAGCGAGAAGTTGTTCCTTATCGTCGAATGTAATAAGGATTGGTAAGCGTTCCTCTTTACAGCTTCTAACGTCCAGGCCAGGTAATAATTTGCCATCCCAATGAACAGTAACAACATCAGGTATATTATTCTGAAAATCGGATTTAATGAATTCAGCTCGTTCTTTTCGAATCTGTGTGCGAACGCGTTGAATAGAAGATTTGTTGATCGGGAAGTCATCACTGGCAAGTCCTAACGCTTCTACTGCGGCCTGAAGAACGTAGACAGAATCCCTGATGCTTAACTGGCATCTATCTAAAACTGCAACTAGTTTAGGTGTGATAAAGCTGGTCCTGCCTCTTTTTTTTGAAGTTTCGGTACTCACTGTACAGGTTGGTTCTGGTTCAGGTTGAGATGTCGATGGCGCAGCTTCCTCCAAGGTTTCCTCGGAGCTGGAACTAGAATCTGTTGAGTTTAGAAGCTGTGGTATGGTTTCTTGTGAAACGAAAGATGATGCAGTACTATCAGAACACAAGCGTTGCAGATATTGTGTCTCTCTTAGGTTTCTCTGTCTAGCCCTTTCTTTTTTTTCAGCTAACTTTTTGTCTACGCCTATTAAACAACCTGGACGCCCAGGTTCTCTCTGTTTTAGTAAGAAAGCTTTGTCTTCCGCAATCCTTATTTGCACCAAGGCATCAGCATGAGCGATATCGAATAAATTATCCAAACTAATTGAGAATTTATTCTCACGCTGTCTGTAAACATCTTGGGGTCTAGTCGAATTTTTCTGTAACTCTCTCCAGGTGTGGTGAAGGTCAATTAGTTTCTTTACGCAGTTCGGAGTGGCCCTAGTGGGTATTCTAGCCTTTTCCCAGTATATAATGCACTCACGAATCACAAGATTTGCACTTTCTTTAATACTCAATTTTACTTCCCGAATGTTAAAAAACAAAACTGCAAGAACTTGACGATTTGAAGGTAGTTTAGCACCTGTTATTTGGTGGTTTACGTTACCTACAAGAAATATGTCTTGTTTGTCACTTCTTAATTTTACTGCCATGTCGAAAACATAAATAAATACGTGTTAACTATTGACTAATTGAAAAACAATGACAATTCCCGCAAGTGCGCATGAGTACTGCCGCGCGACTTGTATGAACAAGTTTCAAATGCAACTCGGCACGGGTTGCTGCGTTCCGATTTACGTAAAATTTTATTTCTGACGTTTTTATGGGTAAGAAACAAAAATTGGGGGGTATGCATTAAAAAATAAGAACTTCGAAAAATAAGGGACACCCTAATATATACCTACATATATCAACATAAATATATGTTGTCTGAGAAATTAATCCAGAGAATGGGCAGTAGCGTTCCCTGTGAATACAACACCTTGCATTGTCCTTGCCAATCCGTCTGTCCAGCGTAGTGAATATGGCAATTACCCCAATAGAGGGAGGCCCATGTCCAGTAGGTGTTGAGGTTGTTGATGTTGATTTTGAAGTGAATGTTTATGTTACGAGCATATGTTTTAATTTTTTCCAAGAATGGCAATCCGGAACCTCTTCATAGAAGTTTATCCCGACCATGAGACTATATACATCGTCTAGAATAAAAAAAAAATTACAATCATGCAACAATTTTAAACAATGCTCATGATGGGTCAGACAGTTTGGAGTTTTTACCGTTCTTAGCCGGGCGCATAAGACTTACAATAGCGGTTCGAGTGTCTAGCTGGACGTGAGCTTGACTGTACCTTAGTGATATTTCTAATTTTCAGGTTGTTGCATAAAGTTTATGTTATTGCTGGATAAAAATATAAATAAACATTTTAAAATCTGTAGTTTTTTATTCCTATTTTATGTATCTTCAGATACGACTAATTAGGTCTTATTACGATTATGATTAACTTACTCATTACTTACAGTACGCTCGTGTGTAATGTTGAAGTCCACATGAGGACGACATGGTCGCTTTGTCATTTGTGTACCAAGTCCTTTTAATAAATAAAGATTTAAAAAAAAAAGTTCGCACGGGAGTTCATGTCCATTCTAATTCTTGGAGTATGTGCCTCTTTTTTCTACCCGCTGTGGTACTGGCGAGTGCGTGCGACAAGGGGGCGCATACCCAAGGAAAGCGCGCAAACTGTTTGTATGACAAACGCACGTTGTGACGTCAGTACGCACTATTTAGGATGGCGTCAAAATAAACACTTTCAAATTGTTTCCCGGTTTAAAAAATCTTAATTTACACATTTTAAAAGCAATGAACGTAAACCGTTATACTTGTGAACACTGATTTAAAACATCCAAGTTTTGCATTTTATTAACTACCTAGGAAAAAATACAGTTAAGATTTGAATTTGCGTCTGGCGAGGAATGTCGGTATGAGGGTAATTTGATAATGATTTCTCTAAAGTAAAAAACAGATATTTACATTTCACAACTATTCATCGGACGTCTATCAGACTGTGCATTACTACGATTACGATAACTAGTGAATTTTATTTCCGTTTTCAGTGTCATAATGGGTCTATCAAAGTTGCAATTTATACAATAAATGACTGGTCGAGATCAAGTTTCATGTGACGGGTATTTATACAGTTTGGATAGAAAAAGGAATGATCAGTTCTATTGGTGCTGTGTAAATAAGAAAAACGTTGGATGTGGCGGACTTTTGCGAAGTATTTTGGTGGAAAACGACCATTACTTAAAAAAAAATGCAATCCTGTTCATCTACATGAACCAGATGCTGCAAAAATAGATGACTCGAAACTAAAAAACTAAATTAAAAACCGTGCCAAAAACAGCATGGATGCGCCTTCACAGATCATACAAGCGTCGATTGAAAATCTGCCGTCAACAAGTGCCCCGGCATTTGCGAGTAAACAAGCTTTGAAAATGATAATAAGTCGAACAAGAAATAAGGATTATCTAAATTTACCTAAAAATTTACAAGATTTTGAAATAAATACCGGACGAATTCCTAAAATTTAATGAAGAAGATTTTTTAAATCGAACACTACAAGGACAATAAATAACATCAGTATTATTATATTGGGGACTAAAAAAAATTTTGAAAATTTGATGGTTTCACCATATTGGTTGATGGATGAAATGTTTCACCATTTAGGTTTTGCCCAAGGCCTTACTGCCAACTTTATACTATACATGGTTTGATTGGACACGGCGAAAATTGAAAAACAGTTAGTGTATGGTTTACTGACAAAAAAAAAAACAAAGGAATGTTATATTTTGTTTATGTATTTATATGCACTTGATTTATCACCAACGCTCGTGCTTACTGATTTTGAATTAGCAGCAATTAAAGCTGTCAAACATGTGCTTCCCAACGCAACGCAAAAAGGATGTTTTTTTTATTTATGCCAAAGTATCTGGCGGCAAATACAGGCATCTAACTTAGCAAAAGTGTATAGAGAGCACAGTCAGTTTGCTAAAAAAATGCGGCACCTGGCAGCTTTAGCCTACTTGAGTCCAGACGAAATATCAGAACTTGCTGAAAAATGATGTAAAAACTAGAAATACAATTTTATTATTAAACGAACAAGTATCACTCATGATGTGGGTTTACACGACATACTTGTTGTATAGTTGGTAGAGAGTTTTATCCCTCTACGTTTCGGCTGCTTACGGCAGCCTTCTTCACGGAGGTCGACAGATCACTGCCAACTATACAACAAGTAAGTTGTGTAAACCCACATTAGAAATACAATACTTAAATTTATATTATGTGCAAAAACTGCGTCTTAGTCATATTTAAGTTTTAATACGACTTTCTACCTAACTCATTATCAAAAATATCCAAACTTTATATTACCTATTAGATAAATATTATTTTGAAACCTGCTTACTTTTATGGTTTTTTATTACAGGTTTTGCCATCAAATGCCGAAAAAGTAATAAAATGAAATATTATGTCAATGTACATACAAGGCTAAAAAAAGGGAAAAAATAACGGGGTCGATTCCCCGGCAGCTATGGTCCATCCATGACTGCCACATTTCAGATGTGCCAAGGACCCAAAATGCCGTAGAAAGCTGGCATGAAAAATGAAATACGTTACTGAGCCAGCCATAGAAAAATAAATATTTACAGAACTCTAAAGAGATTCAGAAGGAACAAAACAATACGGCCAATACAGTGGAAAGAATATTATCACAGAAAGATGAACTTTCGCCTGCAAAAAGAAATAAAAAACAACTGATGAGCGTCTGTTGACGCACCTTAAGAATAAAGATAAAATGAACACACTCACATTCTTGCGGGGATTGACATATTATATTTCTTATAAATTTCATTGAAATTGTTATTTAAACAGATTTATGTAGGAAAAGATTTGGTGTAACTTAATACATATCATACATGTAAAACTGTACATATTCTAATAGTTTATTAGATGAATTATAGGGCGTAAGCCAAAGTACTTCTTATATCTTGTAAAATGACATTAGATTGCAGATCAAATGATCAAAAATTTTTAATCAATTTTTTTTTTTCAATATTTCGTTTCAGCTTTAATTTATTTAATTACAAACAGGTAAAATGTGAAAGAGGGTAATGTAGGTTGCTAAGTTGCTGAAATACGCCTACCAGTATCTATTTGTGGTGTAAGTGATATACCGGGTGGCCCAAATAGTGACGTCTAAAGACAAAACTTAAATGCCTTACGCACTTGTATTCAGTCCCAATTGCATTCTGTCGCACTTGCAATCTGTCGCACTTGCAATCTGTCGCTCTTATGTCGAACTTTAGTTATTCGCACTGCAGTCATATTGCACTTTAAATAATTGCATTTTCGTGGTGTCGCACTTCCGTTATTCGAAATTTAGTGATGTCGAAACTATGTTGTAAGATCTAAAAAAAAATTTGTGTTTTCTCAAAAACGAAGCCAACTTTTGAGGCGATTGCTTGATGAACGAGTATTCACCACATTACAATTGAAAATGTCTATTTGATTAGTAATTTTAAGTTAGATTTGCAAAGATTTCGGACTCAGCTTTTCTGGGGTGCCTTTTCAGTCTAGATAGTGTCACATTGAAAACCTGTCTTGAAATAAGAGTTCATCATTCCACCATTACGCCACTAAGCTTTGAAAAATGTATGCTTCGGGGTGCACACGACATGGACACAATTTTTTTTTTTTCAGAAGTAATGTAGTACGAAAGGCATTATCAGTTCTTCAATAAAAATTATTTAATAATAACATTATAGTTGTACAAAACTGTTATAAATAGCAGTACGGTTTTAGGATGCGTATTAGTTATTTTGTGTATCAATTAAATAAAAATGTGCAACATTAGTATTTTTTGGGCAAGAATTATATAGGTACTGTCATAATAGAATATTTGCTGCGCTATAGAATAAAAGTGTTATATTTTGGTGGAAATTTTGAACTTGTTTGGCGTAACAAATTTTGTTGACGGGTAGTTTCATTGTAGTTTCAAAGTAACATTTTTGAGGGAAGTACATATGCGTACGATAAGATTTTTGATGGATGTTAAAATATTATCCTTTTGTACTCGCCGGGCAAGCATTCCATACCTACAAACACATCTGGAAATTCATCTAATATCTTATTATTGGTATCTTTTACAGCCATAACTCACTTGATCAATTTCAATTCTTCACATGAATATTTACCTAACACTGGGGGCGCATCTACATCAGCCACTACAAACTTTGAAAAGAAATGTTTCTCTTTATACGTTATTTTAAAATAGCATTCTCCAATTACATTTATCTTACAACCAGAATAGGCTTGTAATTTCACCGACATCTTAGTCAACTCATTTTCCTTAATTTTGATACTTGGTAATATTTTTCTCGGCAGCACATTCACATCAGCACCACAGTCTAGTTTGAAGTTTATTGTGATGTTATTTATTTCTAGATCTACAGACCAATCACTTCTCGAACTACCAAAAGAATGCTTTACCTGATCGGTGGAGTCTTCCTCTACCGTGTACACACGCGGAGCCGGAGCCGATCGGCACATCCTTGCCATGTGATTCATTCGATGGCACCTGTTACACCGTACACCAAACACGGGGCAGTCCATTCTCCGATGAACTCTTCCACAGTTTGCGCAGACAAATTAGAATTCACTTGATTACGATTCGAAAGTCCTGTTTGTTGCCAATCATTAGCTTGGTTATTTTTCTCGTAACGCTGTGACGTTGACCTCGACGCGTTAAAACCACCTCCTGGTAATCGACGTTCGCGCGAACCTGTAGCAGCATTGCGCGTCGGTGTAATAGGCGGTCTCCATGTACGATTATTTATTTTGCTGGAATGTGGTCGGTTAATGTAATGAACGTTTGCTACCTCCGGCTCCATATATTGTTCTTGCTGGGAAATTTGATAAACATGCTGCTCAGATACTTCCATTTTGATGTTTTGGGCGTGCATCCTTGACATTTCCGCCAATTGGCATATTTCTAAAGCTTTTATCAAAGTGATATCGGGTTCTCGTAGTAACCGTTCCGAAAGACTCACATCTCTAATACCACATATTAATCTGCTGCATACCAAGTCATCCTTAAGCTCTTTGAGGTCACATTTACTAGATATTTTATTCAACTCGAACACATATTGTTCCGCAGACTCGAACTATTATTTTAAAGATATTGCTTAATTTTAGAGCATATAATAAATGTATAATCAAGAAAATGTTTATTACGATAAACATCAGTTTAAAAATAAGGTGAAACGCAAGTATAAGTGGCAATTAAAGTGTAACACAACTAAGTAGGTATTATCAAAATGTATTGCTAACATTCAAAAGTTTCTAAAATATATATTTTTTTAAAACGCTTTGAGCTCTCCATTCTTAACAGCAACTAACTGTAAAATTATTAATTTCAAAATAAATTCTAAAATCATTATTATTCAAAATATTCAAAGTTTTCCGTAAGTGTACAAAGACCTTGAAAGGAAGATTGATGGTATTAGCCAGTTGGCTCAATGCTTGATGGAAAAGGGGAATTCCCGCCGAGCGAGGTGTTCAGCTCGGGGACCGCGGCCCGACTGGTAGGACGTGGATTTTGTATTTATGCTAAGTCTTCGACAAACTTCGTAACCGCGTTTTAGGTCTTGACTTCTGATTGGCTAATCTTCTATGACGAGTATGACGTGTTGTGTTTACATTGTGCAGGCAGCGTTGTCGTCGTCGCCTCGTCAGCAGTAGATGCATCCAG
The DNA here is from genome assembly GCA_027580185.1 of Tuta absoluta. Classification (NCBI taxonomy): domain Eukaryota; kingdom Metazoa; phylum Arthropoda; class Insecta; order Lepidoptera; family Gelechiidae; genus Tuta; species Tuta absoluta. Next base: position 677,492 of record JAQAHW010000088.1, on the reverse strand, counting down.
CGAAGTCAGCGCATTCTGTGTGCGGCGCGCGCTTCATATTTATTTGCAATCCGCGCCGTTACAACCTCAAGTACACCTCAGCTAGGTAATAAAATTTACGAGGTCAACCATAATATAAAATCTATAAAAAAACATTTTGTATTTTAAGGGGATTTATAAGTGATTACGGCCGTTTTCATGTGATATAAAGTACATATTAAGGGTACATAATAAATATCAAATAAATATATGTTGTAACTGGGGTACAGTTTATTAAATGGACTGTAAAATAATAGTATAAAACTTAATAAATAAAGAGAAATAATTGTTTTCTCAAACATGCTAGGAAATGTGTTCATTTCTTTCAAAAAAAGAAACCGCGAAGTTTCACATTGTTTGTCACGTCTCAGATCACGCCAGCAAAGTTGTATGGAAATCCTTTGCTGGTGTCCATTAAGATAAATTCGTTATACGCTAAACCCACATAATTTGATTTCAAAATTATCTCGATGACTCTCATAGAAACGGAACGTAATTTTGTATGAAACAGGTAACTAAAGACGAGGCTGTATGATGTGAAGACCCTTGCCTGTCCAGAATTAAAAAAGATAAGAATGAACTAAACATTTAGTATGGCAGAATATTACGTAATACTGTGCCTTACAGGCGAATTTATTTTAAAAAATTACAATTGGTGGGAAAATTGTAAATTTTTATTTGTTTCGTTGTGTTGTGGTCGCTAGCTAACTTTTATAAGAAGTACAATCTTTCATTTCCTAGCCTTTTTTTGAGAAAAGCACTATGTAAGCCTCGGGGAAAATTACTTTGCTTGACTTGTATAATTGAAGTCCTCGCCTGCGGCTCGGACTTCAAACTATACTCGTCCAGCAAAGTCTTATTTTCCATACCTCGACAACAATGAACTATTACATGTACCTCTTGTTTTTGTACAAAAACAAGAGGTACATAAGAAATATAATTTTTACCACTTACAGTAGTGAAAATTATTTTGTCAGTTAAAAAACATGATCTTATTAATTTGGCAGAAAAAATTCTTTATTACGCGCGGTATTTTATCAGAAAATTTTAAAAAACAAAACGCTGGTTTGCGGGCTAATTGCGGTGCTCTGCGCGGGCGACGGGCGGCAGACGGCTGGAGGCCTCCGCACGGGTAGCCTGCGTCGCTCGTGTTCGCCAACCGCTCTCGTATTCGCGCTCATTTAATATTTGCTTTATTTTCAATATCTGTTGTTTTGACGTTATTTTTCTTATTTTACCCAGTAAAAGTTTATTTTTATTTTGTATATGTGTGTAAAATAATAGTGACACTGCACATTTTAGTGATCCATAAGCAAAAGGACGCAGTTTAAGCTAGGTTAGGTTTAGATTATGTGACAGGACACCACATAAAGACTGTGATCAGTGTAATAAATTTCTTTTATTGTGTACTAGTTATTTTATTGTGCATTAAATTTATCGTCATGCCGAAGACAAAAAGGGCTCGTCATAACCATTGGGCCAAATACTTGAAAGATAGACGGTGAGTACCGAAAATCATTATTGTTTTCTAACTAAATTACTGCACTTATTGTAAATGACCATGAATCCAAAAATTCCTAGATTCAACTAGGTTTTGAAATTCAGACTTGTAGGTTTTGGGACAATTTTTTTTTTTTTTAATGATGGGTTTGCTCCTGACTCTAGTCTAGGTCATAGGACAGAGACAGAGTCTAAGATGGAGCGAGCTCACCCAGAAGAAGCCTGTTCACTCTTACTTTGAAGAGATTAGGGTTGTATGCTTTTGGAAACACAGACGCAGGAAGTGAGTTCCACTCTTTAGCAGTGCGCATTATAAATGATGACTGGAAGCGCTTAGTCCGAATTGGTGTTATGGCTACCAGGTACGGATGGTATCTTTTTTTTATGTATTATTTTAAGTACCTAGATTTGACTTTCTAAAAGAGAATCTTGTAAATTCCTACTTAGAAATAAATTATTTGATTTTGATGTTGCATAAAGATTATCAAGATAGTTATTGCATTAAACATGCACCCACTCGATCCCTTTTACTCCTACTACACTCCAGCACACCTCATCATCTTGCTCGTCCGCAATGGCTCCTCCAACACCGTGCCATGTTCATCGTGCTATATTCTTATCTCCCTACTCATCCTTTTACTCGTTTACCAACTCACTTATATTCGTAACTCATCCCTCGACTCTTCTAAATTTTTTTCCAATTAATAGACTAGCTGTGCCCGCGACTTCGTTCTCGTGGAGTCAGAACTTTTGTACAAATTTGTAAGTTTAATATCTCTCGTTCTGCTCAACCGATTTTGATAAAAGTTGTCTCAGATGTTGGCCAGGATTAGTTGCTATACATCACAAAAAGTTTTATTAGAATCGATCTAGTACTTCCGGAGATTAGCTCGGACAAACAGATAAACAGACAAACGGACAAACAAACAGACAAAAACTTTCTAAACTATTGCTCATTTTTCTATTTTGATAAACTATTTTAACATCGCCCCCAATAAGAATTTTGTAAATATATTCAATGTTCAGACACGCGAATTTACTTTTTTATTATATGTATAGATTTGTCATAAACGCATGAAAAATATTGCCATACTTTATAATAATATTATTTTTCACAAACTAATAAGTTTTAATCAAAACTTTATTTTTTCTGAACTACACAAAAACTAAATTTTATTTAGAATACTGTGCATAGTACTAGCCAAAATTGAAATTCTCCTCTATAGTTATTGACATTCATTCATACACGTGTTGTGACATTGTACAAAGCAAAGAAACAAAGTGGCAACAGCGCACATAACCCCTTCTCCGGAGGGCGCTTGAAACATCAAAATGGCGATGACTGGGGGGCCTGCCCGCGGGAGGTAACCACTTCACTGACTCCGGTTACATAAACAAAGATTTCTCAGAAACGATTAAGCGATAAGCATGGTATGTTATATCGTCGAGTTCGTCGTGAAACAAGCTACCTTGTTGTTGAATAATCTAAACATTTTGGATATTGTATTTCTGTCGATCTCTAGCTGAAGTGGTAGTTTTTTTTAATACCCGGTTTTTTATGTTTACCGCCAAAGAACTTGTGAATTAAATAATGTTTGTTAGAAATATCTTTATATTTTACATTACTGTACATCTATTTACTAAAATAAAGCATAATATATCCCCACCCGATATATATTTTTCACAGGAAGAGCATGCACACAATACGCCAAAAACTGACATTATCTGTCAAAAAAATATGACAATTTTAGAGCTATTTTTAAGGATGCTTAAAACATAAATACAATTCAATTTGCTATTCATTACTCTGACACCCGCGCGGCACAGACTCCGAAACGCACACAAAGATTGGATGATTTTGTTTGATAAAACTCTATGGTTCCGCTTGGTGTTGCTATTATTATATTCTAAAACCTTCTAACACTGTATTTCATTCATTCAATCACAACTGCGTGCTGTAAATATTTAAAATAGGCGCGAACTGTGAGGTCTCAGCTTTTACGACCAAATGCGACCATATTATGGCTGCTCCCCAGTTGCGCGCAAAATGGCGGCAACCAAGTCCTGGCTTTTCCCCAGTTGAGCGGATAAGAAAACCACCAATCATAAAAACGGTGGCCTGTGATTGGTCCATTTGAATCAGATCAACATTTGATGGAGCGGATTTGTATAAAGAATGTTATGAATTGATCGTATTTGTGCTTTTAAAGGGACAGCGATTGTTGATCCGATCGGAGCCACATTTGTATGCAGGGTCATACATTAGATCAACAAAAGCTGTCGGGATCAACAATTGCCAACGGATCAACAATTAACTGATGCTACAACCCGTATGATCAACATTTGCCGAGTTGATATATCTATATATATATATATATATTGTCCTCCTTTCGGTCGTCGTTGATCAGGCTGAAATACGCGTTAAATGTTGATCCACCTTTGTCCGCAGTTTACTGGGGAATTATTGGGGGTATCGTTTTATTTTTGATTTACATTTATTCACCGGCTTGTAACGCAGTACCCAAGCTTACGGAAAAGTCGCTACCTTGACACCAACTGACACGGCAGTTGTTGATCCTGTAACGGATTTCTTTTTTAAGGAAAATGATGCTTTGTTGATCTATATAAAGTCATTTATGAGCAACATTTGCCGTGAACTTTTAAACCGATACTGCAGAACGGCAACGTTGCTCAAGTGAGACGAGAAGTATTAATTTTTACAAGCTTTTATTTGACTTGCCGTGTTTGTTAGTTTGTACGGGTCAAATCTTGGAAGAATACATGGTAGCCAGGGTCTGAAGATGGAGCCGGAAGGTGGTCATAGCATCTCAGAGATGCAACTACGTACCCCTATCGAGTTTGGACTCGTTGGAATCATCTTGCCAACCACTCTTCAAACACATGGTAGCCAAGGTCTGAAGATGGGAGCCGGAAGGTGGTCATAGCATCTCAAGAGATGCAACTACGTACCCCTATCGAGTTTGGGCTCGTTGGAATCGTCTTGCCAACCACTCTTCAAATACATGGTAGCCAGGGTCTGAAGATGGAGCCGGAAGGTGGTCATAGCATCTCAGAGATGCAACTACGTACCCCTATCGAGTTTGGGCTCGTTGGAATCGTCTTGCCAACCACTCTTCAAATACATGGTAGCCAGGGTCTGAAGATGGATCCGGAAGGTGGTCATAGCATCTCAAGAGATGCAACTACGTACCCCTATCGAGTTTGGGCTCGTTGGAATCGTCTTGCCAACCACTCTTCAAATACATGGTAGCCAGGGTCTGAAGATGGATCCGGAAGGTGGTCATAGCATCTCAAAGATGCAACTACGTACCCCTATCGAGTTTGAGCTCGTTGGAATTGTCTTGCCAACCACTCTTCAAATACATGGTAGCCAGGGTCTGAAGATGGAGCCGGAAGGTGGTCATAGCATCTCAGAGATGCAACTACGTACCCCTATCGAGTTTGGGCTCGTTGGAATCGTCTTGCCAACCACTCTTCAAATACATGGTAGCCAGGGTCTGAAGATGGATCCGGAAGGTGGTCATAGCATCTCAAGAGATGCAACTACGTACCCCTATCGAGTTTGGGCTCGTTGGAATCGTCTTGCCAACCACTCTTCAAATACATGGTAGCCAGGGTCTGAAGTTGGATCCGGAAGGTGGTCATAGCATCTCAAAGATGCAACTACGTACCCCTATCGAGTTTGGGCTCGTTGGAATCGTCTTGCCAACCACTCTTCAAATACATGGTAGCCAGGGTCTAAAGATGGATCCGGAAGGTGGTCATAGCATCTCAAGAGATGCAACTACGTACCCCTATCGAGTTTGGGCTCGTTGGAATCGTCTTGCCAACCACTCTTCAAATACATGGTAGCCAGGGTCTGAAGATGGAGCCGGAAGGTGGTCATAGCATCTCAGAGATGCAACTACGTACCCCTATCGAGTTTGGGCTCGTTGGAATCGACTTGCCAACCACTTTTCAAATACATGGTAGCCAGGGTCTGAAGATGGATCCGGAAGGTGGTCATAGCATCTTAAGAGATGCAACTACGTACCCCTATCGAGTTTGGGCTCGTTGGAATCGTCTTGCCAACCACTCTTCAAATACATGGTAGCCAGGGTCTGAAGATGGATCCGGAAGGTGGTCATAGCATCTCAGAGATGCAACTACGTACCCCTATCGAGTTTGGACTCGTTGGAATCATCTTGCCAACCACTCTTCAAATACATGGTAGCCAGGGTCTGAAGATGGAGCCGGAAGGTGGTCATAGCATCTCAGAGATGCAACTACGTACTCCTATCGAGTTTGGGCTCGTTGGAATCGTCTAGCCAACCACTTTTCAAATACATGACAGCTATAAGCTTGTTTTCTTTTTCAATTATATTTATTTATTTTCTTAACCATAAATAGTAAGGTATTGTGAAGTAGAAGAACAAGAAATAGAAGTAGGCGGGAGGGAGAGAGATGTATTCCTATCCTAGCTAGACGTGGGCGCCGCCTTATGATTTCTGGGAATCTATTTTAATGGTCACTTTAACCTGATGATAAAAATATGATTTTACGTGTAGCGCGGTGATTATTTTGACACGATCATAATACATTGCGTGTTTCTCGGATGTAATACGTCTCCGGTCTCCCTCTTTGCTCATTAAACCTTCCCATCACCACCCCCCACCCCTCGCTCTTATTCGGGATTAGTGATATTGCACAATGTATCAGGTAGATGGACATATCATATTTAAACTTCAATTTGACATAGATTTAATAACATTGACATAGGTTTAACTTTGACATGTATTTGTTTTTTACATTTCTGAAAGTTAACTATTCTTTTTTTTATGTATTATGTTAAGTACCTAGATTTGACTTTCTAAAAGAGAATCTTGTACATTCCTACTTAGAAATAAATTATTTGATTTTGATGTTGCATAAAGATAATCAAGATAGTTATTGCATTAAACATGCACCCACTCGATTCCTTTTACTCCTACAACACTCCCCGCACACCTCATCCTCTTGCTCGTCCGCAATGGGTCTTCCAACACCGTGCCATGTTCATCGTGCTATATTCTTATCTCTCTACTCATCCTTTTACTCGTTTACCAACTCACTTATATTCGTAACTTATCCCTCGACTCTTCTAAATTTTTTTCCAATAAATAGACTAGCTGTGCCCGCGACTTCGTTCTCGTGGAGTTAGAACTTTTGTACAAATTTGTAAGTTTAATATCTTTCGTTCTGCTCAACCGATTTTGATAAAAGTTGTCTCAAATGTTGGCCAGGATTAGTAGCTATACACCACAAAAAGTTTTATTAGAATCGATCTAGTACTTTCGGAGATTAGCTCGGACAAACAGATAAACAGACAAACGGACAAACAAACAGCAAAAACTTTCTAAAACATTGCACATTTTTCTATTTTAATAAATTATTTTAACATCGCTCCCAATGAGATTTTTGTAAATATATTCAATGTTCAGACACGCGAATTTACTTTTTTATTATATGTATAGATTTGTCATAAACGCATGAAAAACATTTCCATACTTTCACAAACTAATAAGTTTTACTCAAAACTATATTTTTTTCTGAACTACACAAAAAATAAATTTTATTTGGAATACTGTGCATAGTACTGGCCAAAATTGAAATTCTCCTCTATAGTTATTGACATTCATTCATACACGTGTTGTGACGTTGTACAAAGCAAAGAAACAAAGTGGCAACAGCGCACATAAGAAAACCACCAATCATAAAAACGGTGGCCTGTGATTGGTCCATTTGAATCAGATCAACATTTGATGGAGCGGATTTGTATAAAGAATGTTATGAATTGATCGTATTTGTGCTTTTAAAGGAACAGCGATTGTTGATCCGATCGGAGCCACATTTGTATGCAGGGTCATACATTAGATCAACAAAAGCTGTCGGGATCAACAATTGCCAACGGATCAACAATTAACTGATGCTACAACCCGTATGATCAACATTTGCCGAGTTGATATATATATATATATATATATTTTCCGTCTAAGTACCCTAAGTAGGGGAAAAAATTGTTGTATTAATTTGTAGCACATGAAAAGCTCAGTACCTTAAGAAAGGGAAGTTTTGGCTTTATAATAAGATAACTGGTTCGACAGTAAGGGAAAATTTCCCTTCATGAGACTCATTGAAACTTTTGGGGCTGGATGTGGCTTCCGACCCTGAATCAAAAATAACATAAAAAGAAAATAAAAATATTTTCTGGGACATAGCCGAATTTCGAGCAAAAATTGGACATAGCCGAAATTTTGGAAATTATTTTAAAATCGAATATAATCGATGAAAAGGCCTGAAATCTTTAAAAACACTAATTAATAGCATTATCTATCGATAACATGCATAAAAAGTGGAAAAAGACATAGTCTGAAAATCACCTGAAAACGACGTGCGGCCGACCGGTTCGTAGCATCCATATACATAGGGGGAGTATCGGTGCGTTGAGCCGGGAGATGAAAAATCGAAGTTTCACCGATTGAATAGGCGATCGGTGGAAAGTAATAAATTATGTCTAGAAACATAAAATAATATGTTTTAAATGGTTTGGTAAGCCATTAGACCTTCGATAAGAAAATATAAAATTTTCTATAGAAATAAAAAATCGAATTTGGGAAATTTGATTAAAAAGTTGTAAATTTATTTTACTCTTAAGAAAGACATCGTTAGCGATGAAATATGTTTTGGAACAACATGTAAAAAGTGATTATGATGGAATCACATAAAAATAGGAAAATTTCCTATGGGCGCGGATGGGTCTGCACCCTGAGCTTGAAAGCAGCAATTTTATATTATTTAAATGACATATCTGCCATACAGCCGCCTGCAAAGATGGGTTTCGTTGGGCCCTAAGCAGTATCACAGTATGTAATTGTACTGATACAACGTTACCATTTCGAACAGACATATAGATAACCTCTGGTCTTAGTAGTAGATGGCTGAGGTTACGATAGCTTGGATAAATGACTCAAAGATTTAGAAATGAATGATTTGATGATTTATGCTCCACAAGTTCGAGGTACGTCAAGCGCTTGATGGCATGTATAGAGCACGCTATACATTTGACCGCGAGTTATAGAGAGGAAATGTTTGTACTATTTCGTTTCTATAATTTGTTGCATGTCTAGGTCATACGGAATACTTATTCGGGAAACGGTGACTGCGTACGAGATGTTAATGAATTATAAAAGAATTGAAGAGACACCGTAGTCGGCGGGCTACGTAATGTCTACAGACAGGACTATCTTGGTAGCTTAAGGAACAGAGTTGGTTTTGCGTATCTCATGGATCATTTTGAATTGTGAAACATCTTTTGAGTTAGTGTTGCGCCAAGACGGACACAAGCAGTGCTATGGCTATCGTTTGACTTTGTCAGATACCAACGGATAAGAGGCTCTATCATAGCTCTAACGTGGTTAAGTGGGGAATACTAAGCGGTCTTAATATAAGCGCTAGTCCCCTCTACTTGGCACATTGAGGTGTGCACTCGAACGCAATACGACCAAAGTTGCAGGTCACTCTAAGGAGTATAAAATAATAAAGTAATTCAAGTCTATTTCATTTATGAAACTGACATAGGGGGGATGACACTGAAACCCAAATCAGATGCAGCTGATAAACATAACTCTAGGTATATGATGGCTGATAGGAGTGAAACGGTTAATTCCATGAAGCGAAGATGCAGAAGAGAAGGGCGAAAGCATAACAATCCTCGCAGGTATCTAATAAATCGCTGAAAGGGGTGGTAGTCGTGGAACGATAGTGGTTGTAAGACCCCTCCTGCTTATGTCAAATTTGTACGGAGTACTTCAGCGAGGCTAACTGATTAGTCGGTTTATTGGTCTGTCTGTGTGGCTGCCGCATCTGATAATTAAATTAACTTTATCGCAGCCTAATACTGCTAGTACTAACCATTTATCTATGAAAGAGATCGAACGCAAGACGACCTAGGTTGCAGGTCAAAACTCTATGGAGTAATGAAATAAGTATATAAACAAGTGCTGCCAGTCCATGGCATGCCCAAAAGCACTTTGTTAGCTTAAGAATGAATTAAGCTGCAACCACTCGAACGCATTACGACCGGGTTACTGGTCCTGTCTGTGTGACAGATAGTAACTGTATGACTCTTTAGAATACCGCTGGGAATCCGGCCTGTCTGTGTGACAACCAAGGTATTTGGCTAACTGGAACTGTAAAGTTATGGATATTATCCAAGAAAACTAACTAATGATGAAACAGTACTACAATAGAATTCTGATAAGTCTAAAGGACTATATACGAGGTATCGGAGTTCTATTTTCGTCTGACCGATGAAGTAGACTGTTTGGCTTGCAACCAACTGCACATGAACGGAGACGTTCATAGCTTACAGAGTCCTGTAAGCAACCGATGGCATTTTGGTGAAACGGAGGGATCCTGCAGGTATGGCATCTGGGGATGCTGTACTGGAAGAGGGTCATCGTAGAGATGCGGGACGGGAGCCTCCCTACCTTCTCCACCCAATTTCATTTTTTATTTAAGATTGAAGTTGGTTGATGGGGTCTTTTTGATAGAGGATCTCTGATAATCTTAAAAATCTTCTTATATTATACTTATAGCTAAGTCTAAATGACGTGGAGGTGCGTCATACACTACACAATTATTAAACCTATCAGGTCTAAATAAAGAACAAAAGATTTCTATAGAAAGTATATGTGCAAAGTATGCAGATATATTCCATCTGCCAGGAGACAAATTGTCGACTACCAACTTAATGTCACATAAAATTACGCTAAAAGACAATGTTGCCCCAGTGTACGTCAAACCGTACAGAATTCCCTTTTCACAAAGAAAGGAGATTCAAAAACAAATTGACGAAATGTTAAAAAATTACATAATAGAGGAATGTACGTCAGAATGGTCGAGTCCCGTATTGTTAGTGCCCAAAAAGGAAGATAGGTCAAAAGAAAAGAAATGGCGATTAGTTTTAGATTATAGACAACTAAATAACTGCATTAAAGATGACAAATTTCCATTACCTAATATAACGGATATCTTAGATTCTCTGTCCGGAAGCATATATTTCTCAAAATTAGACCTTTCTCAAAGTTACTACCAATTGTCATTAAATGAGACTTCACGAAAGTATACAGCGTTCAGCGTAGATAAAATGTATTAACTATCGTTAGATGAAAATTCGCGTAAACCAACAGCCTTTACTGCAAATAATAAAACGTTGTCCCATGGGCTTAAAAACATCACCAAGTGTATTTTCACGCCTAATGACAGTGGCCATGTCAGGTATCAATTACAATCAAGCATTTGTATATCTAGACGACTGCATTGTTATAGGAAAAAGTATGGACCATCATAATAAAATTTTTATAGAAGTTTTAGAAAGATTTAAAAGAGTAAATTTAAAACTAAATTCGATGAAATGCGAATTTTTGCAAACTGAAATTGTTTATTTGGGACATAGAATAACGTCGCAAGGAATTTTGCCAGACGAATCAAAAATAATCACTATACAACAATATCCAGTGCCAAGCAATCATGACGAGGTCAAACGTTTTGTTGCGTTTGCAAATTATTATAGACGTTTTATAATAAGGTCCTTACATATGAAATTGGCGTTTTGTATGGGAGGAACAAAAATTCGTTTTTTTTTAATATAGTATATTTATTTAATCAAAGTATGAGCCATTGTAATCTATGCACTTTTGCCATCTCATAGGTAGTTCATTGATCCCGTTACTAAAAAAACCATTCGGACGGGAATCAATAAAATCTTTGAAGGCGATTTGGACTGCCCCATCTGAGTTGAATTTTTTCCCTTGCAAGAAGTTATCCAAATTTCGAAAAAAATGGTAATCTGTTGGAGCAAGGTCCGGGGAGTACGGTGGATGCCTTAGACATTCCAATTGAAGCTCTTCTAATTTGCTAGCCGTCTGTTGTGCAGTGTGTGGTCTAGCGTTGTCGTGAAGCAACAGTGGCGTAAAGCGATTGACCAACCTCGGTTGTTTAGCAGCTAGCTTTTCCATCATGGTTTGCAATTGCTGACAGTAGACATCTGCCGTAATCGTCTGGCCAGATTTGAGAAAACTGTAATGAACTACACCGGCGCTAGTCCACCAAACGCTTACAAGTAACTTTTTATTGGTCAATTTTCGCTTGGCAGGCTTTGGCTGGCTTGCCAGGGTCCAGCCATTGCGATGAGCGCTTCCGATTATCGTAGAGAATCCACTTTTTATCACAGGTAATGATTCGATTTAAAATCCCTTCGTTATTGTGCCGGTCAAGTAATGTAACGCAGCAGTTGACGCGCGTTTGCCGGTTTGCTTCACTCAATTCGTGAGGAACCCACCTTTCAAGTTTTTTAATCTTTCCAATTTGCTTCAAGTGGATTAAAACAGTTTTATCACTAACACCAAAGCCTGCAGCTAATTCGGACGTGGTTTGCGATGGATCCGCTTCCACAATAGCCTTCAATTCTTCATTATCAACTTGGGTCTCCGGCCGTCCACGGGGCTTGTTTTGCAGGTCGAAATTTCCAGAACGAAAACGTTGGAACCAAAAACGCACTGTGTTTTCTTTTGCGACACAACCGCCATACACATCATTAACCCTTCGAGCCGTTTCCGCAGCACTGGTGCCACGGTGGAACTCGTACTCGTAAATAACGCGATATTTCAAATTTTCCATTTTGTAAATTGAGCGATGCAAACAGAAAAAAGATAAGTAAAAAAACAAATGAATGACGGTTTACGAAACACAACTACATGTGGAAATAGCTGTATAAATTTGAATTTCGAATTCCTAACCAAATAGGAGAAATTTGTGATCAAAGTGGCCAGTACGACAAAACCACAATTTCATATGTAAGGACCTAATATTTATCAATTGGTTTGTTTTAATTCAGTATATCTTTTTTTAGCTGATACCTAATAATTATTTATATATGTTTTTGTTGTATAATTGAATTGGCACTAATATAAGAGTGTTATTGTGATGTAAGTTAAAATAAACATATCATTGAAAAGAGAGTAAATTTATCTACTTTACAACTTCTATCTAGTTAATAACTCGTTGTTGTCCCTTACGGAATCTAAATTATGATGAATATTAATTAAAATATAAAACATATATGTTTAATATTTAGCGTTGTTATGCTGGGGTGAGTTAGGTATTAATGACGGTCTATGAATGCGGCGCGGTGCTCGATCGCACGCGTCGCTCTGGGCGTGTGTTGTCCCTTTCTCACTCGCAGGGCGAGACTGGCGACGTGCGCGCAGACCGCCTGACGGCGCCAAGCGGTGATTTCTGCACCGCGGTCAGTCACTCAAAACCGTTCGGACAGGAGGGTATCGCGTATCGTGCGGATTTCCCGCCACGCGTTTTGTGATGCCGCGTGTAATGGACGATTCAATTTGAGATCGCGCGTGTTGATGCATCGTATTATTGTGTTTCTCCTGGGTTGTACTGGAATGCCAGGCTTAGTGATTGTTGGATGTCTCGACGTCTTCCACGTGAGCGTCGCGTTGAATAGGCATCAAGTGGCCATATCGGCTCGCGTTTGTACGACCCAAATTCGGGTTGGGTCACGCGTAATGACTGATATCAAAGTGGAATACGAACAGAAGCTGTGAGTGGTTTGAAGTGAATAACGCGCCAAGGCTGTAGTGGAATGCTGGGTGTCGATATCTTTTCCACCCAGCCCTGTAAGTACCCACGGAATTCCCATTTGATCCATTCCCTGAACTTCCTTTCTCCGTTGGGTATTTTATGCATTTGGACCGGCACGTTGACTGTAAGTATTAAACCTGGTTGTTTAGTATAAAACTGTTTATTCGTGTTAATGGTGTGTTCCCTTTAGTCATATTTGTTGTACCATATCATTGTGACTCATTAGTACGAATTGCGGAATTCGTGGGGTGATATAATTTGGAGGTACTTACTTATAATCTAGTGCTAATACGTGTGACGTAACGCCAGATCGGCAGACGGTATTTACTACCGACTTGAGTTATGTAAAGGTCAGAACACATCATTTGCCAATTTCACTCAACTTAGTTAATTAAGTTAAATAGATTTAGGTTCACGTTTAATTCATAGTATGCGCTGCTATATTGTGCAGCGTATGCTATTTAGCGCTGCGTAACGCGGCCATTGTCTGCCTCCAGTTGAACTCCTGGTATTTTGTTCGAAATTTACCTGTGTAAATCGCTTCCACTGCGGGAGTTTAGCTTGGAATTAGACAATTTTTAGTAGCAGAGCGTGGTTTAGAAAACCACTAGATTTAAGATTATTTTAGTATAAGATTTTTAATCTACCTACATAAAAAAAATATATTTATTGTGATTGTAGTGTGTGCCCTGTGTAGAATATCCTATCGGTAGGATCAGGGCCAATCAATTAGTGAATTGCTTGTTATTATCGTTGTGTTTACCCTGTGCGGATATCCTAACGGTAGGATCAGGGCCGATTGTCTATTTTTTTTTATTGTAAGGTTCGGTGTTACTTTGAGTTGGTACCATGGCTCCCACAATTACACAGCTTCAGGCAAAAATTAGAACGCACCTAATTTGGTTCGCGACTAAGCAGGCGATGGTCGGTCGCGGGGACCGAGAGGACGCACTCATCGCTTGTGCGCAACGGATTGACGAACGGGTCGCGGAGGTGTTGGATTGCCTCACTGGATGCGAGGAGTTATTTGATGGGACGCCTGATGAGGAGGTCAAACTTACGGTCCGGACGAATGTGACCCAGTGCATGGAGATGGGGCAGGAGATCCAGCAGGCGGCTGCTGTGATCACCAGGCGTAGAGCTGGGGAGCCGGACCCACCCCATGGTCCGCGGGGACCGGGGGTGCAAGTGCCCCTGCCGGCTGTGGCGATTCCGGTCTTCCACGGGGACTACACGGATTGGACCCGATTCCAGGATCTGTTTGACAGTGTGATTCATAACCGCACTGACTTGCAGCCGGCATATAAAATGGCACAATTGATGGCCAAGCTGCAAGGTGAGCCCCATGAGCTGGTAAAGCATCTACCAGTCGATGATGCAAGTTACGAGACGGCTCGCGGCTTGCTGATCGAGAGATACAGCAACAAACGTCTCATGATTGACCAACTCTTGGAACAGTGGCTCACCGTGCCGACCATCACACGAGGGACGGACCTCAGGGCCAAGGTCCTTAACCCTGTCTGCGTTGCAGTGAACGCTCTTGAGAGACAGGGGATGCCGGTGTCAGGCTATGATTATATCCTGGTCCACACGTTGTTGCGCCGCCTGCCGAGCGACATGGCCGCTCGTTTTGAACAGTCACACGGAGGTAAGACATCTGATTACCTCCCGACCTTCGAGGAGCTCAAGTCCTTCCTCGAGGCCGAGTGCAGGCGGGTAGATGCCCAATTTGGAGAGTCGCCTCACGCGGAGTCTGCGGCCGCTCGCCGCCCGGAACGGCCGGGTGCACAGGCGCGAGACGGTAAGAGTAGGCCACCCAGGCGATACAATGTCGCTAATTTGGAATCGAGGTGTGCCTACTGCAGAGAGGCGGGGCATCAGGTGACTGCGTGTGAGGAGTTCGCTGCACAGCGGGTGCAGAAACGTCGTGGTGTGGTGCAGCAACGGCGTTGGTGCTTTAGGTGTATGGGGCCGCATCAGGTGCGAGAGTGCCCATCAAGCACCAACTGCAGGTACTGCCAGGGTGCCCACCATCAGCTCCTATGCATGAACCGCAGCGGAGATTACGGAGGCAGAGCTGACGCGGGTCAGCGGACGGAGTCTGCCCTACCTAGACGGGAGCAACGCTCCCCACCCCCTCCAAGGAGGAGTCCTCTTCCACCAGGGTTTCAGGGACGAGGCCAGGGACATCAGCAGGTGATGCCCCCTTTACCACGCGCGAGACAGTCACCACCTCGGCAGCAGGTGCCGGAACGGGGTAGGTGGTCACAGGTCCAAGGTCAGGGGCACCCATCACAGATACGTGATGCTACGGGCGGGTGCCAATACCAGGGCCAGTACATGCAGTACTCGGCGGGACTGAACAACATGGTGAGGTCTCATGACCCACGCATGCCTCTCCCCTTGGCTGAGCACCCGCGGCTACAGGCGCATCCACGGTACGCGCGCCTGCCGCAGGGTTACTATAGGCTGCCAGCCATGGCGTACAGGACCAGAGGTCCCTATCAGCAGGAGTGGGACCCACTCGAAGGTGTACGGAGAGAGGGGACCCCCCCGCAGGACGCGGACACTCCGCGCTTAGATTCCTGCTAGGTAATCGCCGCCTACACGCCAGCTTCGGCCCCCCGGCCAATTACGGTATTGTTGCCTACGGCAATGATTTGGGTATGGGGATACGGTGGCCGCAGCATACAGGTAAGAGCCTTGTTAGATACAGGGGCTCAGGGTTGTATTGTGTCTAGTAAGCTGGTGAGTAGGCTACGCTTAAATATAAGGCCCACAACGGATGGGGCTGTAGGTATTGGAGGTGTAGATGTGCCTGACGTTCGGGGTCAGGTGAACTTCGAGTTCACATTAGGTAATACAGGTACAGGGGTCAGCTATCATGCCTCAGCAGTGGTGCTGGATGAAGTGGTAGGGAAACTTCCTCAGGTTCGGTTACCGTCAACGGTACGAGGGTTAACCACAGGCTTAGAGCTAGCTGATCCTGACTTTGATACTCCTGGTACGGTGGACGTTCTCCTCGGGTCAGACTTCCTCGGGAGATTCTGGTGTGGCAGAAAACGGGTACTTCAGCAAACTGGTTTAGTGGCCGTTGATACCACAGGGGGGTATGTTATTTTTGGCCCAGTTTGGAGATCTCAGGACCTACCAGAGGGCGATACGGTGCTCTATGGTAGTGTGTTGTCGGAGGTGCTGCAGAGGTTTTGGGAGTCTGAGGAGCCACCTACAGCGGATAGACGGAAGCCAGAGGATGACGAGTGCGAGCTGTTCTATCAGTACAACACTGCACGAAGTTCGTCAGGTAGGTTTGTTACCAGGCTGCCATTTCTCCCAAACCGCCCCTCCTTAGGTAGTTCGCGACAGATCGCGGAACGGAGACTACTGGCTATGGAGAGAAAGATGAAGCGAGATGCAGCACTTCGGAAGAAGTATATCGAATTCATGAGGGAGTACCTAGAGTTAGGCCACATGTCGGTGTCCAGCATAGATTGGAGGTGTGTCGAGCATTACTATATACCACACCTGGCTGTTTTGAAGTCACCGGAGGCGAAGATACGGGTAGTGTTTGACGGTTCTGCTCCTACATCGAATGGTGTGTCTGTGAACCAGTGTCTGCACGCGGGTCCCAAGTTGAACCGGGACATTGTGGACATCCTCACAGATTTTCGGTTGCACCAAGTAGCGTTCGTCGCAGACGTCAAAATGATGTTTCGCCAAACAATTATACACCCGGATGACCGTCGGTACCAGCTGATTTTGTGGCGTGAGAGCCCTGACGAGCCGATGGTCACTTATGAGCTTAACACGGTAACGTATGGTCTGAAGCCAAGTCCGTTTTTGGCAGTACGCACGCTGCGAGAGTTGGCCGCACAGGAAAGGGTAAGATTCCCTCGAGCCGCAGCAGTACTGGATCGCGACGTCTACGTGGATGACATCTGCACGGGTGCAGATAGCGTGCAACAAGCACTGCTACTACGAGACGAGCTGATCGCGATCATGGAATCAGGAGGTTATGAGTTGCGGAAATGGCTGTCCAGCTGTCCAGAGCTCCTGGCCGGGTTGCCAGGTGAGTTCCAGCAGGACCCGCACCTTTTCGAGAACCCGGACAATCCAAATACGTTGAGCATCCTAGGGGTGCAATATAGGCCAACGCATGATGTCTTTACGTATCAGATCGAGCCAGACCTTTTGCAGAAGACTTGGACGAAGCGTTCGGTATTATCGACGATCGCCAGAACTTTCGATCCTAACGGGTGGATCGCACCGGTGACGTTCATGGCGAAGTGCTTCTTGCAAAGGTTGTGGATAGCAAACTTGGGTTGGGACGACCAGCTCTCCGGAGAGCTGTTGAATGATTGGACCAAGTTTGTGACCACCTTACCAGGGATCGTACGCATCGCCATACCTCGCAAGTTGCTCCCATCGGTGGGATGCAAGGCTACCCTACATGGGTTTTGTGATGCCTCGGAGCGAGGGCACGCGGCAGCTGTCTATTTGCGGACAGTCAGTTCAACGGGAACTGTAGACGTGCGTCTAGTTATGGCCAAGAGTAAGGTGGCTCCGGTTAGGACAAGATGGACCATTCCAAAGTTGGAATTGGCGGGAGCAGCGCTTCTCACGCGCTTGCTACATCATGTCGCTAGTAATCTACGCGGTACCATCACTTTGGATGAAACGGTGTACGCATGGACCGACAGTAGGATAGTTCTGTGCTGGTTACAGACGTCGGTACATACCCTTGAGGTTTTCGTGGCAAATCGGGTGTCACAGATTAAAGGATCGGAAACTCCGTTGGTATGGAGACACGTACCGGGAGAACAGAACCCAGCGGACTGCGCCTCACGGGGATGTAGGGCCCCTGATTTGGTAGGTCACTCACTGTGGTGGGGACCTCAGTGGCTGACTGAGTCACCTGAGAGATGGCCATACAATGAGTGCGGGTCGCCGCTTGGGCCACCTGATCGAGGTTTGCGAGTGAACGTAGGGCAGATCGTACCTAAGCCTAGTGCGGCTTTCTTGCTGGAACGATACAGCTCCCTCGACAAACTTCTAGGGGTGACAGGTTGGATCAAACGGTTCGTGAACAACTGTAGAAAACCTCAAGCAGAACGGAACTTGGCACCTGTCCTCTCGCCTGCGGAGCGGAATGCGGCTCTAAGTTTTAGGGTCGTCCAGGCGGAACATTTTGAGGAAGAGGCCAGGCTGCTCAGGGATGGCCGTGGAAAGCTGAAGGGAGGTCTTGTGCGCCTCAACCCGTTCGTGGACGAGCATGGAATGCTCCGGGTTGGAGGTAGACTTCGGAACGCTAACCTGCCCTTTTCAGCACGGCATCCGCTGTTACTCCCAAAGAAGGGACCTTTGGTAGAACTTATAGTTAGGGATCGTCACCAGAAAAACTCGCATGCTGGCTGCAATGCACTTTTGGCTATTCTGCAGCGCGAGTTTTGGATCTTGTCTGGACGACGTACGGTACGGAGCATTGTGTTTCGGTGCTTGCCTTGCTATCGGTTGAAGGCAGCCACAATGCAACCTCAGATGGGAGACCTCCCACCGGACCGGGTGACGGAAGCCTGGACGTTTGCGGGTGTGGGAACGGACTTTGCGGGGCCTTTTATGGTAAAGGCATCACGCCTTCGCAACGCGAAGTCAATCAAGGCGTATTTGTGCGTGTTTGTGTGCCTAGCAACCAAGGCCGTCCACTTGGAACTCGTGGCCGACCTCACTACGGAGGCTTTCTTAGCAGCTTTAGATAGATTTGTGTCGCGAAGAGGGCGACCAGCGCTGATCAGGTCGGACTGTGGTACCAACTTTAAGGGCGCTGATCGATGTATGAAAGAAATTATAACGTTTTTATCGGAAAACGAGGAAGCTATCGGCACGAGCCTCTCCCGTCAGGGCATTAACTGGGTGTTCGATCCACCAGGATGCCCCTACTGGGGTGGTATATTTGAAGCGGTTGTAAAGTCCGCTAAGACGCATTTGATGCGCGTTATAGGTTTAACGATATTAACCTTTGAGGAGCTAGCGACCGTGTTTTGTAAAATTGAGGCCGTTCTCAATTCACGTCCTTTGTGTCCGCTTAGCTCAGATCCGAATGATCTGGAGGCCCTGACACCAGGGCATTTCTTAATTGGCCGACCACTTAACGCCTTGCCAGAATACCCCTACACAGAGGTCAGTAGCAATCGTTTGACGCGTTATGAGTTGCTGCAGCAAATGTCTCAGAATTTTTGGAAGCGATGGTCGCTCGAGTATTTGCACATTCTGCAGCAACGCCTTAAGTGGACGGACAGAACTGAACCCCCTCGCATCGGAGATCTCGTTCTGGTTAAGGATGCCAACCTGCCGCCACTGCGATGGCGCAGAGGGCGCATTCTCAACTTGTTCCCAGGTAGTGATGGCACTCCTCGAGTCGCGACAGTTCAGGTAGGGGATTCAGTTCTTAAGCGAGCAATAGCAACGCTATCTCGTCTCCCCAGTAGTGAATAGGCCTAAGGGATTCGGCCTAGGGCGGGTGAATGTTTAATATTTAGCGTTGTTATGCTGGGGTGAGTTAGGTATTAATGACGGTCTATGAATGCGGCGCGGTGCTCGATCGCACGCGTCGCTCTGGGCGTTTGTTGTCCCTTTCTCACTCGCAGGGCGAGACTGGCGACGTGCGCGCAGACCGCCTGACGGCGCCAAGCGGTGATTTCTGCACCGCGGTCAGTCACTCAAAACCGTTCGGACAGGAGGGTATCGCGTATCGTGCGGATTTCCCGCCACGCGTTTTGTGATGCCGCGTGTAATGGACGATTCAATTTGAGATCGCGCGTGTTGATGCATCGTATTATTGTGTTTCTCCTGGGTTGTACTGGAATGCCAGGCTTAGTGATTGTTGGATGTCTCGACGTCTTCCACGTGAGCGTCGCGTTGAATAGGCATCAGGTGGCCATTTTGGCCCGCGTTTGTACGGCCCAAATTCGGGTTGGGTCACGCGTAATGACTAATATCAAAGTGGAATACGAACAGAAGCTGTGAGTGGTTTGACGTGAATAACGCGCCAAGGCTGTAGTGGAATGCTGGGTGTCGATATCTTTTCCACCCAGCCCTGTAAGTACCCACGGAATTCCCATTTGATCCATTCCCTGAACTTCCTTTCTCCGTTGGGTATTTTATGCATTTGGACCGGCACGTTGACTGTAAGTATTAAACCTGGTTGTTTAGTATAAAACTGTTTATTCGTGTTAATGGTGTGTTCCCTTTAGTCATATTTGTTGTACCATATCATTGTGACTCATTAGTACGAATTGCGGAATTCGTGGGGTGATATAATTTGGAGGTACTTACTTATAATCTAGTGCTAATACGTGTGACGTAACGCCAGATCGGCAGACGGTATTTACTACCGACTTGAGTTATGTAAAGGTCAGAACACATCATTTGCCAATTTCACTCAACTTAGTTAATTAAGTTAAATAGATTTAGGTTCACGTTTAATTCATAGTATGCGCTGCTATATTGTGCAGCGTATGCTATTTAGCGCTGCGTAACGCGGCCATTGTCTGCCTCCAGTTGAACTCCTGGTATTTTGTTCGAAATTTACCTGTGTAAATCGCTTCCACTGCGGGAGTTTAGCTTGGAATTAGACATATACAATGAATGTATAAATTAACTTTTATTTTCGTAAAACAGACATTATTTAACACATATGCCTCCAAAACACTGCATGCACTTTTTGTCGGTTGATCTGGTTAAACGCACAACCAAAAAATTTTATAGTAGGAAGTAGGAATTTTAACAAGACAACGAATAAATAAAACTGTTAAAGAAGAGTCTCAGAGTCACTAGCAAAAAGCGATTTGAAAGATACTTAACAAAATGAGCTAAGCCACTCCCATTTCCCCATCTTAAAAAACATATTTATAAATTTAATAAACACTTATCATATTTTAAGTAACTCTAAAAATTTAAATTTTAAGTACTATTTTAAGTAAAATCAAAAGCTCGGATTGTTTAGTTTTTCTTGAGTTTCTTGTTGGTTTGCGTTTGCGGTTGCGTCTTGAAGTAGAGTCCGTAGAACACGCCCACGGCTACCACCAGGATGGTTGACAGCACAGTGATGTACTCCACGCGGTTACTGATACACTTTAATAAATAAGGCTTCAGTTACGTACATATCTGCACATATGAAAATCAACATGTGCTCGTTGTTCTTTAAAACTGTATAGACGAAACCATTTGGGCCATACCACAAAAATGTAAGACAAGTGTTGAAAGTGTATTCAAATAAAACTACATACAAAAACACGTTACAAACGCGTTCAACACTTCACTGGCAACACACTCGTCAAACGTTTTTAGGGTAAAGCCCTTTATGTTTATCTCTTTATTATATGCTGCCGATAAATTGGAAAACATGAGTTCAAATTACTTTATGCTTCTTCTTCTTCGTACTACTAACATCAAAAACACAGATTATCTTTAGGTTATACCTCTACAAAATATCTTCAAAATACACACTTTGGACCACACAAGGACAAAGGGTCGCAGTAAGATTACCTAGATAGGCTGTATGTAAACGTAAACAAATACACTCTCTTTTTGTGTGGGACACCGATCCTTTCAACGACCCGATGAACCCTGGTGTCAGCGTTTTTCAACCGCCTACCACTAATAATAGGCCTCTGACATGGTGGTGTAACAACCGCCGTCTAAGTAATCATAGACAGCAACCAGGTCTGACTGCTTAACTTGCCCTCCGAAGCACGGAACCATTTATTTTCGGACAACCAGGTGGTTCACCCTGCAAAGTTTTAAATATCAACTTTGTGAGTGACCCACCGAGAATCGAACCCGGAACATTTGCGTCGCAGACAGTCGCACTACCACTGCACTGCGCCAATACACTAAAGAGATTAATGACCTCAACACCTGACGTGGCCAATCCCCTTTATACATATCAGCTACTACCTTGTGAAAAACGAGGTAATGCCGCCGGTGATGTAGGTTCTGGCTGCATTACGTACGTACGTAATGTATGGAATGTATGGTAATGTCAACCTAGAACTTACTACGTATGATAACCGTCATCCATCAATACGTCGAACACACTGTATCTCCTGCATATAGGGTGCTTAAAAAAGTTAAACTAGTAGTTTTTGTACAATATTTTTGTTTTAACACGCATTGTTATCCATAGAATGCGTGGTTTAACGGAACACCCCTACTTTTCGTAACGCCCCTGCTGTAAATGGTGAAATTTTACTAGTGACGGATGCTTAAACCTCAGGACAAGCTGGTGATAAAGAACAACTTTCCCCAGGGAACTTAGGCCGAAATAAGAATGGACCTGACATTCAAATTAACTTGGTCGGCTGGTAATTTGTGTATTTTATATTTTTTATGTTCTTTGGGGAAAGTTGTTCAGCCCGCTCTGAGCTTTCGGTATTGTTCACGAGTAAAATTTCACCCCATAAGTATACATATATTGCAGTTATAAATATTAAGGTTCTGAATATACTTACGCGAAAGGTGTTCCACAGATGACGTACCACGATGCGCCGTTCTGGGGCTTCTGGTTGTTTACGCAGTGGAAGTCGAAGTAACCCTCGTCGTAGTTCTCAGGGCAGAAATACTTGCGCTTTTGCAGCTGTGAATTAATAAATCAGAAGCGAGTGTCATATTCAAGTTGATTGTTCCAGCCAGCTAAAGATCTTGAAGAGGTAGCACCATCTATGAGTAGAAAGTGCCATCAATTGGAAGTAACGCTACAGGCCCCCAGAAGTGGGACATATAATAAGTGATCTGTGGCTATATCTTGTGCGGTGCGGGAGGACCAGCACAGCGATAAAATGCACCATCATGATTAGGGTATCCAATCCCGCAGGTTTTTCCGATCTCGGTATTTGCGGGATCGAAGATTTCAATCCCGCGGGAACTCGGTATTTGCGGGATCCCGCAAGTATAACCCTACAAACTAGGCCCTGCAACCTGAGCTGCTTTTAAATGTTAAGGCTTGTATTTTATAAATCGCTCTCAACTCTGAGATTGATCGAAAGTGCGACATTGACAACGTCAGCCAGTACTAAACGACATCTCAAACTCGTACTCAAGATCAATCTCAGAGTTCA
Organism: Tuta absoluta; assembly: GCA_027580185.1. NCBI lineage: Eukaryota > Metazoa > Arthropoda > Insecta > Lepidoptera > Gelechiidae > Tuta > Tuta absoluta. Next base: position 654,159 of record JAQAHW010000088.1, on the reverse strand, counting down.
TCAGAGTTGAGAGCGATTAATAAATACGTGCCTAAGTATAGTGTAATAGTAATTAGTTAGGTAGTTATACAATAAGGTTAAGGTTAAAGAAACTTTATTTCTCAAAAAGATTACAAATCACTTATTATGAAAAACTTAAAGTTATTTACATACCTATATTAAAATGAATGACTTATTCTAGTGCGCGTAGTAGATACCAAATAAGTAGTTTAGTACAAAAAATATATTACCTAAATATGTGGGTAGTAATAAGATAACACATAACATAACAAAATTCTTTATTGCACATTAAATAAATAATACAACAATAGATAAACACAAATAAAAGAAACAGTACAACCAGGCGGCCTTAATGCTAGGTAGCATTCTCTACCAAGCAACCTTAGGGTGAAAAAGAGATTGCGACATTGGAAGCGGGATAGTGCAAATATTACCTACGAGCACTAAAATACACAAAATATACTACTTAAACAATTTTACACATTAATACATATATAATAGTGTAAACAAAACAATGAATATACTAATATATATTTAAATAATATTATAATAATCTAATACATATACCTAAACTATGCCAACACAAATCAATCGTGCACAACAACAACAGTATTGAGCTCACACAATAGGACAACTCTTAAGGAGTGTTTATACTTAAGCAACTTAACCATTTTTATTTTCTAGGAACAACGGCTTAACTCCACAAGGGTAACAATAAATATAATAACACGAACTTTTTTAAATTAAAATCGACTATTTATTAAAAATAAGAAAAGTATTATAAGTAGGAAATTAACTTTTCTATGCTGATTGCCAATCCCGCAAATCCCGTGGATCCCGCACTGTGCGGGATCACAAAATGATGCGGGATCTTGGTATTTAGAGATCTCGGTATACCGAGATTGGATACCCTGACCATGATAGACCACGACTTGACTCGTGGAACACCTAAAGGTACTACGTAAATGTGGCGTTGTGCAAAATTTTAAGACAAACCGCTTAACTTTTCGGCACTGTGTTACCATGCAGTTCAAATGCGTGACTGTTTTTGTGTTGCTTTGCTTGGTGCAATTTCGTCTAGTGTATCTTTATTCCCTTTTGCTCGAAGTTTCAGGTTCTCAAAATATTTTTCTTACATAATTTCTATAATGGAGTTTGATGGCCGCGTACTGCTGTGCAGTCCTCAACCAAAGTATCTTGGTGTTACACTCGATCGGTCTCCTTGCTTTGCCCCACACGCGTCTATATATAAGAAGCTTGCTCGAAATAGCATTGCGTAAGTTGGTAGGAACAACTTGGGGCGCACGCAAGTGCAGACGTTCTCAGAACTATAGGTCTTAGCTTGGTCTACTCAGCGGCAGAGTACTGTGCACCAGTCAGTGTGGCTAAACAGCGCTAACACACATAAGGTTAACGCCCAACTCAATAACAGCATGCCTTATATTTCAGCCACATTTAAATCCAACTCAGCCCATTAGGTGAAGAATATGGGCATACAACTGTAAAACACTCACATTCGCCATACGAATATATATGTAATAAACCTTCCCTCAGCGCTGTAGCTTCTTCTCGCCAACTGTTGGGCATATGCCTCTCCTAAAGTTCCACTCTGCGCGGAGTTCCGTTTTTTGTATCGATAATGTTCCGGCGCGATCCTTGATGTCGTCGGTCCATCTGGCGGGTGGTCTGCCTACGCTGCGTTTCCCTGATCGGGATCTCCAGTCCAGAACGCATCTACTCGATCCCGTCTCTTCGGCGACACATGTGTCCAGCCCAAGCACATTTCAGCTTGGCGACTCGGTATCCGATATCTACTACACGATTTCTACTACGCTGTAGCTTCATACCAATTAAAAAAGGTCTTAGGAATTACCTTTCCAAAGGCCGTGGTGAGCGTGGCGACCTCGTTGCAGGGTCCCACAGGCTCGTGGAGGCCTAGCGACCATTCGCGCTCCGGGTGGAAGAACGCCACGAACACCCAGTAAGTGATGTAGTGGACGGCCAGCTGCACGATCAGCACGTAGTCAATGGTGGACAGCCTGCAATTATGAGGAAAAAACCTGGGTTATAATAGGCTGAAAAGGGTGAGTTTGTGGCGGCAGCTCGTCAGAGTAACGCAAGGAATGTATTATGTGCATCGGAATTTTTATTTGTTAGGTTTAAAGAAAAGAAACCGAAATGGCTACATTATGAGTTGCGTCTTGGTTGCGTCTGTCTTAAAACATGACATATGTTCATATGAGCGGATTGTCAGGTCAACAATAATGGCGCCATTTTGGGTCCGGAACACGCAAAGCAATACCATGCGAATGCGATACCTTTGTAAGGTACTATGGACGACAAAAGAGCATACCTAGTTGAGAAATAAAGTTCTATGAAGGATAATTTAATGCCATCTAGTAGTATCAGGTTCTTCTCTGTTATGCACATCCTGATACTACTTAGGTGTGATTCCAATAGATGGCGCTAAGTTAGATTTGCGATGAAAAAAACTTCTTTGATTTATTGTTTTCGACTAACTGGAGTTATCTGTAATTTTTAACTTTGCACCTTACAAAATTGTTGCTTTAAAATAATCATGTTTCTTTCAAAAAGTCATGGGTGTTAACAAGGATCGAACACAGGATTTGTAAAATATAAGCGTAATCTCTTAACCGCTGAGCTATGAATGCTTAGTGACTCATGACAAAATTCTTCCATAGTTTATACTGTGACGTAGACTGACTTTTGCGGTGACGTTAAGAAATAATAATGATAAAATGACTAATACGCTAATAGAGGGTAAGTAATAGTTATAACCATTTGGATAACGTTTAGATTTTACTCTTTGTCATTGTTCTGTTCAAAGTCATTGTGCGAATCGTTTGGTTGTGTTTATAATCTTGCTTTGCGTTACAGTTTATTTTGAAATTTTATAATATGAGTTCTAAGAGTAACATCAGTCTTGTTACAAGAGCGGAAATAGTTGCCTTGCATAATCAAGGCCTGAACTATTCGGAAATTTCTAGGGAGCTAGGAGTCACGGTAAGTGAAGTGAATACAGTTGTGTTTTCATTGCGCGTTATTAACTAAATTTTACAAATGATAAATTTTAATAAGAGACTTTGTTTTAGATTAAAACGGTGAAATTATGGGTGAGGAGACATGGTGAGGAGGGCACTTTGGATACCCGATCCAAAAGTGGTCGCCCTACCCTGTTAAACACAGAACAGCGAGAGTTGATGGTTAGAGAGTATGAGGAAAATGGCTTCAAACCTACAAGACATTTCGCCGGGCTCTTTGATACTTCGGTCGCCACAGTTCGACGTGCCTTACATAAAGAAGGTCTTCACTATCGTCGTCATGCCGTGAAACTGTTTTTGACCGATGCTCACAAAAGAGCTCGGTTAGAGTTCGCTAGAACGTATTTGAATTTTGATTGGTCAACGGCTGTTTTTAGTGACGAAAAAACGTTTAAATCCTGTCAAAGAGGACGACTATCACTATGGCGCAGAAACAATACACGATATGATAGTAATCATGTCGTAGCTAATAATGAATCCGGTCGAATAACCTTAAACATGTGGGGATGGATGAGCGCCCATGGCCCGGGTGAACTTAGCACTATACCTAGTCGTGCTGATGGTGATAATTATGTGCAGGTGCTGGATGACATTATGCTGCCTACAACACGGACTGTCTATCCATCTAACGAGGTGCCAAACATAATTTTCGTGCAAGATAACTGTCCTGTCCACCGATCACGGGTCTTTAATGAGTGGTTTCAACAACACACCGACGTGAAAGTTATCCCTTGGCCATCTAAATCACCAGATTTAAATCCCATCGAAAACCTATGGGGTGTGATGGTCCAAAGGTGGGATAATAGAAATGAGAGGACAAAAGAAGCACTAGAAGCACATTGCACGGAGGTGTGTGAAAATATTCGGGGTTCCAATTTATGTGCTCAGCTGGTCGGGTCAATGGGATCACGAATGCAAGCCGTAATTGACCAAAATGGTGGATCCACGGGTTATTAGTTATCTAATTAAGTATTTATAAAACAGTGTGTATTATTTATTTATTAATTGTCACTTTATTTATATAAATATTTATTATATAAGATCTTTATTCGTGTAATATTAAGTTCCCTGCACACTATACAGGCGGCGGCGGTCAGTTTTCTCACCAAGGCGCGCCGGCCAGCCGCCGCGCCTCACCGCCGCCGTCAATTTATTCTATATTTTTATAGTAATAGGCATCAGGCTTGCCGTCGTCGACGACAGTGTGCAGGGACTTTATGTCGCTATGGCTATGTCAAGCAGGTTATGCTTCAATCCTCTTTTCAAATCTTATTGAAAACGAATACTTAAGCTGTAACCTCTAACTCAAAAAGCGCGTCTTATCTACACTAATATTATAAAGAGGAAAGATTTGATTGTTTGTTTGTTTGTTTGTTTGTTTGTTTGCATCGAATAGGCTCCGAAACTACTGGCCCGATTTAAAAAAATCTTTCACCATTAGAATCCTACATTATTCCTGATGAACATAGGCTATATTTTATACGAGAAAAAAATAGGGATCCGCATGAAAATTTCGATAATGTAACCCAACGTGTGAAAAATGTACCAAAAAATATCTTATATCGCGTACGCTGTGGAAATTATTGACAATAGAGCAAAGTGATGTACTACAGTTTTATAGAGGACATCAATATCTATAATAATGTCCGCGATACCATATGTCTAACTATTACAATTAAGCCACAATAACTACTTTTTTGTTTAAAAATGTTTAAATGTACCAAAAAAATATCTTTTATCGCGTACGCTGTCGAAATTATTGTCAATAGAGCAAAGTGATGTACTACAGTTTTATAGAACACATCAATATCTATAATAATGTCCGCAATACCATATGTCTAACTATTACAGTTAAGCCACAAAAACTACTTTTTTGTTTAAAAATGTTTAAATGTACCAAAAAAATATCTTATATCGCGTACGCTGTGGAAATTATTGACAATAGAGCAAAGTGATGTACTACAGTTTTATAGAGGACATCAATATCAATAATAATGTCTGCGATACCATATGTCGAACTATTACAGTTATGCCACAATAATTACTTTTTCATTTAAAAATGTACAAACTACGCCACATTATTCGTACCAGTAGTGTAATGATTACATTTAATCATTACTGTATTAAAGGGTGTAAGTGAATCCCTCCGAATACTGATAGGGTACATGCAGAACATGAAACTGAACAACTTTCCCCTAGGAACATATTTCAGGAAACGTAAAAAAACTGACTTCCCATAGTGAATGCAGTCAGCTGATTGTGATTTTGTATGAAAGGTCATTTTTTTGGCGTTTCCTGACATATGTTTCTAGGGGAAAGTTGTCCAGTTTTATGTTTCATGCACCCTATCAGTATTGTTTCATGCACACTGTCCCTTACTCGGTATAAAAAAAGACGACAAAAAACATTAAATAATGCATTAAAAATCTACACTCAAATAATACATACATACACATATCACGCCTATTATCCTAAACGGCCGCAAAAACGGACATTTACGCCACGTCTGACATATGTTTGAGGGTCATTCGGAAAATTGTGTATCGCCATAGTGGTAGGTTGTCAGCCCATCGCCTAAAATTGCAATACACACCCTCAAGTCCCTAAGTCGCCTCCTACGACTCCCACGGGAAAGAAATCGGGTGATGCTATTCTAAGCCGGCCTCACACTAAAATAATAATAATATAATCTACACTAATATTAGGAACAGGATTTTTTTATTGTTTGTTTGAATTGAATAGGCTCCGAAACTTCTGAACCGATTTCAAAAATTCTTTTACCGTTAATTGAAATTGAAATTCTTTATTCAATGTAGGATAGTATTATCACTTATTGGCGTCATGAACCGTCATTCTAAGAAAAGAAATTTGTATCACACATTTTTTTTTATTACAATTTTGTTATGACCTAATAGAAAACTGGCTCGGGCGGGATAAAAATAAATAAATAAAGGCACTGCCATGGGGCTGGCCAGGTTAATCACACGGCATGTAACTTTACGCCACCACCATCTGAAAACGATATTTGTTTCAAATTAAAGTCAAGATTTTTAGAATCCTACTTTATCCCTGATGAACATAGGCTATATTAAACTGTCTTATTCCCGGGGGGAAATTGTTAGCGGCGGGTGAAACCGCTGGGCGGGCTGCTAGTTTAAAATAAATATGTATACCCTGTTTTGTTTAAACTAAAAATGTTTTATTTAACTTCGCATTTACTTTTTTAATACAATAAAGTTGTAAGCTTTAAAGCTGTTACGCATTTTTATTTTAATAAAAAAATAATAAATCTTGCTTGTTTTATAAAATTAAAGAGAAAAAAAGAAAAATAATAATAAAAAGATCTACTATAAAAAAACACTAACCTTTCTTGGCTAGGATTCGAACCTCGCTTATTATGCTTGAAAGCCCCAGTGTCTTACCGTTAAGCCACGGCGGATGTTGCAACAAATCATGAAATAGTGAGTGTAATTTGAAAGCCAGCGATTTTGAGTTGGCCGAAAGCACAGAATCTGAAAGTTTGATCAGTCAAATGATCAATAAAGATCAGATCATATTATATCCGCTGATCGATCAAACTATCGGCCAAATAAAAAATCGCTAGTGCGCGCGTGCTGAATCCTTATTTCTATCTATTGTTGCTCGTAGCAATTTTGACCCAACGCCATCTATTTTTATTTTATGAACTATGAAGATTGACCGACATCGGCTTCAAAGGATTATGAACCTTATGGTAGGTATGCTCATTTGTCGCCTAGTGTATCTTCACGCTATGCGCGCCCTCTGGCGAGCGAAACGCTCTCATGATGGGGAAGGAAAATCCGCAGAGATCCATTATACGCTGTAATATCACTTTTTTTTATCCGCAACTGCAACGTAACCTGTATTATTGTTTAAAGTAGATCTTTTTAAAATTGAAAGATAGTGTCACTTACTTCTCCTTGGCCTTCTCGCGGTCGCTGAGCAGGCCGTGCAGCACGATCATGCTGAAGATGCTGAACAGCAGGAAGAAGGTGACCTCCGAGTGGATGCCGTAGAGGTCGTGCAGTGGGTGGTAGATGGGCACGAACATGAGCACGCCGCCAGGCATGCCGAACAGCACCGCCAGCAACATGGACTTCCATTCCACGGATTTACTGAAATAAATGTGGAGATATACTGGCTGTAAAGGAATAGTGGACCGAAAACTTTACAGCAATGAAACTGAACTACTGATCCCGAAGAACATATATGCTGAGATAAGAAACACTTTTAGCTTATAATATATGTCGACGCGAGATGTCGCTATTTTTAAGATAATTCGTTTATTTGATTTATAGTTGAATTAATTAGTAAGGCTAGGCTCATAATTCTTATTATGATTTTTTAATTAGCAGTAGATAAGGCTTTGATTATAAATCTTGATGATTTATCCTGTAAATACTTTCATTGGACTCGTTCGCAGTCGGAACATTTGCCCACGTTTCCGTATGGGCGGATGTTGCGACTGGAAATTAAAATAAATAACTTAGATGTTAGGATTAACTTTTGAAACATTAATAATTAATTTACGGATTTATTAAGTCATTCAAAATCAGTTCGTTAGAAGTTTTTGTAATTTGAAGACTGTTTTTGATCACGGCGATACCGCATCGTCCACCGCCATGTTGTTTTTGCAAGATGGCTGGTTGCCGAAGCGGGCGCGCCGCATTCGTTGACGAACCTTCTTGAAGGCAAGTCGTGTGAAGTGTTGCTGGAGTTTGTGAGATCCTGTGAGTACATTTTGTAATCTTTCTTTATATTTTTAATTAATCTGTTTAAAATAAAAAGTGTATTTCTTTAATCTGCTTTATCATTTGCGATGAACGAGCCCATTGACGGGAATGGTGCCGGCAGTCATGCTGACGGTACCCTTCCCGGCGACCCAAGTGGAACCATTCCGCCGTTATCAGAAGTGGTGAAGTAAGACAATTTAATGGCCTTGATGGGTACTTCAGGCGTTTCATTCCCGATTTCTCGCGCATAATGGTACCACTTTATGAGCTTACAAAAAGGAATGGAACGAGAGACACGACGAGGCTAGAAACAAAATTGTACAACACCTGCCTACTGCGCCTACCCTTGCACTATTCCAGGAAGATGCACCGATTGAGCTCTACACAGACGCGAGTATAGTGAAGCGAACTGATGAACTAAGTAAGTGATTTGAATTCTACATAAATATAGACTTTTTTTTAAAGTGTGACAGTAATTTAATTGAATAAGTATTTTACTAAAGTATGACGATAGAAATAACTCAGCTAGGAGAAACAAAAGACAATTTGTTTTACTTAAAAGAATATATTCGGAAGTTAGGAAGTAAGAGAGATAAATCACTAGGTCAAAAAAAACTTAAAGAAGCTGATGATTGTTATTCAGAATTTAACAATATTTTGCCTCAGTTACGAACTCGTATTGAACGTTCAGAAATAGCGCCAGCTGACGTGACTTTAATACATAAAATAATAAACGAAATAAAGACCATTTACGCGGAAACAAAAGCTTTTTTCAAAATGTCGGCCAGCGAAAATTTTGAGATTAGAACCGCGATCGCATTATTACCCGTCATGACAGGACAAGAAAGTACAACTAAACCGCTCATAGATGCAATAGAAATGTATAGCGCTATGATTACGGCCACAACGCATTCACAGCTCATAGAATTTGTAAAAAAAACAAGACTTTCACAAAGTGCTAAACTAAGGTTAAAATCAACTTATGCAGACGTTGCGTCATTACTCAAGGATATGAAAAGTCTCTTAATACAGAAAAATCCGCCGTAACAATTCAGTCAAAATTATTTAACGCAAAACAAGGTCATCGGTCAGTAGAAGCATTCGGGACTGAATTGGAGGAACTTTTTGTGAATTTAACTATATCACAATCTGAGGGTGATAACGCAGAGTTTGCAACGTTACGTCCCATTAACGAAAAGGTCGCGATAAAGCGTTTCGCCGACGGACTGTCTAGCCAACGTCTAGGTACAATAATTGCTTCCCGCCAGTTTAGTTCGCTTCCAGAAGCGATCAGGACCGCTCTGGATGAACAGTCTTTAACGTTTAATGGAGAAAGTGTAATGAGAGTTAGACATTTCACTCCTCAAAGACATTTTTCTTACCGCGGTAGAGGTCGCAATTATAATTATAACTATACAACATCGTTTAATAGGATAAACAATGGACAGCGTGACATGACATCAAGTAGCACATGGCGCGGTGGGCGTGGACGCGAGCGTGGAGTACCGCGTGGACGCGCCGCCCCTCACCTCGCCACCAGTACCCGCGGCTATGCGCGGACGGTCTTTAGTCAGTTTTTTGTTGGCACTTTTGTATGGAAGATATTGGAAACATATGTTTTTTTATGTAGAGCAAAACCAGTATAGTATGGGTAATCTGTAAGTTCACCTGAGCCTATATCACCCGGTAGACACTGGCTACCCCGCGCCAGGTGGGGGGGAGGGGGGGTCAAAGTGCAGCGCGTCCGGCGCTCAGAAAAAAAATTCTATGGGATTGGTTTGGACCTTTGAGATAAGTTTGGTGTCGTTTTCAGGTAAATAAATGATGCTGAATTCATTCCCCATACCAGTTTTTTAGGGTTCCCTAGCAAAATAAGTCGCAATCCTTAAAATAATAAAATTTTAGTCGAAACGAAATGTAAACAAACCCACATATTTTAATAATTTGGTATGAAACTTTGTTTAAAAAAAATACTTTTCAAAAGCTCATTAAATGCATATTATAAAAACATTAACATTGTATATACATAATACTACTTTTCAACTAAAATAAAATAAAATTGCACGTACCTTTCTCATTCGTGTGGACGGCCTGCGGACGTCACTCGGTTTTCTATTCAGAGTTGGAACGAGATTTTGTAGTAAAACATTGCCATTTAAGTACTAATGATATACACGCCCATTTAAATCCATATCGGCCGGTAGGAAGTTTCTAGTGGTGAGACAGATATCCGGTAACTAGCCGGTATCCGCCCTTACTTTTACTATCCGGCCGGATACCGGATAGCACATTACTATGTATACCGGAACGTAAAAAAGAGAGATAATCGCATTATTTTACAGAAGGAAAATCATATACCAATAATTTATGGACACTTTTAAATTTTTCTCCGTCATGAATTATTATTTTACATTTATATTTAGTATTCATAGTTCACAAAAGGGCAAATTGTGGCGAAAATGAATTACTTTTCCGCTTTTGTTGGTAAAAATAACAGATCACTTTAGGCCGAATATCGCCATCATTCAGACATCACTTCCGAAAAAAAATAGGTTTGTGTCTGGGATAAAATCTCTTATTTTGACTATTTTTTTTTATTATTAATGATGGGTTTGCTCTTGACTCTAGTCTAGGTCATAGGACAGAGACAGAGTCTAAGATGGAGCGAGCTCACTCAGAAGAAGCCTGTTCACACTTACTTTAAAAAGATTAGGAAACCATGACGCAGGTAGTGAGTTCCACTCTTTAGCAGTACGCATTATGAATGATGACTGGAAGCTTTTAGTCCGAATTGGTGAAATGGCAACCAGGTATGGCTGGTATCCGGCGGTGCGTCTGGATGTCCGATGGTAGAAGGCAGCTGGTGGAACAAGGTCGTGAAGCTCTTGAGCACACTCTCCGAAGTACAATCCGTAAAAAACCGACAAGCAGGCAACCTTGCGGCGATATGCTAGGCTATGTAGCTTGGTGTCCACCAGTTTTATGTCGCTTTTGAGCCTCATGGCCCTGCGTTCCACCGAGTCAAGAGCGGCAAGTTGGTATTTGGCTGAGCCATCCCAAAGGTGACTGCAATACTCCATGCAGGATCGGACTAGTGCTTTGTAAAGAGTTAAAAGCTGTCCAGGCGTAAAGTATCGCTTCACTCTATTCAGGTTGCCCAGCTTCTTAGCCGCCGTTTGAGCCTTGTACTCGATGGTCGCGCCGATGTTTAGATTTAATGTCAACTCCATGCCTAGAAGCTCAAGCCTGTCAGTGACAGACTGTCGTCGCCCCAATAGGAGACAAGACTTAAGGTCGGATCTATTCGCTCTTCCATTGCCTTTCTTAACGAACATATTTCATCCTCACTGGTTTTTTGCACCTGTCAAGTATTTCTTTGAAACGGTAAAGAGTTGCAGAGAGAACAGTCCCCTGAGGAACTCCGGCATCAATGGCCATAAGGTTAGAGGAGCAGCCGTCAATGACTACTCTGATGGACCTCATGGACCATTCACTAAGGAAGTCTGAAATCCAAGTACAAAAATCAGCTGGGATGCAATAAGCAGGAAGCTTGCTGAGCAGACTTGCATGCCAGACACGGCAAATGTTTCGCCGTTTTTCTCAATGGCTTCGCCCCAGCAGTGCGTGACATACATAAGAAGATCACCAATAAACCGCCCCCGGCGAGGGCCATATTGACGGTCACTGAGAAGATCATTGTCTTCAAGGTAGATCAGCAACTTAGTGTTCAGTACCCTCTCCATGACCTTGCATAGGATGGAGGTAATGGCAATTGAACGGTAATGGGCAGGGTCAGCACGATTGAGACAGCGGGAAATCCTTTTCTCGAAAACTCTTCTGAATTGTACAACATTAATACGAAAATGGTGGCGCCTATTGAAGTGGTTCAGACAGTAAAACAAATTGAAAGCAAAGGAAAATAATTTTACCAAAATTTTTGCAAAGAATGATTTATTGAAGGCAAAAGTATACACGACCCATTACCTCAGAACATATTCCCTCTTTTACATAATATAAATAAAAAACGAGAATCTAAAGCCAAATCTAAAATATGTTCCCTTAAAAACGACTCAGTTTAGTAAACTTTATATTGCAACCTGAGAACATAGAGCAAGAGACGTTGATACATTATTTTCGCATGAAAATCAAAGCAGTTCTCCAGGTTCTCCTGCTCTATCAGCTTTAGGTTTGATGAGATCTAGTGTGAAATCTGACATGCTGAATGTCAGATTTCACACTAGATGAAGAGTTGGATAATGTTGAAAGACTGGACGTGGTTTGTGATACATACAAGAAAGACAGTTTCAAAAATTCAACCCGAAAAAAACGAGGTACTGGCACACGTGTGTTAGTTGGTGAACAAACAAGAATTCCAAAAGGCTGGTGAAACTTCCTTCGCGAAACATCAAATAAAGGAGAGCTTTACAACCTTTTGTCATCTCATTGGCACTCAGAGATAGACTTACAAATGGGTAAAGAGTTCATCATAACCGATGGCAAAGAAGCTCTAAGTAAAACCACTCCAATTGAAAATTTGGCACCGTGCAACCACGAGGAAGCCGACACACGGATAATGCTTCATCTTGCTGATTCCGTGCTGAAAGGACACGACAAAATCATAGTACGAACAATCGACACGGACGTTGTAGGTACTAGCCATATCTTGCGTTCCAAAGTTAGAAGGCCGAAAGGAACTATGGGTAACAACAAAAGCGGAAAGTAATTCATATTCGCCACAATTTGCCACTTGTGAACTATAAGTACTAAATATAAATGTAAAATAATAATGTATGACGAGGGAAAAATTTAACAAGTGTCCATAAATTATTGGTATATGATTTTCCTTCTGTAAAATAATGCGATTATACCTCTTTTTTACGTTCCGGTATACGTAGTAATATGCTATCCGGTATCCGGCCGGATAGTAAAAGTAAGGGCGGATACCGGCTAGTTACCGGATATCTGTCTCACCACTAGAAACTTCCTACCGGCCGATATGGATTTAAATGGGCGTGTATATAATTAGTACTTACATGGCAATGTTTTACTACAAAATCTCGTTCCAACTCTGAATAGAAAACCGAGTGACGTCCGCAGGCCGTCCGCAAGAATGAGAAAGGTACGTGCAATTTTATTTTATTTTAGTTGAAAGGTAGTATTATGTATGTTCAATGTTAATGTTTTTATAATGTGCATTAAATGAGCTTTTGAAAAATATTTTTTTTAAACAATGTTTCATACAAAATTATTAAAATATGTGGGTTTGTTTACATTTTGTTTCGACAAAAATTTTATTATTTCAAGGATTGCGACTTATTTTGCTAGGGAACCCTAAAAAACTGGTATGGGGAATGAATTCAGCATCATTTATTTACCTGAAAACGATACCAAACTTATCTTAAAGGTCCAAACTAATCCGGTAGATTTTTTTTTCTGAGCGCCGGACGCGCTGCACTTTGAGCCCCCCCTCCCCCCACCTGGCGCGGGGTAGCCAGTGTCTACCGGGTGATCTGGGTTCATGTAGGCGTATATTACATTTGTTCCAAATGGCATTGCTCTACATAAAAAAAACAATGTTTCTCTACATAGAAAACCAGCTACTTGGACCCCGCGTGGCCGAGGTGGACAATCGTGAATCCACCGTGTTATGCATGACGTAGACGAGCCACAACAATATAATACAAGTAGTGGCGAAGAATTTTATCATGCCCATTGAGCATTATGTATATAGTTATAACAACAGTAGCACAGCTACCTTTATAATTAATGACTTAGATATACAATTATTGATAGATAGTGGCGCAAGTGTGTGTGTTTTAAAGTATGATTGGTTAGAAAAATATAATTTATTAGACACATTAGTTACAGATAGGATAATAATAAGGGGAATTAATGGTAAATTAGAGTCAGAAGGTTACTCAATGATACAGTTAAAATATGGAGGAGAATATTTTACGGAAAAGTTCTATGTGTTCAAGAACTTAAACTGTTATGTAGACGGGATCATAGGGGAAAATTTTCTAAAGGGGTACGGAGGCCTTATCAATTATAGAAACGAAACTTTATGTTTGACAACAAATAATCGTGATGTTTACATACCAATACGCAGTAAGGTCGATTATTCAATTCAAAAATACTTTATTGTACACAGGAAATACAGTAAAAACAAGTTGTAAATTAAAAAAGTGTACACAAGGGGGCCTTATCGCTTAGGTAGCGATTTCTTCCAGGCAACCTTAGGGTACAGGATAGGGGAGTAGCCGTAATGCGGGAGGGGTGCACAATAAACATAAACCTATTAACATAATATAATAATAATACAATACATAAATTTTGTATATAACAATAAATCTACACTAATATTATAAAGAGGAAAGATTTGATTGTTTGTTTGTTTGTTTGCATCGAATAGGCTCCGAAACTACTGGCCCGATTTTAAAAATTCTTTCACCATTAGAATCCTACATTAATCCTGATGAACATAGGCTATATTTTATACGAGAAAAAAATAGGGATCCGCATGAAAATTTCGATAATGTAACCCAACGTGTGAAAAATTTACCAAAAAAATATCTTATATTGCGTACGCTGTGGAAATTATTGACAATAGAGCAAAAAAATGTACTACAGTTTTATAGAAGACATCAATATCTACAATAATGTCCGCGATACCATATGTCTAACTATTACAGTTATGCCACAATAACTACTTTTTCATTTAATATTTTACAATCTACGCCACATTATTCGTACCAGTGTAATGATTACATTTAATCATTACTGTATTAAAGGGTGTAAGGGATAGCCCTCCAAATACTGATAGGGTACATGCAGACCATGAAACTGAACAACTTTCCCCTAGGAACATATTTCAGGAAATGTAAAAAAACTAACTTCCCATAGTGAATGCAGTCAGCTGATTGTGATTTTGTATGGAAGGTCATTTTCTTGGCGTTTCCTGACATATGTTTTTAGGGGAAAGTTGTCGTGTGATGCCGGCTTAGAATAGCATCACCCCATATCTTTCCCGTGGGAGTCGTAAGGGGCGACTAAGGGACTCGAGGGTTTGTATTGCATGTTTAGGCGATGGGCTGACAACCTGTCACTATGGCGATACACATTTTTCCGAATTACCCTCAAATGTTTGTCAGACGTGGCGTAAATGTCCGTTTTTGCGGCTGTTTACGCTCTGCCTACAACGCCATAATATCATAACCATACCATAATCACGCCTATAGGATTATAGGCGTGATATGTGTATGTATGTATGGAAAGTTGTCCAGTTTTATGTTTCATGCACCCTATCAGTATTCCAAGGGCTGTCCCTTACTCGGTATAAAAAAAGACGACAAAAAACATAAAATTATGCATTAAAAAAATCTACACTAAAATAATACATACATACATATATCACGCCTATTATCCCTTGCGGGGTAGGCAGAGCGTAAACGGCCGCAAAACGGACATTTACGCCACGTCTGACATAATGTTTGAGGGTCATTCGGAAAATTGTGTATCGCCATAGTGACAGGCTGTCAGCCCATCGCCTAAAATTGCAATACACACCCTCAAGTCCCTTAGTCACCTTCTACGACTCCCACGGGAAAGAAATCGGGTGATGCTATTCTAAGCCGGCATTACACTCAAATAATAATAATATAATCTACACTAATATTAGAAACAGGATTTTTTTAATTGTTTGTTTGAATTGGATAGGCTCCGAAACTATTGACGTCATGACCGTCATTCTAAAAAAAGAAATTTGTATCACACAATTTTCTTTTTTTATTACAATTTTGTTATGACCTAATAGAAAATAGGCTCGGGCGGGATAAAAAAAATAAAAATTTAGGCACTGCCATGGGGCTGGCCAGGTTAATCACACGGCATGTAACTTTACGCCACCACCATCTGAACACGATATTTGTTTCAAATTGAAGTCAAGATTTTTAGAATCCTACATTATCCCTGATGAACATAAGCTATATTAAACTGTCTTATAACCGGGGGGAAATTGTTAGCAGCGGGTGAAACCGCTGGGCGGGCTGCTAGTATTATAATATACTTGTACTTACAAATATTCATATAACATTCGACGACAGGCAAAAAAGGTGTTACAAAGAGGCAGACGATAGGATAGGACAGGTTATGGGTTAAGTAAGGATACGTAGTGGGCTTTCAGTTGAGTCTTAAACGAGTGCAGAGATGGAGCTCGTCGGATCGAAGGAGGAATAGAGTTCCACAAGCGAACAGCTTGTATAGTGAAGGAGTAGGCATAGAATTGGTTATTGTCATACGATACCGTCGCGATGCGAGGTAACAAAACATATCCCGACGCAGCATAAAAAGGATTGTGTTGTTTTAGCGAGGGAATTGATGAATGGTGTATTCGTAGGAGGATTGGTTACAAAACCGTATCAAGGTTCGATTCCTATTAAAATCCTTAACATCACAGATAAGGAGGTAAAAATAGATTTTACAGAATTTAGGGTAGACAAACTTGAGAATTACGATGTGTGTAATTTTCAGGAAGAAAATACCACAGTTGATAGAGTCAAAACCTTGTTTCAATTATTAAACCTATCAGGTCTAAATAAAGAACAAAAGATTTCTATAGAAAGTATATCGCACTCTTAATAAAATAACGACCTAATCCTAAAACACAAAATTTTGGGTATCGATGAAAAACGTTTGTTGAATAAACGGAATAATTTTGAAATGGCTGTAGAATTAAAAGTAAAAGGCAAAGGATGAAACTTGAACCACCTAACTAATCCTAAGAATATATTCTTTTAAATACATTAAAATTTACACAAATATTAACATCCATTAATTAAGAAAAGTTAATTATTTGTAACCCTTTAGAATTGCGTCATTATTTCATGAAAAATCTGAAAGAAATATTGACCTAAGTTTAATCGGTCTTTGCTTTACCAAATCAAACATGAATATCTCCGACTCATTTTAAATGAAGTCACTATTTTACTAAAAAGCTAAAAGAAAATACAATTTATTTAAGAATAAGTCTATAACTTAAACATGTGACTCAAATTCAAATCGCGATATAGCGACTAGCAAATGGTCAACAGAACACAGTCCTATTACAATGAAACTATTAAGATAATTTTTCTTCTCTCGTTCATAATGGGACACTGAGTCGACAAACGACCCAATGAACCCTTTGATTAAACGTATTTAAAAGTAACTTAAATGCACCGCGGTCGCTATTAATGGTGCAGTGACTGTTCTCATTGCAACGGAGACGGCTTCTACAAGAAAAATTTAGTGAAAATGAGAAAATTTAACTTAAAGATATTTGTACGCTAGTGTGGTTTGGTCGGCAGCGCTTCTACCCGATTACTTATTAGTTGCTAGCGTTCAGATGCTCTCTTTTATTCTGATGTTCACTTTCCTCACGCTGCTGTCTGTTTCGTGATACGTAGCGATGGCTCGTCCGCGTGGCCAGGTGTCAGGTGTTTTATGGTAGAGTGTTGTCCACGATCTGCACGATGTTGTTGACTTTCATTGCGGCTTGATGTGGGGCTCCATCAATCCATATTAATATTGAGTATTTGGGTGAAATATACATCGGCAAGGCACTGCGACGTTTTTTATGTGTTTTTCTAGATGAGGTCATGATTATCAAAGGGACGACAAGCGAGTCGTGTACGAGGACACTCAGTAGTACCGAAGTGATTGTGCGTAATGACTTTGGCTTGTTTAGGTTGATGGAGTGGTGCGTTAGAGGTTTTCTGTTGACCATAAACTTATTTTTAGTGATCAGAGTGTGGAGTACTTCCTTTTGAAAGTGATCGCCCGGTAGTGAGCTGCACAAGACTGTCTTAACACTCACTAGGCTTTTCCAGGCTCTGCCATCAAGAGGCTGTGAAACACAAGCTATTATTTTGATCGTAGCTGTCTTCTGTATTATACTGTCGGTCGATAGCTCGGTGGAGTTCTCTGGCGGTTCCTTGTAGTTCGGTGGATATTGGACCAACTTTTTTCCATGTGATGGAGCGCCAGGCCTAGTGAGCGATGCGGCGATCCCAAAAAATACACGGCGTGCGTGCTGAGCCAGATGAATAGCGTGACGATAAGGGACTCAAAATAGACTTATATGAAAGTGCGCAATGACGTTGCTCCAGACGAGGGGGTGGGTGGTATACTGTGGCAAACTGCGGTGGAGACGTCTTACTTATTTTGCAAGAAAAGTAGCGGTGAAGCGTGAAAAGCGTCGTCAGTCATAGGCACAGCCATAGATTGCAATAATAATTAACAAGTTCAGCGTTCGCTTATATCATTGATGTTCGTGTCGAGGTTCGCGTGATGAAGCTGACGACGGTGTAACACCCGCTTGAAAAGGGGTGCCACACGATTGCCGTCGATGACTGTGGTCGCCTATTCTTTTAGAGCTAGTTCTGTGGTAGATGCATCATTCAGTTTCGTTTTCAATTTGACGACCCCGTCGATCCTAAATGGCAAGTAGGCGGAGTCGGGCTTCTATAAGCGGAAACGAATACTACTTCTTGTGTCTTAGTAGTTCGCTTATAGGCCGGGCCTACCATTATAGACAAATGACAATGCTAATTTGGAAACGTTTTCGATTGACTGTAGAACGTGGTAAACTCTGTCCTTGGAAAATCGATCAGGATCGAATTGAGGAGTGCTTTGCTCAGTTAGAAATAGGTTACGTCCTTTCTCGTCCGTGTTTGGGTCAGGATGTTTCAGGTGCGGGATTCTCGGTGGGCTATGCTGGAATAGCGGATAATGACACTAGCACTACCGATATCGGAAGTCAAATTTGTCGCAAATGTTTCGGGCGTCATCGGTAACTTTGAATTTAGTTGGTATCTGTCGTTTTGTGATATTACCAACATATTGTATTACCACTATTCCGTGCGAAATGTATGGATCTCAACACCCTGCACCGTATTTTAACAAGGTGAGCACAGTGTGACTATCTGTCTTACGGAGAACGGCTTGCGGCATGCTCTTTGATGACAGTGGCAGCCATGTTACTTCGCACGATAATGGCGTCATGACAAGCGACGTGCTGATTTGGCCGTCTAGTCGACGAAAACGTGTTCTTAGTAGGAGATTTATTGTGTTATTGTAGTGAAGGTGGCACCTTGGTAGCGTGTCGTGTGCTAATTTTTTTAAGTTTCCCTACCCATTCAGTCTGCCATCCATACTAATATTATATCCATACTATCCATACTAATATTATAAATGCGAAAGTGTGTTTGTTTGTTTGTTTGTTTGTTTGTTTGTCTTTCTTTCACGTTACAACAGAGCGATATCATGCAGTGTTTTTTAGGTGTGCAGTTAGGTGAGAGGCTGGAGAGTGACATAGGCTACTTTTTATCCCGGAAAAACATATTTTTCCCATCGGAAAATCCATACTAATATTATAAATGCGAAAGTGTGTTTGTTTGTTTGTTTGTTTGTTTGTTTGTCTTTCTTTCACGTTACAACAGAGCGATATCATGCAGTGTTTTTTAGGTGTGCAGTTAGGTGAGAGGCTGGAGAGTGACATAGGCTACTTTTTATCCCGGAAAAACATATTTTTCCCATCGGAAAAGCGATTAATGTTTAGCAATAGAATACACCCATACTACGAACATAGATGAGTATCATGCAGCGATGTAAAGCATTTTTTTTTTTGAGAGCAGCTAAATGAAAAGCTGGTGAGTGACATAGGTTATTTTTAATCCCGGAAAAACATATTTTTCCCTTCGGAAAACCGATTAATGTTTAGCAATAGAATACATCCATACTACATACATATATGAGTATCATGCAGCGATGTAAAGCATTTTTTTTTTGGAAAGCAGTTAGATGAAAAGCTGGTGAGTGTCATAGGTTACTTTTTATCTCGGAAAAACATATTTTTCCCATCGGAAAACTGATTATTGTGTAGCATAGAATACATCCATACCACATAAAAAAGATGTATATACAGGATGTAAGGGACAGCCCTCCGAATACTGATATTCCCATAGTAAATGCAGTGAGCTGATTGTGATTTTGTATGGGATATAGAAAAAAAGAATTTAATCTATGGCAGGTTGTTCAGTTTCATGGTTTGAATACACCCAATCAGTATTCGAAGGGCTGTCACTTACACCCTGTATAGCACTACTATGAGAATGTCTCTTGAATATGAGTTTTGGGATATGAATGTGGCTTTAAGGGTGATGTGGGTATGTACTTGAGATACTTCTTACCACAGTAGTAAAGTTAATTTCTACAGTTAAACATGATTTGAAAGTCCATTTCTATAATAATAACCATTTTTAGCACAGTAAGTTTGCCCTGCGTATACTTGCGAAGACACATAATAAACTTAAATTTTTTGGTACCATAGTCCTGAAAATTGAAGACTAGGCAAAATCATTATACTGCGTATTCATATTATTATAATTCCAATCCAAGAACATCCATCCCCAAGTTAATTTGGTTTGGAGCTAATATAGGTTTTCAAATCCTTGATTACATACCCACTCCTTTCTTTCATGTCTTCTTGGAGCATGTTTGTATGTAATAAAAATTTCAAAATAGCAGGAATATTAAAAAAAAATTAAAGCTATATAGCAATCTATACTTTCTTATTATTTATTAACCACCAATATAACACTAGGCAATATTCACAATATTCATAAGGTAGCTATACTCTATGGCGACATAGAGCGCTGAGTGTAATAGCTAGGCATAAATATAGGTGTATTGGTAGTTTAGTAGTATTGCTAGATGTAGCACTGCATTGTGTAATAATGCAGGTTATGCCAAATTATATCGCTGATATAATTTGGCATAACCATTACTACTATATTTGTATTATAATATTCGCGTAGGAGTTAAATAAGTGACCCATAAACGTAATTTTAATAGAGACGCAGTCACTAAACCGGAAAGTAATGACCTGTGTTGTGTGTGCTGTCGCCCTGTTTAGAATACACAACTAATTAATAAAACTCTATGAGTACGCGGGCGAAGCCGCGGGTAACAGCTAGTGTGACAATATTTTAATCCATCTGCTGGTCCTGTTAGTACTCACTTATTTGGCTTGTGATGTGATGGACGAGGTAAATTTGAGTGGTTTAAGAGATAAATGGCGTTATTCAGTGCTTTTCTTTGTAGAACGTTCTGTAGGAAACACATCAAACGATATACGTGTGAGATGGTGATTCAAGGCAAGCTCTACGGTATGCGGCTGGAGATGAGACCGAGCTGGTACACATTTAGCCTTGATTTTATCGTCGAGTTTGACGGCAGCAAACGAGATGCCGATGATTCCAACAATGTATGTATGTATGTATTAACTTTATTGTACCACAAAACAAATTTACATGATCAGTAAAGGATGGAATAAAACAGGAGGCACAAAGGCGGACTTATCCCACAAAGGGATCTCTTCCAGTCAACCTTTGAGAGACTCAGAGGATATGTTATTTGCAGGTAAACTACGGTACTTTAGAAAGGTGATAAAATAAATGATAATAAGAATGCTTACTCTTTAACTAATATACATAAATAATATTAAATAATAAATAAATACACCTTAGTTGATAATAGATAATAACAAATATACATATAAATTTATATACATAAATAAATATCATGTGCCCTACAAATTGTCTATGTCACCCAGATCATAACCCCAAACTTTCCTGATGTTGGATTTGAACATCTTCACATTAACGCTGTTCCTCACCTCTGCAGGTAAGCCATTCCACAAGCGCGCAGCATGGACAGTGAAAGACTTTTTAAATGTTGTAGAGGAGCATACCGTCATCTGAAGCGAAAGATCACCATAGGAGCGTAGACGAGGTGCCGCAACATTAAACGCAAACCTCTCACGCAGGTACTGAGGTGCGGCAGGACACCAACAATGGTTCAATATGATTACTTTTCAATCGGAGGATTAAATTAATGTACAAAAAATAAAGAAAATTCGTTGAATTTCAAGAGTAGTAAAACGTTAAACCTATTTGTAAATAGATTTTGGTACAAAACCTCAAGATTAAGATAAAATGTGAAGTGAGACACGAAGTTAACACGTTAAATTATGTTATGATATCAGTCGAATACAGGTTAAATTTGAAATAATACCGAAATCATTTCATTATTTTTGCTAAAACAAAGACTCAACTAAAAATGTTACCAGAAATTTTCATCATTAGAAATACAACAAAGACCTAATATCAGTTACATCATGTAAATAACAAAATTTTCTAAACGATACAGTCTTATCTCCAAATGGGTCAGTGAGCTTTTAATTTTTTTTCGTAAAATACAGACCTAATTTAAAATGAGTCAAGCAAACATCGCAGGTATTTTGTAAAACAAAGACCAAACACTAAATCGGTATGTATGTATGTATGTATTAACTTTATTGTACCACCAGACACATTTATAAAAACAGTTACAGAAATAAATTTAAAAACAAGAGGCACAAAGGCGGACTTATCCCATTAAGGGATCTCTTCCAGTCAACCTTTACCTGCAAATAACATATCCTCTGAGTCTCTCACTCAGAGGATATGTTATTTGCAGGTAAATTATGCGGTACTTCAGCATGGTTAAAATAAGCTTACTCTATCAATATATATTATAAACAAATAACAAATACACGTACTTGATCATAAATAAAACACACAAACAAACACATAATAATATATCATACATAAATTAATATACACATAAATAAATATATCATAAACCCTATAAATTGTCCATGTCACCCAGATCGTACCCCCAAACCTTCTTGATGTTGGATTTGAACACCTTCACATTAGCACTCTTCCTCACATCTACAGAAAGTCTATTCCACAAGCGCGCAGCATGGACAGTGAAAGACTTCTTAAAAGTCGTAGAGGAACAAACCGCTATCTGCAGCGAAAGGTCACCATAGGAGCGCTGACGAGCGGCCGCAATATTGAACGCAAACCTCTCACACAGATACTGAGGTGCAGCAGGATTTGTAAGCACATTGAAGAGAAGTGAGAGGGTGTGCAGGTCTCTGCGAAGACGTAGATATTGGTGGGGTATTCAGATAACTTATGGTATACCTACCTATAGCCATAACTGTTATGTATGCTAAAATTTTGCATAAACGTATTTTTTGTCCTTTACTTACTGAATTCTCAAAACGTAACTTTAGAATTTTCTTCTGAGAAACTCCAAAAAGTATTTTGACCTTGTTTAATATTATTTAAACAAAATCAAAGATCAAATTATGAGAGTTTGCCAAGTTCCTTTAGATACAAAATTTGACAATGCACCAGTTTGTCTATTAATAACAAATTTTAGTTATACACAAACGTTTAAAGAACAATTAAATTAATGGACCTTACTAGAATGTCGTAACTATGATGCTGAGGTAAAAATTTAATTTTACTTCATGATGATATTTTGTATGGGTCAAAATTATATTTGAATACTTTCAATACAGACAAACCTATACGGTTTGGTCGTTTTCAATTAGAGTTCATCATTGTTTGTGTTTTACATGGGGAACATTAGTTATGGGAAAACTGTGGGCAGTTATTGGTTACAGGTAGAAAAGAAGAATTATATTTAGAACGCGGTTGTTTGTAGGGAGATAAATTCTTCAATATTGTTACGCATTGGTAAATAATAACTCAGATGCCACTTGGACTATAAAATTAATTAACAAGTGAGGCCTTGCGGTGACACAAATAAAGGGGGATTCTCTTTTTTGCGTGATCTCGTAGATTTATTTATAAATGTTCAAACTTTGTTTCTTTGAAACGAGGTCCAGGTACATTTGCAATTATCGTATTCTGAGATGATGCAAACATATTTTTTCTTTTTTGCTTTACCCCCACTTTTTAGTAATCCTAGGAAGTCTATTGAGGACCGAGCAACTGCCATTTTAGTGACACGCTATTGGCCTGTTCTGCCTTGGTTTGGTATCCACTTTTAATGATCCTGCCAATATCTTAGATACCAACTTAATCCTAGTCAAGACGAAAGCATATCGTTTTCTCCTTCTAGAACAGCTCATCCCATATGACACAACTTTACCCAGGTGTGTGCGGATTTATCAAAAAAGCGTGCAACAGTCATTCATTGGATGGTCATTCAGTAACTAATGAGAACTTACATGCTGTGGTGTACACAAAATAACACATTTTCTTTTTATATACACTTAGTCGCAGATTTAATTTAATTTAAAATTATAGCAAGCCAATTTATTGGTTACCATTTCGCTACTTTACATTATTAACAACATTACTATATTGGACATATTTTGTTCAATATTTGTCTTTGATATTCGGAGCTCATTTGCTCATGATTATGTTATTCGGTTTTTCTAAGTGCCTTTGGGTTTAGGCCAGGCCTAATCAATTTAAATATTAGTATTCCTTTTTGGACAAGATCCAAGCGGATCTTTATTATCTGGAAGTGGTTACTTAAAAGCTTGTACCTTTTCTCGCATTTATAGACGAGACATTGTGTTCGATGTTAACACTTATTGTGATACTAGCATTGCTGTAACTATGGATGAACGTCCAAAAGCTGTTTCTTCTTAATTGATAAGAACTTTGCAATGGATAGAGCTATAACCGGTGCTGACGGTGGGCCAGTGTAACTACTAAAACTGTCTATTCATAATATTTCCACAAAACAAATTAGACAGAAAACTGACTTGAAAGTGGTATTGACATTAGTGTGTTAGTGTGCTCGTCACACTCACACCGCACCGCTGCAGCCCAACGCGCCACGCAGGGCCGTGTCGGCAGCTGCTCGCGATTCGCGGCTCCTCTGTGGATGTCATCAAGCGCGCGGCGAGCTGGACCGCTCTTTTCTTTGTTTAGCTAATTTTGATTAAGAAATCTTTCGTGCAGTATTTTTCATGTTCTTACATAAATGAACACTTTGTTACATTTACCTACCTAGTTTCTAATTGTTTATGTGAATTTAACTAAATGGTTATTATACTATGGCATTAAGTATAACATACAGTTAAGTACAAACATACATAAAATGTCTTTTTTCAAGTAGTGTTTGCAAGTCATTCTGCAATACTTAGATCTAAACATCTACATGGTTTATTAAATCTCATAGGATGCGGCAACGGAGTATAATTTATGGTTAATTGAACTTACCTAAGTGAATTTCAACCAAAATTATACGAGTTGCTGCATCCGTAGAGACTTAAGATCCCACCCTTCCAACTTCGTTAGCCCTTACTGTTATTGCACAATGTGTTCTGATTCTCGCACCCTAAAAGTAATGACACAAGCGGGGAGCGCTCTGGCGGGTGGGGGACGAATTATGATGGAAGTCAAAATACTTACTTTATTTCGATTATTTCTTTTAGATATCTCTAAAAATTCGTGTGATGATGCAATACGACGTTAAACGTACTACATGGTTTATTAAATTTCTACGGATGCAGCAACTCGTATAATTTTGGTTGAAATTCACTTAGGTAAGTTCAATTAACCATAAATTATAAATCTCCATGGATGTAATTTTAAATGTAAAAAGTAAATATTTTATAAGTTGAAACTGGTAGCTTTATCTACTGCAATTTTTACAAAAAGTAATAATGTAGCCATTTTTGGTCTATACATATATATTTATAAGTTCCAAAATTAGCTTGGGTAGCTGAGGGGCTAGTAAGATTGTTAATTTTGAGTAAAAGCACTTCTGGGCAGGTTTTTTGGGGGATTTTTCCAGTTCAGGAAGTCCGGTTTATTCATCATCATCATCATTGGCCTCACAAGTCTGTGACAGACGATTTAATCAGTGTCTGAGGCAAGACTTTTACCTCTCCACAGACACTGCGTTGCCTGGGACGCAATTATGGAAAACGCAGGGCTGCCCAGGACCTGCGCCACCTTCTCGGCCTTCCTGGCTGGATCCGCAGGAACGACTAGTCGATACGTCTGCCGCGCGGTAGATCTCTGTCACACACGCCTGACGGAGACCCCGTTCCGGGTTTAATTGTGGAGTTGGCCTCTCCAGGACCGTTGTGCTTAGGTCGGATTTATCCCTCGGTCGCTTCTTACGACCCCCACGGGAAGAGATGGGGTAGTGCTATTCTACTCTGTCGGCACCACACGGCTATTTATTATACGCATGTAAACTACATGCTTTAAAAGTCTTTACTTCAATTTGAAACAAATATTGTTTTCAGATGGTGATGGCGTAAACTTACATGCCGTTTGATTAACCTAGCCAGCCCCGTGGCAGTGCCTTTATTTTTATATATTTTTGTCCCGCCCGAGCCGGTTTTCTATTAGGACATTACAAAATTGTTAAAAAAAATGGCGTGATTCAAATTTCTTTTTTTTTTACAACAACGGTAAAAATTCATGCATGACGTCAATAAGTTATAATACTAACCTACATTGAATAAAGAATTTCAATTTCAATTATCCATTTACTTTCATTTTATAACTTATGCCTCATTCAGATGTATCTTCAAACTATTGTAGTGAAACAACGATATTGTTCAAGTTCTAGCTGTCGGTGAACAGCCCAAATTATATGATTTCAGATAAAAACGTAACTTGGTACTTACTTACCTATCGTCAATAAACACCCATATCCCTTGCAATAAACTATCATAATTTAGCATATACCTACTACTTTAGTTCCCACTTGCATATCAAGTGCATAATGTAAAGCTTGGGCATACGTTGTACATAACACCTTAAGCGTAGAAACACACATCTAGTTATTATCATCTATTAATCTCACACGCAAACAGTATCGCCCAGCTCATGCTTACAGCCGTTTACGCTCTGCCTACCCCGTAAGGGATACTGGGCGTGATATGTGTATGTATAAAGAAGCCCCGCCCCATAACAATATTCTCAAAATTCTGAAGGTAGGCTTATAAAATAAATTATTTCATTACCCTATTTCACACCAGTAACGCTCCAGACATACTCACTGGTGGCGCCACCTGGTGGACACCTTTGGAAACATGATCTCGGAATGCAAAATTTTAGTAAAAATAATAAAATCCTTATTTTCTGTAATTAAGTAGCTATAACCTTCGGAAGCTCGAGTAAATTAATATTTTTTTATATTATTGTAGAATTAAGATAGTTAAGTAGATTATAAGCATTTTTTGAATTTATTTAGTTTTATTGTTTTTTTTTTTATTTGATATTTTACCATCTTATTCTTCTTATTATATTATAACGAATAGTTTAAACTAGTGTGCAGTCCTTCCGTCCGACGGACCTAGGACTTAGCCTAGGTAGCCTAGAATGCCTAGTTCTTCAATTATTTAAATATTTCCCTTTCGTTAATTTTTTATTATCTTCGTTTTTTATTAGTACATAGTTTTAAATATTATTTAGTATAAGAAAAGTCATATCACACCTATAACGGACATTAGAATAAGAAAACCAAAAATAGATCTAGGTATACCTGGAGAATGCATCACCTAAAAATATATCTTATCACACTTTTATTGCACATAATACATAGTTTAGCAGCAGGTAGTACCTTAGTAGTGGTACAGGAGGGATACTGCTAATAATTCAAACAATGAATAATTAATAGATAGAATGGAATGGTATAGTATATTTTATTGTAAAATTATAAGATATCTCAGAAATGAAACCACTCGTTATCTCCAACCACTTTTATTTAACCAATCATCCAGCCACACAAGGACTGTTCAAAACTTATTCTCCAACCAAACTTATTAACCAGCTGCTAAAACAAAACTTATTGCAGCACCAAACTTATTAACCAGCTGCTAGAACAAAACTTATTGCAGCACCAAACTTATTTTAATTAAACAACAAGTCTAAACTTATTAACCGTAACCACTGAAAATTTACTTTAACTGAAAACTCCAACAAAGTATCACACGACCGTTCAACTCAAACGTCCAACCGAGAATGCCCTTTGGCCGCCAAGGCATGAGCGCCTTTTTTTGCTATATCCGGTGTTGCCAGACTAATAAAAATAAAAATATCTAAAATAATTTCACCAAAATTTTAGCCGTGTGATGCCGGCTTAGAATAGCATCACCCCATTTCTTTCCTGTGGGTGTCGTAAGAAGCGACTAAAGGACTCGAGGGTATCATGTGTATTGCAATTTTAGACGACAGGCTGACAACCTGTCACTATAGCGATACAAGACAATAGCTAAAACGGCCCTCAAATATGTGTCAGACGTGGCGATAACGACCGTACTTTTACGGTCGTTGACGCTCTGCCTACCCCGCAAGGGATAAAGGCGTGATGTATGTATGTATGTATGTATGTAAAATTTTAAAAACCTTACACTCGACCATCCTGATAGCGTGTATGTCCTCATACACGTACCCGGTGGAACCTTACACTTGGCGGGTAGAAGCTTTCTCAAATCGATTTACATTATGAATTTGAATACCATACAAGATATACTTTTTATACCATAATACCAACTAATTAGCCTTAACCTTTTCATTTAATAAAATAATATAGCACTAAATGAATCAAATGTATGTATATAATTTTATAACCTTGGCTTGTGTTAAATAATTATACCAATAGCCCAACATAGTGTTTCTACAATTAGGTCTTATTAAGGAGGTTTATGTACTCTTCTATCAAGTTACCCTTGTTTTAAACTGTCCAGCGGTTAAATAATTATTAAGACATGTCGTACTGCTTTCAGGTCAAGGCTGGAAACGGCCAATATTGCTGTCACTTGACCTGAAACAATACAAACAACGTGGTTAATAATTATTGTACACAAACATCGGTAACTAATTAGCAAACCTAAAAATCAAACATAAAAACAAATCTTAGTTCATTTTAACTATCAAGAGAAGAATCATCAAAATCTACATCATTACTATCATCATCATCGTCGTCATCAATTTCTAACGAGGCTACATGGATCCATGGTTGCATCCGGTCTGCAGCCACAGTCGTTTTTCTTTTGTTCCTCGTACCTTCAAACCCTGCGATTGGAGCAACTTTATAGAGATCGTTTTCCAAGACTTTCACGACTTTAAAAGGACCCTCATACGATGGCAAAAGCTTCTTGCTTTGACCATTATTTTGAAAAGCAACTTTAGTTAACTTTATCAAATCCCCTTTTTTGTAGATTTGAGCAGGTCACCTCCCCTGGTCGTAATATTTCTTTTGTGATTCCTGAGCCTTATCAATTTTCTGTTTTACCTCGTTACGTATCGAAGGCAAATCCGAAACTTCACGAGTTTCTGCTGTTATTTCATTCAGTTTCGGATTTACTTCACTATTGATCACCGTACCAAACATGACCTCTGCTGGAGTCCTACCTATCGTCTTCAGCAAAGTATTATTCAAACCCCATTGGATTTTTCCTAGCTAGTCATCCCAATTCTTTTCACTGTCTCTTAAATTCTGAGCAGTAAGTGAATCAAGTATAGTCCTATCGTAACGCTCTATTTGCCCGTTAGACCTTGGACACGCAACAGCATTTAAGACGTGCTTTATCCCTCGATCAAGACAAAACTTTTTAAAAGCGTTCGAAGTGAAACAGGAGCCTCGATCGCTCACCAACCGGTCAGGATTTCGGAATGTGTCAAATATATCTTCTAAAACTCTTATAACATTTTGTGCATTCGTATTCCTGACAGGTTTGATGAACAAAAACTTTGTGAATGAGTCCACAACGTTTAATATAATATATAATATATTAATGTGTGTATCCTTTTCTTGATTTCACAAAGGGTCCAAGGTGGTCAATGTGCAAGGTATGGAACGGTACTCCGACTTTCTCAATAGGGTGCAATAGACCTTCTCGTTGGTTTGAAGTCTTTTTAGCATATGCACAGTCTATACAGGCAGCTACATATTTCTTTATAAACCGAGTCATTTTACTGAACCAATAGTTTTTTTTAATCCGTTCGAGAGTCTTTTCAAAACCAACGTGACCTATATCATCATGGTTCATCTTGCACAGTTGCCATCTTGCACCCTTTGGAACTACCCATCTTAAACATTCTTTATCACCGTTCACGCATCTAAACAACCTTTCATCCTTCACAACATAATTTTTTTTTATATATTCGAGCCCTTTTGAATCTAAACCACTGCTAACTATATCTCGAATTCTACACAACTCTGAATCTCCCATTTGAAGGGTCTGTAGCCAGTCCTGATCATTTATAACCATCACGGTAGGATACTGCACCGGTTCGCTGTCCTGAGTTCCGCTAGCTGGATTCCTAGAAAGTGCATCGACATGACCCATCTTTGAACCTGCTCTATACTCGACAGAACACTCAAATTCTTGCAACGCCAACCACCAACGAGCGATTCTGGGGA
The DNA here is from genome assembly GCA_027580185.1 of Tuta absoluta. Lineage (NCBI taxonomy): Eukaryota > Metazoa > Arthropoda > Insecta > Lepidoptera > Gelechiidae > Tuta > Tuta absoluta. Next base: position 624,041 of record JAQAHW010000088.1, on the reverse strand, counting down.
TAAGATCACGCTTATCGAATGTGGAACGTAACGCACTACAGTCGGTGACTACCTTAAACGATTTTCCCAGGAGAAACACTCTGAACTTTTTGAGAGAACAGATAACAGCAAGTGTCTCTAACTCATATGAGTGAAAGTTTTTCTCTTCGGGTGTCGTTTGACGACTGTAGTACGCCACTGGATGAAAAGAATTCTTACTTCCCTTCGGACGCTGCAGTAGAATGCCACCGATTCCTATCTTACTAGCGTCCGTGTGAAGTTCGGTTTCCGCGGAAAGATCGTATATGGCAAGCACTGGCCTATCTAACAACTTCGATTTTAAAATCTTGAACGATTCTTCCTGTTCGGTAGACCATTCCCATGAAGCGTTCTTTTTGAGCAATTTTGTGAGAGGATGTGCCAGGTGTGCAAATGAATAAATAAACTTCCTGAAATAACTCACAAGGCCTAAAAACTGACGCACGCCGTGAACATTTTCAGGTCTCGGAAAATTTTCTACACACTGGATTTTTGTTTTTCCTGGACGCATACCCTCGGAGCTAATTTCATACCCTAAGTAATCAATCTTTGTTTGCAGGAAACTGCATTTTGCTAAGTTTAACTTGAGATTAGCTCGTCGTAACAGCCCAAGAATCTCCTCTAACCTGTCCAAACATTCTTCTGTTGTCTTAGCAAAAATAAATAAGTCATCTATATAAACGGTAGCCTTATTGAATCGAGCTGGTCCGAGCACATGGTTCATCATCCGCTGGAAGACAGCGGGTGCGTTTGCCAATCCGAACGGCATACGATTATATTCGTACTGACCGTCCGGAGTGACAAACGCCGTCAAATGTTTGCTTTCTTCCGCGATTGGTACTTGATAGTACCCAGACATTAAATCAAGTGTGATGAACCATGCGTGTCCGGATAATCTAGATATCTCATCGTCAATCACGGGGATGAGGTATCTTTCCTTGATAGTTATCGAATTGAGCAATCGAAAATCTACGCACAATCTCATATTTCCGTCCTTTTTCCGAACGAGAATAATTGGACTGGAATAATTAGATGTAGATTCTCTTATTATGCCCGCTTGCAACATTTCATCTATCATTCCTCGCACTTTTTCACGTTCGTAATGAGAGAGCCGGTATGGCCTGTAGACCACAGGTTTTTGACTACTCAACTCGATCCTCATTTCCGTGACATTTGTGCGTCCTAAATTAATCAAATCCTTTGCAAAACAATCCTCATAACGGTGAATCAACTTCATGAGCTTATCCCTGTCGCTATCGGATACCTCGTTACCAATATTTACTTGATCCTCAGCAACTGGCTGGCTAGTGAGAGGCTTGGCTTGAGATACAGGCCTAACATCGGAAGCAACTTCAACAGTAGCTAGTCTGTAAACCTGATCTACTTTTTCTGCACGAGAAAATACAAAATCTGCTTGCAGGTGACAGGGTAAAGAACATGGAATCAACCTAACGAAAAATAAACCATCCTTCACTTCATAAACGCCACCACACACTACATACTGTTTGTTTGGTTGGCCTACTATTTTTGTATCTAGCACCACACTACCAGTAAATGGAGTTTCTGTTGCAGCCTTGACGCTAGAAATACCAAACAACTTGCTATACGCGACTATTCTTACCCTCTGTAAATGTTCCTCGTCCAAGTTAACATCTGGTATCTCGTTGCCGATGTTCATAAATTGCAGCTTGTTGAAATCCTTGTAGACAACTATGTGGGGTTGCTCCGAGTAACTTTGGCCAACAAGCATTGACTTATCCAACAAATGATCTTCAACGACCCTACATGAAACAGTAGCGCCAACACCATCGACAGCCAAATTTAATTTTGCTGAACCTAAAGATTCCACTAGACCGTCTCCAAAACCCTTCATAAGAGTCGGAATGTGATCGTGTTCAACCCCTATTTTGTCTAATACTGACCTTTTAATAAGTGTAACCTCGCTACCAAGGTCAAGAAATGCTTCTACTGTCAAACCTTCCACGCAGACCTCTTTGAAATATTTGTCGTCCCTATTAGAAGCTGATATACGCATGGTTTTTGCCACCGTGTCAGACTTAGTTGATCCTGCATCCTGTTTATCAGGACATTGGTCCGCTTTATGACCTACCTTATCGCAAGAACTACACTTTATTAAAGGCTTCGTACATCTTGAAAATGGATGCCCTTTTTCTTTGCAGTTATAGCAGTATAGACTTGCATTCACCCTTGGATTTGTTTTTATATTCGCCCTATCATCACCTAATCTCACATGTCTATCCCTCTGATTTTGCTGAGGCGTGAAAATATATTTATTGTTGCTGAGCAAAAACTTGAGCAATTGGTCAGGGTCTTCACAACGTAATGCCAAGGCGCTTGATCTAATAGTCCTATCGGCGATGCCATGAATTATACAGTCTACCGCTCTACGTCCAGTAATTTCACACTGATTTAGAAGTGCAATTTTTTCATAAAAGTAAGTCTCAATTAATTTATTTGGCCTACTTTTCCTCCTCAACATATCCTCTAAAATTTGTCCGTAATTTTGCTCACATGGAAACGCATTTAACAATTTGACTTGCCATTCGCTCCACGTGAACAAAATAGAACTAAGGCTTTCATACCAGGTCTTAGCTAATCCTGAAAGCTTTTGCATAGCAAAATGAATTGTCGTTCGCTCATCCCAGCCATAAACCGTCGCACACTCGTTGACCTTCTTGAGCCAAATGTCAATTCCATAAGCTAGACTTCATAGCAAGCAGACGTGTCTTAAAAATAATAAAATTATATAAAATTGTGCATACAAATATTTGCCCTAGATTCAAGTGAGCAGTATAGTCACGTACGACTATGATTTGTATTAATATTGTTTAGTGCGTGAATAACAGTTTAGTTTGCTGTTTACTTAATGGCAATTTAAGATCAAAAGAAATATGGCAGAGACGGGTCAGGAAAGTCCATTTGGAAGTCGCAGCAAGCGGACAGCTCGAACACCGCCGCCTATACCACCTCAGCAGCCGGTGGACCCCCCGCAATTGGTGAAGACAGAGCAAATACATGTTTGGTTGAACGCTGTTGAAACTTGCCTCAGCGAAATATGTACCATAACAGGAGAAAGCAAGCTCAACTCGGAGCAGAAGCTGAAAATCCAAACTCTTTGCCGTAAAATATCTAATGGTACAGGCCAAGTTGCAGTGGAATATCAATCCGTTAAGCAAAAAGCTATATCTAAGTACCAATCTCATCAGGCAGCTGTAGAAAAAGAGGACATCTTTGTGGAACTTCAGGAAATGAAGTTGTGTATCAAGGAGACTGCCCAACCACAAAAAGTTTGACCTTTGCCGATGCCATCAAAACAGGTACCAAAAACCTAATTCGTCCATCAAACCTAAGCTCTTTAGCAATCTATCCCAATGATAAATTGAAGACCAGCGAGGAGACAAAAACCCTAGTCCAGAAGATCATTAATCCAGAACAGATGAAGTTACACGTTAGAGGATTACGCAAGGTGAGAAATGGTGGCGTTATCATCAGTACGGACTCTAAAGAAGACATCGAGAAGCTAAAGCAGTCAGTACAACTAAATTCCTGTGATATCACTATTGATGAGCCCCACAAGCGCAAGCCCAGAATCATTGTTATTGGATTACCATCGACAATGCCCGAAAAAGACGTTTATAAATGCATTTATGAGCAGAATCTAGCTGACAAGCTCCAGGACTGGTCTTGGGAAAAATTCTCGTCTTCTATTAAATTGAGCCATAAATCGGGTAAGAAAGACGCTGAAACCTGCAACTACATCATTGAAGTACCAGCAATTATTCGAAAAGCCCTCATTAATCAAAATAGAGTTTTTGTGAACTGGTCCTCCTGCCCTGTACGTGACTTTACCACAGTCACTAGGTGTTTTAAATGTCAGCAGTATGGTCATGCTGCTAAGACCTGCAAGAATCCAGCAGATACGTGTGCCCATTGTGGTGATGTGGGTCACTCGGCCAAGGACTGCGTAAACAAAGCGGAAGCTCCAAAATGTGCAACTTGCCGATTATACAAAAAGCCCAGCAATCACAAAACCGGTGATGATGAATGCCCCGCAAAAAAAATGGCCGAGCAAAGGTACATTAATTCTATTGATTATGAAGGCGCCTAAGAGCGCCGTCCATAAGTAAGTGGTCTAGATCTATATTTTGTATAAGTAGTTTTAGTTTCATTTTTAATTCGCCATGACTAATCTTTTAATGGATGACCTAGATAATTTCTCTGTTTACGAATCAAAATCTTGTGAAGTTGAAAACTGTAAACAATATCTTTCACGCTACCGAAATGCGCTGACAATACTAACACAAAATATTCGCAGTATCTATAAAAATATTGATAATTTCAGTACACTCCAACAAAGGTTAAATTTCAACTGTGACCTAATTATTTTAACAGAATGTTGGCTGACAAACCGTGGTAGTCTAAATCTACCTATAATAGAAGGCTACAGGTCATTTCATAGTAAGCTAAACTACTACCAAAATGATGGAGTAGTATTATATGCTAAAAATAACTTAGACATAATTGTTGAGGAGCCGCTTTTACTAGAATGTAACCGGCTATTAATAAAGGTTGGCATGGATACTGCAATTATTGCGATATATAGATCTCCTTCTACTGTGAAAATTGAAGCCTTTCTGGATTCATTAGATAAACTTCTTAAAAGTTTATCTCAGTTTAAAAATATAATATTAACGGGCGATATAAATATAAATATTATCTCGGTAGGATGCGATAACGTTCCCGGTCAGGAATATCTCAATCTATGCTCATCTCACGGTCTTCTTCCTGCTCACACTCTTCCCACGTTTCAGACAGGTTCCTGCTTAGATCACGTCATGCTTAAAACAAACTTACCATCACTTACATTAGTTACTAATTCGTCTATAACCGATCATTATGCTGTTCTAATAACACTTAGTCTAAAGAAAATGAGGTCACGACAAACGCAGTTTGTCAACAAATTAAATATAAATAAACTAGAAGAGTATTTATGCATGACCGATTTCAGTCCAGTTTACAATTTTGCTGATGCTGACTCTGCATTGTTGCATTTAATAAAAACTGTTCAACAAGCTATATTAGATAACACTGTGACCGTGAAAATAAGTAGGAAAAATTATAATATTAAGCCATGGATCACTCCGGGTTTAATCCGTTGTATGAAAAACAGGGATAAGCTTCATATGAAGGCTAAAAAACACCCTGAAAATTTAATTCTACTAACAACTTACAAAAGATACCGCAATTTTTGTAATGACTTGTTAAAAAAGGTAAAAAGTAATTACGATAGGAGTGAACTGGCAAAGGCTGGAAAGGATAATAAACAAGTCTGGAAACATGTTAAGACCTTAACCTACACGTCAAAGCAGCATGAAACATCCTCAAAATTATTAAAAACACATGTTTCTGAAACAGAATCTGTTAATAATGTCAACGATTTTTTTGTTAATGTAGGCAAAAACCTGTCTGAAAAAATACAGAGCACCGATGCCCACCTTCCATATACTAACACACAAACTACGTCAAAGTCTTTTGTATTGCTGGATACGGATGCACAAGAGGTTGAAAGATTAATAACAGGATTAAAAGAGGATTGTGCAGTAGGCTGGGATGGTATCTCAAACAAAATACTAAAAAAAATCAAGCACTTACTGGTCCTACCACTCACACACATTTTTCAAAAATGCCTAACTGAAGGATTTTTTCCTAATTGTTTGAAAAAAGCGGTCGTAGTACCCATTTATAAATCCGGTCCTAAAAATCTTGTTACTAATTACAGGCCTATATCCCTATTGACATCAATATCTAAAGTGTTTGAGAAAATTATTAATACCAGACTAATGCAATATTTAGAGAAGTACTCCATTCTATCTAGTATGCAATTTGGATTTAGAGCCAAACTTTCAACTTCCGATGCTGTCCACCACCTAACCGATCATATTACAAAGGAACTTGACAAAGGAGAAAAAACTATAGGTATATTCCTTGACCTTGCTAAAGCTTTCGACACTGTTTCCACCCCAATCCTCTTACGTAAGCTTGAAAACATAGGCATAAGAGGTACGCAACTGAAACTATTCGAAAGTTATTTATCAAATAGGTGTCAATGCGTCAAAATAGGTAATGTAATGAGCTCTTTTCGACTTAATACATCCTTTGGGGTCCCACAAGGCAGCATTTTAGGTCCAACCCTATTTTTGATTTATATCAATGATCTTTGCGACCTTAAATTAGACTGCGGTAAGATTATTTCATATGCGGACGATACAGCCATAATCTTTTCCGCCAAAACTGATAAACAGGTTTTCGAATATGCACAGCGAGGTTTTAATGTTGTATGTAAATGGTTGCGGTATCATCAGCTCACCCTCAATGCCGATAAAACAAGTTTTGTAAAGTTCTCAAAGAGCAACTATCCTTTAGCAAATCCCAATCCAAGCATTTACGCCCATCACTGTTATTCTCCAACGGACACAAATTGCGACTGTCCTGTAATTTCACCCGCACACCAAATAAAATATTTGGGCATCATTATAGATAATTTGCTTTCATTCAGACCACACATTGAAGCCTTAAGCGGTAGAGTTCGCAAGCTAATTTTTGTTTTTAAAAAATTACGCTCTTTTGCGGACTCTCAACTGATTACACAAGTCTACTTTGCCCTATGTCAATCACTTCTTACATATTGCATATCGTCATGGGGTGGTTCATCTAAAACTTTCCTTCTAACACTTGAAAGGGCACAACGAGCTGTTCTAAAGGTATTGAGTTTTCGTCCGTTCCTGTATCCTACTAACCTTTTATATAAGTCATGCCAAGTACTAACAGTTCGACAATTATTCATTTTAAGCACTGTACTAAAACAACACGCAGCACTTTCCTATTGCACGGATATAACTAACAAAAGACGTAAAGATATTGTCTGTACACAGAAAACACAAACAAACTTCGCCTTTTCATCGAGATTTTTTGTGTTCTTAGGACCCAGGCTTTACAATCGACTAAACGCAATTTTAACGATTTACCCTTTATGTTACAATGAATGTAAAAGAGTACTAAAAGAAGCCTTACAGTTGTTGTCGTATGAGGAAACAGAGAAATTATTGACGGTCTTTTCTTAGACCCTGTAACAGAAGCTATTAGTAAAAAATTCACACACCTAGTTGATAAGTATTAATATTTTAACTGTATTCATCTAGATAATGTAAACATTTTAGGTATTTTATATAATTTATAAAAAAGACGTATTATGTAATTAATAAATATGACCTTGTTTGCCTGAGATACAGGGTAATCCTAGTTCAGGCTAAATTGTAATATTTAAGTACTTCTAAGTATATTTACTTTATATGTAAATACTGACATTAAGCTTATAAATAAATTATTCTTATTCTTATTCTTATTCGCTGATTTTTCTCTGACGGATTAAACTCAGGAATTATATTTTTACTATTCATTGTTGATGTGCTAGGGTTTGATAGCTGCGATGGTAAAACGTCCTTAATACTTTAAATAATTTGAATAATATCTTGAGAAGAAAAAGAAGGGCTACATGACCTGTTCGTGCGACGTCTCCGGTAATCACGTGGCCGCCTGTCTTCAACACCAAACACTGGGCTACGGCTTCGACTGCGGCTGCGGCCTCGACTGTAGGTCCCGCCCGTGCCCCTGCCGGCGTTGTTCCTCATCACGCGATCGTTGAAGTTCCTGCTCCATCAATCGAACCTTTTCTTGCTCGCGCTTAAGTGCCTCTTCTTGGTCTAAAAGCCGCTGACTATGGCTATCACTACAGCCATTCCTCCGCTCACTACCAGAACGTCTCTCAAAAGGAGGAGTAGTCCTCCTGTGCGCATCTTTGTCTTGGTCCATTTCTGAAACTCGCAGCATAAAAAAAAGCCCACTATTAATATTTTGATAGCCATTGCCAAGTTCAAGTCGTGTTAATATTTAAAAATAATAATTTTGTTTTAAAGAAAATAGTAACCTAATTTTGAAATATCTCGGAAACGGTGCATCCTACATAAAAAATAATGATGATTTTAAATCCTTTTATATACCCCAAGTTCTTTAAACTTATCTTTCTACTGACCCCATGAAACAATAAGATAACCCACGGGATCACCGTAAAATCACCAAAAATTTTATAAAAGGTGAAAAAGCATCCTAAAATAAAATACGCAGAATTTAACTGAATGCCGGGCAAAATAAAAACCACAAAAAAAAAATATATATATATATGTCGTAACGGCCGAAAATCAGATAGTAGGCTAGCAGCTATAATTAATTTTAACATTAAGATCAGGACGCGAAGTACCAAAACCAAGGAACGATGAAAGGTCATTTGAGCCTTGCGCTACGCCCGATCGCTCAAACAACACTAACTCGGAATCTCTCTGTTCCCAAAAATGCCTTTAGCCAAACCACTTGACACAATATGTCTACTACATGCTTCGACCGACGCCAACGCATAGGTACTCAATTAATGCTCTTTCCATAAAATACATCAAAAAGTGCACTTTACTTCATTCCTCAGGTTTAATACCTCACGCTCCGACACGGCCTTCCTGACTTACACACGTCCTCGTGTGGTCACAACTAGCCATTTCACAGTATCGTTCGGTTATCCTGACAGACATACTTTAGCTTATTATAGCCCATAAAACCATAATAATCTGGCTAGACTCCTGAACTGAACAAAGATCTAGTTGTTCACAACAGTTCGCTTCGTTCCTTTGAACATGTGAACAGGTCTTTATCGGTGAACTGCAAGAACCGAAAGCAGCTCAGCATTCATTGCGGTTTTAAGTATCTTTGATCCAAAGTAATTGCTAAGTTAGCTATCCTGTTTGGTACTTACTTACTTACTTCCTAATACTTGTTTGTTAAATTTGACTTAGTAGGTATTCTCTCTCTTTTCGTGTGGGACACCGAGTCATCCAACGACCCGATGAACCCTGGTGTCAGAGGTAGGTATTCAAAACAACAAATCTATTATCTCCAAATCATTGAAGTATTTTTCACCTTTGTGTTATTATTTGCTAAATAAATAAACAGGCCCATATTCACAAACTTTTTGCACTTCAAAAACTTCTCATAAGCCATCCAATACGTTTTTACCCTTACATGATTAGTAACTATGCACTCTTTTACTGTGCTGTCGAACTTAACAGCTAAAGAAATAACATTTATCAGAAACTCATTATTATTTCAACTTTGATATTAAGGTTACGGGTTTATTATGTGACAGACTGCAAGTTGAGTGTGAACCATAAATTTTCAACCCACTTGAACCAGCCGTTTTCGTCGCTTTCTGATAACTTAAATCACTTTACTACTTATTGAAAGACAAGTGCCCATAAAACAATATTCTAACTTGAATACAATACAATTATTGATACGAGTACCGCAATAAAGTCTTTTGTTGCATCTGGCCACCGTCGCAACGGTCACAGAGCTTCCCCACCATGGGTCACTCAACACTGTCAATCACAGTCACAGATCCCCGCCACGGATCTCAGGCCGACACCACCACCTTGTGGCACGCCTACTGGTAATACCGGTTACCTGGAGCGACACCATACATAACAGTAATGACCACAGTAATCACCTACTTGGTCAAGTATGATGCCCTCAACGAAACCATGCGTCCATCAAAGACACCATCTGATCACACAGATCAGCAAAGCGGATGGTGAATGAGCCACTGCAGCTGGCCACTCACCCGATCAGATCATAGTTCCCCGGGCTATATCTGACCCAACACAACATGAGACCACACTGTCTCCACAATTTGAGACCACACTGTCTCCACCATGGCACGCGCTCCTCCCGCAGAGGTCTTAAGTCAGAGTCAATAGGTAGGTACGGTGATCACAGTCATAGTATATAGTCGTGAGGGGTCGGGAGGACAAACGCGTCCATCACTGCCAGCAACAAAAACTTTAACTGCTACTATCATCTGATTAATTATGCAATTTTATGGGTACTTTACTTTCAGGCATTTTAGCTTTCTATCCCAGCAAGGCACATAACAGCTATGTATGAAGATGCCAGATTACGTTTTCCTGCTCATGAAAGCAAATCAATATTACATAAGCAAATCACTTCTAAAATGAAAACATAAGTCCAACAATCGTTTCTATTATCACATTAGATCCATTCAATGCTTATCAGATTAAAAATAATTCTTATTTGATTCCACCTTTACAAAACATGTATTGATTTGAACCAAGCACTGCTTTGAGAGCTTAATTTTCATAAATTGTTTCACCGAGTAGGTGATTTAATATTTCTCAATTAATCTTCCGAGTTGACAAAATAACTTAATGAAATCTATTTTTTTTAAATGATAGGTACCTAATTAATATCACGTACCAATACTCAAATATCAATTGCATTCAATATGCAATTTACTATTTACCTACTTCTTTCGTCGAAGTCAGTGCTATAAAATTCTATATTACTTACACAACATAGCCACGTAATTTATGCTTTAACTACATCAACCCATTGTATCCAACAACAAACAGTTTTTTTTTTCACGCAGAAACATACACAACGTCCTTATCCAGCTACTCTATTTACCACCACTACGGCAAAGCACTTCGTTACCTTATATAAAAATTATTACTTCATAATTGAAAAAAACGCTATACGCATTTAAGTTAATCTTCATAAGTTACAGTCATGATCATGCTTAACTATATCATTGTCATGTTTGTTTCTAAATCCCTAATGATATAAGTTAATTAACAAAAGAGTTTTTGCCAGACTTGCATTATGAAAACAATACAAAGATCTCGCTCATTTATCCGAATACTATGGTAACATGTGTTGAACCACGGGTATCAGTAATACGCGTGGCTACAACCCTCAGTCATTTTGGACATCAATGTCCCTTTTAGAACAATGCTTTTTTTATACCTCTAAGATAACATAATAGAGCTACAGCAATGCTTTAAAATGTTTTCTGCACTATAAGGAAATACCATAACCATTATGATTATTTATTAGCCATTCATTAGTTTTAAAACTCAAGTGTGTTTCTCACAAACGAAATAAAGATCCAACGCGAGAGTGATTCTCAAACTGTACGTTGTAGAGAATAGTGTCTTCTGGCAATAGGTACACATACGGTAGCATTTCCGGGGCTCTGAACCAGCAACAAATTGTTCAGTTTTAAAAACACATCTCATGAAAATCAAATAGGTACGTACACCCCTTTCGTACAATATCTATGTTTGAATTCAAATCACGTGTATTGCAAACAATCATCACAAAATCTTTTCTATTTCGGAAAATCGCTATATCCATATAGGTACCAACTCTCCAAAAGCATTTATTTCAAAAGTTTCGCATAAATACAATTCTGTACCAGGTAATATTTTATATCAATTCCAGTAAAGATTGAGAACCAGTCGCTATTCCCAAACCCAAACACAACAACGCCTTGGTTCTCACAAGTACTTGAAAAGACCCCCTTTTTTTGTTTCCGCTGATATCAAATAGCCGTCTCATAGTTTGACTTTAGGTTTGTGAAACTTTGTTCTAAAAATAGACTGATTTATCAATTTCCAAAAGTTTGAAAACACGCTAAATAATATTTTACTGTAACGATACATGCGTCACTTTATTAACAAGTAGTAAGTAAGCAATAATGCAATGCAATAATTGCAAAAGATCAGAAATCCTTCTTTACACAATAAAATACGAAATCAAAACTTCTAGACTAGGCCAGGAATTGAACCTGAACCTTCATGTTCCTTGCAACGGTCTACCAACTATGCCAACGAAAACGAAATACGTGTGCAACTAACTGTGCACAACAAAACTAAAACTTGTTTCTTTTTATTTGATTATTTCCGATTCCAAAGACATCTTCCAATCATAACAACGTCACCCATTGACAGAAAATAAATTAATCTTTATGTTTTTGTGAATCTAATTCATTATCAAAAATAATAATTAATTCGAACGCGGCAAATAAAAATCATCAACAACCAATAATATCAAATCGCTAGAATATAATAGTATGGAAAGAACTGGCCTGAATTATTTGTGGTCCAAGAACATTCTCTGCAATCTGCATTCCCGTTTTCAACTGGTATCTCCACGAAAGTCATTTTAGTCACGATCACTAGGTCCACAAGTCTATCACTATGGCACTACATTACAGTTTGTAGGTCTCAATCCCACTTCTGATGTCGTAACGGCCGAAAATCAGATAGTAGGCTAGCAGCTATAATTAATTTTAACATTAAGATCAGGACGCGAAGTACCAAAACCAAGGAACGATGAAAGGTCATTTGAGCCTTGCGCTACGCTTCGTTTTCGTTGGCACAGTTGGTACGCTAAGAAGTATTTCTGATCTTTTGCAAGTTTTGCATTGCAGTATTGCTTACTTACTACTTGTTAATAAAGTGACGCATGTATCGTTACAGAAAAATATTATTTAGCGTGTTTTTAAACTTTTGGAAATGGATGAATTAGTCTATTTTTAGAACTAAGTTTAACAAACCTAAAGTCAAACTATGGGACGGCTATTAGATATTGGTGGAGACAAAAAAAGGGTCTTTTCAAGTACCTATGAGAACCAAGGCGTTGTGTTTTGGTTTGGGAATAGCGACTGGTTCTCAATCTTTACTGCAATTGATATTTAATATTACCTGGTGCAGAAATGCATTTATACAAAACTTTTGAAATAAAAGCTTTTGAGGAGTTGGTACCTATAAAGATAGAGCAATTTTCGGAAGAAGAAAAGATTTTGTGTTTGTTGTTTGCAATAAACGTGATTTGAATTTTAACATAGATATTGTACGAAAGGAATGTACGTACCTATTTGATTTACATGAGACATGTTTTTTTAAAAACGGAACAATTTGTTGCTGGTTCAGAGTCCCGGGAATGCTAAGTACTGTACCTATTGCCAGAAGACATTGTTCTCTACAACTTTCAGTTTGAGAATCACTCTCGCGTTGGATTTTTATTTCGTTTGTGAGAAACACACTTGAGTTTTAAAACTAATGAATGGCTAATAAATAATCATAATGGTTATGGTATTTCCTTATAGTGCAGAAAACATTTTAAAGCATTGCTGTAGCTCTATTATGTTATCTTAGAGGTATAAAAAAAGCATTGTTCTAAAAGGGACATTGATGTCCAAAATGACTGAGGGTTGTAGCCACGCGTATTACTGATACCCGTGGTTCAACACATGTTACCATAGTATTCGGAGAAATGAGCGAGATCTTTGTATTGTTTTCATAATGCAAGTCTGGCAAAAACTCTTTTGTTAATTAACTTATATCATAAGGGATTTAGAAACAAACATGACAATGATATGGTTAAGCATGATCATGACTGTAAATTATGAAGATTTACTTAAATGCGTATAGCGTTATTCAATTATGAAGTAATAATTTTTATATAAGGTAACGTAGTGCTTTGCCGTGGTGGTGATAAATAGAGCAGCTGGATAAGGACGTTGTGTATATTTCTGCGTGAACCGCATTAATATCTTGTTTCGGTAAAAAAAAAAACTGTTTGTTGTTGGATACAATGGGTTGATGTCACAGATTTAGAAACTCTGTGGTTGATGTAGCACTGACTTCGACGAAAGAAGTAGGTAAATAGTAAATTGCATATTGAATGCAATTGATATTTGAGTATTGGTACGTGATATTAATTCGGTACCTATCATTTAAAAAAAATAGATTTCATTAAGTTATTTTGTCAACTTGGAAGATTAATTAAATCACCTACTCGGTGAAGCAATTTATGAAAATTAAGCTCTCAAAGCAGTGCTTAGTTAAAATCAATACATGCTTTGTAAAGGTGGAATCAAATAAGAATTATTTTTAATCTGATAAGCATTGAATGGATCTAATGTGATAATAGAAACGATTGTTAAAAGTTGCATTTTGAAATGGACTTATGTTTTCATTTTAGAAGTACTGAATCGTATGGCTATAGTGATTTGCTTAAGTAATATTGATTTGCTTTCTTGAGCAGGAAAACGTAATCTGGCTATCTTCATATAGCTGTTATGTGCCTTGCTTGGATTAGAAAGCTAAAATGCCTGAAAGTAAAGTACCCATAAAATTGCATAATTAATCAGATGATAGTAGCAGTTAAAGTTTTTGTTGCTGGCAAAGATGGACGTGTTTGTCCTCCCGACCCCTCACGACTATATACTATGACTGTGATCACCGTACCTACCTATTGACTCTGACTTAAGACCTCTGCGGGAGGAGCGCGTGCCATGGTGGAGACAGTGTGGTCTCAAATTGTGGAGACAGTGTGGTCTCATGTTGTGTTGGGTCAGATATAGCCCGGGGAACTATGATCTGATCGGGTGAGTGGCCAGCTGCAGTGGCTCATTCACCATCCGCTTTGCTGATCTGTGTGATCAGATGGTGTCTTTGATGGACGCATGGTTTCGTTGAGGGCATCATACTTGACCAAGTAGGTGATTACTGTGGTCATTACTGTTATGTATGATGTCGCTCCAGGTAACCGGTGTTACCAGTAGGCGTGCCACAAGGTGGTGGTGTCGGCCTGAGATCCGTGGCGGGGATCTGTGACTGTGATTGACAGTGTTGAGTGACCCATGGTGGGGAAGCTCTGTGACCGTTGCGACGGTGGCCGGATGCAACAAAAGACTTTATTGCGGTACTTGTATCAATTATTGTATTGTATTCAAGTTAGAATATTGTTTTATGGGCACTTGTCTTTCAATAAGTAGTAAAGTGATATAAGTTATCAGAAAGCGACGAAAACGGCTGGTTCAAGTGGGTTGAAAATTTATGGTTCACACTCAACTTGTACTCTGTCACAATAAACCCGTAACCTTAATGTCAAAGTTGAAATAATAATGAGTTTCTGATAAATGTTATTTCTTTAGCTGTTAAGTTCGACAGCACAGTAAAAGAGTGCATAGTTACTAATCATGTAAGGGTAAAAACGTATTGTATGGCTTATGAGAAGTTTTTGAAGTGCAAACGAATATGGGCCTGTTTATTTATTTAGCAAATAATAACACAAAGGTGAAAAATACTTCAATGATTTGGAGATAATAGATTTGTTGTTATGAATACTAAGTCAAATTTAACAAACAAGTATTAGGAAGTAAGTAAGTAAGTACCAAACAGGATAGCTAAACTTAGCAAGTACTTTGGATCAAAGATACTTAAAACCGCAATGAATGCTGAGCTGCTTTCGGTTCTTGCAGTTCATCGATATAGACCTGTTCACATGTTCAAAGGAACGAAGCGAACTGTTGTGAACAACTAGATCTTTGTTCAGTTCAGGAGTCTAGCCAGATTATTATGGTTTTATGGGCTATAATAAGCTAAAGTATGTCTGTCAGGATAACCGAACGATACTGTGAAATGGCTAGTTGTGACCACACGAGGACGTGTGTAAGTCAGGAAGGCCGTGTCGGAGCGTGAGGTATTAAACCTGAGGAATGAAGTAAAGTGCACTTTTTGATGTATTTTATGGAAAGAGCATTAATTGAGTACCTATGCGTTGGCGTCGGTCGAAGCATGTAGTAGACATATTGTGTCAAGTGGTTTGGCTAAAGGCATTTTTGGGAACAGAGAGATTCCGAGTTAGTGTTGTTTGAGCGATCGGGCGTAGCGCAAGGCTCAAATGACCTTTCATCGTTCCTTGGTTTTGGTACTTCGCGTCCTGATCTTAATGTTAAAATTAATTATAGCTGCAAGCCTACTATCTGATTTTCGGCCGTTACGTCATATATAAAAATATATATTAAGCCACCAAAAAAAGAAAAAGAAAAAAAAAAGAAAAAAGGTTAAGAATGACCGACCGACCACGTGCTCGACCACGTGCCTGAATACATCCGGAACAAGAATTTAACTATTAAATTATTTAAATATATTATTTAAAAAATTCCAGGTATTTAATTAATTCAACTGACAACTTAATTTATTTTTATTTTATTCAAAATATTAGATAACTGAAATAAAACAAATATTAAAAAAATATATATCAGATGTTACTGAAATTTTATACAAAAAATATTTTTTTTTTTATTTATTTAAATATTATTTTATATACGTAGGCGTGTACTTACAGTTTTTTATCCCACTTCTGAGATATAAGATATCTCAGAAATGAAACCACTCGTTATCTCCAACCACTTTTATTTAACCAATCATCCAGCCACACAAGGACTGTTCAAAACTTATTCTCCAACCAAACTTATTAACCAGCTGTTAAAACAAAACTTATTGCAGCACCAAACTTATTAACCAGCTGCTAGAACAAAACTTATTGCAGCACCAAACTTATTTTAATTAAACAATGTAGCGACCTCCGGGAGCTACGACAAGAAACTCACTCAAAGTGGTTCACGAGCAAGCAAGACGCAACAGAAGTTACAACATATCTGCAAGATGGCGCTACGTGACAGAACAAAGAGCGTGAAACGCGGTATCGAAGTGTTTCACCGCGTAACGCATATATACAACTTCCAACTCTATCCAGGTGGACCAGTCGGTCCCCTGGCCACAACACCCGGCCAGGCGGGTAGCTACCCTTTTCCCGACTCCACCTGGAACCCTCCATTCTGCCTATTGGCATCACTCCTGTCACCCGCCATATTGGTGACCCCTACCTTGGACTTCGCAGCCTTCAACCACGCATCAACCACAACAGCATGCAGCCAACTACTACGTCATCAGCACCCACCGCAGTCACAGCACGGCAGCTTCACTGGTCTTCCATCATCGTCTCGACTCACCGTAGACGTCCCGACTCACCGTGGACATTGGAACCAGCACTGCATCGCCACGCCTGACTGCATCATCACGCTACATGACGTCATCAGCCCCACTTCGCTCGCTGACAGTATCGACCTCCGGTCTTGAGGGGGAGTACTGTAGCGACCTCCGGGAGCTACGACAAGAAGCTCACTCAAAGTGGTTCACGAGCAAGCAAGACGCAACAGAAGTTACAACATATCTGCAAGATGGCGCTACGTGACAGAACAAAGAGCGTGAAACGCGGTATCGAAGTGTTTCACCGCGTAACGCATATATACAACTTCCAACTCTATCCAGGTGGACCAGTCGGTCCCCTGGCCACAACACCCGGCCAGGCGGGTAGCTACCCTTTTCCCGACTCCACCTGGAACCCTCCATTCTGCCTATTGGCATCACTCCTGTCACCCGCCATAAACAACAAGTCTAAACTTATTAACCTTAACCACTGAAAATTTACTTTAACTGAAAACTCCAACAAAGTATCACACGACCGTTCAACTCAAACGTCCAACCGAGAATGCCCCTTGGCCGCCAAGGCATGAGCGCTTTTTTTTGCTATATCCGGTGTTGCCAGACTAATAAAAATATCTAAAATAATTTCACCAAAATTTTAAAAACCTTACAAAATAGTGCCTAATTATATGTACAAAAATAGGTTCTGAATTAGCTATTTACAAAACGAGTGGTTACTTAGCGAAATCTACACACACATGAATAATAATCCGCGCACACATATGCAAATTCCGCGGCGCGCGGGAAGGAGTTGCGCGGTCGCGACACCGAGTGTATAAATATAGGCGGCGCCGTCCGCGCTTTCTTTTCGCTCGCCGGTCGCCGTGGAGGAAGGACGTCGGTGCAGCTCTGTCGGTCACGCCGCGCCATGACACAAAGTTGCTCGAAGATGAAGATGATGCTTGCAGATGATGATCTTCGAGTGAAGTGGAGTGCTGATTGTGGATCGCCGTGTTTTGTGATGGTGCTCGCATGCTGTGTGCTGGTGCTCCAAAACAGCTCTTCTCAGAGCTCCATCATAAGTTTCACGTGATACGTCTGTGTTCAGCTGCTCCCATAGTGGACAGCTACAAGTTTCATAAGTGCGTCTTATCTGCCGTTCCCTCATGGAGTGGCAACAAGTTTCAGTGAAACTATTACGTCTTGTAGTGAAGTGCTTGTGCTTGTATATAAGTAGCTGAAGATATGTAGTTGCACATGCTTATGCTTGATATGTTAGTAGCTGTAGATATAAAGTAATAGATGCTTGATAGTGCGCAGTAGGTATGTGCGTAGGTAATCAATCGCCGCTTCGCCGCTTGCTTCTAAGCCTGTAGCAGCAGCAGGGGGCATCAGCGGCTCAGGGATGCCGCTGGTTCGGGCCTGTGAGGTAAACCTCGTGCCCGGGCATCTTCTCGAGGGGGATAACAATCCCCCCGGTCCTGGTTTGGGGTCCACTGGGGGCAGTCAGGGTGAGGGGTCATGGGCTCCTTTTTTTTTCCATCTACCAGCCGAATGCGTGAGCACCACGACTGGCAGATGTGTTTTTTTTTTTTTTTAATAGCTAATCTTTTGCCCTCCTCGCTTCACCCCCGCCTTCTCCAGTGGAAAGCCCTGCTGTGCTGGGTGATGAGCTGCTCGTTGTGGGTCTAGGGGTCGTCTTCCTCCGGCGTCGGGCTCCGGAGCAGGTCGCGGGGAAATGCGCGACGCCGCTCGTTGGGCGGCCGGGCATGATGGGGGGCGATGTTTTGCAGGTGGGCGTGCGGGCCGTTGTTTGCGCGGTCGTACATACGACGCGCCAACGACCGCACGAACTCCTCTACCGTTGTCATGCGGAGGTCGCGGGCTATTACGTCATTGCGGACGTAACGCCCAGCGTCCACAACCATCCGCAATGACACGTTCTGGACGGACTGCAGCTTCTTCCTCTGGGTCCTGGACGTCAGCGCGTAACAGGCTGGGGCAGCGTACGTGAGACGGGGCCGAATATACGTCTTGTACATCTTCAGTTTGGTGCGGAGAGGTAACCTCGACTTGAGTACCGAGCGGAGAAGTGCGAGCGCTCCCTTGGCCTGGTTGGTGACATGTGTCACCATAGGCACCATGCGCAGCGCCCGGTCGATGTGACAGCCGAGGTACTTCACTGAAGATGTCCAGTTCACCTGTTGGCCCCGTAGTGACAGTGGTGGTGGTAGGATGCGCTGTTGGCCGGTCAGGATGGCGGCCGTCTTCCCCACGTTGACGGCTATCCTCCACTTGTCCAGCCAGACCGGCAGTAGGTCCAGGACCCGCTGCATCTTGCTGGCGGCCAGGGCAGCTTTTCTTGATGAGGCAAAGTAGGCGCTGTCGTCAGCAAACAGGGCCAGCTCTACGTCCTCCTCCCACTCCTGGAGTCTTCCCTCCAGGGTGGGGATGTCATTGGTGTAGAGGGCGTAGAGGGCCGGCGACAGGCAGCTGCCCTGGGGGACTCCGGCGATGATGGGCTTGGCAGAGGATGCAGCCTTGGCGACGTCGACGTAGAAGTGCCGTCCGTCCAGGAAAGAAGCCAGTATTTTTGTAATGCCAGGGGGCAGGGATGTCTCCAGGAGCTTGAAGAGCAGCCCCGGGTGGTCGAACGCCTCCTCGATGTCGAGGAAGACTCCGATCGTGTATCGCTCGCGGTTCCTCTCGTCAGCAAGGTGGTGTAGCACGCGCGTCAGCTGGAGCGTCGTGGAGTGGGCCCCGCAGAACCCGTACTGTTCATCCCTCAGCTGGATGTGGGGACGAATTCTCCGCAGGAGCAGGCGCTCGAACAGCTTCGCGACGTGCGAGAGGAGTGTGATGGGACTGCTAGGTTGACGGCGGTCCTTGCCAGGCTTGAGCAGCACGATCACATTCCCGGCCTTCCAGTCCTCGAAGCCTGTCTGTAGTTGCTTGATGTGACGTCACACGCGTAGGTTCCCAATTTGCATGTCGCACTCTTAGTAAAATAACGACTTATATCAAAATTTGGCCAAAATGAGTTTTTGTGAAAAACTGACTTATTAGGGCAGGGCCCACAACATAGATTTTAAAATACAACCCTATATCTTACACAATATGGTTCAAAATAAGATGAGTCTATATCTTTCCCGCCCCGAACTCCTATCTCTTCAGTCAAATAATGACCGATTTCGTCTTGCATCTGCGGCTGCATGCTACGTTTTTGTGAAAAGACGACTGATTTAGAAATGAGCCGTTGTTTTATCAAAAGTTGAGGCCAGTGTAATTGAATTTTTTTTATAAAATAATGACCGATTTAGTGTTTGGTCTTTGTTTTACAAAAACCTGCGATGTTTGCTTGACTCATTTTAAATTAGGTCTGTATTTTACGAAAATTTTGGAAAAGCTCACTGACCCATTTGGAGATAAGACTGTATAGTTTTGAAAATTTTGTTATTTATATGACTTAACTGAAATTAGGTCTTTGTTGTATTTCTAATGATGAAAATTTCTGGTAACATTTTTAGTTGAGTCTTTGTCTTAGCAAAAATAATGAAATGACTTCGGTATTATTTCAAATTTGACCTGTATTCGACTGATATCATAACATAATTTAACGTATTAACTTGGTGTCTCACTTCGCATTTTATCTTAATCTTGAGGTTTTGTACCGAAAGCTATTTAAAAATAGGTTTAACGTTTTATTACCCTTAAAATTCAACGAATTTTCTATATTTTTAGTACATTAATTCTCCGACTGAAAAGTAATCGTATTGAACCATAGTTGGAATCATCGGCACCTCGATTGCTGCCGTCAAACTCGACGATAAAACCAAGGCTAAATGTGTACCAACTCGATCTCATCTCCAGCTGCATATCGTAGAGCTCGCCTTGAATCACTACTCGTACCTCATACGTCTATTGTTTGAAGTGTTTACTACAAGAACGTTCTACAAAGAAAAGCATTGAATACCGACATTTATCTCTTAAACCACTCAAATTTATCTCGTCCATCACATCACAAGCCAAATAAGTGAGTACTAACAGGAGCAACAGATGGATTAAAATCTTATCACATTGCAGACTGAATGGGTAGGGAAACTTGAAAAAATTTGCACACGACGCGCTACCAAGGTGCCACCTTCACTAAAGTTACACAATAAATCTCCTACTAAGAACACGTTTTCGTCGACTAGACGGCCAAATCAGCACGTCGCTTGTCATGACGCCATTATCGTGCGAAGTAGCATGGCTGCCACCGTCATCAAAGAGCATGCCGCAAGCCGTTCTCCGTAAGACAGATAGTCACACTGTGCTCACTTTGTTAAAAGACGGTGCAGGGTGTTGAGATCTATACGTTTCGCACGGAATATTGGTAATACAATATGTTGGTAATATCACAAAACGACAGATACCAACTAAATTCAAAGTCACCGATGACGCCCGAAACTTTTGCGACAAATTTGACTTACGATATCGGTAGTGCTAGTGTCATTATCCGCTATTCCAACATAGCCCACCGAAAAGCCCGCACCTGAAACATCCTGATCCAAACACGGACGAGAAAGGACGTAACCTATTTTTCACTCAGCAAAACACTCCTCAATTCGATCCTGATCGATTTTCCAAGGCCAGAGTTTACCACGTTCTACAGTCAATCGAAAACTTTTTCAAAACCAGCATTGTCATTTGTTTATAATGGTAGGCCAGTCCCATCAGCGAACTAATAAGAGACACAAGAATTAGTATTTGTTTCTGTTTATAGAAGCCCGACTCTGCCTACTTGCCATTTAGGATCGACGGGGTCATCAAATTAAAAACGAAACTGAATGATGCATCTACCATACAACTAGCTCTAGAAGAATAGGCGACCACATTCATCGACGGCAATCGTGTGGCACCCTTTTTCAAGCGGGTGTTACACCGTCAGCTTCATCACGCGAACCTCGACACGAACATCAATGATATAAGCGAACGCTGAGCTTGTTAATTATTATTGTAATCTGTGGCTGTGCCTGTGACTGACGACGCGTTTCACGCTTCACCGCTAATTTTCTTGCAAAATAAGTAAGACGTCTCCACCGCAGTTTGCCACAGTATACCACCCACCCCCTCGTCTGGAGCAATGTCATTACGCACTTTCATATAAGTCTATTTTGAGTCCCTTATCTACACGCTATTTAGCTGGCTCAGCACGCACGCCGTGTATTTTTTGGGATCGCCGCATCACTCACGAGGCCTGGCGCTCCATCACATGGAAAAAAGTTGGTCCAATATCCACCGAACTACAAGGAATCGCCAGAGAACTCCACCGAGCTATCGACAGTATAATACAGAAGACAGCTACGATCAAAATAACAGCTTGTGTTTCACAGCCTCTTAATGTCAGGGCCTGGAAAAGGCCTGGAAAAGCCTTGTGAGTGTTAGGACAGTCTTGTGCAGCTCACTACCGGGCGATCACTTTTAAAAGGAAGAACTCCACACTCTGATCACTGAAAAGAAGTTTATGGTCAACAGCAAACCTCTAACGCACAACTCCATCAACCTTAACAAGCCAAAGCACAATCACTTCGATACTACTGAGTGTCCTCGTACACGACTCGCTTGTCGTCCCTTTGATAATCATGACCTCATCGAGAAAAACACATAAAGAACGTCGCAGTGCCTTGCCGATGTATATTTCACCCAAATACTCAATATTAATATGGATTGATGGAGCCCCACATCAAGCCGCAATGAAAGTCAACAACATCGTGCAGATCGTGGACAACACTCTACCATAAAACACCTGACAACTGGCCACGAGGACGAGCCATCGCTACGTATCAAGAAGCAGACAGCAGTGTGAGGAAAGTGGACATCAGAATAAAAGAGAGCATCTGAACGCTAGCAACTAATAAGTAACATCGGGTAGAAGTGCTGCCGACCAAACCATACTCGCGTACAAATATCTTTTCGTTTAATTTTCTCATTCTCACTTAATTTTTCTTGTAGAAGCCGTCTCCGTTGCAATGAGAACAGCCACCGCACCATTTATAGCGACCGCGGCGCATTTAAATTACATGTAAATATGTTTAATCAAAGGGTTCATTGGGTCATTTGTCGACTCGGTGTCCCATATGAATGACAGAAGAAAAAATTATCTTAATATTTTCATTATAATAGGACTGTGTTCTGTTGACCATTTCCTAGTCGCTATATCGCGATTTGAATTTGAGTCACATGTTTATAGACTTATTGTTAAATAAATTGTATTTTCTTTTAGTTTTTTAGTAAAATAGTGACTTAATTTAAAATGAGTCGGAGATATTCATCTTTGATTTGGTAAAGCAAAGACCGATTTCAACTTAGGTCAATATTTCTTTCAGATTTTTCATGAAATAATGACGCAATTCTAAAGGGTTACAAATAATTAACTTCTTTTAATTAATGGATGTGAATATTTGTGTATATTTCAATGCATTTAAAAGAACATATTCTTAGGATTAGTTAGGTGGTTCAAGTTTCATCCTTTGCCTTTTACTTTTAATTCTACAGCGCTGCGATTTAAAAATTATTCTGTTTTTTCAACAAACGTTTTTCATCAATACCCAAAAATTTGTGTTTTTGGATTAGGTCGTTATTTTATTAAGAGTGCGATGTAGAACTTTGCGCTTCATTAGGAAAATACTCGCGTATGCAGTCGATGAATGTTGTAGGTGACGTAGGTA
Source organism: Tuta absoluta (assembly GCA_027580185.1). Taxonomy (NCBI): domain Eukaryota; kingdom Metazoa; phylum Arthropoda; class Insecta; order Lepidoptera; family Gelechiidae; genus Tuta; species Tuta absoluta. The sequence continues at coordinate 600,553 of JAQAHW010000088.1, read as the reverse complement.
GCTACAATAGTACATACACATGACCAACATAATTGATACTTACTGTATAAATAATTTATTCTGGAATTTCTTTATTGAAAATATCAAAATTCAGGAAAATACTGTGTTTGAAATTGGTGATATGCAAAAAATTGTTAATCAACTGTCCGAAAACTCAATATGTGTAACAACTAGATGTATAAGACTTTAAATTTTAATACCAACCATATTTGTCATTATTATTATGTAAACTGTTTTTATCTTCTGTATAATAATAGAAGTCAATACGTATTACAATGGCAAGATCATAGTGAAAATCGTTAGCGACTGAGTTTCGCGAAGGGGCGAGCGCCGCGGCTCTCCTTACAGTCATGCTCTGCTCTAGGACGGCTGGCTGATTTTTTCTAAAAGTTATGCTGCCCCAGCCTGGTACGCGCTGACGTCCAGGACCCAGAGGAAGAAGCTGCAGTCCGTCCAAAACGTGTCATTGCGGATGGTTGTGGACGCTGTGCGTTACGTCCGCAATGACGTAATAGCCCGCGACCTCCGCATGACAACGGTGGAGGAGTTCGTGCGGTCGTTGGCGCGTCGTATGTTTGACCGCGCAGACAATGGCCCGCACGCCCACCTACAAAACTTTGCCCCCCATCATGCCCGGCCGCCCGACGAGCGGCGTCGCGCAGTTCCCCGCGACCTGCTCCGGAGCCCGACGCCGGAGGAAGACGACCCCTAGACCCACAACGAGCAGCTCATCACCCAGCACAGCAGGGCTTTCCACTGGAGAAGGCGGGGGTGAAGCGAGAAGGGCAAAAGATTGGCTTTAAAATATATATAAAAAAAAAAAACACATCTGCCAGTCGTGGTGCTCACGCATTCGGCTGGTAGATGGGAAAAAAAAAAGTTATCCCCCTCGAGAAGATGCCCGGGCACGAGGTTTACCTCACAGGCCCGAACCAGCGGCATCCCTGAGCCGCTGATGCCCTCTGCTGCTGCTGCTAAAAGTTAAGTTCTTCAGTTCTACAGTCATCAAGTTTACAAGGAAAAAGCAGCCATCCAAAATAGAAGTGGGCGTTCAAGAGGTTTCCGGCTAATCCTGCTATCGTTTGCGTTGCGCCATTTTTTACCCTGAAAAAAGAAACAGTTTTATTTTACTAAAATAATAACCCGTAAATTCGCGTAAAAGTTTCCTGCGTAAATAAAGACTGCTGCCGGCGGTTTGTCTCACCCGTATTGAGTTCCGACACCATCTGTGTCGGAACATAAACATTTACACTAAGGGGTCGGAGCTTTCGAGCTGCCCAAAGGGCTCGATTCCAAGTGTTGTGATACGGTTGGTATCCGGAAGCAGTGGCAGGCTCTCACTCCCGGGCCCCGACTGAACGGACATCACGTCTACCGTGCAGTCGGAACCGGGACCGAGGCTTGACAAGTTTCACTAGCTACTGAATCTTACTAATTATATGTTTATTTTTTATTCGAGAACTAATTAAGACAAAACAAATACAACGGTCATGTTGCGATTTCATTGACTCATTTAAATTTGATTTCACTTACATAAATAAATCACGCCTATATCCCTTACGGGGTAGGCAGAGCGTTAACGGCCGTTCAACGGATATTAACACCACGTCAGACAAAAGTTTGAGGGTCAATCAGATAACTGTGTATCACTATAGTGACAGGTTGTCAGCCAATCGCCTAAAATTGCAATACACATAACCCTCGAATCCCTTAGTCGCCTCTTACGACACCCATGGGTAAGAAATTGGGTGATGCTATTCTAGACCGGCATCACACGGCAAATTCACTTAAATTTCAATATCACATTTACATATACTTAGTTCAAAAAGCGCCTCGCGCGCCATTGCCTTTATTTGTTTTAAGCTTGAATAAGACGCTTTGAACAGTATCGACAACAGTGTCATAGGCCGGATGCCAACCGTCAGTACTTGTTTAAAGTACTGTTTTTCCTTAATGCTTTAACTAATTTTGCTCAAAGAAGTAGGTACTTTTCAAACGGTTGGCTCTAGGAACTACTTTAAATGTTAACGTACTGAATGTACCTCAAGAGCTTGGAAAAAATTATAGTAGTATTATTACTTGGAAAAAATTATAGTATATAAGTACTGTAGTATTGTAAATTAGTTCGTTCAATCCCGTGGATAGTAGGAAACAAGCATGTAAAATAATGATATCGTATAATTATCTGCAAAGATTTAATTTTTCTCTTATTTCTATTTCAGATCCACGTGCTAAGCCAAACTACCGAGTACTAGCCCAAAACCAACAACACTTTGTCAGCGTATTATTCTATAATAACGAAGGCATTCACTGTGCATGTACCTTCAATACCTGCATTAAAATTACCTAAAACGTTTGTTTAAATGTTGGTACTCCTTAAATCCTCAATACATACATACACATATCACGCTTTTATCCCTTGCGGGGTAGGCAGAGCATTAACTGTTGTAAAAACGGTCGCTATCAACACGTCTGACAAATAATTGTAATAAACAAGCCCTCGAGTACCTTAGTCGCATCTTACGACACCCGCGGGAAATAAATGGAGTTATGCTATTCTAAGCTGGCATCATCACACGGCCTTAATGAAGAATTTAGGACATATTAATACTCATACAAACAATTAGAGATATGAAAAATATATAGACTTTCAGTGGTGGTGACATTGGTACGGATACCTGTCACAGGAAATGCGGCCCTAAGTAGCTTAGTGTAGAGGTACTATCGATCGATTGAAAGTTCACACACTTCCAAGTCAATGCTTGTAATGCTTTCCTTTCGTAATCACAGACGCCATGGATACTATTATTGATGTGTTGTGCGTTGTGCGCGCTCGGCACACCAGAGGGCGCGCGCGTTGTGCGACTCTCCAACTAATGTCAAGCCAACCACAATAATTTTTTATGTTATAGGTATGCTTTTTATTCAGCTGTTTGACATTGCCTTTGGAATTGTTTCTTCTTTCCTGAACTTGGTAATATAAATTTAGTTATTTACAAAAAGTAACCGCCGCCAGAATGGGTATAGCAAGCGAAACAAATACTTCTCAAAGCTCTTTCAATTTCATATTTTTCGACGAGGTGTATGCTCACCTGAGCCAATTTTTTTTTTTAACATTGGTTGAGATGATTCACAGACTGTCATTTTAGACATACATATTTTTTCTTAAACGGCCCTCAAATATTTGTCAGGCGTGGCAATAGCTACCGTATTTTTACGACCGATAACGCTCTACCCCGTGTGGGATAAAGGTGTGATAAGTGCATTTATTTTTGAAAATTGCAAAATTTTCGAGTGCGAGCAGGATTTGAACCTGCGACTTTCGCATTACTAGTGGCGACGCCTCTTCCATCTGGGCTACCGCAGCTCATTCCTGGCCCGCCAATTTTGCAAGTGTATTTTAATGCCAGTAACGCGTGACATGGCTCCATCTACCGGGTTAGTTTTGCAACTAATACTCGGCGACTAATTCTATCTTTACAGGTTGAATGAAGTCTTTAGGGTCATGTCGCTGGGCATAGGAAATGAAAGAGTGTTGCTTTGAGTCAAGTTGCAGACTAACTTTATTTGTAAATTATACCTCTATTTATACTAAAAATCACTGTACATGTATTACCTAATACCTTCCTTAAAATAATGAATATTTTAGTTACCCACATAGGAAAATATCTTAATTCTAAAGATACAAATCTGAGGGTATTTGAAATAATGTATTTAACTGTTTACCCACGCAGAAAAATCTTAATTTTAAAAATATTAAATATGTGGTTACTCGAAACTCGTAGGTGAGTAGCAATAGTTTTTTTTTTTGCTTGGTAGGTGGTTATATTTATTTATTTATTTATATTTTTTTTTTGCTTGGTAGGAGGTTAATGCCTAGTGGTTCTTTTTATGTGTCTGCCTGATGCATGAGTGAGATCTGGGTAATTATATAATTAAAAAACCTTTAAACCTTGCATGTATGTACGTATTTATTAAATGACTTTTTATTTACTTTGTTGGTATTCTGTAGATTTCTTTTTGTTTCCTCCTTTGCCTCGCTCGCTGGCAGGCAGGCTGATCTTGCATCGGGCACGGTGAAACGCAATTTCTTGCATTCTTATGGAAACGCGTGTGAAAGAAGCATAGCTGTGAGTAGTGAAAGATTGGGAAGACTATTCCAATTGCGTTTATCCATGGTCCCTGCGGGACCCTGGATTCACTCCATTGGAATTGTCTTGCCCAATCTTTCACAACTCAACAGACTACCTATCCAGTATCTATCTTACCATGTGCTTACACAATCAGTTGGAAGTACCATGGGAAGTAACTTCCTGGGAGTCTGAGAGGAACCTCTCACTGATCCATGTTAGCCATAGCAAGTATAATGGGTTTACAACCTAAGAAGTTTAATCAGTTGAAAGCACCATGGGAAGTCACTTTCTGACTAAACCCTGAGATTAAAAACTCAACAGCCTACCTATCCAGTATCTATCTTACCATGTGCTTACACAAGCAGCTGGAAGTACCATGGGAAGTAACTTCCATGTTAGCTACATAGCAAGCGTAATAAGTTTGCAACCCTAGAAGCTTAATCAGTTGAAAGCACCATGGGAAGTCACTTTCTGAGTGTCCGGTAGGAACCCCTCACTGATCATGCTAATAGGCTTAAAAACCTATTAAAAATTATAGATATGCTTAGATACTTACAATGTTCATCAATCAGTATACTTACTTTATATTACCTTTATATAATTCCTTATTACCATTTACCATACCGTATAACCATTTACCTAACCTGTTACCTTAGGGATGTATAAGGAAATGGAAAATAAATATAACACAAACAAGACAAACCAGTAGCCTTATAGGCAGGCTCTGGAAAAATACTTTTTTACAGTTATATGAATAAACATTATTGTCTTCTTTGTTGACGTCGATCGGCCTTTCCTGATAGTTATTAGGTATTTGAACCACTCAGTGCAGCATGTTCCCATATAAAAACTGTAACAAAGAAAAACAGGAGATTACTAAATATGCTATAAATAATTAACTGTGTAATATATATTTTATTTTATATAATAATATACTAACCTTTTTTTCTTGTACAATTAAAATCATCAGTTCTCTCCAAAGGGCGTGTTTTCTTGCATATCGAGCGAAAGACAAATCCTTGAGACCTAGAAATAAGAATTACAATTAGTTTATAATCATGACCAGAATTAATATAATTTTCAGTTACTAAGACTGTTTTTTTATATGAGGTTGATTTGTTCAAGATTTTGATGAATGAATTTTAAAGACATGATGCTTTCATACCTATTTAAAAATAAATAACCTATAACTAACCTGTTTTTGATGTATTGTTGATGACCATGTGTCGTTGTTACAAAATCCACGTGGTTGGAAGTATTAATAGGTAGAACCTTAAAAGAAAAAATAAATAAATCAGCATATTATTTTTTCTGGGGGTAATAAGATTTATTTTAAAAAAAAATATATGGTTATTTTTTATTTAGTTTTTAACTTGAAAGAATGTTTTAGTACAAGTTGCGTTACGTAGTATTTTTCTTTAAAAATACAAGTAGAAAAACAAAGTAACACCATTTTAGGGCAAACTATCTCATGAATAAACTGAATTCATATACGTAATAATAAATTTTACTTGAGTTATGAAAACATAAGGTCCTATTAACTTAAGCGCGAATATTTTCATGGTATATTCAACTCGTGAAACTGAACAACATTTCTGTATTTTTTCGGATATTTATTTTTACTTCCCTTACGAAATGTTCCAAAACTGTCATGTAACTAGTCATTTCGGAAATTATTTACAAAAAATATATTTAGTTTTACGAGTAGGTAACACACCATAAGAAAATTATTGAATTTAATAGACTCATAAATAAAAAATAAAGGAAATAGCTCACCTGTAAATAATCCGTTTTATATCACTATAACTATAGATACACATTTATTGAAAAAATTTGCACGTGGAATTAGAAATGCACCTCATACGATGTGGCATGCATGTGGACTGAACAGGCGCACGAAATTTTTTCATACAGTTACTAAAATGTACATTGACATTGAATACTGTGCACGGCTCGACATACATTGCTGGTTACGATTGGGTGTCATTACAATAAACTCAAGATAACTAGCAATGTATGACGGACCTTGCATGATATTCAGTCTGGTATTAGTTATTTCAGGTGTAATTTAGGCCGAGAGCTTACTGAGATTTTTATCATTATTCTTTGGTTTAAGAAACATTCTTATTGTTTGATTTTTATTATTTATTCAATTAATCAAAATTGAAAATATTACATAGGTTAGTCATTTTTCATCAAATCGAAGTAATTAAATTATTTAAATGAAGCCGACATAGTCCTTCCGACCTATAAACGCATTTCTAAGTATGTTAATGTGAATAATATTTTAATTTAAAAAATAATAATAGTAACTCGGATTAAGACCGTATATTTACATAAGTTATATTTAAATTGATAATATGTATATGAAAGAAAACATTTCAAAATATCAAAGAGCAATAGAAACCAAGTTCAGATCCTAGACTATAAGGTTTTATGTAGCAGACACATCGCAAATTATAACAAACTTACATATATACACAAATCACGCTCCCTTGTGGGGTAGGCAGAGCGTTAACGGTCCGTCGGTTTGTAACGTTTACGCAAAATAAAAATATAGATTAATATATCCACACTAATATTATAAATGCGAAAGTAACTCTGTCTGTCTGTCTGTCTGCTACGCTTTCACGGCCAAACCGCTGAACCGATCTTCATGAAACTTGGCACAGAGATTACTAACATATCGAAGACGGACATAGGCTACTTTTTATCACCATTCGAGGGTCTGGAGTATAGATGTAGACCACCAGGTGTACCATCAGGAGCCCAGCTAAACTATTAGAGATACAGGCATGGTTCCAAAACAAAAGTTGTTCAGTATGATGGGCCGCTTCTTTTCACAAGGACATTGAGGATCTGGAGTACCTTATGTAGACCACCAGGTGTACCACCAGGAGCCCAGCTAAACTATTAGAGATACAGGCATGGTTCCCAGACAAAAGTTGTTCAGTATGATGGGCCGCTTCTTTTCACAAGGACATTGAGGATCTGGAGTACCTTATGTAGACCACCAGGTGTACCACCAGGAGCCCAATTAAACTATTAGAGATACAGGCATGCTTCCAAAATAAAAGTTGTTCAGTATGATGGGCCGCTTCTTTTCACAAGGACATTGAGGATCTGGAGTATCTTATGTAGACCACCAGGAGTACCACCAGGAGCCCAATTAAACTATTAGAGATACAGGCATGGTTCCAAAACAAAAGTTGTTCAGTATGATGGGCCGCTTCTTTTCACAAGGACATTGGGAATCTGAAGTACCTTATGTAGACCACCAGGTGTACCACCAGGAGCCCAGCTAAACTATTAGAGATACAGGCATGGTTCCAAAACAAAAGTTGTTCAGTATGATAGGCCGCTTTTTTTCACAAGGACATTGGGAATCTGGAGTACCTTATGTAGACCACCAGGTGTACCACCAGGAGTCCAGCTAAACTATTAGAGATACAGGCATGCTTCCAAAATAAAAGTTGTTCAGTATGATGGGCCGCTTCTTTTCACAAGGACATTGGGAATCTGGAGTTTCTTATGTAGACCACCAGGTGTACCACCAGGAGTCCAGCTAAACTATTAGAGATACAGGCATGCTTCCAAAACAAAAGTTGTTCAGTATGATGGGCCGCTTCTTTTCACAAGGACATTGGGAATCTGGAGTACCTTATGTAGACCACCAGGTGTACCACCAGGAGCCCAGCAAAACTATTAGAGATACAGGCATGGTTCCATAAGTTGTTCAGTATGATGGGCCGCTTCTTTTCACAAGGACATTGAGGATCTGGAGTACCTTATGTAGACCACCAGGTATACCACCAGGAGCCCAACTAAACTATTAGAGATACAGGCATGGTTCCAAAACAAAAGTTGTTCAGTATGATGGGCCGCTTCTTTTTACAAGGACATTGGGAATCTGGAGTACCTTATGTAGACCACCTGGTGTACCACCAGGAGCCCAGCTAAACTATTAGAGATACAGGCATGGTTCCGAAACAAAAGTTGTCCAGTATGATGGGCCGCTTCTTTTCACAAGGAAATTGAGGATCTGGAATACCTTATGTAGACCACCAGGTGTACCATCAGGAGCCCAGCTAAACTATTAGAGATACAGGCATGGTTCCAATACAAAATTTGTTTAGTATGATGGGCTGCTTTATTTACACAAGGACATTGGGGATCTGGAGTACCTCATGTAGACCACCAGGTCTACCATCAGGAGCCCAGCTTAACTATTAGAGATACAGGCATGGATCTTAAACAAATGTTGTTCAGTATGATGGGCCGTTTCTTTTTATAAGGACATTGAGGATCTGGAGTACCTTATTTAGACCACTAGGTCTACCATCAGGAGCCCAGCTAAACTATTAGAGGTACAGAAATGGTTCCAAAACAAAAGTTGTTTAGTATGATGGGCCGTTTCTTTTTACAAGGACATTGAGTATCTGGAGTGCTTCATTTAGACCACCAGGTCAACCATCAGGAGCCCAGCCAAACTATTAGATATACAGGCATGGTTCTAAAACAAAAGTTGTTCAGTATAATGGGAATAAGTTGAGAAAGGACATTGCCTACTTTTTACCGAGGACAGAAAAACAAAAAATGTGGTATATAAAAATGTATTTCAGTAACTTAAATTACCTTTTTATCTGTCTTATCTACTTATGCTGACCATTTTAGTGTGCTCAAATCGGCACCTCTGGAGTAAGTACTCTGTTATCTACTGGCTTTTGTATTCAATGGTTATAAATATTGATTTCTCAGGCCGGATAGCAAATTTTGAATTGTCCCTTTAACAACAGAAGCAAGCAAGTCATCTTTAAACAGTAGAGATAAGAACTGTTCTAATATCACTGTCACACTTACTATGAATACACATACCTACTTTAGAACTTCTGCCTAAAAAAACTATCTAACGCGGACGAAGTCGCGGGTAAAAGCTGGTATGATATATAGATGCAAAATGCACAATATCAATTCTATACATAGATTACATACGATGCACTACACGTGACATCTTTTGCACCCATTAAAACATACAATACTAGACCGATTTGAATTAATATCGAATCGGTTTTTTTATTTTAACTTTTAGGCACTAGATTTGAATAGAATACCAACAAATAATTATAATAGAACATACAATTGAACGATTTGAAACATATAACTTGAAAACTTCCATGAAAATATTTGAGTAAATCATCAAGTATAACACGTCAGCGTTATCATCTGTGATGTTTACTGATCTTATGAAAACATCTTAATTAGTGGTAATTACAATAAAAACATACTATGCTTTCCAGACGAGTTGGTGAGCGACATCGTAAACTTAATTATTTTATAGTTTTACTGCAACATGATTGCAACACGATATGGTGTCAAATTGCTTCGTCCGGTACAGGCGGCGGTGATTCCGTAATTTCTAAGTGCAACTAATGCAATTTGTTAATGACGGTAAAATAAGGTCCTAACTCACTTCTTTTGTTTACATACTATACAATGCAAATGCGTAAATATGTGTATATAACATAAAGCTCACAATCATAATAATTTAATGAGTTTGTTATGCTGTTTAAGAAATAAGTTATACTTTCTTATTGCAAATTTTGCAATAATTTTCTAATAAACTTTAAAAAAGGCTTATGTCATATCATTTTCATGCGATTTTTGATGCGATTGATGAATTGTCAATATTGAAAAATATATAAACCCGTTTTCCATACATTTTCCACATCAATTGACCGTGAGCAGTGTTCAGTGCTCCAAGCAACCTAACCAAGCAAGAAGACGCTTCCAGCAGCAGTAGCAACAGCTTCCTACGACAGTTCAACCAAATACCCCATCAAAAAAAGAAAATGTACGTAAGTGTCTTTCACATTACCTAATTACTTATATCTCAAATTTTTATATGTGATATTTTCTGAATAATGTCAAATTTAGTTTATGTTTTTAAAGTAGTTTATATGTTGCTACATAATTATCGTCCTTACTTTGTTTTAGGTCTGACTCTGAGGGTGAATACTCTGATGTGGTGGTGTGCCAGCCGGCTCCGCAAGTCTCACAGCAGCGCAAGAAAACGAGCAACTCTTCTACGGCGGGTGGGAGCGGTTCCAGTGGCTCCAAACGGAAGGCTGATATTCTCGTTGGAGGAGAATCTGGCAGGTACAAACTATTACTTATTTACTACTTCCTGTCAGGATCGTAGCAAGTGGAAGGATGTAGTCTCTGTCTACCCCTCCGGGAAAGAGGCGTGATGTATGTATGTATGTATGTATGTACTTCCATACTTATCTATCCTGCACCCTAGAGAAGTCATATCGGAATCGAAGCCTCGTCGGGAATCGAACCCGGACCTTTGCGCTTTAAGCAGTCGCACTATCATACCGTTGTAACACATCGGTCGCCTCTCTGTTTTTGTTTTTTAATGTGTAGGCATTATGTATTTATGAATAATGGATGAAATGAGTCTCCCTTAATTGTCGGGTAGTATTGTCATTAAGCATATAAGCTGATTAGTTGCATGAAATGATATATTAAATATTTATTTCAATATTCATGTCTCGCCTCCGTGGGACTGTGTCGATTCACTTTGCTTTGTCTTAACTCCGAACTGCGTACTAAATGCAGGGTGTTCATTTAAATGCGTGCTATAGCTTAAGGATAGTTTCAGTATCGATAAAGGATGTAAACAAAAATTCTGAAAAAAATAAAAAATAAATTTTTGATTTAGACAAAATTTGATTCAAATGCCTATAACTCACCCTAGTTACGACCCTTAAGCTATGGCACGTATTTAAATTATCACCCTGTATCTAATTTGTAGTTGTCGTATTTTATTCACCTTTATTAAGGAACCCAATAATCGTACTGTTTTTTACATCTAAAAGACGAAACATGCAATGAAAAATAAATTTATCTAGGTATGAGAGATTTTATTTACGTATATTCCTATTAGTAACCTGTTATACTTAATTTTTTTTTTTTCTAATTTTTCAGGTCTAGTAAGAAGCCGAAAAAAGACTTGTTCTCCATTCTTTCTACGGAGGAGAGCCAGGTGATTGCGACCGACGCTCCGCGCTTGGAGACATCTACTTTTATTACTCGCGTCGCGCAAGGTCACACCCGTCGTTCGCTTACTTTGGGGAGTGATTTTTTCATAGATTGTAAGGTTTATAAGTCGGAAGATATCCGGAACGAGCCTGGTGACAAACGTTTTAAAAAAGCGTTAGCAAGCATTAAGCTTCAATGCAACGAGGGCTCTAAAGAATGGAATGCCCTCCAAGATTTTATTAATGCAAGCCATAAACTCTTTGAACAGTGCGAATCAATCTTTTTAAATTATAAATAGATATTTTTGATAAAACAGGTCCTATCCTGTTTATCAAACTTATATGATTCATTTTTAAAAAAGACACTGTTCATATACTTTGTCTTCCTATATCTACTTATTAATATATTACTTAAACTATATTTTTTATGTTTTTATTGGTCTAAAAAAATCTCCTAATCTGATATTTTTGGGTTCAAAATGCCATTTTGTACAATCTGTAATATCTCTGTTAAGAACAAGGCTTGGGTAGGTCATTTACGTAGCAATCAACATAAGCAAAATAACAACTCCATTGAAGTACATAGCGATGGTATAGAAATCATATCATCAGCTTTTTGTTCTAGAATTGTTTCATATAGAATTGCAGCAGATGATTTAAATCAAGGGTCAATAGATATTTTTTTGAACTCTATCAAAAGTAAAATTAAATGACTTTTAGATGAAAATTTTCAAAAACATACTTGTATAAAAGTAAATTTTGAGCTTTATTCATTATTTTTGTTATTCAAAAACGACACTTAGGAAATAAAGTCTCAATGCACAAAAAATATACCTGTATTCCAAAATTTCAACTTTGATTCTTTATTTGAAAATATCACAAATGATTTGAAAAAGAAAATGGAAGAATTTCAGGAACGTGATAGTGGTTGGACTTTTTTGTATGCTTCACACTTAGAACTTAACATAAACAAATATCAACCACTACGTGGTTCTTCTTTTATAGATTTGCCTAAAGCAGTCAAAAACAAAAAAGCTTGTGTTAATATTCGTAATAACGATGAATATTGTTTCTTGTGGTGTGTTGTAGCCGCCCTTCATCCTGCCAAAAGTCATCCAGATAGAGTATCATCTTACCCTGACTTCAAAAATGTAGTAAACACAAAAGGAATGTCTTTTCCGGTACAATTTTCAGACATACATATTTTTGAAAAAAATAATCCAGAGCTTCGTTTTATCATTTATGGATTAAAAAATAACAAATATATAATAATTGGCCCTCTCTATAAATCAGATAACCAAGACAAGAATAAGAAAACTATCCACTTGTTATATCTAGAGAAGGGATCACAGAGTCATTATTGTCTCATCAAAGATTTATCTCGACTTGTGCGTCAGCAAATTACAAATCATCATGGTAAGCTATATTTTTGTGATAGTTGTTTGGTTGTTTTTAAGTCTCATGAAGAAGCTCAAGCTCATAAATTTGGTGGTATTGCTACAGTCTTGCCTGAAAAGGGGTCTGTAATTAAATTTAAAAATTACGACCGTCAACAAGATGTTCCTTTTGTGGTCTACGCTGATTTTGAGTCTATGTTAGAAAACACTTTCAGTGGGCCAGATGACACTTCTAATACTTTAACAATGAATCGACATGTGCCTGTTGCATTTATGTATCATATAGTATGTTCTTTTGATCCAAGTTTAAATAAATGCGTTTCGTACCGTGGAGTAGATTGTGTAAAAAAGTTTGTTTCTACTTTGACTCGAGATGCTCGTGAAATCCATAAAATCTTATCAAGGAATGTGTCAATGGTTTTTGATGAAAAAAATGCATCAGATTTTGAAAATACTAACATATGCTACATTTGTGAAAAACCTTTACTTGGTGACAAGGTTCGAGATCACTGTCATCTAACTGGAAAATATTGCGGCGCAGCGCATAACTACTGTAACTTAAAGGCTAGAGTACCAAAATTTCTTCCCATATTTTTTCATAATCTAGCAGGTTATGATTGTCATTTGTTTATTAAAGCACTAGCAGAAACTTATGGTCAAATCAAGATAATTCCGAAAACAAAAGAAAACTACATTTCTTTTACAAAATTTATTCATGTGACAAATAATGAATTTTTTGCATTTTGATTTGTTGATTCCTTCAAATTTTTAGGCACCAGTTTGGAAAAACTGGTTGAAACGATGAAAAAAGAGGATTTGATACATTTACAAAGTTACTTTCCAGATAATAATGAGTTCAATTTACTTTCTCGTAAAGGAGTATTTCCTTACAATTACATTGATAATTGGGATCGTTTGAAAGAAACAGCATTACTTAGCAAAGACCAATTCTTTAATTCACTGACCAATGAGGGAATTTCTGATGAAGATTATATGCATGCACAAAAGGTTTGGAGAGACTTTGATATACAGGATTTAGGCTGTTATCTTGATCTCTATCTAAAGACCGATGTAATTTTAACAAGCGATGTTATGGAACATTTTCGAAAAACTAGTAAGCGTGATTTCAACTTAGATCCAGCTTTTTATTAAACAGCACAGAGTCTATCTTTTGATGCTATGTTGCGCAAAACAGGAGTCGAATTGGAACTCATTAGCGATCTTTCGATGATAAGAATGATACAATCAGGAATAAGAGGTGGCGTGTGCATGGTATCACAAAGACATGCTGTAGCGAACAATAAATATATAACTGACTATGATCCTGAAATAACAGATTTGTTTGTGGTATATATTGATTGTGTAAATTTATATGGTTATAGTATGTGTCAACCCATGCCATATTCAAACTTTAAATTTTTATCACATCATGAAATTAATGCACTGAACATTGAGAATGTTCCAGATGACGGTGAAAAAGGATATATTTTAGAAGTCGATTTGGAGTATCCAAAACATTTATATCATAATCATAATGATTTACCATTCTGCCCAGAAAAATTTATACCACCAGGAGGTAAAAATCCTAAACTGATCCCAAACCTTTATGATAAATATAATTATGTGATTCATTACGTTCACTTAAAAAAGTGTTTGAAATATGGTTTGAAATTAAAGAAAGTTCATCGTGTCATTTCCTTCCGACAGGGGTCATATCTTAAAAACTATATAGATCTTTGTACCAAACTACGTCAACAAGCACAGTCAACATTTGAACAAGATTTATATAAGCTTTTCATTAATAGCATCTTTGGTAAAACCATTGAAAACAATGAAAAGAGAGTAAACGTGTATTTAACAAACCTATGGTCAGACGATCAAAACCATACCAAAAAATTTATTACAGCTGGCACACTTATTGCGAGACCAAATTTTCATAGTGTGTCTATTTTTAACGAAAACTTAGTCGCAATACAACTGAGCCCTGAACGTGTTGTTCTTGATAAACCTTTGTACATAGGATTTTCAGTATTAGAAGTATCAAAAGCGCATATGTATGACTTTCATTATTCAAGAACCGATTGCGAATGTGTTATACTGACACTGACAGTTTAATTTACCATATTGAAACTAAGGACTTTTATAATGATTTGAAACATCATTTTATAAATTATTTTGATACGAGCAACTTTCACCTGTCAAATATTTACAACATTCAACTTGCAAACATAAAGATACCTGGATTGTTCAAAGACGAGCTGGGTGGAAGAATAATTCATGAATTTGTTGGATCTTCTCTCTTCTCTTTTATTTCGACATGTCGGAGATTGATCACACTCTGGTGGGTATTGGCTGAAATCATTTGACAGTTCGCGTTTAGTTAATATTCTCTTCTGGCAACACTCAAATAGGCGATGCGCTTTGTTTGCGCGCAGTTAGCTATCGGCTGTAAGATAGACTGGAGTGATATTAGAGGCGTTGTAGTGCGTTCTCACAATTCATTGTTGGCTGCGTTCGTGATTGAGAAACGGAGCTCAAGTGGGCTTTAGAGTAAACAACTTTGACAGTTCCGGTTGGTCTGTCGTTCGATGTGGTCGTTTCGAAGTTAGGTTTAGAATCTCGTCTAATCTTTGGAATCCTGGAGCGTTTGGAGATACTGTGGTCGTCTAGCGTCGGCGGAGCCCTAGATTCGTATTGCTCGTGGAATATTTGTGGAGATCATGAAGTGTGTGTTGGTTATCGTCGTATTTCCTTGAGGTTGTAGCCGAGGTTGGTGACAGTTGCTGCTGTGGTCTCTTTGTAGTCCTGCAGGCAGGGGATTCCAATGGTGTTCGGTGTTGAAGGTTAGTGTCAATCGGTATCTTTGGTGTTGTGAAGACACGTTGACGTAGATCAGCGTGTGTCTAAGGTTCTTAGATTGGTTTGGTAGCTAGGTCGGTTGTAGTACGGTTACACCGTGCCTGACGATGACCTGCCAGGTCGAAACAGCCTCACCGTGGGAATTGACTGCGTAATAGTATCGACGTTGTGGTTAATCATTTCAGTGGCCAGCGATAGCATTTGGTGATGCAGTATTCTACTGGGTTCGACGAGTATACGCCCACGACGTATTGTTTTGTATCCTGACATAAGATTAGTTAGATGTGATTATGTCATCCTGGTTTAGCGGCATCCTGATGTTCATGGCGTGTGTGCCTGTATGTGGCCAGGCCTCTCTCTTTACATTGTGTTCTCTTGTTCTTTTCTCTTCTTCTCTCTTCTCTTTTTTGCTTTTTCGACATCAGAAGCGGGATAGTGAACCAATATTGGACGGGCGTTAGAAGTATTTTAGTGAGACGATAGTGAACCATTATCCGGACAGGCGTAAGAGGTATTCTAGTGAGACGATAGTGAATTATTATTCGGACGTGCGTTAGTGGTATTCTAATGAGATGTTGGACTACTATTTGGACGTGTGTAAAAAGTATTCTATTGGGATAGTATACAATTTTTTGGACGGGCGTTAGAGGTATTCTAGTGTGACGATAGTGAACCATTATTTGGTCTGGTGTAAGAGGTTTCCTAATTGGATGGTGAACCATTGTTTTGTTGTTAGTAATTGTGACATAGGGAGTTTTCTCATGAGACAGTGAACTTTAATTTGAACGGCTTTGAGGAGTATTCTAGCGTGATAGTGTACCATTATTTTATTCGGTCGTGAGAGGTATTCTAGAGTGACGATAGTGGACTTTTATTTGGACGTGTGTGGGAGGTATTCTAAAGTTATTTTAGACGGGTGTTGGAAGTATTCCAGTGTGATAGTGAGATAATGATTTTCTTATGAGGTAGTGAACCATTTTTCTAAATGGAGGCACGTACTTGCTTAAAGCTCTGATTTCAAACACTGCATAGATAAATGCCTCAAAGTAAAATTCTTATTGAACTTGATATGATTGATGAACATCCGCGAATTCTTTATAAAAGAAATTTTCAAGGCCTAACTATCGGTGAATTATTCTCTGTTTTCAAGGCATAGCTATCGGTCAAGAGGACTGAACTATGACCGGCTGTTTCCAAGGCATAGCTATCAGTCGAGAGGGCTGATAACTATGACCGGCTGTTTTCACCGATACGTTTAGCCGGCTGTGTTGACGGTATGATACATACCAAGTTTTACTTTTACTTTACCCATTTTTTAAAACAATTTATAAAGTTGATTTCAATATTTGTGGCATTTTTCTATTGCTGGCGTTTATTTCAAATAACTAATCAGGATGGACGAGCATAGTTAGATTATTTCGTTACACATCAGCCGAGGACGTCTGACTTGTCAGAATGGCCGTGTCGGTAATTGATCACACTCAGGTGGGTATTGGCTGAAATCATTTGACAGTTCGCGTTTAGTTAATATTCTCTTCTGGCAACACTCAAATAGGCGATGCGCTTTGTTTGCGCGCAGTTAGCTATCGGCTGTAAGATAGACTGGAGTGATATTAGAGGCGTTGTAGTGCGTTCTCACAATTCATTGTTGGCTGCGTTCGTGATTGAGAAACGGAGCTCAAGTGGGCTTTAGAGTAAACAACTTTGACAGTTCCGGTTGGTCTGTCGTTCGATGTGGTCGTTTCGAAGTTAGGTTTAGAATCTCGTCTAATCTTTGGAATCCTGGAGCGTTTGGAGATACTGTGGTCGTCTAGCGTCGGCGGAGCCCTAGATTCGTATTGCTCGTGGAATATTTGTGGAGATCATGAAGTGTGTGTTGGTTATCGTCGTATTTCCTTGAGGTTGTAGCCGAGGTTGGTGACAGTTGCTGCTGTGGTCTCTTTGTAGTCCTGCAGGCAGGGGATTCCAATGGTGTTCGGTGTTGAAGGTTAGTGTCAATCGGTATCTTTGGTGTTGTGAAGACACGTTGACGTAGATCAGCGTGTGTCTAAGGTTCTTAGATTGGTTTGGTAGCTAGGTCGGTTGTAGTACGGTTACACCGTGCCTGACGATGACCTGCCAGGTCGAAACAGCCTCACCGTGGGAATTGACTGCGTAATAGTATCGACGTTGTGGTTAATCATTTCAGTGGCCAGCGATAGCATTTGGTGATGCAGTATTCTACTGGGTTCGACGAGTATACGCCCACGACGTATTGTTTTGTATCCTGACATAAGATTAGTTAGATGTGATTATGTCATCCTGGTTTAGCGGCATCCTGATGTTCATGGCGTGTGTGCCTGTATGTGGCCAGGCCTCTCTCTTTACATTGTGTTCTCTTCCTTTCTCTTCTTCTCTTCTCTTCTCTCTTCTTTCTTTTTCGACAGAGAATGTTCCAGATGACGGTGAAAAAGGATATATTTTAGAAGTCGATTTGGAGTATCCAAAACATTTACATCATAATCATAATGATTTACCATTCTGCCCAGAAAAATTTATACCACCAGGAGGTAAAAATCCTAAACTGATCCCAAACCTTTATGATAAATATAATTATGTGATTCATTACGTTCACTTAAAAAAGTGTTTGAAATATGGTTTGAAATTAAAGAAAGTTCATCGTGTCATTTCCTTCCGACAGGGGTCATATCTTAAAAACTATATAGATCTTTGTACCAAACTACGTCAACAAGCACAGTCAACATTTGAACAAGATTTATATAAGCTTTTCATTAATAGCATCTTTGGTAAAACCATTGAAAACAATGAAAAGAGAGTAAACGTGTATTTAACAAACCTATGGTCAGACGATCAAAACCATACCAAAAAATTTATTACAGCTGGCACACTTATTGCGAGACCAAATTTTCATAGTGTGTCTATTTTTAACGAAAACTTAGTCGCAATACAACTGAGCCCTGAACGTGTTGTTCTTGATAAACCTTTGTACATAGGATTTTCAGTATTAGAAGTATCAAAAGCGCATATGTATGACTTTCATTATTCAAGAACCGATTGCGAATGTGTTATACTGACACTGACAGTTTAATTTACCATATTGAAACTAAGGACTTTTATAATGATTTGAAACATCATTTTATAAATTATTTTGATACGAGCAACTTTCACCTGTCAAATATTTACAACATTCAACTTGCAAACATAAAGATACCTGGATTGTTCAAAGACGAGCTGGGTGGAAGAATAATTCATGAATTTGTTGGATTAAGATCAAAGTTGTATTGTGTGAAAACTGAAGAATATGAGATAAAAAGGGCTAAAGGTATTAAAAGTGTTGTGTACGTGACTTTAGTGTTGATTATAAGAATACTTTGTATACTGGTGATATTGTACGAAAAAAAAACATTTTATTTAAATCTGTAAAACATGTTATATACACACGCAGTGTTGATAAAGTTGCTTTATCAGCAAACGATGACAAGCGTTTGATATCATCAGATAAAATCTCAACTAAAGCGTGGGGTCATATTGACATTCTTTCAATATGAATTCAGGGTCTAATTCATATTTATCTCATATTTGTATTTTGAAGCATGTCTATACATACAAAAATATGCATGTTATCGCTGGACTTTGGGCAGAAACAGATTTTTAACCAAAAATATCAGTATTAGAAGATGATTTTGACTTTTCTCTCTTAGTCTAAATGAGTTCAATTGTTATTTTAATGAATTTCCTAAAACTAATATATATCAGTTTCTTTATTGTGATAAATTTTGTAGTTGTTCAGTTATACCACTTATTATTGAAGTTTTAAGACGTTATTACGTTCAGTTAACTTTGTACACAGAATACCTATCTAGTCTTGATATAGATGTGGAAAAATGTATTGACTTTTTCAAGAACATTATTATAGTTGTTTGACAGATTTGAAAGAGTGTGAAAATGGACTGAGAATGAATGGGTTACTCGTCAAATGTCTTCTCTATGCTGATGACCAAGTTATCCTTGCGTCGTCGGCTGAAGAGTTGCAGAAGATGGTAAACATTATGAATGAGGCTTTGAAAAAGAAAGGAATGAAAGTGAATGTAAGTAAGACGAAGTCAATGGTTTTTGAAAAAGAAGAAGGTATGACGGAGTGTAATATTATGATAGAAGAAGAGAGGGTGGAGCAAGTGAAAGAGTTTGTATATTTGGGATCGAAGTTTACATCAGATGGAAAGTGTGAAAGTGACATTGAAAGGAGGGTAAATGCCGGCAACATGGTGAATGGAGCGTTGCATACTTTTATGAACAGCCAGACAGTGTCTAATAAGGCACGTCTGGCTGTGCATAGAGGAGTGTTAGTTCCAACACTTATGTATGGGAGTGAAAGTTGGGTATGGCAGAAAAAGCATGAAAGTAGAATAAATGCGGTAGAAATGAGAGCGCTAAGAAGTATGATAGGAGTGAAATTGAGTGACAGGATAAGGAATAGCGTGATTAGAGAACGTTGCGGTATAAAAGATGACATAGTGACTGGTATAGAAAAAGGAATGCTGAGATGGTTTGGTCACATTGAGAGAATGAATGAAAGAAGATTAACGAAACAGGTGTATATGGCGAGTGTGGATGGGAACGTTGGAAGGGGAAGACCAAGACGCACGTACTTGGATCAGATCGGGGACGTTCTAGAGAAAGGTCAGGTCAAGAGTACCCTAAACCGACGAGCATGTATGAAAAGATTGATGCATGTTGAAGAAGCGAAAGAGGTGTGTCAGGATCGTAGCAAGTGGAAAGATGTAGTCTCTGCCTACCCCTACGGGAAAGAGGCGTGATTATATGTATGTATGTATGTATTATTATATCAAATCCTTTACTAACTTTAGATGGTACGTTTTGCGCGATAAGAAATAAATGTAATTCTGATTCTATAATTGAACGTGAAATGTTATGTATAGGTGTCGATTATTTTATCCCATTTATACTTTATAGAACTTAATAAAATGACAAAGGATGTATACTTAGCAAGAGAAATGTTTATGAAAATGTACCAATTAAAAATATAAGAGCAATAAAAATATATTTCGATAAAAATGTTGACGTGTTTTACTAAAATTTTCTATTATTTTCTTCATTCTCATACAAAGTAAGATAAAAAAAGAGTTAGTTAAAGAGTTATATAGACTGCTATTTCAAACTAATAATGAGCTGACAAATCACTCTCACTGAGTCTCACACCATCATAATAATATCATACACACAATACAAGTTAAGACATGATAATATTAATTGCTTACGCGAGCAAGGTCGGTGGCCGGTAATGCAGCGCGTGACGGAAATAGTAGGTACAAGCACTCTGTGTCATCATATTTTTTAACTATCGTAAATATCGATTAAAATATTTCATTTTATTTTTAGTGCTCAGTGCATTCGGTTCAGATCGTCACCGTTTTCTTTTTCAAAATGTCTGATTCAAAGTGTAAAATGCTACCAAGTTTTATTGCAAGTTTCGATTCGAAAATTCCTAAATACATATTAAGAATTGAATTGTTGAAGTGTGATGAACTTGAAAATGAAGTGCATGTGGACTGTAAAATAAAATCACAATGTGTGATTTACAATGATAACGATAAAATTTTATATAAAGTGAATCAATTATTGTGGCAAATCAGCGCTGAGTTGGGTCACCGGGATGAAGAATTTTGTAATATTGATATAACAAGGTGAGTTATAATTATAATAGTATATGTTTTTTCATCATTAATTAATGTGATGGACACTTTTCAACGTAATTTTTTTTAATACCTACCTACAATTTTTTTAATTTATATCTCTTTTGTTTCAGACAGGTCTAATCAATTAGATTAGAACCGTCAACCATATGCATGAGCTGAACATGGAACGCTGGACTGCAAGGCACCAGGAACTACGACAACGGTGGCGATTCGAACATAAAATGTTTACTTTACGGTTTACGGTTTAAGATATTTATTTCTCATAAAAAGAATATAATTCACTTAACCTATGAGAAATACATGATTTTTCTTAATACTAGGGTAGTTTACTTTGCAAGAGTATTGTCGCGAACAATCGCATCTTCACTTTAAACACAAACTATCACTTTTGGTAGGTAAGTATTTGTAAACTAGGTAATTAATTAATAGACCACAAAATTGTTGAAACTACTAAAGTAAAAATTAAAGAAATACTTATAAATAATTTCTTGAATATACAATAAGTGGGTAGAAAGACTTCACTTAATGGCCGAGAGATCCTATCACGTAATATTCTTAGATTGCCATCGTTATAGTAATGAATGGAGATCGATTTCAATGGTGATGTAATAGAACACTTTCTGTGTTTTAAAATGTGGAGTATTCACCCAAAATGTGGAACTTCAGTTTCTTTTTGAATAAGGAAAAAGTTTGAATTTCCTTTATGTCCCGCGGCAGTTTATTATATAGCTGTGCGCCTTCATACATGATATTTTTCTTGCCGTAATTTGTGCGGGGTGATCGTAATACTAGATCGTTTGCACGCCTAGTGTTTCTCTTTTGTAGGATTCCTTTCTTAGAAAAGGATAATTTAGAAAATATATTTTTAAATAATATTTTTCTTATTAATATGCACGTTTTGAATATATATAATTGTGATAAAGTCATTATTTTTGTCTCTCTATAGACTTTTGAAGACGGTGTTAAGTAATTGTAATGAAACAATAATTTAACAACTTTGTTTTGGGACATTTGAACAGTTTTCAAGTTGGTCTTTGCGGCAGAGCCCCACACTTCAATCAGATAATCTAAATGTGATTTCACTAACGAGTTATAGATCAAACAACGCACTGTTCTGGGAAAACTTCGTACAGAATTTCTAAGGGCACCCATAAGCGAAGCGAGTTTATTACGAATTTTGTCTAGGTGTGGTTTCCAAGTTAATTGGCTATCTAGAATTAAACCCAAGTATTTCTCCGAGTCACCTCTATTGACGGGCTCGTTGTTAATTATTAACTGTAAAGTAGGGATCTTTTTATTTTTCGCGCAGAAGACGATGTAGTTGGTCTTAGTAATGTTGATTGTCAGCAAATTATAACTAAACCACTCATGTAATGTGTTTAGATCCTCTTGAGCAGCAGCCATAATATCTTCCAATTTATTGCCAAAGTAGAATAAACATGTATCATCTGCATAAAGTGTGATCTCTCCTTGTAAGCCCAGCTCGTGGATGTTATTAATGTATACCAAAAACAATAACGGTCCAAGGATGGACCCTTGGGGTACCCCATACGTAATTCGTTCTGGTTGACTTTGGTGTTCACCTATTTTTACAACCTGATGTATGTGTGTAAGATAGGATCGAAACATATTCAAGGCTGTTCCGGTAATACCTATTGCTTGAAGCTTTCTTAAAATTAGATCATGGCTAATCGTATCAAACGCCTTTTTTAGGTCGATAAACAAGCCTACCCCTATCTGTTTCTGATCGATTTTATTTTTTAGGTTTGTTACAAGATCTATGGTTGCAGATAAGGTGTTTGATTTTGGGCGGAAGCCATACTGTTTTTCACTGATGTAGTCAATAGATATGAGGTAATCACTTAATCGCCTGTGAATGGTTTTTTCTATTATTTTAGAAAGCACGGGCAAGACCGATATGGGGCGGTAATTACCTGCATCCAGTTTATTTCCTGATTTAAATATGGGAGTTACTTTAGCTTTCTTCAAGGCGTCAGGGAAGTTTCCGCTTTCCAAGCAATTGTTTATGCAAGCAGTTAATTTCTCCAATATAATGTCTTTAACACAAATAATACATTTACTGCTAATACCGTCCAGGCCAGTACTTGTATTGGGGTTGAGACCATCAATAATTTTGCTTACTTCATCTGTTGTGGCTGGGGCAAATACTTCTAATTTATCAGTGACAGACTTATTTTTGCTGCTGTATAGTTGGGCATATGCATCATAGTTATGATACAAGGAAGGTATTTTATTAGCAAGAACAAGGCCGATGTTAGCAAAAAACGAATTAAAATGACTACATATTTCTGATATATTGGTAATTGGACCTGAGCTTGTTTCCAGTTTAGTAGGCGCACTGCTATTTTTCATCTTATTGCTAGTCAGTTCATTGATTAGTTTCCACATTTTGGGCGGTTTGTACTCACATTTCTTAAAAGCCGTGTAGCAATACTGGCTTGGTCGATTGTATTGCTTCTTGAACCTTTTCTTTTTCAGCTGTATATTCTAATTTCGATTTTTCATCACTTGGAGTGTTTGGATAAGCGTACCAAAGTTCTTTTTTTTTGTCAATAGCGTCGATAATGTCTTTGTTGATCCAGTCTGATCGAGGAGGATTTTGTATCTTTGTTTTTGTGATTTTACTCTCATTAATCGCGATAGACAGTGCAGATTCTATTTCTTCAAACTTGTTCGAGCTAGACGGTAACTGAGCCTGTGAGATAGTTTTATGCAGTTTAGTATAGTCAATAGCTTGGTAGGACAATCTTTTAGGTTTCTCTGTCTTGCAGTTGTTGACTTCAAGATAAATATTTTTATGGTCCGCCATTGCTGATTGTATGATTGCCAAGTGAAACATGTTATTCTTTAGGTTCGTACATATGTGATCTAGAATTGTTCGAGAGGTTGCAGAATCTCGAGTGCTGTATTTAGAGTCTACTTTATTTAACATTGTGTAGCCATTTTCTCTTAAAGTTCTTTTATAATCCTTACACTGTTCTTTTTGTGTAGACGATAGCTTAGTCATCAGTAGATCATAGTTAAAGTCTCCAAATACAATAACCCTTTTCCGTTTAAGCAACTGTTGTGTATATGTTTCAAGGAAATCAGTAGAATTTGTTCTTCCAGGTCTGTAAACTGCACCTATGTCCAGCGAGAAGCGCTTCAAGTGAATCCATAAGTAATGATTATCATTTTCGGCAAGTTCATCTATAAAGTTATGTTGAAGATTATTATGGACATAAATTGAAACTCCTCCCCCCTTTCCATCAGTCCGGTAGTTATAGTAATGAGTGTAAGGCTAGGCTCTCAGCTTCGGAGTCAGATTTTATCCATGTCTCACACAGGACTATTACATGTATATAGCTGGAAAATGATTTGAGGACACACTTGAGCTCATCTAGTTTGCCAGGCTTAACGATACTACGCATATTTGCATAAAAGAACTTCAACGCTTTTGGATCTTGAGGTAAAGAATATGTACAAGTAATACTGTGTATCAGGTTCGGAGTTGTTGAGCTATCTGCAGAATTTATTGATCGGAGTTTTTTGAGGCAGATTTGATTATTTTAGGGACGCCTTTGATATATTTGATCGTCAGATCTTCTTCGCCCCATTCTGTTCGACGTTGTAGCTCTTTTCTCAAATACTGGATAACTTTCGTTTGGTAAGGCGTTTCGTCACTATAAATTCTGACGGTGTACATTTTTTTTGCGTTAGATTTGTTACGAAGAACCTGTTTAGCTTCATCCGGAGTTTTAAAGCAGACTTTCACTGGTCGGGATTTATCCTTACAATATTTCCCGAGTCTAATAACTTTAACGGGATCGTTGCTGTTTGGAGCCGTTGATTTGATTATCTTCTGAACTTCTGTTATGTCATGAGTTCTTCTCTCTTCTACAACTTTTGAATGTATTTCAGTTATGCCTGTGATAATTATGTTTTTCTCTCGAATTGTTCTTTCAGACATTTCGGATAGTACATTTTCATATGTAAGGGTGTTTGTTGTTACTTTGTTATAAAATAAAAGTAATATTAATTAAATATCGTTTTTCTACCCTTACCCGAAATTTTTTTTTTTTTAGTTAACATACTCGATTAATTAATTTTGTGATGAAAACAAATAAAACAAATAGATAATATTTTTACAAAAATTTATTGAACAAACAGTTTAAAAGCATACATTATGATTATCATAATACCATTTTAGTAAACAAATTGAGTTTTTTAGAGCACATTGCTTTTCTTGATATACACAGTTCAATTTACAGTTCTTATATTTTATTTGTAAAGTAAACAAATTTGCACAACCTTTTTCACCTATGTCAACAATTTTACAATTTTCACATAAGTCTTCAATACATTTTACTTTCTCACATCCTTTTACAACAATGTTTTTATTTCTTAAATATATAGGAATAATACGTTTAAACTCTCTATAGTCAACAAAACCTTCACTCCAATGAATACCTCTATTTTTTTCTAACCAAATGGTTTGTTTTTTTTCATCTAACGATAAAGTGGAGAACATATATGGAGGCTTTATGAGAAAAGTTTGTGTCCATTCAGTTGTAGCTATAGCAATCTCTTTTATAATAAACTCATTCTTACAATTTCTAAAGCCTTGGACATCTACAAAGACTGTTTCAGGTTTCATTGTGAAATCTTTCTAACAAAGCTACTTAAAGGTTTGTACTCAAAAATACAATCGTTAAGTATGAGACAATATGCTGAAGTATTATCAGGTATATCTTGATCTGCTTAAATTTCAAGCCTTACGTCAACAGAGCCCTTTAATTAATCTTGTTGACGACAGCAATCAATAACAAACATAGGAGCTATATCTCTAAATTGTTTTAGATTTAACAACGATTCAGGTCGCCGTCCATAGTATGACTGTTGAAATTTACAATATTGTTCATATAATAAAGGGACTCGAGGGTGTGTTTTGTAATTTTAGGCGATGGGCTGACAACCTGTCACTATGGCTTTACACAATTTTCCGGATGACCCTCAAATGTTTGTCTGGCGTGGCGTAAATGTCCGTTTTATGCGGCCGTTTATGCTCTGCCTACTCCGCAAGGGATTATAGGCGTAATATATGTGTGTGTGTGTGTGTGTGTTCATATAATAAAGACACTTTATGATCAGAAAAACTGATATTTAAGTTTTCATATGGATAGTAGGTTGAATTCAAAAACACTTTTACGTTTGTTAAATTAAAATGATCAAATTCTGACATAGAACTCTTAGCATTTTGCTTTCGGTTTGTTTGTAATCAGATTATTACAAAGCGAGGTTTTTCTATCTGTGATGATGTTTTTATAGACCAAGTATGATTTCGGGTTTTAGGAAGTAATGGATATTCGTAAAGATCCCAATTTCTAAAAGCTAATGTTATTGCACGGTCTCTTTCTAAATTTTTTAATAGACTGATCCTTTCACAATCAGATACTTTTACATGTGGAACGCGCCAGAATAATTTATTTATTATTATATCATCTAATATTTCTTTGTCTCCAAGTTTTAAAGCATTTAAATTTGTATTACTCCTTAACAAAACTAGTTCATGCTTACAGTTCATAATTATTTTTTTATAATCCTCAGCAAAACCTAGAATTTTATCTAATGGTATTGATACTGAAAATATACCATTATTTTTTACTGCAATTCCGTCTACACACCATCCCCAAACTTTAGCAGCTTTTGAATCATTTTCTGTCATTGTTAAATACGATTTCATAGTTGTTGTTAAGCCTGCGTTTTTTACTTTATCTATTTCTATTCAATTTAGTTCATATCGAATTTCTTGGAATAGAAATAATATAGCGTTATTAACGAAATTTATGGTGTCAACAGGTTGCTTCGTGTCACTTTGATATATATTTACTTTTCCTTCTAAGTATATAGTGCTAGCAGAAGGCAAAACATACAAATCTTGCTGATTAATAGGAATACGGATTTCATCATTCTTGTTGAAACTTGTTACGTATGGTTTGTACGAATGAAATTCGAAACTTTCAATGCTGCTATCAATTAGAATTTATTGAGAATCCAACACATTTAGAATACTCATGATTTTATCAATCCAATTAATTTTAAAAATTCTTTATTATCTTTTGTAAGTCTTTTAATTTTCTTTTAGTATGTGTTCGTTTAGTTGTAACTACTTTTGAACTGAAACATTTCACAGGTTTACTCCTACTTTTATTGAAGTCTATCATTTTTTTTTCTTTAGATGTAAATATAACTGTATTTCTTCACCTCGTAAATTTATTAAGTAATTGTTACCATCTAATAGCTTGATGTTTATTTCACAAATTGATTGTTGATTGACAGGAAAATAAATTAAATTTTTTGGTATTTCCACTATTCGATACCCTGGAGGCACATTAGGTAAAAATTCATAAATAATATGTTTTGGTTCACCGTTAACAAAGGAACCGCTAATAATGTCACATTCTATCCGCACTATGGTTGTAGCTAAAATGCTTACTGGAAAGTGAGATTCATGCATTACATTTGCTTTTAATGTCTCCTTTCCAAAATCAAATAAATGACAACATTTAAATATGGGAGTTACTTTACCTACTGCTGGCCATCGTATGGAAAAATTTATATTAAAAAGGACAATAGCTCGACAAGGGTTTTATTGCACAGTGAAGCTCAAATTCAAGATTTTATTAATGATCAATGACTATCTAATGTGCTTATAGTTTTGGTATTCTACTATTTTTTGCATGCTGATTTTTTTGCATTTTATACTCACTGCAGTCTAGTTATTATAAGCTTCATGCAGTAACTAAATACACACACCTCAGATCATTCATATCCACACATTTCCATCACAAATTCACAACTAGTATACTCTACAGTAAAAATTAACCCTCGCACACACCCTACCAACACTACATTCACACCAAATCGCTCCTACTTTAACACAAAAGATCTTTTAACATCGCACATTAGTATTTCTCTTTTTACACAAATAACCCACTCAATCTCTTATCAATATATGTATCTTAAACCCAAAAATTTGTTTACCGACAAAAATATATTAGGTACCTGTAATGAATGATACACTAAAAACTATAAATGACATCGATAACACAAAAATAGCTGATGCTTTTCAATGTGAAATTAATAACCTTAATGGAACCCTGCTAGTTCAGAAACAGGATCTGACTATAGTTGCTCAAAATATCAGAAGCATCTACAGTAACCTGGATGATTTTCAAGTATCTCTTGCGCAACTTAGCTTTACAGTTGACGTCCTAATTCTTACAGAATGCCGATTTCAATCAAATAGACCAATCCCATCGTTAACCAATTACGAATCTTTTTCAACTAAATTTAACCTAAATCAAAACGACGTAGTAGCAGTGTATGTAAAGAAAACCCTTAAAGCGAACGTTAAAGAAATCAAACTAGACCACGCATCTTGCCTGCAAATTGATGTTCTCGACCATACAATACTTGGTATATATAGGCCCCCCGCAAATAGAAATGCAGAATGTTTTATTAACTCTCTAAACGACCACCTAGAATCTATAAAATCTAATTCTTATATCATAGTCACGGGAGATATAAACATAAATTTATTGCCCAAACCAAATGAGCCCAGCTATGATATTCGTAATAGATCCAATTACTTAGATATCCTTTCTATGCATGGTCTGCTGTCTGGTCACACTTTCTCTACTCGTATTAACAGCTGTCTAGACCACTATATGTTGAAATTAAACCAACAAAAATTATCAGCTAGTATCGCTGTTATGAGTACATCAATTACTGACCACTTAACTATACTGCTTTGCATAAAAAAGTTAAAAACTAAAAATAACACCTCTAAATCGATTACTTTATATGACTATGATAAAGCAATAACGGTTTTACTTGAAAAGAATATCTCGGCACTTCTACACTCATCTGACCCCGATTTTATAGCAAGTCAACTTATTAGCAAATTAAATACTGCTTTGGAAGAGACTAAATCTACCAAAGCTATACCTAGCAATCAAAGAACAATCAAGCCCTGGATCTATGCTGGAGTGCTTCGTTGTATAAAAAACAGGAACAAAATGCAACTTCAACTAAGGTCAGATCCTTTTAACCAGATTTTAATAATAACATATAAGAGATATCGCAACTTTTGCAATAAATTAATCAAAAAACTCCGTCGGAAACATGAGAAAGAGCAATTAGCTCTTAACGCTAAAAATACCAAAGTACTCTGGAGCACTATACAATCAGTTACCCACTCTAAACCTTCAAAGTCCACAAACTCGAACTTATTAAATAATGCAGCCTCTCCTACAGAAGCAGTAAACTCCGTTAACAGGTTCTTTGCAAACATTGGAAGAGAACTGGCTGATAACATACAAAGGAATGACTTCCGTTCCACCACGGGCACTCAATCACTACCCGCACAATTATCTTCTTTCGTCCTTTTCGATGCTGATCCGATAGAAGTGGAAATGATTTTAGTTAACCTCAAATCTGAAAGTGCCCCTGGATGGGACAGCATTCCTACAAAATTCCTTAAGGCTTGTAAGGATCAAGTTGTGCCAAAAATTTGCCATCTGGCAAACTTATGCTTTCAAACTGGAATTTTCCCCACTGCCTTCAAGGAGTCTATAGTTATACCGGTGTTCAAGGGTGGGGACAGGGACGATGTCAATAACTACAGACCAATTTCGATTCTGCCTGCTATGTCTAAGATACTGGAGAAGCTGCTAAACAAAAGACTTATGAGTTATCTCGCAAAATTTAGCATTCTATCAAATTCACAATTTGGCTTTCGCCAAGGTAAATCTACAGAAGACGCAGTTCTTGCTGTAACATCATTAATCTCCAGTAACCTTGACCAAGGTAATAAGTCATTAGCAGTTTTTCTAGATCTCAAGAAGGCATTTGACACCGTCTCTGTCCCAATACTTCTTGGCAAGTTAGAGCACATCGGCATCAGAGGGATACCACTTGATTTGCTGGGTAGCTATATGAGGGATAGAAGGCAACGTGTAAAGATAGGAGAGTATGTGAGTGACCCAGCTGAGGTAACATATGGCGTCCCACAGGGAAGTGTGTTGGGACCAACACTCTTCCTGATCTATATAAACGACTTGACTAGTATAAAAATTGATGGATGCCAGGTGTTCTCTTACGCTGATGATACGGCTCTCGTTTTCAATGGTGGATCCTGGAGGTCGGTCTTCAATAACGCGGAAATTGGACTTAAGACAGTGTCAAAATGGCTAAATACCAACTTGCTAACACTGAACATTAACAAAACGAATTATACAGGGTTATTTTTTAGTCAGTGCGCAAACTTATACCATGATATCAGAATCGTTAATAGGACATTTTAGGCAAATAAAAAAAAAGTTTTATTTTTATTATTTTTTTTATTTTTGTCTGCTCCATAAAAAATAAATCATGGACACACTACTTTTCAATCGGGGGTGCGTGAAAATGGCAACAGCGCTCGCGCAGCGCACCCTTCAGTCAGTTTCATTCAGTTCTCGCTTTGATTCCGTCGCGGGCGGGCGCGTACATGTGTGACACTACTTTTCCCGCCGATCCCGAATTGATTTCGCGATGTCGAATTTTACGTTTCGCGAGTTTTACGAAATGGTGCGTTCGTACTTTTTAAGTGGGGAAAATACCCGAGCAGTCCAATTATTGTACGCGGACGAAAGTTTACCTCGACTGCGTAATGCTGGCGTTGTGGACCCTCATGTACCGAACCCAAAAACATTCCTCAACGTTATGCAGCGGCTGTTGGATCACGGGCAGTTTACGGTAAGTAACTGTTAATTAAATGACTATTGTACTTAGCTACCTACTGCCTACCTAGTATTCTAGGTAAACTTTTTGCAGTTTACTTTACTTTAAATGCAGTTTTACTTTAAGGATAATTCGGT
This sequence comes from Tuta absoluta, assembly GCA_027580185.1. NCBI lineage: Eukaryota > Metazoa > Arthropoda > Insecta > Lepidoptera > Gelechiidae > Tuta > Tuta absoluta. The sequence continues at coordinate 569,481 of JAQAHW010000088.1, read as the reverse complement.
TAAAATCATCGAAGGGCAGGCACGTGCGATACGAGCTACCTCATATCATCAGTGTACATAAAGCTTTCTAGCAGTGCAAATGAATTTCCCGCCACGCCGTGACGCCGGCGCCGCGCCGGCGGCAGATTTCTTCTAAAAATTGAATCGTTGGCGCCACTATGTCTGGCGCTGTAAGACGCGGTGACTAATCGCGACGTTGTCAAACCATCACAACCTCTGTTGTATGCAGGTTGTGTAGGCTTTTTAGGTACTAACAGCAACGGCTCCAGTTGCCATTAAAGTCTTTACTGGTTATTTTTAAAGAATATTAGAAAAACCTTTGAATGTTGATCTTTTGACATGGGTATCAATCTTTTCTGGTTATTCTTGTTAACTGTAAGAAAAACCATTTTTAAGTTGATCACGTAGATGGTTACTTGAGGTGCTGTACAATCCCGAGTTACCGTTATGGATTAAACATTTACATGTCTTGCTTATGCTAGTAGTAGCTGCTAATTCTTAACCAAACTGGGAAAAATCCAACTACGTGATTAACAAAATAATCTTGTCTCTCCGCATAAACTAGAAACAGGGACCATCAAATCAAGAGACCAACTTTCGATGCGGTGTCTGACGTCGTGCTTTGCCGGTTTATTCAAGGACATTGGACGAATAACATCTGGATATTCCTTCAGAATGTTATAGTACACGTGATCGCTATTTAGCACAAATATTTTCCCTTGATCTGACCTGATTTTGGTGGCATTCACTGAAAGGTCAGTGATCCCATCGACAAGTCTTTTATTATGAATGTCGACAAGCAGCCTGTAGTAGCCTAGGAAGTCTGCTCCTAGGATGGATGTTTTGACATCGGCTAGGATGAAGGTCCATTTAAAACTGCGACGCAAGCCCAAGTTGAGCGTCATCGTCTTCTCCCCGTAAGTATTAATAGGCGAGTTGTTTGCAGCGTAGAGTCTGTAATCATTTGATGCGCGCGCTGGTTTTCCTCTTACTGCAATTACAGATATCTCTGCACCAGTATCGATAAGGAATCGTTCTCTTGTGTCCCGATCATATACGCATAGGCGGTTGCCTGGAGGTGGAATACCGATCTCCGCCACGACCGGTTCCGTCTTAAGTTTTTTTCCTGTGTCTTCTTGTGCCTGCACGGCGACTCACATCGATACGCCTTGGCACCAAACTTCCGGTGGAATCTGCATTCCTTTTGTGTATCACTCTCCTCTTGTTTCGTGAACCGGTAACTACGACTTCTAAAACGCGAGCGTGTCTGCTGGTGCTGCCTCGAGCGGAAATGCTGTCGAGACCGAAAAGGTTGACGATCGCTTCTCCTACGAAGTTCCGCGACCTCGAAAGACAACTTTTCTATTTGCTTTGACAATATTTCGATGTTATCGTTTTGTAAAGTTTTACCAGAACCCCCTGAAGCGCACAGAGGAGTCGAAACGACTGCAATGCTCGCTGTTCCATTGTGCTCCAGCATTTTATCAGCCATTATGGCCAGAAAGTCCAGGGAGGATTCCGTGTTGACAGATAGTACGGTCCGTATCTGTGTAGGTAGCTGGTTCATCCACATGAGCTTCAGACCGCTGTCAGGCATCCTATTTTTCCCTAACTCTCTCATTTTACGTAACAATTGGCTAGGCTTTTCATCACCCAACTCCAGACCACTAATTAATTTTTGAAACTGCTTGGTCTCAGATTCCTCATAGACAGAAAGTAATCTATCTTTGAGAGCTTGATACTTCTCAGACGCAGGTGGATTCAGTAGAATGTCACCGACCTGTTGCAAATCGTTCGGTTGTAATACACTGAGTACGTACCTAGCGAAATTTGTCATCGTCGGACTTTTTGCTCGGCTCGACCAGTAACTCGAAGTGTGCGAACCACAGCCGTGGGTAAGTTCGCCAAAATGGTAATAACCTCGACTGGATTGAAACTTCACTGACGTTAAAGTCGTCGTCCCTGCGGTTAGCACCATCATTGTTGCTACCACCGTTAAAGTTATCGCCGTTAGTGTTATCTTTATTGTTGTTGCCGCCGTTAGTGGCCATGACTCCGAAGTCCCGTAAGAATAATGCTCAGTGTGTCTGTATATGTTCAGAAAGCTGAAATAAAGGTGGGCATACACTGTCAGCTGACCATTAGCGCGCCCAAGTGCAGGGGTAACCAATTTAGGGTCATGTAGCTGGGCATAGGAAATGAAAGAGTGTTGCTTGGAGTCAAGTTGCAGACTAACTTTATTTGTAAATTATACCTCTATTTATACTAAAAATCACTGTACATGTATTACCTAATACCTTCCTTAAAATAATGAATATTTCAGTTTCCCACATAGGAAAATATCTTAATTCTAAAGATACAAATCTGAGGGTATTTGAAATAATGTATTTAACTGTTTACCCACGCAGAAAAATCTTAATTTTAAAAATATTAAGTATGTGGTTACTCGAAATAACAAATAATTGCGAGTACCCTACAAGTCTATGCGATAAAAACCCGCGATAAATTGAATACCAAATTTTTAAAACACTTCCCGTGTTAGGTATACAATTTTTGAAAACTTGCAAAATTTTCGAGTGCGGGCAGGATTTGAACCTGCGACTTTCGCATTACTAGTGGCGACGCCTCTTCCATCTGGGCTACCGCAGCTCATTCCTGGCCCGCCAATTTTGCAAGTGTATTTTTATGCCAGTAAAGTAAATTAGTCGCCGAGTATTAGTTGCAAAACTAACCCGGTAGATGGAGCCATGTCACGCGTTACTGGCATTAAAATACACTTGCAAAATTGGCGGGCCAGGAATGAGCTGCGGTAGCCCAGATGGAAGAGGCGTCGCCACTAGTAATGCGAAAGTCGCAGGGTCAAATGCTGCCCGCACTCGAAAATTTTGCAAGTTTTCAAAAATTGTATACCTAACACGGGAAGTGTTTTAAAAATTTGGTATTCAATTTATCGCGGGTTTTCATCGCTTAGACTACATTCAATCTGTAAAGATAGAATTAATCGCCGAGTATTAGTTGCAAAACTAACCCGGTAGATGGAGCCATGTCACGCGTTACTGGCATTAAAATACACTTGCAAAATTGGCGGGCCAGGAATGAGCTGCGGTAGCCCAGATGGAAGAGGCGTCGCCACTAGTAATGCGAAAGTCGCAGGTTCAAATCCTGCCCGCACTCGAAAATTTTGCAAGTTTTCAAAAATTGTATACCTCATTCGGGAAGTGTTTTAAAAATTTGGTATTCAAGTGCATTTATGTATGATTTAATCCTATTACCAACCGCAACAGATCTGATACGACCAAATTCAAGAAAAATTAATTTATATTTCTTCTACATGTACCATGGTTTGACCATGGTGCACCAAATCAACGAAAGATCCAGCGTATAATCAAGGAAAATAGAAGGGGAACATTCGTTTATCCTCCAATAACTATCTTTATATCAACATAAATACAACAAAAAAGAAATTGATAAAAACTTACCAGAATGTCCAATTCACTCGCTATTTTTTTTTTAGAAAATTTTAAGGCTATCTTCGATGGGATGTATCATGTAGACAGAGTTACTTTCGCATTTATAATATTAGTGTGGATAAAATAAAATTAAGTTTACTTAATATACAGAAATATAAGTATATTAAAACCGACGAGCATGTATGAAAAGATTGATGCATGTTGAAGAAGCGAAAGAGGTGTGTCAGGATCGTAGCAAGTGGAAAGATGTAGTCTCTGCCTACCCCTACGGGAAAGAGGCGTGATTATATGTATGTATGTATGTATAAGTATATTAAGTAAAGTTAATTTTATTTTATTTATTATATTTGATTGTGCAAATTCATCAGCCTCACCTATTCTATGCTATCTCTATACCGTAGGACTGCTGGAAAGGATTTATTTTTATGAATAAGTAGTACCTTAGTGTTACTATACTATAGTGTTTTATCTTGTGTGCAATAAACAGTTGCAACAAATGTTCGCCTGCTACGACTCCTGCGCAGCTGTGTCCTTCTACACCGTAGCAGCGTGCACACAAGCAAGCTTCACACGGACAAGCGCATCCGTGACGCTTTATAAGCTCGCGCACGCCGCGAGCACGCCCAGTTCACAGTTGGACAGTCCGCCGCGGTTCAAGCATCACCCCAGTTGCCAGCGAGAGGGCTGGTCCCGCGAATCAGCGCGGAAACTGAGCTCCCGCAGTAGCTCCCGAATATATAAATATATATACACGATTATTTTTTAGTCAGTGCGCAGCTTCAACATACGTAATGGTTATCAAATTTTAGAAAATATGTATTTATTTTTTACACCTGACTTAGAACAAAAAAATTGAAATAATCGCACTTAAACTTATCCCAGGATCGTACGTAAGTGTGGATCACCCTATTAGGTTCACTAGCTGTCTTTCGGTTTGGCAACATCGCGCGCGGCCCAGTTATACCTATCAGCTGACTGTGTTCTAGCTTCTACCTACAGCACAGGTCAATGACCAGTCCAGGTTAATGACCGCTATTGGTACCGGGGTGCGTGCGGGTGATACCTACAACAACTAAGTACCTATCTCACAAGTACCTACACTTAAACTGCCTCCGTGGTGTAGTGGTTTGAAAGTTGGTCTCTTGATTTGATGGTACCTGTTTCTAGTTTATGCGGAGAGACAAGATTATTTTGTTAATCACGTAGTTGGGTTTTTCCCAGTTTGGTTAAGAATTAGCAGCTACTACTAGCATAAGCAAGACATGTAAATGTTTAATCGATAACGGTAACTCGGGATTGTACAGCACCTCGAGTAACCATCTACGTGATCAACTTAAGAATGGTTTTTCTTACAGTTAACAAGAATAACCAGAAAAGATTGATAAAATTTAAAAGATTACATTCAAAGGTTTTTCTAATATTCTTTAAAAATAACCAGTAAAGACTTTAATGTACACCACCGTTTCGCGCCATCCCAACTGTGGAAGATTGCACTTTCTTTTGTTTTTTGATTTTCGGTGTGTCGAAAAATTGATCGATGCCATTATCGCTGCCTGCTCGCTTTGGTGATTTTTGATCGGATTCGACAATAGTAAATGCATTCTCAGTTTCATCATCGCTTGATGCGGCAAAGTAGTAATTCTTGAATGTGTTTGGTAAGTCATCAACGTTAATTGTCGATCCCTAAAACAAAACACGGATATATGTTATTGATGGTAACGAGAACAATGCTGAAATAAAAATTTACTTTAATAAAACTCAGGTTAATGACTTACGCTGACATATCTATATTATAATAAAATTAATAAAAAAAATACGGATTTAAAGCTTTGTTTATTTGGAATTTTATAAAAAGACTTTTAATTATGAGTAATAGTTGCGCAAACTGAAGAAAATATTATATCTATATTATTTAGACAACATCATCACATAATTACAACAATATTTCTCCTGAACAACTGTAAATAAGTATGTCACGTCACACACATCACAACAGCCAGTAGCAGTCCTCTGATAGACGTAGCCCTCAATATTTACCTTACATATAAGTACTACGCATGTTAGATAAATTTGAACAGTATAAAACAAATAAGAGAAATAAAATAAAACTATTCTTACCTCCATTTTTCCTATGCAGCTAGCTGTAGACCGGGACATGGCGTTTGGTAGAAGTCTTCACTCCGAACACGAACACTAGGTTTATTTTTATATTATAATCGCGTTCACAAACATTAGATAATTTTTTAAATACTATACGTCACAACTCGAAACAACTTGTGAAGACTGACGCGTAAGTTCCGCTTATATAGCAAGACCACCGCCCGCGGTGGCATTTTTTTTGTAATACTGTAAACAGCCACCGACCCTGATACACTAGTAAGCATGTATCGACAAGTTAAAATCTTGTCCATTGTATGCCTAAGCGGAAGACGGCTTTATGAAAGGAAGGTTTTACAATCAAAGGATAATAAAAACATTTCAAAATTGCATTTACATAGAAATAAATTTAGAAATATTCACAACAGGCGGTGCGTGCAAAAGAAAGGCAGGCCAAACACTTAAAAATGCTTTGTTGTTGAAATAGTCAAAGAGATAAAGAGACCGGCGGCAGGCTAAGCCATTGTTCCCAATTCAAAAGAAGTAACTTGTAGCGACATGCTTAGTAGAGTAAACATGCGTTAAGGTGTTAGGTATAAAAGTAGGTATAAAGTGAATTGATAGCGATATCAAAATATGATATGTGATTGGTATTGATTAACATTTCATTACGCAGAAGCAGGTAAATCGGTGTTGAGATGTTAGGTTAGGTTAGGTTAGGTTAAGTTATGTTGATAATTGATAGGTATAAAAGTAGGTATAAAGTGAAATTGATAGCAATATCAAAATATGATATGCGATAGGTATTGATTAACATTTCATTACGAAGGTAGCAGCAGGTAAATTGGTGTAGAGGTGTTAGGTTAGGTTAGGTTAAGTTATGTTGATAATTGATAAGTATAAATGTAGGTATAAAGTGAAATTGATAGCGATATCAAAATATGTAACATGATAAGTACCAAAACCGCGAATAATTTTGTACAAAAACCGCGAATTAATTTGATATCAAACCGCAAATTAATTTGATATCAAACCGCGAATTAATTTGATATCAAACCGCGACTTCATTTGATATGAAACCGCGAATTAACTTGATATCAAACCGCGAATTAATTTGATATCAAACCGCGAATTAATTTGATATCAAACCGCGGATCAATTTTATTACATACGCGGATAAATTTGATATCAAATCGCGGATCAAAATCATTTGTGACGAGCTTTTTGTCAGGCACCCCCAATGAGCCTCGATAGGGGGGTCACGAGTGGTCCAAATCCCGCTTATCCCTACTACTCCCAATCGATGGAAGATGCATCTTCTCTAAGCTTTTCCTCATTCATTCTGCTAAAGCTTCTCAAGTAAAGAACTACTGGTTTCAATATAGGAGTTTTTACTCTATATGACAGATAGAGAAGATCATGGTGAGAGAACGCAGGAGCAGACAGCTGTCCATGAGTAGTAACATGAGCAAGTGAAGATGTCAGAATGAGATCAATGAAGGTGTCGGAAGAGACCGTGTTATGGTGAGTTGCACAGAGGGGAAGATAGTTTAGATTTGTGGCAAAAAGAAGTGACCTAAGTTTAGAAGACCGTGGATTGTCCACCAGAAGATCAGTCTTAAGATCACCCATGACTACTATATGGGAGTATTCAGATGCAAGAGACAGAAGAACAGCCTCTAGATCGGAGAAGTAGTTGACTGTGGGTGGACAGTAAACAACACCAATCAGGGTTCGAACACTATTTATAATCACGTCAAAAAAACAATATTCTGCAGAGTGACTATATGTTGAAGGAGATTGTACCAAGATTTTAAACGAAATATCACTCCGCAGGTAAATAGCCACTCCACCACAACCCTTACCGATGCGGTCGTTTCTTATCAGGACAAAACCGGGCAAGGAGAAAGCAGCTGAGTCAAGGCAGGGCTTGAGGAAACTTTCTGAGATTAACACACCATGAATATAAGGGGAAGAAAATGTCTCGACTAGATCAGTAGATACTTTGGGCATTAATGTGGCATAAATTCAAGTTGTTTTTAAAATCTTTAAATGTACTATGTAATTGGTTGCCGAGAGTGTCAAAACTTTCACAGGAGTCAAAAGAAGAATTGAGTTCACTATTTTCCTGAGCAGAGTGAAAGGAATCATTATCATCTGGTATATCATCCATGAAAATATAAATATAATATTATAATATAATAAGAATATGTTATACAAAAACGTTAAATTAAATTAACTTTGCCTTTTACTAGATCAATTTATCCCGCTGGTCAGCCGTTTACACACCAAGAAAACAATTAAATTAAAGAAAATAATATTAAATTACATAACAAAACGAGAAAGTATAACGAAACGCAGTTTGACACTTCCGATTCGTTTCACCATACATCATAATGAAAGGGAATGACGAAATAATAATAAAAAAAAGAATATACTGAGAAGGAACGAAATGAACCGAATTGATACGTGAAACCGAACGTAATGTCATTCATTCATTGACAGATAAGATAACCTAAAAGTGCATGATAAAAAGTACTAGTGAAAAAAAAAACACAAATAATTCCAAACTACCGTGTAGTGGACTCAGTGATGGATAAAACAATGTTTATAATGACTTCGCAACGCCGACGACTACTTCGAAGCCCCCATCCCATCGATATCCACAATCCCATCAACAATATATTGAATTGCGACATAGTCCGCCATTTTAATACGTTTACCGAGCTCTTTCATAACTAGCATGTAATCGAGGCAACTTTCATCCTTGCTTTTTTTCCTGGAGCTCATTAACTCGTGAATAGCTTTCGCATCGACCGAGTCCGCGAACTCCCTGCCAAGCGCCGTCTTCAGCTCCAACCATGACTTATGTGGCCTTTCAGCACGTAACCACAGAGCCGCCGTACCAGTAAGCGCTCGCCGTGCCACCAGTAGCTGCTGAAGCGGCGACCACGAGTATATTTCAGCATGATCTTCTACGTCCTGTATCCACCGGCTCACTGAGTGTGTTTTGTCCTGGCCGCTGAATTTTGGCAACAAATCGGCACTCATTCGCAGCACTCCCGCTTTGCCACCACAGTCTCCATCGTCCTCCGGATCACCTTGCCTGCTTTTCGGCATTGTTGTAACACCTGTCGTCGTTTGTTTTATTCGTCGTAATCACGTCGTAGTATTTGCAAAACCCAATGCAAATCGTCGTTGGCGTCGTTCGTCGTATAACCTCAAACTCCACGCGGCGAAGTGACGTCTTCGTATCTTCTTGAATTTTGAATATTTCCGAATATCCCGGACGGGCCCCCAATTTGTGGGCTCGGATATTTCAAATAAACGCAGTTTCCAAAACAATTGGTTTTTATTTTCTTCTTATTAGAATTTTACAAAATTAACACCGCGCACACGTTCGTCCGTCCCCGTCGTATCTATCTCTCTCCCTCTCACCCATACGATCCCTTTCACGCAGCATTCACACGTTCCTTTCATCCCCACATATATATGTACTTATACATGGTGTAAAAAAATTAGCTAAGAATATTTTAAGGGGTGAACCAGTACGTGAAACTGAACAACTTTCCCCAAGGAACATAGGTCGAAATATGAAAAAAAAAATTGGCCCTCCCATACAAATTATCCCGCCCGGGTAACACACTAAGTATGGGAGGGTCAAATTATTTTTTCATATTTCGACCTATGTTCCTTGGGGAAAGTTGTTCAGTTTCACGTACTGGTTCACCCCTTAAAATATTCTTAGCTAATTTTTTTACACCTTATATATATATATATATATACAGGATTATTTTTTAGTCAGTGCGCAGCTTCAACATACGTAATGGTTATCAAATTTTAAAAAATATGTATCTATTTTTTACACATGACTTAGAACAAAAAAGTTGAAATAATCGCACTTAAACTTATCCCAGGATCGTACGTAAGTGTGGATCACCCTATTAGGTACACTAGGTGGCATTCGGCTTGGCAACGTCGCGCGCGGCCCAGTTATACCTATCAGCTGACTTTGTACTAGCTTCTACCTACAGCACAGGTCATTGACCAGTCCAGGTTAATGACCGCTATTGGTACCGGGGTGCGTGCGGGTGATACCTACAACAACTAAGTACCTATCTCACAAGTACCTACACTTAAACTGCCTCCGTGGTGTAGTGGTTTGAAAGTTGGTCTCTTGATTTGATGGTCCCTGTTTCTAGTTTATGCGGAAAGACAAGATTATTTTGTTAATCACGTACCTAGTTGGATTTTTCCCAGTTTGGTTAAGAATTAGCAGCTACAACTAGCATAAGCAAGACATGTAAATGTTTAATCGATAACGGTAACTCGGGATTGTACAGCACCTCGAGTAACCATCTACGTGATCAACTTAAGAATGGTTTTTCTTACAGTTAACAAGAATAACCAGAAAAGATTGATAAAATTTAAAAGATTACATTCAAAGGTTTTTCTAATATTCTTTAAAAATAACCAGTAAAGACTTTAATGGCAACTGGAGCCGTTGCTGATGTTACCTAAAAAGCCTACACAACCTGCATACAACAGAGGTTGTGATGGTTTGACAACGTCGCGATTAGTCACCGCGTCTTACAGCGCCAGACATAGTGGCACCAACACGGTTCAATTTTCAGAAGAAATCTGACGCCGGCGCCGGCCGCCCGCGCCGCGCCGCCGCCGCCGGCACGGCGTGGCGGGAAATTCATCTGCACTGCTAGAAAGCTTTATGTACACTGATGATATGAGGTAGCTCGTATTGCGCGTGCCTGCCCTTCGATGATTTTAACCGAATTATCCTTAAAGTACAACTGCATTTAAAGTAAAGTAAACGGCAATTTTGTGCGCTTATGAGAGTGGAGCAAAAAATTCAGTAAAGTATGACAGTCAAAGTTGATTAGGCCACTAAAATGTTGCTACTGCGTCAGTGTGAACTAATCTTGAGTGGTAATTTAGGAATAAAGATTAAAAACGGTCTACTCACACAAAAATAACAGGGTGTGATTTGATCGGGCATTCATAAAAAAAATCGTATGGCCGGAACGCGGCTATCGCGCGCCGGTCTTGTGTAGCTGAGCCTTTACAAAGTTATTGAAATTTTCTCTTCATACTTTTACGGGCTTACCGTCAAAATGAAAAGTTTACCTAGAACACTAGGTAAGCAGTAGGTAGCTAAGTACGGTCGGATTCATAAGTGGAGTCATAGTTAGACTACGAGACAGATTGCAATACGGGTTATTATCCTCTGTACTTACTTTACTAACTTACGCACACACGTAAGATTATCGACTGTAAGTAGAAAAGTCCACCTTAAGGCGTAGCATTAAAACTTAAACAGATTACCACCAATAAGCGACATCTATGTAATCTTTGAAATAATTACTCGGTGATAGCCTATTCGCCACCACATCACCACAAAGTATACATCACACTGGTTTGTCTAAAACTGTATTATAGTTTGCCTTATTCGTTCATTTGTAGTAAAGCAATAGATTACATATCTTTATTTCGTCGTTTTGATCACAAGCTACCGTAGCTTAGCGGTAATAGTTCTTACCTTCTAATCAGAACGGAACCGGGTTCCCATCCGATCTCTGCATGTTGATTAATGTTTTTTTAAATGTTTTTATCATATTTTCTCCAGTAATCATTATTTTATATAATATTTTTCTATATATTCATCTATGTATTATATCTATAAATGTTTATTGTAAATTATGTATCAAAATATTATATCTAAAAACATAAACCTATAATATTGTAATAAAACAAAAAGTAAGGTAAGAAATTATTTTATTGGTAGGTATGGTATAACTTTATGTAAATAACATAATGACATGAATGAGAACTTTTGGTAACCATAAGATACGAGTATGTAAAACTACATAAAATACTTGCTGTCGTAATACTTAGTTAATAGTTTTGTTTGAATGATAAAACACAATATTATGTAAAATGATATTAAGTGTTCATTAGCTGAAACATCGATAGGTAATTATTTATAAGATCATAGGAATGATCCAAATCTTGGATTGAATCTTTCAATAAAGTTATTTAAGTAATAATTTCGTTAGTAATTATTTTATTGTTCTATGTTTAACGATGATGCACTTTCCTCGGAAGTAAAAGTAATTGTAATAATAATAAATCAGTTATTTGCCTACATCTCAAGGTTTAAGCTTAAGTACTCGTTTTCGTAATGAAAAGATATTGAAGCAAGGCCTTAAGATAACTGACTAATAATGATCAATCTTATATAAATATATATAGATGTTTTAGCATAATTCAATTGCTAATGTAATGCTCCACAAATACCTACTACTGCAATAGTAGGCGGGTAAGCAGGTAAACAGAGGTTGAGTGAGCAACGATTTATCGGGCCCGCTTCGGCATACATTGCTGATTATTTTGTGTATATTCATATATTGTAATGAAATACACAAGATAATCAGCAATGTATGCTAGATCGGGTCAGATTGAAATCTTAAGTAAAAATCGCCGCTTACATAATTAGTATTTGGTGTTACCTCCGCTGTTTTCAACAACACTTAATAAACACTTATTAGACTCGACCAAATAAGTGCATATATCAGTTCCTCTGGTACTCTCCCACACTCCCAGGCAGTGAGCCTCTAAAGCTTCTGTAGTTCTTTCATTGCGCATGTCCCACCTTTGCACCATTAAACCCCATAAATTCTCTTGGGATTTAAGTCCGGAGATTTTGCTGGCCAACGAATAACTTGGATATCTGGGTGCTGACTAAACCAATTATTCACCACGGCAGCTCGATGCACTGGACAATTTATCCTGGACAAATGCAAAACGAGGAACTTCACTAGCAGGATAAACAGTTAAACATTTCGCACCGTCGTCGGTAGCATGCTTTCCTGTAGCATATCAACATAATTAGCGGCAGTTGCACGCCCTGTTTCTTGTGCTACTAATTCGTCTGGACCAGCGGCAGAACCATTTTCTTCATATTGTTACACCATCATCCTCCGCTGTGAATCATTAATAAGACGAGTCGAGTTTTTACGCTACCTTCCTCTTCAAAACGTGTAACCCAACGTTTAACAGTCTTCCACTAAAACAAAGTAGCATTATTAATAAAAAAGTTTATACTAATCGGTTCACAGCTACCAACATACTATGAGTCAAAGTTTTTAATATTTAAAATACAATTGTAATGAAATAAAACTATACTTACGGCCAGACCAGTCTGATTAGCAATTTGAGTTAAATTAAATCCAATATCATGCAGCGCCACAGATAATTGCAGCGCAACAATACGCTGCCTATCCTGCAAACTGTTATTAGTATGCATTTCGAAGAAATAAACACTGAAGTTTAATAAATAAACTTAGGTTAAAAAAAACACTTAGCACACGCACTATCTCGCAAACGATCTAGCAACAACTAAAATGTAATTCAAAATTTACTAAATTTTGCTTCATTTGATAAAATAAAAACTACAACGAAGATATCGGGATTCGATCCATTCTCTCCACAATAACGGTCAAGAATTTGCTTGACCGCGCTACTGACCAAGCTACCGAAGCTAATGATTCATGTAGTGAAATAGTCAATACTACTCAGCCTATTAAACAATGGTAGTTCGTCAAATAATAGTATGTTATACGTCATTTGTGTCATTGTGTGAGTGTCGCCGCGGGTGCGAGCGACTTGTTTTCTGAGGTTTGTGTTAACTATGACTCCACTTTTGAATGCGACCGTACAATAGTCGTTTAATTAACAGTTACTTACTGTAAACTGCCCGTGATCTAACAGCCGCTGCATAACGTTGAGGAATGTTCTTGGGTTTGGTACACTAGGGTCCACAACGCCAGCATTACGCAGTTGGGTATTTTCCCCACTTAAAAAGTACGAACGCACCATTTCGTAAAACTCGCGAAACGTAAAATTCGACATCGCGAAATCAATTCGGGATCGGCGGGAAAAGTAGTGTCACACAGGTGCGCGCCCGCCCGCGACGGAATCAAAACGAGAACTGAAACTGACTGAAGGGTGCGCTGCGCGAGCGCTGTTGCCATTTTCACGCACCCCCGATTGAAAAGTAGTGTGTCCATGATTTATTTTTTATGAGGCAGATAAAAATAAAAAAATAATAAAAATAAAACATATTTTTTTATTTGCCTAAAATGTCCTATTAACGATTCTGATATCATGGTATAAGTTTGCGCACTGACTAAAAATAACCCTGTATATATATATAACACAGCCTATACTTCCCCTGCTTAGGGTACTTAGCCGTTCATGTGCTACAACAATATGCAATTATTTACATATTCATCTCATCTCCATTCGCCACTTCAATATACCAGCTTGTATGACCAATACCTTACAGCCCCTCATGTTTTATCACCAAATAAAACCAATATAATAAGATGAATTATTTTATTAAATGAAAAAAAAAACTAAACCTAAACTACACTAACACTACCCTAACACAATATAACCTAAACTATTACTTTATAATACTGTACAATGAAAACTTATTACTACATACATACATACATACATAAATCACGCCTCTTTCCCGGAGGGGTAGGCAGAGACTACTTCCTTCCACTTACTACGATCCTGGCATACTTCTTTCGCCTCCTCCACATTCATCAATCTCTTCATGCATGCTCGTCGGTTTAGGGTACTCTTGACCTGACCTTTCTTTAGCACGTCCCCGATTTGATCGAGGTACGTTCGTCGAGGTCTTCCCCTTCCGACGTTCCCATCCACACTTGCCATATACACCTGTTTCGTTAATCTTCTTTCGTTCATCCTCTCTACATGACCAAACCATTTAAGCATACCCTTTTCTACACCAGTCACTACGTCTTCTTTTATACCACAACGTTCCCTTATCACGCTATTCCTTATCCTGTCACTCAATTTTACGTCAACCATACTTCTTAACGCTCTCATTTGTACTGCATTTATTCTACTTTCATGCTTTTTCTGCCATACCCAACTTTCACTCCCATACATAAGTATCGGAACTAACACCCCTCTATGCACAGCCAGACGAGCCTTATCAGAGACTTTCTGGCTGTTCATAAAAGCGTGCAACGCTCCATTCACCATGTTGCCGGCATTCACCCTTCTTTCGATGTCACTTTCACACTTTCCATCTGATGTGAACATGGAGCCCAAATACACAAACTCTTTCACTTGTTCCACCCTCTCTTCTTCTATCATAATTTTACACTCTGTCATATTTTCCTCTTTCTCAAAAACCATTGCTTTCGTCTTACTTACATTCACTTTCATTCCTTTCTTTTTCAAAGCCTCATTCATAATATTTACCATCTCCTGCAACCCTTCAGCCGACGACGCAAGGATAACTTGGTCGTCAGCATAGAGAAGACATTTGACGAGTAAACCATTCATTCTCAGACCACATTCACTCTCTTTCAAATCTTCCAAACAACTATCCATGAACAGATTGAACAGCCACGGTGACGCAACACATCCCTGTCTAACACCTTTCTCGATGTTAAAAAGTTCAGTGTACGCCCATACTTTCTCATCCGTTTCTTTCATCACTCTTTCAATCAACACCTTTGCATACAGTTTGCCGACGACACTGAGGAGGCTTATACCTACTAAAACTTATTACTACTTGTACTTAATAACATCCTTTAGTTATTATTAAAACAATTGCATAACATTTTTATCAACGCTTTTAATCATTTTCAGGCTTAAACAAAAAAAAAAAACTTTAGTTTTTGTATTCTTTAGCATAATTGATAATTAATTATCATCTTCCAATGTTTAATTTAGCGTTGCTATGCTGGGGTAAGTTAGGTATTAATGACGGTCTATGAATGCGCCGCGATTTCGCACGCATCGCTCTGGGCATATGTTGTCCCTTTCTCGCTCGCGGGGCGAGGGTGGCGGCGTGCGCGCGGGCCGCCTGGTAGACGCCAAGCGGTGATTTCTGCACCGCACTACCAGTCACTCAAAACCGTTCGGACGAGAACGTATTGTGTTTTGTACGGATTTCCCGCCACGCGTTTTGTGATGCCGCGTGTAATGGACGATTCAATTTGAGATCGCGCGTGTTGATGCATCGTATTATTGCGGTTCTCCTGGGTTATACTAGAATACCAGGCTTAGTGATTGTTGGATGTCTCGACGTCTTCCACGTGAGCGTCGCGTTGAATAGGCATCAAGTGGCCATATCGGCTCGCGTTTTGTACGGCCCTAATTCGTGTTGGGTCACGCGTAATGACTAATATCAAAGTGAAATACGAACAGAAGCTGTGAGTGGTTTGAAGTGAATAACGCGCCAAGGCTGTAGTGGAATGCTGGGTGTCGATATCTTTTCCACCCAGCCCTGTAAGTACCCACGGAATTCCTATTTGATCCATTCCCTGTACTTCCTTTCTCCGTTGGGTATTTTATGCATTTGCGCCGGCGACGTGACTGTAAGTGTGAAATTTGTTTTAGTATAAAACTGTTTCTTCGTGTTAATGGTGTGTTCCCTTTAGTCATATTTGTTGTACCATATCATTGTGACTCCTTAGTACGAATTGCGGAATTCGTGGGGTGATATAATTTGGAGGTACTTACTTATAATCTAGTGCTAATACGTGTGACGTAACGCCAGATCGGCAGACGGTATTTACTACCGACTTGAGTTATGTAAGGGTTGGAACACATCATTTGCCAATTTCAATCAACTTAGTTAATTAAGTTAAATAGATTTAGGTTCACGTTTAATTCATAGTATGCGCTGCTATATTGTGCAGCGTACATGCTATTTAGCGCTGCGTAACGCAGCCATTGTCTGCCTCCAGTTGAACTCCTGGTATTTTGTTCGAAATTTACCTGTGTAAATCGCTTCCACTGCGGGAGTTTAGCTTGGAATTAGACAATTTTTGGTAGCAGAGCGTGGTTCAGAAAACCACTAGATTTAAGATTATTTTAGTATAAGATTTTTAATCTACCTACATAAAAAAAATATATTTATTTATTTATTTTATTTATTTTATTTATTGAACTTTATGCACAACAGTGTACATGGGCGGACTTAATGCCAGTGGCATTATCTACCAGTCTACCTTAGGGCATGTGGAAAGTACAGGCAGGTGCAAAAATAATAATAAAAATCGAAATATACCAAAATAATACAGCTAAATAAATACAATGATATTTTATTAATGAATATATATTAATTAAATACATATTATATTATAAATAATTGACTAAATAACATATACCTCATGCATAGACATTTTGAACAAAAAAAAAGAACAAAGAAAAAAAAAAAAACAGATTTTAATGAAGCAACATTTTTGAATGAATTTTGAATCAATATGTGACAGAAACCTACTACGAGCGTCTTAGGATGACTGTAATGGCTGCAAGTAATGCTCACGCAACTTGGCCTTAAGCACCTGACGACTTGGGGCTTTCCTCAACTCTATTGGGATTTCATTCCATAATTGGACTGCCTGGGACGGGAAGGAGTCACCAAGAAAACCAGTCCGGTGTATTTTGGGCGCTAGCAGGAGATTTTGCGATGATCGAGTTTGGCGTTCATGAGTGTCGCAAAGATATCGGAAAAGGTCCCTTAAATATGGGGGCGCACTGGGTTCATTGAGTATCATGTAAAGAACACAAAGAATTCGAACGTTCCGCCGCTGGCGTATCGGTAGCCACTTCAGTTGAGCGCGATAATTGGAAACATGGTCGAATTTACGTAGGCCAAACACGTATCTAATGCACCAATTCATCAGCCTGTCTAGTTTGTTTAGGAGATCGGAATTCAAGTCAGCATAGCACACATCGGCGTAATCGATTATTGGAATAACAAGTGCCTGGACAAGTAAGATTTTGGTACTACTTGGCAAAAAGTTTTTCAGCCTAGAAAGGGAACGAAGTGACCATGTGACCCGCTGGCTGACACTCGCTACTTGTGGTATCCAACTTAGAGTGGAATCGATATTGAGTCCCAGATTTCGTACAGTCGGACTCAGAGGTACGGTTTCTCCATCAAATATAATTTTTGGTAAGTCGGCTTGAGTGATACGCGCAAGAAGTCGAGAGCTGCCGACCAGGATCCCCTGACACTTGGTGGGGTTTACCTCTATACCGAACCTCCCTGACCAGATCTTGATCGCCTCAAGGTCAATATTAACCATCTCAATTGCTATATCCACGTTGTCGACGTCAGACTGAGCATAAATTTGCAGGTCGTCGGCATAAAGATGATAGGAGCACCGAAGATCCGCTGTTATGGGATTGATAAAAATAGAGAAAAGCAAGGGAGAGAGTATCCCACCCTGCGGAACCCCGGCAGTCAAATTACACCAGTCCGAAATGATGTCCCCCATTCGCACGGCCTGACGTCGGCCACGCAGATAGGACGAAAACCAATTCAAGCCGGTTGGGCAAACTCTGAGACTATTGAGTATAGCCAGCAGGATGTCATGATCGACTGCGTTAAATGCATTGGAAAAATCTACCAAACTCAACACTGTTACCTTTGTAGCATCCATCCCGGCCCTGATGTCCTCAGTTATTTTTAACAGAGCAGACGTAGTGCTATGCCCACAACGAAAACCTGATTGGTAAGGGCTCAACAGATTGTTTAAAAAGACGTGAGCCGTTAGTTGCTTATGAGCACACGCCTCCAATACCTTGGATAAAAACGGTAATATGGAGATTGGCCGAAGGTGTTTAAGAAGCAATGGCTCAGAGATTTTGGGTAGAGGCCGAACATATGCTTGTCGCCACAGGGTGGGGAAGTTGCCAGACCGGAAAGAGAAATTTATGATGTGAGTGAGCGGTGCTATCAGATAATCAATTAGAGACACAATCATGTTGCGACTAATTTGGTCACATCCAGTGGCGTGGGACTTGATATTTAGAATCGTTTTTCGTACCTCCATCTCAGTTACCTCCTTAAACTCAAAACTGTCAAAGTTAGAAAGAGTTACACCAGAGATATATTTTAGCGTACTATCTTTGATCAGAGTGTCCAACGTCGATGACGACGAAAAATGACTATTAATATCGTTGGGCTTAAAAGCATTAGGAATATTAGCAGCACCGTGGCCCTTTCCAATACCGAGAGTATTTAAAAATTTCCAAATATTGGCTGGAGATGATAAGGCGATATTATCATGAATATGCTTCCGTTTGGCAGCCCGGACCATCATATTGCACCGGTTACGCGCACGCTTATAACCTTCCCAATTCTCATCAGTACGATTTTTCTTATACACGCGGAACGTTTTGTCTCTACGCCTCATGGCCATGCGAATTCCATCGGTCATCCATGGCGAGCTTGGTCTTTTGATTTTTACTCGACGAATGGGAGCATGTTTATCATAAATGCCTAGAACATTTTCATTAAACACACTGACTTTATCGTCAATTGTTGTCGCATTTATTAAAGCGCTCCAATCTATATTTGAAGCATCACTCCGCAACTGGTCAACATTAACACGTTTAAAGCTGCGCACGTACTTCATCTCAGGTTTGGGCTTGGGGACCTTTAGTACATAAGACATATACATAAGATCATGTTTAGAGAAACACGGTGCAGGGTATTGACCGTAACTAGAGACGAAGTGGGGAGATGAAGTTAAAATAAGGTCAAGCCAGGTGTCTTTAGTGTCTTTGTTATGATGAGTAGCTGACAGAGGCATAATATGTAGACTAGCTGACTCGATCAAATTGCGTAGGCGACGCGCACGAGGCGTATCTACCAACAGGTCAGTATTTAAGTCGCCCATTATTATGTGATGCGTGCCATCAGCCGCTATGCTCTCGAGCAACGCTTCGAGATCGGAAAAATAATCTGTGGTGGGAGGACAGTATACCACGCCAATAATCGCTCGTGAGCCACACATTGTTATTTCTAATATAATGTATTCGGCAGAGGCTGAGTATGCAGATCGAGATGATGCAATCAGTTTATACGGTATATCACTGCGTA
The DNA here is from genome assembly GCA_027580185.1 of Tuta absoluta. NCBI lineage: Eukaryota > Metazoa > Arthropoda > Insecta > Lepidoptera > Gelechiidae > Tuta > Tuta absoluta. The sequence goes on along the minus strand of JAQAHW010000088.1, from coordinate 549,951 downwards.
GATAAACAGCCACTCCACCACTACCCTTCTCCTCACGATCTTTACGAATCAAAACAAAACCTGGTAACGTGTATTGTGCTGATTGAAGATGTGGCTTAAGCCAGCTTTCAGAAACCAGAACGACATGAACACTACATTTGGAGAAAGATTCCAATAAATCATCAAAGTGACATGGTACGCTCTGTGCATTTATGTGGCATACGTTAAACCTATTTCGACTGGATGGCAGATTACGGCACAGAAATTCACCTAAAGATTCGCTACTCGATTCGGTACTATCACATGAGTAAAAAGAATCATCATCAGCAGAATAGTATTCATCAGCTATGTCAATCATATGTATGAGGTAAATAAATAAAATATATAATACTTATACCTAAATCAAATTAAATGATAAATATGACCAAATAAATAAGAAAGAAAACCTGCAAATTGGATGGTGTTACAACTTTCATTTCCACACCACCCGCCAGCTAACAATTTCAGTAGTAAATTAATTTGTAATAAGTATGAAACTAAAATCAAACATTTCACAGAACTCAGAAAAACAAGTTTGTAAATGCTCGTATCCAAACAAAGAAAAAAAAAAAAAACTTGACAATTGACGTACTGAAAGTTTACATATAACCTCACTGTGAATGTGAAATTAAAAAAATATGTATTCTAAGTAAAAACAAATTAACGACTTAAAATTGCAAGAAAAAGAAATTACTAAACTTATATTAGAACATAATGTAGTTATTCTGAGAAACTGGAAGACATTTTACCTAAATTCGACGAAAAAAGAAAAATAAATAACCGATGGATGAGCAACAAACTCGTATACAACTAGATAAACGCACAATAATGAGTTCTTCAGTACAGACGACTAGACGACAGGAGTGCGCTTTAGTCCATCAACTGCTCTCTCCGGATACTTCTTGACAAGGGTCTCAAAATCCTCAGAAGAAGTCAACTTGTGCCGCTTACCATCAGGCGTCTTGACATTGATAACACCTTCCTGTGTCCAGGTGTTCGTCATGCCGTAATGCAGTCTGGCCCTCTGGAACACGCCTTGCCTGGATTTGGTCAAAAATTCTTTAACTGTTATTTTGGTTGCCTTCAGTTTGCTTTTTCCGTTCCAAACCTTGGATTTTGTAGCAAGATTGTGAAACCTAACCAAAATAGGACGAATAGACCCATCAGCAGACTGACCAATGCGATGACATGCTTTGAATGAGTCTGGAACATCATCTGGCTTGACAATCTTCTTGAGCAGCTCAATAATCTTATCCTGACACTTCTCATCAGGGGTTTCAGGGATTCCATTGAAGACGAGAACCTTTCGCCTCTTCCTAGTCTCCATGTCCTCAACCACCTTGGCACAGTCAGCAATCTGTTTGCGAAGGAGTCCCAATATGTTCCATGTGAGATCCCTGAAGACCCGCAGTTCCTCCGCAACCTTCGCCACAGTGTTGGATGTCTTAGCATTCTGAATCTGGCCCTCCAACTCAGTCATCCGTTTCATGATGTTAGCCTCAATCTCCAACTGGGTGGCTTTAATGTCATCCATAGGAGCCATAATTGTGTGATGTTTAATTAGTTATGAAAGTGAATGTGACAATGAAGTGACCTTAGTAATAGAACTGGCAGGTGGTGACTTTAGGTAGCTAATCAGCTTACATTAAAGCTTACAAACACTTTCACAGGTGAGATCCACTTATTAATATAACTTGGCATAAAAAAAGAAGTAAAATAAGGTTTATTTAAATATTAAAGTTTAAATATTAGGGAGAGCTATGTCTTTACTTTTTCACACCTACCGCCCAAAAAAAAATTTATTGTGATTGTAGTGTGCCCTGTGTAGAATATCCTATCGGTAGGATCAGGGCCAATCAATTAGTGAATTGCTTGTTATTATCGTTGAGTTTACCCTGTGCGGATATCCTAACGGTAGGATCAGGGCCGATTGTCTATTATTGTTTTTTATTGTAAGGTTCGGTGTTACTTTGGGTTGGTACCATGGCTCCCACAATTACACAGCTTCAGGCAAAAATTAGAACGCACCTAATTTGGTTCGCGACTAAGCAGGCGATGGTCGGTCGCGGGGACCGAGAGGACGCACTCATCGCTTGTGCGCAACGGATTGACGAACGGGTCGCGGAGGTGTTGGATTGCCTCACTGGATGCGAGGAGTTATTTGATGGGACGCCTGATGAGGAGGTCAAACTTACGGTCCGGACGAATGTGACCCAGTGCATGGAGATGGGGCAGGAGATCCAGCAGGCGGCTGCTGTGATCACCAGGCGTAGAGCTGGGGAGCCGGACCCACCCCATGGTCCGCGGGGACCGGGGGTGCAAGTGCCCCTGCCGGCTGTGGCGATTCCGGTCTTCCACGGGGACTACACGGATTGGACCCGATTCCAGGATCTGTTTGACAGTGTGATTCATAACCGCACTGACTTGCAGCCGGCATATAAAATGGCACAATTGATGGCCAAGCTGCAAGGTGAGCCCCATGAGCTGGTAAAGCATCTGCCAGTCGATGATGCAAGTTACGAGATGGCTCGCGGCTTACTGATCGAGAGATACAGCAACAAACGTCTCATGATTGACCAACTCTTGGAACAGTGGCTCACCGTGCCGACCATCACACGAGGGACGGACCTCAGGGCCAAGGTCCTCAACCCTGTCTGCGTTGCAGTGAACGCTCTTGAGAGACAGGGGATGCCGGTGTCAGGCTATGATTATATCCTGGTCCACACGTTGTTGCGCCGCCTGCCGAGCGACATGGCCGCTCGTTTTGAACAGTCACACGGAGGTAAGACATCTGATTACCTCCCGACCTTCGAGGAGCTCAAGTCCTTCCTCGAGGCCGAGTGCAGGCGGGTAGATGCCCAATTTGGAGAGTCGCCTCACGCGGAGTCTGCGGCCGCTCGCCGCCCGGAACGGCCGGGTGCACAGGCGCGAGACGGTAAGAGTAGGCCACCCAGGCGATACAATGTCGCTAATTTGGAATCGAGGTGTGCCTACTGCAGAGAGGCGGGGCATCAGGTGACTGCGTGTGAGGAGTTCGCTGCACAGCGGGTGCAGAAACGTCGTGGTGTGGTGCAGCAACGGCGTTGGTGCTTTAGGTGTATGGGGCCGCATCAGGTGCGAGAGTGCCCATCAAGCACCAACTGCAGGTACTGCCAGGGTGCCCACCATCAGCTCCTATGCATGAACCGCAGCGGAGATTACGGAGGCAGAGCTGACGCGGGTCAGCGGACGGAGTCTGCCCTACCTAGACGGGAGCAACGCTCCCCACCCCCTCCAAGGAGGAGTCCTCTTCCACCAGGGTTTCAGGGACGAGGCCAGGGACATCAGCAGGTGATGCCCCCTTCACCACGCGCGAGACAGTCACCACCTCGGCAGCAGGTGCCGGAACAGGGTAGGTGGTCACAGGTCCAAGGTCAGGGGCACCCATCACAAGTACGTGATGCTACGGGCGGGTGCCAACACCAGGGCCAGTACATGCAGTACTCGGCGGGTCTGAACAACATGGTGAGTTCCCATGACCCACGCATGCCTCTCCCCTTGGCTGAGCACCCGCGGCTACAGGCGCATCCACGGTACGCGCGCCTGCCGCAGGGTTACTATAGGCTGCCAGCCATGGCGTACAGGACCAGAGGTCCCTATCAGCAGGAGTGGGACCCACTCGAAGGTGTACGGAGAGAGGGGACCCCCCCGCAGGACGCGGACACTCCTCGCTTAGATTCCTGCTAGGTAATCGCCGCCTACACGCCAGCTTCGGCCCCCCGGCCAATTACGGTATTGTTGCCTACGGCAATGATTTGGGTATGGGGATACGGTGGCCGCAGCATACAGGTAAGAGCCTTGTTAGATACAGGGGCTCAGGGTTGTATTGTGTCTAGTAAGCTGGTGAGTAGGCTACGCTTAAATATAAGGCCCACAACGGATGGGGCTGTAGGTATTGGAGGTGTAGATGTGCCTGACGTTCGGGGTCAGGTGAGCTTCGAGTTCACATTAGGTAATACAGGTACAGGGGTCAGCTATCATGCCTCAGCAGTGGTGCTGGATGATGTGGTAGGGAAACTTCCTCAGGTTCGGTTACCGTCAACGGTACGAGGGTTAACCACAGGCTTAGAGTTAGCTGATCCTGAATTTGATACTCCTGGTACGGTGGACGTTCTCCTCGGGTCAGACGTCCTCGAGAGATTCTGGTGTGGCAGAAAACGAGTACTTCAGCAAACTGGTTTAGTGGCCGTTGATACCACAGGGGGGTATGTTATTTTTGGCCCAGTTTGGAGACCTCAGGACCTACCAGAGGGCGATACGGTGCTCTATGGTAGTGTGTTGTCGGAGGTGCTGCAGAGGTTTTGGGAGTCTGAGGAGCCACCCACAGCGGATAGACGGAAGCCAGAGGATGACGAGTGCGAGCTGTTCTATCAGTACAACACTGCACGAAGTTCGTCAGGTAGGTTTGTTACCAGGCTGCCATTTCTCCCAAACCGCCCCTCCTTAGGTAGTTCGCGACAGATCGCGGAACGGAGACTACTGGCTATGGAGAGAAAGATGAAGCGAGATGCAGCACTTCGGCAGAAGTATATCGAATTCATGAGGGAGTACCTAGAGTTAGGCCACATGTCGGTGTCCAGCATAGATTGGAGGTGTGTCGAGCATTACTATATACCACACCTGGCTGTTTTGAAGTCACCGGAGGCGAAGATACGGGTAGTGTTTGACGGTTCTGCTCCTACATCGAATGGTGTGTCTGTGAACCAGTGTCTGCACGCGGGTCCCAAGTTGAACCGGGACATTGTGGACATCCTCACAGATTTTCGGTTGCACCAAGTAGCGTTCGTCGCAGACGTCAAAATGATGTTTCGCCAAACAATTATACACCCGGATGACCGTCGGTACCAGCTGATTTTGTGGCGTGAGAGCCCTGACGAGCCGATGGTCACTTATGAGCTTAACACGGTAACGTATGGTCTGAAGCCAAGTCCGTTTTTGGCAGTACGCACGCTGCGAGAGTTGGCCGCACAGGAAAGGGTAAGATTCCCTCGGGCCGCAGCAGTACTGGATCGCGACGTCTACGTGGATGACATCTGCACGGGTGCAGATAGCGTGCAACAAGCACTGCTACTACGAGACGAGCTGATCGCGATCATGGAATCAGGAGGTTATGAGTTGCGGAAATGGCTGTCCAGCTGTCCAGAGCTCCTGGCCGGGTTGCCAGGTGAGTTCCAGCAGGACCCGCACCTTTTCGAGAACCCGGACAATCCAAATACGTTGAGCATCCTAGGGGTGCAATATAGGCCAACGCATGATGTCTTTACGTATCAGATCGAGCCAGACCTTTTGCAGAAGACTTGGACGAAGCGTTCGGTATTATCGACGATCGCCAGAACTTTCGATCCTAACGGGTGGATCGCACCGGTGACGTTCATGGCGAAGTGCTTCTTGCAAAGGTTGTGGATAGCAAACTTGGGTTGGGACGACCAGCTCTCCGGAGAGCTGTTGAATGATTGGACCAAGTTTGTGACCACCTTACCAGGGATCGTACGCATCGCCATACCTCGCAAGTTGCTCCCATCGGTGGGATGTAAGGCTACCCTACATGGGTTTTGTGATGCCTCGGAGCGAGGGTACGCGGCAGCTGTCTATTTGCGGACAGTCAGTTCAACGGGAACTGTAGACGTGCGTCTAGTTATGGCCAAGAGTAAGGTGGCTCCGGTTAGGACAAGATGGACCATTCCAAAGTTGGAATTGGCGGGAGCAGCGCTTCTCACGCGCTTGCTACATTATGTCGCTAGTAATCTACGCGGTACCATCAATTTGGATGAAACGGTGTACGCATGGACCGACAGTAGGATAGTTCTGTGCTGGTTACAGACGTCGGTACATACTCTTGAGGTTTTCGTGGCAAATCGGGTGTCACAGATTAAAGGATCGGAAACTCCGTTGGTATGGAGACACGTACCGGGAGAACAGAACCCAGCGGACTGCGCCTCACGGGGATGTAGGGCCCCTGATTTGGTAGGTCACTCACTGTGGTGGGGACCTCAGTGGCTGACTGAGTCACCTGAGAGATGGCCATACAATGAGTGCGGGTCGCCGCTTGGGCCACCTGATCGAGGTTTGCGAGTGAACGTAGGGCAGATCGTACCTAAGCCTAGTGCGGCTTTCTTGCTGGAACGATACAGCTCCCTCGACAAACTTCTAGGGGTGACAGGTTGGATCAAACGGTTCGTGAACAACTGTAGAAAACCTCAAGCAGAACGGAACTTGGCACCTGTCCTCTCGCCTGCGGAGCGGAATGCGGCTCTAAGTTTATTGGTTAGGGTCGTCCAGGCGGAACATTTTGAGGAAGAGGTCAGGCTGCTCAGGGATGGCCGTGGAAAGCTGAAGGGAGGTCTTGTGCACCTCAACCCGTTCGTGGACGAGCATGGAATGCTCCGGGTTGGAGGTAGACTTCGGAACGCTAACCTGCCCTTTTCAGCACGGCATCCGCTGTTACTCCCAAAGAAGGGACCTTTGGTAGAACTTATAGTTAGGGATCGTCACCAGAAAAACTCGCATGCGGGCTGCAATGCACTTTTGGCTATTCTGCAGCGCGAGTTTTGGATCTTGTCTGGACGACGTACGGTACGGAGCATTGTGTTTCGGTGCTTGCCTTGCTATCGGTTGAAGGCAGCCACAATGCAACCTCAGATGGGAGACCTCCCACCGGACCGGGTGACGGAAGCCTGGACGTTTGCGGGTGTGGGAACGGACTTTGCGGGGCCTTTTATGGTAAAGGCATCACGCCTTCGCAACGCGAAGTCAATCAAGGCGTATTTGTGCGTGTTTGTGTGCCTAGCAACCAAGGCCGTCCACTTGGAACTCGTGGCCGACCTCACTACGGAGGCTTTCTTAGCAGCTTTAGATAGATTTGTGTCGCGAAGAGGGCGACCAGCGCTGATCAGGTCGGACTGTGGTACCAACTTTAAGGGCGCTGATCGATGTATGAAAGAAATTATAACGTTTTTATCGGAAAACGAGGAAGCTATCGGCACGAGCCTCTCCCGTCAGGGCATTAACTGGGTGTTCGATCCACCAGGATGCCCCCACTGGGGTGGTATATTTGAAGCGGTTGTAAAGTCCGCTAAGACGCATTTGATGCGCGTTATAGGTTTAACGATATTAACCTTTGAGGAGCTAGCGACCGTGTTTTGTAAAATTGAGGCCGTTCTCAATTCACGTCCTTTGTGTCCGCTTAGCTCAGATCCGAATGATCTGGAGGCCCTGACACCAGGGCATTTCTTAATTGACCGACCACTTAACGCCTTGCCAGAATACCCCTACACAGAGGTCAGTAGCAATCGTTTGACGCGTTATGAGTTGCTGCAGCAAATGTCTCAGAATTTTTGGAAGCGATGGTCGCTTGAGTATTTGCACATTCTGCAGCAACGCCTTAAGTGGACGGACAGAACTGAACCCCCTCGCATCGGAGATCTCGTTCTGGTTAAGGATGCCAACCTGCCGCCACTGCGATGGCGCAGAGGGCGCATTCTCAACTTGTTCCCAGGTAGTGATGGCACTCCTCGAGTCGCGACAGTTCAGGTAGGGGATTCAGTTCTTAAGCGAGCAATAGCAACGCTATCTCGTCTCCCCAGTAGTGAATAGGCCTAAGGGATTCGGCCTAGGGCGGGTGAATGTTTAATTTAGCGTTGCTATGCTGGGGTAAGTTAGGTATTAATGACGGTCTATGAATGCGCCGCGATTTCGCACGCATCGCTCTGGGCATATGTTGTCCCTTTCTCGCTCGCGGGGCGAGGGTGGCGGCGTGCGCGCGGGCCGCCTGGTAGGCCAAGCGGTGATTTCTGCACCGCACTACCAGTCACTCAAAACCGTTCGGACGAGAACGTATTGTGTTTTGTACGGATTTCCCGCCACGCGTTTTGTGATGCCGCGTGTAATGGACGATTCAATTTGAGATCGCGCGTGTTGATGCATCGTATTATTGCGGTTCTCCTGGGTTATACTAGAATACCAGGCTTAGTGATTGTTGGATGTCTCGACGTCTTCCACGTGAGCGTCGCGTTGAATAGGCATCAAGTGGCCATATCGGCTCGCGTTTTGTACGGCCCTAATTCGTGTTGGGTCACGCGTAATGACTAATATCAAAGTGAAATACGAACAGAAGCTGTGAGTGGTTTGAAGTGAATAACGCGCCAAGGCTGTAGTGGAATGCTGGGTGTCGATATCTTTTCCACCCAGCCCTGTAAGTACCCACGGAATTCCTATTTGATCCATTCCCTGTACTTCCTTTCTCCGTTGGGTATTTTATGCATTTGCGCCGGCGACGTGACTGTAAGTGTGAAACCTGGTTGTTTTAGTATAAAACTGTTTCTTCGTGTTAATGGTGTGTTCCCTTTAGTCATATTTGTTGTACCATATCATTGTGACTCCTTAGTACGAATTGCGGAATTCGTGGGGTGATATAATTTGGAGGTACTTACTTATAATCTAGTGCTAATACGTGTGACGTAACGCCAGATCGGCAGACGGTATTTACTACCGACTTGAGTTATGTAAGGGTTGGAACACATCATTTGCCAATTTCAATCAACTTAGTTAATTAAGTTAAATAGATTTAGGTTCACGTTTAATTCATAGTATGCGCTGCTATATTGTGCAGCGTACATGCTATTTAGCGCTGCGTAACGCAGCCATTGTCTGCCTCCAGTTGAACTCCTGGTATTTTGTTCGAAATTTACCTGTGTAAATCGCTTCCACTGCGGGAGTTTAGCTTGGAATTAGACATCCAAGTTTCCAAATCTTAACACTTTGATTTGAAACATTAACTCTTAAGTTTAATATAACATGACAAGACTTTTATTTGGCAAAATAAAAATAATTTTCATATTTTAGCATAATACAACAATCTAATTAACATCATTTGTTAACATTAAAATAGGACAAGACTTTATTTGGCAAATCAAACATAATTTGAGCATAAAACAGCAGTCAACGCAGAGTGAGGCAATCATTAATTAATTAAATGTAATACCTGGAGAGATGTATGGCATTAAACTTTCCCCTTTCTTCTTCTGTGTTTGGATCCTGTATTATATACACATTTTCAAATGGTATAGCTGCAATTTTATACGGTCCTTCATAAAGTAAATCAAATTTACTTGTTTCACCATAATAAGCCCGAGATACATTCCATCTCTTTAACTTAACTAGATCTCCAATTTGAAACTTGACTAGTTTGTGAATTTTGATCTTCTTAACTTGCTTTGGTTCTCCAAGTTGTGTCTGACTTGTTCCCTGATCTTATGAACATCTTGAGCTCCTCTAGGCAAGTTCAAATACTTATCAAAGGTCAATTTAATTGGTTTGCCATACATAATTTGACATGGTGTGAAACCCGTACTATCATGAGTAGTATTGTTATATAACTCTTCTATCTCAGGCAACACTGTAGCCCAGCTTCCATGTTTTTCGTGACAGTATGCCCGGAACATGCGCCCAAGTTCCTTATTCACTCTTTCAGTTGTGTTCGGTCGGGGGTTTTTTACTGTAGTGTGTAATATTTTTACATTCATTTTATTGAAGTAATCATTCCAAAGTTTACTAATGAACTGAGGTCCATTATCTGTCATAATCGCTTTAGGATGAATAATTTCTAGAAACAATTTCATTTTATCAATGACTGTTTTTGAAGTTGCATTCCTCATTGGATACATTTTTGCGAATTTACTGAAGGTATCCTGAACTAATAATTTAATAATAATTTATTTAATAATAATAATAATTTATTTATTTCCTCAACAAACAAGATACAGTACAGATAAGAATATAGGACATAGTGTACAGACATTGTTTGCAGAGGCTGGTACCTAAACTAGGAAAACCCTGTGCTATAGGAAACCAGGCCTCCACCTCCAGAATTTAGTTGCAAAGCATCAAGTTAGGACGAGGTTACTAACTTCTTAACACATAAAAAGGTAGCCTAGCATGCAATGATCTAAACTAGTTTTTTTTTTATTACAAATTGAAATAAATGAGTAACAAGTAAATGCATTTGTAACGTGCGAGCGTAGAGGGGCGCAATACTATGTATAAGAGTGTGTGTGTGTATGTGTGTGTGAGTGTGTGTGTGCGTGGGTGTATGTTAGTTTAGTTAGCATACATTCATACATAAGAACATAAGTGTGTGCGTGTTGAAATAAATAAATAAATAACAATAATAATATCAGTTGTTCGTTCCAGTCAGCCCTGCGTATAGTAAATATACTTGGGATCGGTACCTAAAACAGATGAACAAAAACTGTTGACCACTGAACTGGAAGCGAGGAGAAAGGAAAAAACAACTAGGAAACTACAAGAAGGAGGTCTTCCACTTCCTCATAGCTTAACGAGAGTAACCATTTCGTTACCACTTTTTTGCACTGAAACTTCGTCAACGGATATATGTTTAATAATTTATTACATTTCCTGTACAGAATATAGCCTAAATAAATGAAAAATCGTGTCGCAAAAGTAGTTCGACAAATACTAGGGCAGACAAGGTCTTGCCGTCTCTGATTTTGCACCATGGAGGGGTCATACACAATCATTGAATGCTTGTAGAGAATTGTGTATATGACATAAAGCTTACGTACAGAAAGAACTTGCCATTCATTAAATAATTCGACTGTGGGGTACAGAAATGGGCGAAACGTTGCAACTTTCAGCACTGCTCTTTGGGCAGTTTCTAATCTCTTTAGGGTGGTTTTGGCTGCACCACCCCAGCTTGTAATGCAATACGTTAGCAGACTCTGGCAGACCGCAAAATAGACCATCTTTATAATATCAAAATCTGCCATTTGGCGAAGGCACTTGAATACAAAAATCAGTTTTCTAATCCTCGTTGAGACCAGTGCTATATGGCTTTTGAAATTGAGACACTTATCTAGTTGAACGCCAAGGCATCTGATGGTATCAACACTGGTCAACTGAAGGCATGAGCAGGGTGATGTTGTATTGTTACCTGAACAGGAATGGACGGTAAGAGTTGGAACAATAGCAGGAAAAGACGATTCACGAGTACCAAACATCATGAATTTTGTTTTGTCAGCATTAATTGTCAACAAATTAGTACTAAGCCACTGAAGAGCCACACTAAGTCCGTCTTGAGCGCACTGAAATACGCCATCCCAGGAATCAGCTTGGAATGTCAACGTCGTGTCGTCAGCAAAAGATATAATCTGACCTTTTGGACCCAAGATACTACCAGTAAAATTAAAAGAAATCTCTATGTTCAATATAAAATTAAGGGCAACAAATGTAAGCAAAGTACATACAAAAACTATACAACTATATTAAAACGGTGTACACGAACTTCTATCAGACTCTCAAATCAAAAAACGATAATGAATTCGGAAAATAAATGCAAAGGAGCATGGAAAATAATAAAGAATTGTTCAGGCGAATCTAACAATCCTCCACATGAAATAACCACTATATTAGTAAATAGTGTGGAACTAAATGATTCTTTGAAAATTGCCTCTAATTTCAATGATCACTTCATCGATACTCTACCAAAATCAAATCATACAGAATGTAGAGAGGCAGTTAAAAACATACTACCATGTTACAAGACTTTTTATGCAACTCCAGTCACCGAGTTAGAGTTGCTGGCGATCATATCTCAGCTTAAGAATACAAATGCAGTGGGATATGATGGATTAAGCAGTAAAATTATAAAACTATCACGCTTTCATATCGTCCGCCCCCTACAACACATCATAAACTTATCGCTTGAACAAGGCAGATTTCCAACACCATTGAAAGTCTCGATTATTAAGCCTGTATATAAGAATAAAGGTCAAAAAACAGACATGACTAATTATAGACCGATTACTCTGATTCCTATTTTCGCCAAGATAGTAGAGCGAGCCATGTACAACCGGCTTATTAATTTCTCGGAAAAGTATAATTTAATTGCTGAAGAGCAGAACGGTTTTCGAAGAGGCAGATCGACTAATACTGCAATCTATCAATTGATGGAAACCGTCCACAATTGTATTGATAAACGCATTCATGTTTCAGCGGTACAAACCGACATGTCCAAAGCTTTCGATTGTGTAGAGCACAGCGTTCTTCTGGGTAAACTAGAAAAGTACGGTGTCAGAGGGAATATTTCAGACTGGTTTGCTACTTATCTTAAAGATAGGGTGCAATGTGTGGAAATTAATGGCCTATGTAGAAAAACTAATACTTTTCTTTCCAATAAATCGACATATAGAGTCAATGGTAGAGGTGTTCCGCAAGGTACTATTCTTGGGCCTCTACTATTTCTATTTTATATTAATGACCTCCCCAAAGCTACTCAGACAGATATGGTATTGTTTGCTGATGACAGCACTGCCATTGTAGAGTCTTGCTCCTCAAAAATGTGCGAAGATAAAATTAAGAGTTGTTTGGAAGATATCATGAAATGGATGAAGGTTAATGGACTAAGCATGAATCTGGCTAAAACAAGCATTATGCAATTTCACTCATTCTGTAGAAAACCACTGAACTTTACTATGGAATGCAATGGATGCGTAGTAGATCAGGTTTCATCAACGAAGTTCCTTGGAATGACGTTAGATAGTAACTGTAGCTGGAAACTTCACGTTGAAAGTGTTTGCAATAAACTGGCAAGATTTATATACCCTCTAAGGCGCATTGCCTACAGTACTTCAATAGAGGCAGCGCTTATGGCTTACTTTGGCTATGTCCAATCAGTTTTGGTCTATGGCCTGATTTTTTGGGGCAACTCTACGGATGCTCCCCAGGCTTTTATTGCACAAAAACGTTGTGTAAGAGCCCTAGAAGGTCTAGCCCAAATCAATTCTTGCAAACCACTGTTTGGAAAATATAAAATCTTACCACTCCCTTGTCTCTATGTCAAGGAGTCAGCCATGTTTGTTAAGAAAAATATATCTCTCTACGAATCCAAACGAAATATTAATAGAAACCTTAGAGGCAATAATAAACTAATACACTCTGGTAAGCATCTATCCGAGTTTTATCATAAAAGTATTTTTTATATGGCTGTTAAAATCTATAACTGTATTCCAGACGAGTTTAAAGAGCTTAACGTTAATGAATTTAAGTCTAAACTCAACTCATGGCTGCAGGCAAGAATGTTTTATAGTGTTAAGGACTTTCTTCTTAATCGTGGTAAATTGTAATAATAATAAATAATATAATTGAACAATCGCACAAAAAAATTATAATATAAATTATTAATATAAATTGTTGACATTTTACTGATTTTATGTTCACTGACTTATTTTTAATTTATTATTTGTTGACATTGTTTTAAAATGTAATTTGAAAGACTGGTCTAGGCCTAATAAATGGAATATTATAGATACACGCTCTCATATTATAATTCTAGGTTTTATTTAGCGGTTTTATTTAATAATTTATGTTTTGATAATTATTAGTATTTTAATCCAAATTTATATTGCCTTTTGATATTGTATACCTAATTAGGTAGCTATAATGAAACTTATTATAATTTAAGGGCGTCTTAGTGTGAAAAATGTCGAATCGACCTATTTTTGGTTGAGTTTTAAAGCATCATATATTATTTTATTTGAACCAGAAAAAATATATGTTGTTGTTTATGAACAGTTCTTGATTATTTAATGGACAAAAACACGATATCTATAACTTTTCTCGATCATAAAAAAATGCGAAGATACGTAAGTTTATGACAATTTTTCAAGTATTACTCAAAGATTATTAACACTAAAAAAAATTAAAATATGCCAAAATGTAGGAAATTACAAGATGTAAATAAAATAATGGATAGATTTTTTAAATAGTTTTTTGTGATTTTTTGAAACCCCATTATTCCCATTATATAACCAAACGACGCGCGCGCTGCGCTTCAGACGCCCGCCGGGCATCATCGGAGCAGGACCTATGCCAATTTTTCGACCGCGGCGTTCCGCAACCTGCTTTTTTCATCTTGTCGCGTAATATTAATAAGATATGAATTTTCTGACATCAAATGTGTTGGCTAGAAGAGATCTCTTCTTAAGAGATAAGCTCGCCTTTGCTACTAAGTTTTAAATAAGTGTTGTATATTTTTGACTGTAAATATTTTGTGAATGTGTAAATATTTCGTTAATTTATTGTAAATAAACGTGTACATAGTCTGTAAATAAGTACAAATGGGAAATAAAAATAAATACAAGAGGGTACCTATATGTCAAAAGCGAAAAGACCGGCAAACAATATCGTAAGTATCTGAACATAATTCTAACCAATTTTTGACCTACCAAAGTAACTACCAACTATGAAGTAAGTATGTATAGGTATAAATTATAGTGAATAGGTAAGTAGACAAAGAATTGTATAGCTGATCTGGGTAACTAAACCAGAAGCAGTTTTAGGTTTAACAACAACAGACAGTAAAATTAAATAGTATTGCAACCACAGTATCTAACATTGTACCTACCATTTGATCTAGTGTCATTTTATTTATTATGTAGTTCATAAACTGTTGCCATGTTAAAAGTAAACATCATAATACATACACAGTAGAAATTAAACCAGTGGTGCAACCACAGTTCAAATCATACGAAGAGAATGTACGATTTTACATAATGTAATTTTATTATTTATTAGTGAGCCATGCTATAAGTAATTATCAAGTACATACACAGTAAAACAAAATCAGTAGTGCAACCACTGAATTTGTTTGTAATGTAATAGTATATTTAATTAGACGGTAAATATTGTACCGATAACCTTGGACTTCTAATCCTTGCAGTGCTTCAATACTAAGAGACAAAGGTATTAGACATGCAAACAAATTACTAGGTACTGAAAAGTAAGTATAATTTAGTGAAACAGAAAAGGTAAGCCTGTTCAAGATTAGTGTACTTTTGATAAAAACGTTCCAGGACTTCAAGCCGTCATGACGATGACCAACTTTCTCTGCAAGTTCTGGAGTCACATACGTCTCCAAAACAACATAGTCAAACATATCGCAAACTGCGAGGTTGTCCAATCCTACGTTTATCTGGGAGCGCTGATTTCCAACAACGGCGGTTGCATAGACGAGGTAAAAAGACGTATGGCGATAACTAGATCCACTATGAGCAAGCTTCATAAGGTTTGGAAAATCGCAATATCACGAAAGCCACCAAAACACGACTCGTGAGAGCACTCATATTCCCCGTGTTCCTCTATGCTGCAGAGACGTGGACTTTGCGGGAAATTGAAAAGAAGAAGATAGACGCACTGGAAATATGGTGCTGGAGGCGAATGCTTAGAATATCATCGATAGAATTCCCCACCAATGACTCCATTCTCAAGGAACTCGGCCTCTCCTCCATCGTGCAAGCTCGCATCCTTACATTCTTTGGACACGTCGCCCGACGCGGGGACATATCTATCGAGCGGCTCGTGGTCCAAGGGAAGGTCGAGGGTGCGCGCCCTCGAGGAAGATCAGACGGACCAAATTAAAGCTGCTACACAAGAAGGTTCCGTGACGGAGTGCACCAGAAAAGCAGTCATCCGTGAGGAATGGCGACGGATTGTAAAGCGTGCCACCAACCCGGATTGACGACCACGTCCGCTCTGTTAAGAGTGTATTGATGAAGAAGAAGACATCTCCACGCCAATCAACTCTCCAGTCTAATGAGTAAGTTACGAAAATTAAATGTTTTATTGTTCAGCTAATAAACAGTTGTTTTTTAATATGACTTTGAAAGCATTAATGATATTTTTCATATTTATATATAGATTTTCACTTACTTATACATACATTTTTACTGTAGTTCTATACAGCAGCCTCACCATGTAGCTATTACCTCCCAAGCAGAAAAGGCAAGATAGAAATACGTAAGTTTATAAACAAAAAGTGGAAATGACGATTCTTAATGTTATTTAAATACTGCTCTGTGTGAATATTGATGTTTCAAACATGTTTCAGAGCTTCAAGCATATGTGATGATCAACCCTTATTGCAAGTTATGGACTCCCATACATTTCCACTTCAATAAACTTCTAAATCTCATAAGTAAGTAACGAAAATTCATTCATCAGCCTATTACAGTCCACTGCTTGACGTTGGCTTCCCCCTCGGTACGCCATAAGGCACGATCTCCCGTTTTCGCCATTCAGTCGTTACCAGCCGTCTTTTTATGTCATCGGTCCATCTGGATTCTGGCCGGAGGACGTCTAACGTTACGCTTGCCAAGGCAAGGCCCACTCCCACTTCAGCTTGCTACACTTCCAGAAAATGTCCGTCACTGGTCTTTTTTGCGGATAAGGTAGGTGATGACTGGTAGGACACATTGATCGAACACCATGGTCTTGAGGCATTGTGGCAAAGATGATTCTAGGATATGACGCAGCTTCCCAAATGCCGCCCAGCCCAGCTGCACTCTTCTGGTGCTTTCAACCTCAAAGTTGTCTCTACTCAACTGCAACGTTTGCCCAAAGTACACATACTTCAACAACTTTAAAGGCTACACCTTCGACGGAGACTGGCTTGGGGATGATTCGTTGAGTGAATTTGACTTTTGTTTTGTCCAAGTTCATCCCGAGTCTGTTACGTCTCGAGGCTGCCTTAAGACATGGATAGCATTTTTGCACACACTCTTCACACACACTATATATAATCTAATATTTAATAATTATTTGTCATTGTCCTTCGATTTACATTGTTTCGATGATTATAAGTAACTAATGAAAAATTTCAGATGTACCGACGGTGATGATATTGAGGTGGATATCCCCTGCTAGTAGAAGCGGAAACCAAGGAAGACGAATTTCAAACTGTTACGGGACGCCGCCGACTTGTTGACATCAACCATATTTTAAATGAATTACAGGACAAAGCTCATCATTTATTAAACTGCACATTACATAATACTAACATTATTTAAATTTATATTTAAATAATATTACTATTACTAATTAGTATATAATTCAATAATTAAAAATTAATAATATAAAAACACATCTTCACTGTTAAATTTTATCAATCCTACAATTGTACCAACATATTTTTCCTAAGTAAATTACGTAAACAATAAAATTATTATCTATATCTTGGGGAGTTATTGACCTACTGCCATAGTTTTGTATACTGTAACGCGTGCGCTCGCTGTGGAAGCTGCGCTTGCCGCCCGGTCCGCACCGCAGGGTCAAGTGAGTTCACCGCAGACTAGCTCGCGCGATCTTTTCTACGCGACGGGCGGAAGGCCGTAAATGCCTACTTTTCAGCACTAAGCTGCCCTTAATATGTAAGACCTTGTAAAACTTATAGCAGAACAATAAATTATTTGATTTGATTTGATTTGACCTTGGGGCACTCCATAAACAATTTGTAGGTCGTCACTTAAAACGTCCCCTATCCTGACACACTGCTTACGCTCGGAAAGGTAGCTTTCGAACAGTTTAAGTTAAACACCTCGAACACCAAGGCGCTCAAGTTTTTCTAGTAAAATTGGTATAGAAACCGTATCAAATGCCTTCGCCAGATCGAGAAAAATGGAGAGGCACTTTTTACGTCCGTCTATGTTCCGAACGACAAATTCTACCAGTTTGTTTACTGCATCTGCTGTTGATCTCTTTGAACGGAATCCGTACTGGTTAGACGAGAGGAGATTGTTATTTTCTAAATATGATGTAAGCCTTGAGTTAATAATTCTCTCTAGGATTTTAGAAAGTAAAGGAAGTATAGATATTGGTCGGTAGTTGCTGACGTTATAGCGGTCACCCGATTTGAATATAGGCTTTATTACTGCCTTTTTAAGTATATCTGGGAAAATTCCATATGAGAGGCTAAGTTTACAAATGTGAGTGATAGCAGGTACCAGGAGATTTTTATAACGCTTTAAAAAGCCGGAAGAAATGCCGTCAGAACCTAAAGCACAGTTTGTTTTTAGCCCCATAATAAGCTTTTCAACTTCCGCTTCATCGGTGTCCAGAACTGAAAAAGATTTGACTGAAGAACTTGAGTTTGTAGATTGACACATATTATGATTATTCTGCCGAATTTTCTCTGCTAGGGAACGACCAATATCAGTAAAATAACGATTTACGGCGTTGACTGCAAGGACTGGGGTACTTTCTGATTCGAGCAGTTCAGAAGCATATTCACGTGACGTTGCCATGGAGGTGTTACTCTTTATTACCTTCCACAGCTCTTTGTTATTAAACCGCGCATCGAAGATTTCTTTCTTTTTATATTCGCGCTTTAGATTTTTAAGGATGTTATTACAAAAATTTCTGTATCTACGATAAGTAACCTTTAACACAGCATCATTAGGAGTCCTTTTTAGTTTCATATGCATATTATCTCTATTGCGCATGCACCTAAGAAGACCCAAAGTTATCCAAGGCTTGATAATTGTAGCCCGGCGTGAAACTTTTAGAGTTTTGGTATTAGCAACAAGAGCTTGACTGATAAGATTAACTAGAAGATTAGCTGCTAAGTTTGGGTTGAAGTTTGCCATAATTGAGGTAAAGTCTAGAGAAGCCATGGCAATATCCAAGCCAGGATAATCAATTTTAGAGATAGAAGGAGGGGAGCGTCTAGGCTTGATAAAGTCTAGGCAAAAAAGCAGCGCATCGTGGTCACATTTGGATGAATGTATAATGTACGTTGAATTCAAAAGCTTGGATTTGACCATGACGTGATCTAGACATGTAGTTTTTCGCGTTGGGATAAAATGTGTCGGGAGCATTTCGTGCATGGCAATTAGATTAAGGTAGTCATCCGCGCCATCCTCATTGGCGTCCGGGATTATATTGATATTTAAATCACCTATTATAATTATATTTTTAAACTGCGCCAGAGATCGTAAGATAATGTTGAGAGAACTTAGAAATTGTTGGACATTTCTCTTAAAACAGTAGGGTCGGTAGATAGCTAAAACAGCTGTTTCGTTTCCCAACTTTATAAGCAAACAATTTGTTTCTGGAAAGTTAGGCTCAGAGATAGTATAGGATATTGAATCTCTAACATAAGCAACCACTCCATCATTTTGGTTAAAGTTGTCGGTAGTTATATGAGTTCTATAATTAGGCATAAAGGGGAGATTTCCATGGGACTTGGTAAGCCAACATTCAGTTAGAACTATAAAATCTGGCTCATGTTTAATCCGGGCCAGCGTGGTAGACAGATCATCAAAGTTTTGTGTGATGCTACGTATATTCAAACAGAAGATTTTTAGTAACTTTTGGGGATGTTTAAGTAGTGTAGGAATTTCATCAGCGCGGCATTGAACAGCAACTGAGTTCCCAAAGCTGTCTATGTTGTTGATTAAATTATTCATGTCAGCGAATTTTCAGCCGGAAATTAAATAGTGGATCGAGTAAAGGAGTATCAATTGAGAATATAAATACCGTGACGCACTTCTGTAACTGGGAGTTTGATGATTGTGTGGTGTGTAAGTAGTGGTAAAAATTGTGTGTTTTTATGTAAGTGTGTGTGGAATACAATATGAAGTAAAGAACTGTGTACAAAAATTTAAAGATGCCAAATAACTTCCAAAAAAGTCA
This sequence comes from Tuta absoluta, assembly GCA_027580185.1. NCBI lineage: Eukaryota > Metazoa > Arthropoda > Insecta > Lepidoptera > Gelechiidae > Tuta > Tuta absoluta. Next base: position 530,412 of record JAQAHW010000088.1, on the reverse strand, counting down.
TAATATCCGTTTTTTCTGTCTCAGCTGAACTAATTGCTCTTCACTGCGCACAAGGATTGGTAGCGAACCTTCGGCCTGCTTCAAGTATATATTGCCTCCAGTCGTCCAGCAGAAGGCATATCCCTCCTCAGTTTTGAAGCTCCTAGCTAGGTAAAGTAAGCGTCGGCCCATTGGAGTGAGTAGGTCGGAGACATATATTTCAGTCTGGTTATTCTCCATCCCGAGTATCGACGCCGTCAAATGGTATTCTTCATTATAACGCTGCGTTAAAGCATCCAAGAATTGTCCTTTGGTGTATGTGTTGACAAACTCTATTCCAATAGATGAATTTGCGTGATCTTTATCTTTCCTACTAGGGAGTCGATAGATGTCCCTGTAGTTGGATTGGATTGGCTGGAGACCAAGTGAAGAATGGAAGTTTTCAATATATGAGTATAATTGTTTCTTGGTTTCATTTTTCACTTTAGGGACATTACGTATCTCAACGCTTGTTTTCTTAAGATTTTTCTCAAGAGCTTCACATCTATTTTCAATTTTGGCAACCTGGATACATAGTTGTTTGCAATCCTTTTCTATTCGCTCGATGTCATTCTGGACTATTTTAATTCGCTCTGAGACATCTGTGACCGCTTTTTCAATGTCAGTGTTTGAAGCTTGGATGCGATCGTTTTGGATTTTCAGGGCTCGCATATTTTCTTCGATTTGATTGAAGCGTGACACCTGTCTGGATTCAAATTCAGTAAATATTGCTTTTATGAAGGCCTCGAGCTTTTTGTCCTTTTTTTCATCTACATGAATGTCACTTTGTTTACGTACAGTCACATTCGGACTTTGTTTATGAGATGCTGCGAGCGCCGCTGCCGTCGCCGTCGCTGCAGGCGATGTGCCTGCCACCACTGGCGCCGCTTGTTTAGGAGGAGATCGTTGAACATTCATGGCAAGTGAGGATCGAGTACTAGGGTCGCAGAGGTGACGGAGAGTATATAGACGCGTAGCAATAGCGTAGCACGGCGCGTAGGCGCGTAGCGACGATGTAGCAATTGTCGTAGCGTAGGAACACGTTGGGAGGTCAGCTTTATTTGGTGGGAAGCGGCGATTTGGAACAAACCCGCTTTCCGTCCAATATAAGTAGAACTCTTGGTCCAGCAATAGGGGCAGCTCAACGAGTTATTATTATGCTGTGTTTCACTCACTCATATGGGCTCCGCGTTGTATGGTGGTTGATTGTCCACTAGCAGGGATGTGTGAGTGTACGATTATGAATACACACACTAAAACTGGTAGCACAATGCGTATCGTCTTCGAGTAAGCTTCTCACGATTTCTGCGCTCCTATTTTTGTTGCGGTAATTAAATGAAGCAAATTGAAATTAAATTAATTTAAATTAACTAGCGCGGTTTCTTATTGACACGTCTGCTGGCTGCAGATATCCGGAGGGGAGAGGACTAACTACAAGTATATATTGGTAAGCACACCTACCCTTAGGTAAAACGTTTTCTGTTCATCTATTCCCCAATTCCATCTCTTCCCTTTCTTCAATAATTCACAAAGAGGTATTATGCTAGCATTATACCTCGGAATGAATCGTCGATAAAAATTACAGAGTCCCAAGAAAGCCCTTACATGTTTTACTTTCTTTGGCGTTGGGAATTCTTTAATGGCCTTCAATTTATCAGGATCAGTTCGGATACCATCCGTAGCAATTACAAAACCCAGCATTTTCACTTCCTTGCAACCGAATTCGCATTTCTGTAAGTTGCACGTAAGACCCGCTTTGCTCAATCTTTCTAAAACTCGTTCAATATGTTCTAGATGGTCTTTAAATGAACCCTTCGTAATAATTGCAAGATCATCTAGGTAATTGACACAGAACTCTCTAATGTCTGGACCTAAGATCTTGTCCATCGCACGACTGAAACTTCCCACGGATGTTTTTAATCCTTGTGGAAGCACATTGTATACATAGGACTTCCCATTAATAGTACATTGTTGTCGAGGTATGGAAAATAAGACTTTGCTGGACGAGTATAGTTTGAAGTCCGAGCCGCAGGCGAGGACTTCAATTATACAAGTCAAGCAAAGTAATTTTCCCCGAGGCTTACATAGTGCTTTTCTCAAAAAAAGGCTAGGAAATGAAAGATTGTACTTCTTAAAACAGTTAGCTAGCGACCACAATACAACGAAACAAATAAAAATTTACAATTTTCCCACCAATTGTAATTTTTTAAAATAAATTCGCCTGTAAGGCACAGTATTACGTAATATTCAGCCATACTAAATGTTTAGTTCATTCTTTTCTTTTTTAATTCTGGTCAGGCAAGGGTCTTCACATCATACAGCCTCGTCTTTAGTTACCTGTTTCATACAAAATTACGTTCCGTTTCTATGAGAGTCATCGAGATAATTTTGAAATCAAATTATGTGGGTTTAGCGTATAACGAATTTATCTTAATGGACACCAGCAAAGGATTTCCATACAACTTTGCTGGCGTGATCTGAGACGTGACAAACAATGTGAAACTTCGCGGTTTCTTTTTTTAAAGAAATGAACACATTTCCAAGCATGTTTGAGAAAAAGTAAATCCAGTGTATTTCCTGCCCTGAACATTTATAGGTATTTGAAAGTATGCGTTATTTAAATCAATAGTTGTTATGAAATTCGCTCCGTGAAATGAATTTAGAACATCGATTTGCATCGGTGGCTTTTCGGTCTCCGCCACCATATATTTATTTATTCCTCTGGCATCAAGTAGGACTCTGATAGAGCCGTCTTTCTTTAACGCAAACGTTAATGGACTGGAATATGGAGTAGATGCCCTCGTTATAATTCCCATCTCTTCCATTTCTTTCAGCTTTTGTTCCATTTTCTCTGTATATGCATATGGAACCGGATAACTCCTTTTGACAATAGGAGTATTATCGAGCATGATAATTTCATGTTCGTAACAGTTGCACCTCCCAAGTTTAGTCGAAAATAGTTTACCAAACTTCTTTAACAATTTCACCAATCTTGTTTTTCCTTTACTTCCAATGTTGGAACCCACTTTTATTTCATCTTCAAAGGAATTGCTTCTTTCCACCTCCACTTCCGGTTCGATCGAGTTAATTGCAACCGGCTCTATGAAAGGAACAAAATGTTCTCTATTGTCTTTCTCGAAATTAATCCCTTTGTCGTTACGGCATTGAATATTGATTTTATTTGTCAACATAAAATCATATCCTAGGATCATCGGTCGTACTAATCCAGGGATAATTAAGAACGGTGCGTCAAAAGCTAGTTCTTTGGTTAATCGAACATTTAAGTTGATTTGACGGTTTACTTTTGAGGATCTTTGTCCCACAGCCCCTCGTACTTGGAACCCTTTGACCGGAATCATGGGTAACTTGTCATTTTTAGACATAAACTCTTTAAAGAAGTCCTCGTTTATGCATGTTACATCTGAGCCTGAATCAACCATTGCTCGAACCTCAAGCCCTTCACAATTAACCATGATATCAGGCCTAGATGTGGACATTAACTCCCTTACCTTTTGGTCTTCATCAAATACTGTATTGATTTGATTATCAATAACTGCTTTTTCGGCTAAAAGCAACTCAAATCGTGTTTGCACTAACTCCGTTATATTCTCCAAAATATTAACAAAACCAATGCCTGCTCGACCCTGTTGTATCTTTACCTCAACAGGTCTTAATATTCCTTGCATAGTTTTACCCAACGGCTCTCCAGGTTTCCATCCAGACCTTTTCATTATTCTTAACGCTATAGAATTACACCCCACGTCTTTGTTGACCGCTGCTAAATGTTCGGGGTTGTTACATTTAGCACTTAGGCGTTTCCCGACTCGCTCACTTTGGGCACTTCCACTTCTACGACCGCCGCTGTTGCAACTGCAGGACGATCGCCTCCAGCGTCTTTCTTTGATTGACCCATCTCAGGTTTCTTCCATTCCTGATAGCGTCTGAAGTGCTTCTTAAAAGGCCTTCTTTCTTCGTCTCTCGCCTCTGCTGGCGCTGACCGCTTATTTTCCTTGCTGCTCTCTCCAGCATAGTTATTTATGTTGTCCAATTGGCGTTGGAACTCAGTGGCAGCTAGTATTGTGTCGCTCCTGGACAATGCCCACAATTGCTGCACATTTGGCGGATAGTGACGCATAATATCAGCAATCAATTGTTTGACTGGAATCGTAAACTGCAACAGGTTTACTTGTCCAGCCAATTCCAGAAAGTGCTCCAACATCGTGGGGGTTTTATGGCTATCCCAACGGTTGCTTACTATTTCTCTACGCACTTTATTTTGCTCGACCTCACCCCAGTAGGTCTCAAGGAAATCACTCTTGAAATCCTGAAATGTAATCCATCGGTCCTAGTATATGCGTGACCAATCTCGTGCTTGATCCAATAAGCACTCTTGAACTATGTCTAGTTCTTTATGTTCCAAGGTGTGTCCAGGTATTTTCCTCAAATATGCGGTTAGATCTTCCAAAAAGGTCACAGGGTGTATTTTGTTTCCTGCTTTTGTTCGGTAGTTATGTCCGCCGAATCTTGGCCTTTCCTGATTGAGATTTGTAATTGAATATACAATTCTCTTGTCCAGCACCTCGGGGATAGGTGTTGACTCTTTTGTGGAGTCACTGTTGTTTGCTTGGTTTGACACCAAGGCCTTCTGCGCCTGGGAGGTCCTTTTAACCTCCCTTCCAAGCTCATTGAGCTTCGCATCAATATTTTTGGTATGCTTATTGATTAGTTTTACCAAAATGGCAAACTCCTTAGACGGTTGAGGTTGTTCGACGTCCTCATCCGTCTGTTCATTACTGCGTTTTACTCTCTTCGACTTTCTACGCTTTTTCGGGGGCTCATATTCCCCTTGCCCCCTCTCTTCTTCCTGACGCTCTTCGTCACTCATCCTTCTCCCTTTGGTCACTGTTTATTTATTTAATGTAATTCACTGTCCTATTTCAGTTTTGTTTATTCACTTCGTTTTTTTCTATAATAATCGCTTATTTCATCTATTTATAGCACTTTAAATCACTGTTATTTAAGGTTCTCTTGCTCTTGCAATCGCGTCTGTTCGCAACTTCTATTCGCTCTCTCTTCGAATCTGTAACAATAGAAACATTATTATAATAATGATCTAATGGCAAGTAAGGTCGCTCATCCATTTTCACGGACAGCAAATTGTAGGCCGTAGCCTACTCTTATAGTGTTGAGATGCTTTATAAATTTTTGGGTAGTGTAAGACTTGTGATAAAGTTGTTGTGGTCCGTAGGTATATGAAATATCATTATCCCATATCCTGGTCACGGCACCAAATTGTAACTGAACCTTATCCTCCATAAAATATAAAATAATAGATTTTAATTTCTTATGTGACTCCAGACCCCAGTCCAAGATATCTCACCCAGTCCAGGCTGGTTAAGTCTGTAGGGCGCAGATCGCTTTCACGATAACTGACACTCAGAGAAACATTCAAAGCAAAGGTTTCACTAACGTCTTAGCTCAAATGCAATAAAATCTCAATTTCACTCGGATAGAGAGAGAATTCCACTGTATAATAACGTTCGGATGAAAAACCCAAACTGCTTTTTGATATACTAATCAAAGACAAATGATACAATCACTCGCTTGATTTTCTATCTTTAAACAACCCTCTCCCAGTACAGCATCCCCAGATGCCATACCTGCAGGATCCCTCCGTTTCACCAAAATGCCATCGGTTGCTTACAGGACTCTGTAAGTTATGAACGTCTCCGTTCATGTGCAGTTGGTTGCAAGCCAAACAGTCTACTTCATCGGTCAGACGAAAATAGAACTCCGATACCTCGTATATAGTCCTTTAGACTTATCAGAATTCTATTGTAGTACTGTTTCATCATTAGTTAGTTTTCTTGGATAATATCCATAACTTTACAGTTCCAGTTAGCCAAATACCTTGGTTGTCACACAGACAGGCCGGATTCCCAGCGGTATTCTAAAGAGTCATACAGTTACTATCTGTCACACAGACAGGACCAGTAACCCGGTCGTAATGCGTTCGAGTGGTTGCAGTTTAATTCATTCTTAAGCTAACAAAGTGCTTTTGGGCATGCCATGGACTGGCAGCACTTGTTTATATACTTATTTCATTACTCCATAGAGTTTTGACCTGCAACCTAGGTCGTCTTGCGTTCGATCTCTTTCATAGATAAATGGTTAGTACTAGCAGTATTAAGCTGCGATAAAGTTAATTCAATTATCAGATGCGGCAGCCACACAGACAGACCAATAAACCGACTAATCAGTTAGCCTGGCTGAAGTACTCCGTACAAATTTGACATAAGCAGGAGGGGTCTTACAACCACTATCGTTCCACGACTACCACCCCTTTCAGCGATTTATTAGATACCTGCGAGGATTGTTATGCTTTCGCCCCTCTCTTCTGCATCTTCGCTTCATGGAATGCACCGTTTCACTCCTATCAGCCATCATATACCTAGAGTCATGTTTATCAGCTGCATCTGATTTGGGGTTCAGTGTCATCCCCCCTATGTCAGTTTCATAAATGAAATAGACTTGAATTACTTTATTATTTTATACTCCTTAGAGTGACCAGCAACATTGGTCGTATTGCGTTCGAGTGCAGTTACCCAACACAATTTTACAGTTACCCAACACAATTACTGAGTGTCAGGGACTAAAATCAATGACACACAATGTGTTAAAACGGAAACCTACCGGCACCACTATTAACTATACAGAGGTAAGCATTACCATTTGTATGTACTTATTACTTACCATTTCATAATAGGTAACTTTTTTAACAAACTTGACATGTTATGTGTTAAAATATATATTATTTATCCTTTACAGTTACTAGACAAAGTCACCAAATGTGAAGAACAACAATCTGTTTCCCACAATTTGTTAAAAATAAAACCTACCTGCATCACTGTTAACTATGCAGAGGTAAACGCAATGTTTTTCATAGAAAATTTGTTAAATTTTGTATGACATTAAAAAAATTTATAAGTGCAAAGAAGTAGCCTTAAAAAATACATTTTCTTTTATAGTTACCAGATAAATTAATTGAGCGCGAGGAGCAAATACCTGCTTTTCACATAGCAGTAGAAGAAAAGGCTGTGTGCATCACTTCTAGCTGTACAGATGTAAGTGTGATATTTAAAATTTCAGTAAAAAACTTTAATAGTAGGTTGTCAGCCTGTTGCCTGAACTTGCGTGGTACGAGCCATCGAGTCCGTTAGTCGCCACTTACGACGCCCGCCGGAAAGAAGTGGGGTGATGATTGCTATTTCAAGCCAGCATTACACTGCACATTTGATGACCCAACTGCTTCAGCAGGAGCGATCTATTAAATATTTTTTTAACAATACTATTTTTTCACGTTTACAGTTATCTGCTCAAATTGACGAGGGAGTGAAGCCTATCTGTAGCACTTCTAAGTACAGAGAGGTAAGTGTGTTATATTCTAAATTGTTGTAAGCGGTACTAAAAACTATGGATGTGATGGTTGGAAAGAAATCTTGAAACACATCCATCAAAAGGTATCTGGTAAATATTTATCATGAAAGGCATCGGGCGACTATATTCTTTTTTAGGGTTCCGTACCCAAAAGGTAAAGAGAAGACCTTTATGTGAGACATCACAGTCTTAAATTATTAATTTTTATTTTCAGGAAAATGCACCTGAAGTTATTCAGAAATTAAAGACAAAATATGAAGAGCAAAAGAAAAAAATTAAAAGATTGAACGAAAAAGTCAGAAGACAAACAAAGAAAATAGCAGATTTTAAAAATGTTATGAAGGATTTAAGAGAGAAAAACTACGTAAATGAAGATTATACGGCTCTGTTGGAGCAGTGTGCAGGCCCCAAAGATTTTCTGAAAAGACAAATTGCTAAGTCAGTAGGATTGCCCGTGGCAAAGCAATATAGTGAAGACGTCCGAAAGTTTGCACTTACACTTCACTTTTTATCTCCAAAGGCCTACAATTTCATACGTCGTACAAATAATACTTGTTTGCCTCACACAAGAAAATTAAGTAGATGGTACCAGAACATCAATGCAGAGCCAGGGTTTTGTACAGAGGCTTTTGATGCATTAAAACTCAAGGCTCAAAGTAGTGAGATGCCAGTGCTTTGTGCCTTAGTTTTAGATGAAATGGTCATAAGGAAATCTCTTTCTTGGGATCCCCAAACAAAAACATATTACGTAAGAGTAAACGTCGGCACTGATTGCGACATGGACTCACTCGAAATAGCCAATGAGGCTCTAGTATTACTGCTGACATGCATTAATGGAAGTTGGAAGTTGCCTGTGGGTTACTTTTTTATTACGGCTCTGTCTGGGGAGCAAAAAGCAGTGCTTGTAAGAATATGCATTTATAAATGCGAAGAAGTTGGCGTCAAAGTTGTAAGCCTAACGTCCGATGGTCCAGCTGCAAATTTCAGCATGTTCTCAGCATTAAAATGCAATTTCAGTGCAAGCCTAACCGCATTCACCTACAATAACAGCATCGTTCATGCTTTTATTGATCCCTGCCATCAATGATATCAAACTAGTCCGAAATGCTTTCGGCGAATTGAGGGTTTTTTATGACATGCATGGCAGGAAGATCGACTACATATACCTGGAACATCTGCTAAATTTGCAGGAAGGCGCTGGTCTGCACATAGCAACAAAACTAACAAAAGCACATAAAATTATCAAAAACAGAAAATGAAAGTGGCAGATGCCTTGGAGCATTGTGCTGAGTTGAATTTACCCGAATTTCAAGGCGCTGAAGGAACGATAAGCTTTATTAGGCTGATAAACAGCATCTTTGATGTTTTAAATAGCCGCTCCATCAGACCTCCAGGGTGAAAAAAAGCAATATTTTCAGGAAATATCGGTTTGGTTAAAGCCCTATTTGAGAGTGCGATTAGCTACCTCAAAAATCTGTCACTGCCATCCGGACAAAAAGTCATTGATTCTAGACGAAAAACAGGATTTTTAGGGCTCATAATTGATATGATAAGTGCCGTTGAACTTTATAAATATTTGGTTGACGACACTAAGGTCCTTATTAATATACTTACCTGCAGCAGTAAGACAAACCCAGTTACCGCAATCAACGAATTGACGGATAAAAACTCATTTGTTGAATTGCCTGAAGATGACAGTGAGTTGTTTCATAAATATGTTCACTGCATGTTCAACAACTTACCAAATTATCTTGAAAGAGTGGTAACTTACATTGCCGGTTTTATATCAAGAAAACTAACAAGAGCTCTGAAGTGTGATATCTGCGCTTCCTTATTAATCGGAGATGCTACTACGTATCAAAAAAGCTTGATAAGTAAAAAAAATAGGGGCGGGTTGATTTACCCATCAACTGACGTTGTGACCACACTCATGAAGGTGGAAAAAATCCTGAAAGGAATATTTAAAAAACATATCGGGGCTGAACGTTATTATCTACATGCGTTTAGATTTTTTATGGAGCACTTTGACCAAGCAAACTTGTTCAAATCGAGCTTCGAGCACGATGTTACGCACAGGATTTTATTGATTAAATCAATAATACAAACATATATGGATTTAAGGTACAAATATTTTGGCAAAAAAACAACCAAAAAACTTTCGTTTCGCAATTACTTCAATAAAATCTTGTTATTCCGCAATAAGTAATTTGTCATCAAACGACCCCATGACAGTAACAGTGAACTATTTATTGGACAGCATTTTGCCTAATTGTACATATTGTTATGACTATGATTGAAAGCGCCGGTTCACTTCTCTGAATCATCCATTTCATTAACTCGTCCATAGGTTTTGAACCGGTATGCATTCAGGATAGTGCCTGGTCCCGGTGGCCGCTTGATTAGTATGTATAGTTACTTTACCTATGTAAAAAGTTTTCTCTAAAAGCTCGTGTCTAATCACCATTTAAATAATGCGAAGAACGGTACACGATTGAACAGTGGTACTAGTTGTATAAACTTTATAAAAACAGCAATGTACGCTCGCTCAATGTGCTTTAATTTGATTATTTTGTAAATATTGTATATAATGTTCCGCCCGAAGTCTAATACTTTGTCGGCAACAATAGACCTTGTTACCAAAATAAAAATGCAAATTGATGAAAGGGCAATAGCTGTGGGTATTTTTATAGATCTAAAAAAAGCCTTTGATACGGTGAGCCACCAAATTCTATTGCAAAAGTTGGCTGACATTGGCATCGTTGGTAAAGCGTTCAAAATTTTGGAATTGTATCTTTCGGAAAGACACCAATTGGTCAAAATCAAAGAGCATCAAAGTAGTAGTTCGCTCATTACTTGTGGCGTACCCCAGGGATCAATCTTGGGGCCCCTCTTATTTTTAATCTACATCAACAATATTAGTGAAATAGGCCTAGAAGGTGAAATTACCCTATATGCTGATGATACTAGTCTGTTTTATTTTGGAAAGTTCATAAATGAAATTATTGTTTGGGCGCAGAATGGTCTTGAAAAGCTTTCTAAATGGTTTCAATCAAATCTGCTGACAATAAATACGAGCAAAACAAAATACATTATATTTATAGCAAAAAACAAAAAAGTTGAAAATCACGTCCCACTTACAATCAATGATGTACCGTTACAGAAAGCATATGAAGAGAAGTATTTAGGCTTAATACTGGATAGTCAACTAACGTGGAAACCGCATCTCGAAAAGGTCAAAAATAAACTGTCAGCCTTAAAGGGTGTAGTGCGAAACATTGTTAAGTGCATGCCAAGGCTAGTAAAATATACTATATACAATTCATTTGTGAAACCCCACATTGAATATTTAATAGAAGTTTGGGGAACAGCTGCCAAATCTAACTTGCAAACTATTCAAACTGCACAAAATAAGCTTATCAAACTTTTATTTAATTATGATTTTTTGACGCGCACAAATAAAATCCTAAAAGATACAAAAATATTGAGTGTTAAACAAACTTATATCTACAACACGTGCACATTTCGCAAAATTCTAAATAAAAACATACATTCTAGCTTAACCTTTACTAAAAAGTCGCAAGTTCAAAAACGTATATTAGATTTAGATTTAGATTTCGATTAATTTATTTCATAATATCAATGTCAAATTGACATAATCCATACATAAATGTCACAGAGAATAAAATGATCGTCAGAGAATAATAAAAACAAGGTGTAACAGTAATAAAAAAATAAGAGTAACAAATTAAATAAAATCGGTGAATATGTCAAATTTAAAAAATGAAAATGTCAAACATAAGTATATAATAGAAATGAATTGTATAAAATAATACTAAAAGTATTGAACAAATATAATTTACAGTAAAATTTATTAAATAGTAAGAAATGTCAATAATATTTTATTTTATTAATTTGAAATATTCATTCACACTATAATATTCTTTATCCAATAAATAGTTCTTCAGTTGATGATAGAACGTTTCATCATATATTTCGTTTTTTAAATCTGTGGGTAGATTCTCGTAATACGTGGGACCGATATGCATATGTATATAGCGGATCGCCCTGCGGTTTCTAGTGGGGGTGCCAGTGGACTATATCAGGTACTCCAGACCCTCATTGACCAGCAGGAGTGGCCTGTCGTGCTGAACAATTTTTTCTAAAATACCTTACTTAAATCGTATCTCATATATAAGTACAGGGTTGTTTTTTACTCACCCAGGAAAATTTGCAGGGTGAATCTACTCATGATTCTGAACAACTGTTACTATGGGACCGCGTGTAAATTGCGAAAAAAGCAGCTGTTCCATACAAAAATGAATACCTACACGATCAAAATGTATGGAACAGCTGTTTTTTTTAAGCGATTTCGCAAATGGCCCCATAGTAAAAGTTGTTCAGAATCATGAGTAGAATCACCCTGCAAATTTTCCTGGGTGAATAAAAAATAGCCCTGTAAAGTTTAGCTGTGCACCTGGTGCTCTCTGTCAGGAATTCCAGATCCTCAAGTGGCGACATAAATTTGTCCATGTACGGTCGCATTCAAAAGTGGAGTCATAGTTAACACAAACCTCAGAAAACAAGTCGCTCGCACCCGCGGCGACACTCACACAATGACACAAATGACGTATAACATACTATTATTTGACGAACTACCATTGTATAATAGGCTGAGTAGTATTGACTATTTCACTACATAAATCATTAGCTTCGGTAGCTTGGTCAGTAGCGCGGTCAAGCAAATTCTTGACCGTTATTGTGGAGAGAATGGATCGAATCCCGATATCTTCGTTGTAGTTTTTATTTTATCAAATGAAGCAAAATTTAGTAAATCCTGTGCGTAGCATCGTGCTCGAAGCTCGATTTGAACAAGTTTGCTTGGTCAAAGTGCTCCATAAAAAATCTAAACGCATGTAGATAATAACGTTCAGCCCCGATATGTTTTTTAAATATTCCTTTCAGGATTTTTTCCACCTTCATGAGTGTGGTCACAACGTCAGTTGATGGGTAAATCAACCCGCCCCTATTTTTTTTACTTATCAAGCTTTTTTGATACGTAGTAGCATCTCCGATTAATAAGGAAGCGCAGATATCACACTTCAGAGCTCTTGTTAGTTTTCTTGATATAAAACCGGCAATGTAAGTTACCACTCTTTCAAGATAATTTGGTAAGTTGTTGAACATGCAGTGAACATATTTATGAAACAACTCACTGTCATCTTCAGGCAATTCAACAAATGAGTTTTTATCCGTCAATTCGTTGATTGCGGTAACTGGGTTTGTCTTACTGCTGCAGGTAAGTATATTAATAAGGACCTTAGTGTCGTCAACCAAATATTTATAAAGTTCAACGGCACTTATCATATCAATTATGAGCCCTAAAAATCCTGTTTTTCGTCTAGAATCAATGACTTTTTGTCCGGATGGCAGTGACAGATTTTTGAGGTAGCTAATCGCACTCTCAAATAGGGCTTTAACCAAACCGATATTTCCTGAAAATATTGCTTTTTTTCACCCTGGAGGTCTGATGGAGCGGCTATTTAAAACATCAAAGATGCTGTTTATCAGCCTAATAAAGCTTATCGTTCCTTCAGCGCCTTGAAATTCGGGTAAATTCAACTCAGCACAATGCTCCAAGGCATCTGCCACTTTCATTTTCTGTTTTTGATAATTTTATGTGCTTTTGTTAGTTTTGTTGCTATGTGCAGACCAGCGCCTTCCTGCAAATTTAGCAGATGTTCCAGGTATATGTAGTCGATCTTCCTGCCATGCATGTCATAAAAAACCCTCAATTCGCCGAAAGCATTTCGGACTAGTTTGATATCATTGATGGCAGGGATCAATAAAAGCATGAACGATGCTGTTATTGTAGGTGAATGCGGTTAGGCTTGCACTGAAATTGCATTTTAATGCTGAGAACATGCTGAAATTTGCAGCTGGACCATCGGACGTTAGGCTTACAACTTTGACGCCAACTTCTTCGCATTTATAAATGCATATTCTTACAAGCACTGCTTTTTGCTCCCCAGACAGAGCCGTAATAAAAAAGTAACCCACAGGCAACTTCCAACTTCCATTAATGCATGTCAGCAGTAATACTAGAGCCTCATTGGCTATTTCGAGTGAGTCCATGTCGCAATCAGTGCCGACGTTTACTCTTACGTAATATGTTTTTGTTTGGGGATCCCAAGAAAGAGATTTCCTTATGACCATTTCATCTAAAACTAAGGCACAAAGCACTGGCATCTCACTACTTTGAGCCTTGAGTTTTAATGCATCAAAAGCCTCTGTACAAAACCCTGGCTCTGCATTGATGTTCTGGTACCATCTACTTAATTTTCTTGTGTGAGGCAAACAAGTATTATTTGTACGACGTATGAAATTGTAGGCCTTTGGAGATAAAAAGTGAAGTGTAAGTGCAAACTTTCGGACGTCTTCACTATATTGCTTTGCCACGGGCAATCCTACTGACTTAGCAATTTGTCTTTTCAGAAAATCTTTGGGGCCTGCACACTGCTCCAACAGAGCCGTATAATCTTCATTTACGTAGTTTTTCTCTCTTAAATCCTTCATAACATTTTTAAAATCTGCTATTTTCTTTGTTTGTCTTCTGACTTTTTCGTTCAATCTTTTAATTTTTTTCTTTTGCTCTTCATATTTTGTCTTTAATTTCTGAATAACTTCAGGTGCATTTTCCTGAAAATAAAAATTAATAATTTAAGACTGTGATGTCTCACATAAAGGTCTTCTCTTTACCTTTTGGGTACGGAACCCTAAAAAAGAATATAGTCGCCCGATGCCTTTCATGATAAATATTTACCAGATACCTTTTGATGGATGTGTTTCAAGATTTCTTTCCAACCATCACATCCATAGTTTTTAGTACCGCTTACAACAATTTAGAATATAACACACTTACCTCTCTGTACTTAGAAGTGCTACAGATAGGCTTCACTCCCTCGTCAATTTGAGCAGATAACTGTAAACGTGAAAAAATAGTATTGTTAAAAAAATATTTAATAGATCGCTCCTGCTGAAGCAGTTGGGTCATCAAATGTGCAGTGTAATGCTGGCTTGAAATAGCAATCATCACCCCACTTCTTTCCGGCGGGCGTCGTAAGTGGCGACTAACGGACTCGATGGCTCGTACCACGCAAGTTCAGGCAACAGGCTGACAACCTACTATTAAAGTTTTTTACTGAAATTTTAAATATCACACTTACATCTGTACAGCTAGAAGTGATGCACACAGCCTTTTCTTCTACTGCTATGTGAAAAGCAGGTATTTGCTCCTCGCGCTCAATTAATTTATCTGGTAACTATAAAAGAAAATGTATTTTTTAAGGCTACTTCTTTGCACTTATAAATTTTTTTAATGTCATACAAAATTTAACAAATTTTCTATGAAAAACATTGCGTTTACCTCTGCATAGTTAACAGTGATGCAGGTAGGTTTTATTTTTAACAAATTGTGGGAAACAGATTGTTGTTCTTCACATTTGGTGACTTTGTCTAGTAACTGTAAAGAATAAATAATATATATTTTAACACATAACATGTCAAGTTTGTTAAAAAAGTTACCTATTATGAAATGGTAATAAGTACATACAAATGGTAATGCTTACCTCTGTATAGTTAATAGTGGTGCCGGTAGGTTTCCGTTTTAACACATTGTGTGTCATTGATTTTAGTCCCTGACACTCAGTAATTGTGTTGGGTAACTGTAAAGAAAAATTATAACAAAAATATATTTTTTTAGAATGTCAGGATTTTGAATATGTAGTAGATATTTCGGTATATTTTATACAAAATATTACACTTGCCTCCGCATAGTTACTAGTACTGCAGGAAGGTTTCTCTTTCAACACATTGCTTGAAAATGATTGTTGTTCTTCATCATCTTTAGATTGGGCTGGTAACTAGAATGATATGAATGTTTATGATATGAAATCCCTGCATGCAGAAAATATATAAAACAACTAACAAAAAATTTATTAATTTTGACATTAACAGCATGAATAATTAAAATGCAATATTTATTTTTCAAAAATCATAATAACCTACTTATTGATAAATGTTAATTAATACCAATTGTAATATCATTATATTGGTAATCTATTGGTTATTTACTTAACCCTAGAGTGGGCGCGCTGTGAATGAATGAATTTTAAATGCAATACTTACCAACAACTCACTTGAAGGCTGCATCATCATGCAGTCTTGTTACATTTAATGTTCTGTTAAACCATTTATATCCAGCCACTGCTTTCTTTGTTCTTGACGCCTTGGCAATCTTTAATTATAAAACAATTCGGCTTTAAGTCTGCTCACATTTATGGCACTAAATTTCATACGAAAAACTTCGATTGTATGCGTGGGCACGATTCAAAAGTAAGCAATAAAGGGGATCTTAATTCTTTCACTTATTTAAATATGATATCGATAAATTGAAAATGCCGTACCCCAACTCTATATACTATGATGAATGATTTTCGCAAAAAATCTCGGAATTTCTTTTGAAAAGCAGCAGATGATTATAAAAACGTAAGCGTTTCTTTAAAAAGTTTCTCACAGTTACCACGATCTTACAAAATGACAGCATTTTACCTACCAATAAAATACTTATTAAACTACTTACCTTCCTTATAGCCTTACTTATAGAGATAGAGATCTTCCTTTGCAGCGATTGGTCGCACTTATCTGTTCCAAAGCTGTGTGATTGGTTACGTATGCCCCCACACCCCACCCCACTCCGACACGGCAGGGCGGGGCGAGTCGGCCCGCTTGGCTTCATTGCGTCTCATATTCTAGTTAGAATATTATTACTACAAAATACACCAGGCAGAATTAAAAATTTAAGGCTATAAGGAAGGTAAGTAGTTTAATAAGCATTTTATTGGTAGGTAAAATGCTGTCATTAAACCACTGTACGTTCCTTATAGCCTTACTTATAGAGACATGTTTGATATCGCCTGGAGGAGTGGGAGCTATCGCCAATGTGAAAAACTATAAAAAGAAACAGGTATTATTATTCTTTAAAAAATAAAAATGAATTTCTTTATCAACAATAATGATTTTGATCCACTATACTGAAAATTTATTTATATTGTATTTATTAAAAAAAATACTGTAATATCATAAACTCACCCTTAAATGACGATAAAATATAATAAATTATAATGAAAATGTAATTCAAAACCTCTTGTACTATATTACGGCATTCTAGGTAAGCACAATAGAATGATGAAAATGATGCATTTGTAACATGCCATTTATAATGTCTTTGAAAAACTTTACCTCGTATTTAATAAAAAATGCACATAATACAGTTATTCATTATGTAAGTCTCAATACGTTTTGATAAGATAGAAAGTACGCGGAAATTCATTTGAAAGTTTCCGAACAGTAAACAGAAAATTTCAAAAAAAAATTTGAAAAACTCAATAGCCAAAATAGTAAAATATAAAAATATTGAACCTTTAGTTAGAGGTAAATACGCATTGCAGGTCGTTTTTATAAAACCTTTTAAATATCTATTTACTTACATAGTAAATAAATAGCTCTTTTACACAGAAAAACATAGCTTACATATTGTAATTGTGCTTGATCACTCAAGCTATAGGTAACGTAATAAGTAGGTTAAATTTCCCTACACTACTGTTTAAGATATGCATTGACCTAAACGGGCTTAAGCAGGTAAATCAAAAAACCTGGCCAAATGACTACCTAGTTTCCCAGGAGAATAAAAGGCATATAAATTTGTTATCAAATCATACCTTCATATGATTTTTTAAATATGATTCATTTGGGCTTGCCTTAATAATATTTGCTATAATACATAATGATCAATAACTAACCTTGTTTACTTTGTCGGGAGTAACGGTCAAGCTTTATTTAAAACATCACTCGGGCCTCTGAATAAACTATATTGTATATAATAATTTAGTTAATTAATATCTTGGTAAATCTACCTAAACTTGATATAATAAAAGAGGCGATTATTGAAATTGTTTTCTGCCATAACTACCTCTGACCGTCCCATGCAAAGCCCAGATCTCTGTTTAAAACTTGAAAAGGGCACAAATTTGCTTTAATTTTATGTACAATCAAAAACGAGCTAGCTATAAAAGAATATGAGCTAAAGTTTAAATTATAAGAATTTTATCATTTTGTTAACAGCTTACCTATGGAGAAAATTTAATCCGAAGGTACGTCGGTAAACGACGTTATTGTCTATTAGACAGTACAAACATTGTAACATTGCAAATTAATTGTGGAAGCCTAGATCTTACGTGAGTCACCGTACAAATATTATATATCATTATGATCCCCGTTGGTAAAATATACTAGCTATTGAACGTAGTAGATAGTTCCCAATATAATTCTCGCTAGGTATCTATTCTGAAAATATTTTACTTGATAGGCAAACTATTTGCCTAGTACGTAGGTACATTCAAGCATTTTTTAACAATGTCTTGTGCTCGACATTCAGAGCAAATATATTGGAACAACGGTATTATTATTTTAGGCTGACGTCTTACGATAGGCAATTATGTTCACTATCGTACGTTTCTAACAACCATCTAACAATGTAATACACAGGAGTAGATACTCGTGTTTCAAACCCAAACAAGGCAGACTTACACAAATATCAATTAGCAAAAGTACCCTCTGATTGTAACCTTTTGTATATTTATTTAAAATACCCTCATAGACTGTGGGTACTTGTTGTTTACTTGCCCAAAAGCTTTCATTCATTATCGAAAAAGTAGGTGTAGTAAGCATGACTACACTTGAGGAAATAAAAACTTAATATCGTCTGGGACAGTGTCGCATTATTGCTATTTGCCACTATCGCTCTAAAACTTTTCATCTCTAGAGGAGGTTGTTATACATATTACGCCATATGCATTTCATTCATAACATTTCAGGTAATATGAAAGCACCTGAAAAATATATCATGAACTTTTCATCTCTAGTGGAGGTTGTTATACAAATTACGTAATATGCATTTCATTCATAATATTTCGGGCAATATAAACGCACCTGAAGAAAATATCATGTTCAAGATCAAGGCACTCGAGTAGGTAACACAAAATTTGGTATATACCGAATAGGTATATATTACATCACTCGCCTTAGCAGCTACACAACCTTCCACTAGTTTTGATGTTATACAGCTTGATATAGCAGAATTAACAATAGCTATACCTAGCTCCCAAGTTGCAACATGCTGGAATAAGTAAATTACCTACATACATCTCCACCTCACGAAATTTACTCCGTACACTCAATGCACGATGAATTAAAAAGTAAAAATTTATTATAGTTTCGGTGTGAGATCTATTTAATGGGTAGGTCTTCATTATTTACTTATCCATTTTGAGATGAGGCCATTACAAAAAGGCCGTTTTCTCTCCCCACATTTGTCTGTTTCCATGTTGCTAAGAAAAACGTAGGACTATTTAAGGACAACTCTGCACTTAGAGAGCTTAGATTGTACACATTCCCTTCCGTGAGTGATGCCAGAATCATAGCGAGTATTTAACGTAGGTACTCTTACGCCACTTTTTGATCATAGTTCAAAGAAGTAAACAAATGACAAGCGTGAGGGATCTCCCTCAGAAATGCGTTAGCACTACGAGGTCTGTGATAGCATAGAAATAGAAGTGAATTATTGCTACTTAGGACAGTGAGCAAGGGAAAAATTTATAAATTCAGTCGTTTTCACAGTTACCTAATAAATCAATATGTTTCTCATTTTCTTACTGCGTGGCCTCGGTAGGCCACTGAAATGATCATAAAGGAAATCTGTTTCAGACTTAAACCGTCTATAAATTTTCCTTAACCTGCGAGAATTTAGACTCGGCAGTAACGGTTACTAGGATGGGACTGAATGCGGTGAATCTACGACAAATATGTCTTCTGTATAAGAATCATTGTAAAACGTTAGACAGCTCTCTAACTTTGAACTTTATTCCGAGTAGATAAAGTTCATACTTACGTAGGAATATTGTTCCCTGTACTTTCTAATAGCTAAGACTTTTTCGGGCTAGGATGTTATATTTGAAACATTTTTTCAAACATTTAAGTAGGTATATTTTGCCTACAGATAGCCTATTTTGCAAATTCTCAGTGGAATCTAGCTATTGTTATTTGAAAGCGTAAGCTCATGGAACTAAAAGAGGGGGACCTTATGAACGCGTGCAAGGTAAAAATATTTTCAAATTAACATCTTAGGAATTCCCTCGCGTTCTTTTTTCTAATACGCTCGAGGTAACACATGTGTCAGACAGTAAACTCCTTGTACTCAAGTCTGTAACACACCTTTCGAAGCTTTTATTTCTTAAATATATTTTAATACTTAACCTTAACCGTGTTAGGTAGGTATAAAATTATGGAAACTTGGCTAATTTTATACCACATGCAGGATTCGAACCTGCGCGCTTCACTATCAATACTAGTGCTACACACTACCCTTCGCTACAATTGCTTTATCTCATCGCAGGCGGTGGACCGGACGATGTACTTTCAGATAAGACAAAATTTAACGAGGGCATTTCACTGTCACGTTAGAAAACAAATAAGCATAGAAGTAAAGAAAGACTGCTTTACTTTGATCAGACAAAAGCAAATCATGCATGTGCCGGATGCCATCAAAACTTTTGGAAGTTTGATAAAAAGGTAGGTAGGTACCAAAAGTAATACCTATACTTAAAGCAATAACGTTTTATCAAAGGTGCTGGCCGACTCTTTCTGCACGAGGTATTAAAAATATATTGGTTTCAAAACTTTGGCTCCACGAGGACCCAGTTCTTTGAGTTGCATATCGTACCGAAACCCACAACACAAATACTTTTTAGTACTTGTTAGTATTTTTGGCAATATTTGCATCTAAACCGTCTATAATGCATGGAATTTGTATCGCATGTCGATTTATTAATTCGTCAAGTATACGAAAGGCTCGAGGACGGAATTTCAGGCCCTGCAAGTGCAAGCGAGGGCATTCTGCATGACATCAAAAGGTACAACCCCTGCGTGGGGATGTAGGAGTCTAAGGACACTTCATGCGCTGACGGCCTAATGAACTCCTGATGATGTTATAAAATAGGGTATACCTTGCGTTGCGCAGAGGTAGCTTATAAAACCGACGAAATGTAGCTTGGCTTGTGCTGCCATTTCATATCATAGCAATCAACTAGAATATATATTTTCTGCAATTTATTCTAGGTACAACAAAAAGATCTTTGAGGAGTTCTTATTACTCTATTTTATAAGACGTTCTACGGACTTGGACTTCCGTAAACTTTCTTATTACTAAGAGCATTTCACAGGGTCATGGCGGCCCCCTTTTAAAATAAAAATTGTCGCTGTTCGACTTATTTATTTAAAGAACTTTGAAGGTATCCGAACAATACCTACAGATCACGTATTTGATGCGTTACTTGAATAACACGTTGCTACGTGAAAGGAGCATCTGTATACCATTACTAGCTCCAGTAAACGACATAAAAATGTATTTATGTCCAAATAACAATTTACAAAAACACGTGTAAAAATAAAATAATCATTCACAAATGAAAATCCATAAATCAATCAGGCACATTAATGAAAAACGTGCACGGGGGATATGTAGAAACTAGTTCGACGGGATAGTAACCTATAAATAGAAAAAAGGTATTACTTCTCTTGAGGAATACCTACCTATCAGTTCAAGGTAACTAGTTTAAAAACCTGCGAGGGATGAACATTTATATTGAAAATCTTAAAATAATGCCACTCAAAGCTTGTGCGAAGTGCACTATGATTATTGGATTTTCATTTGATCGTTCGTAAAGAATCGAACGAATTAATTACTTCCGGATTAAAAACTTTTCGTAAAAAAATTCACTATTGTTAAATCCGGGTAACTAAAACTTCGATAGCAACCAAATTTCTATAACACACTTTGCTTATTTATTTGGGATCATTATTCTTGACAAATAATTCCCATAAATTATTAACTATTTTGTTCACAGAATTCGGATCGCCAGGAACAATTTATTTATTCGTAAACGGTCTTGACAGATTTCAATAATAATTTATTAAAATTTTAAGAAATTGCAAAGTTGTGTCCGACGGAAAACCGCCTTCAGAAATTTGATTTGCCACATGCATAATAAAATATAAAGGACTTACCCAGTTTATACACACACTGATTTTAAAATTCATTTAAATAGGAACAATTAAATCACTAAATTTATTAATTTAAAAAAACGAACGGTGCAAAACCGTTAAAATTGTAAGAAAATAATTTTTCAAAGTTTAAAATTTAAAACTTTATCGAAAGTTAAAAAAGGATTTTCTGAGCGCGACCGCTCACTGCGAAAGAAAAATCGCCAATGAAGCCAAGCGGGCCGACTCGCCCCGCCCTGCCGTGTCGGAGTGGGGTGGGGTGTGGGGGCATACGTAACCAATCACACAGCTTTGGAACAGATAAGTGCGACCAATCGCTGCAAAGGAAGATCTCTATCTCTATAAGTAAGGCTATAAGGAACGTACAGTGGTTTAATAACAGACAATACAACATATTTTAAATGAAATCGGTTACTTACTTGTGCAACGTTATCTTTTGATGTTTTTTGTTGCTTTTCATGCGGCATCCCAGCACACTGCACCTACCCATATTAATACTATATTCTTCCAAGTTGTATCACTTTGAATAAGCACAAATTTCACATAAAACACAAATATTCATAAAATAAAGTGCCGTGTGTTGCCGGCTAAGAATAGCATCACCCCATTTCTTGCCCGTGGGAGTCGTAAGAGGCGACTTAGGGACTTGAGGGTGTGTATTGCAATTTTAGGCGATGGGCTGACAACCTGTCACTATAGCGTTACACAATTTTCCGAATGACCCTCAAATATTTGTCAGACGTGGCGTAAATGTCCGTTTTATGCGGCAGTTTACGCTCTGCCTACCCCGCAAGGGATTATAGGCGTGATATATATGTGTATTCATAAAAACTCCTCGATATTCACACGCGGCGATGACAACTGACGTACTTTCATCTGACAGGGACTAAACATGGCAGCCGGCCGCAGTGTTGCTATTTATGGTAATGATAAAACATTAGTTGTCCTTTTTTCATACTGTAATACCCATTAGTTAAAAATTTAATGCCGAGTCCACTCTTTTTTCTCTAGTCTAAAGGCCTGGTTTCACTTTGATTAGTGTTTAGTGCAGGTGATTAGTGCAGGTGTTAAGTGATTAGTAGAAAACACGTATGGACAGCAACTGATTAGTGCAAGTGTTTAGTACGCTGCGTAGTAAAGTGATTAGAAGCGTGTTCTATTTTTTTGCGAGTGAACTGCGAGTAGCTACGTCCCGCGCGCCCCTCCCTACTCCCTCTCCTCACTTCCAGCGAGCGCGCCGTCCTGTAGCGTTTTCGCCATCCAGTCGCACTATCCAGTCGCAACCAGCCGCTTTTTTAAAGTCAGCCTCAAATGTCTTTTCTCCCCTTTAGATCATGAAAGCCGGCAAAGCGGGTCTCATAAATGTATCGCTTTTCTGTATGACGGGTGCCACAAGGTTCAGTAATGAATTAAACGACTTTTCGGTCATCCTGAGAGCCAAGTAATATTCCGGCGTATCTTCCGCAGCCAATTCCTTCAAAAGTTAGTAGCTGGCGCCATGAATAGTTCTTCTTTGTATCTATTTTCGAACCCATATTTTTTTTGGTCTTTTAAGTTCAGCTTCCAAAAGTTCTTGGGTTTCAAATACCACCGCGTTTAATACTTCTTTCAGAACTTCTTCCAATTGCAAACGCACTTCTTGATGTTAGTCCATACTTGCTGATCGACGGCTACACAACAACTGAATCTACTAAACAGAGCCACTTAACAACAATTGGACACTACTTGCACTTGACACCTGCACTTGACACCTCACTTTACTAATCACGTGCACTCGCACTAATCAATTTTGATTTTTTTTTTTTTTTTTTTTTTTTTTGATGACAGAAAGGAAGGGCCATGCCACCACAAGTTAGAGGAAGCAAGATCCTGAGGATCGATGCCACGAGACACCAGATCAGCGGGGTTCTGCGATGTCGGAACATAACGCCAATCACATGGGTCGGTAAGTTCCCTTATTGTCCCAATCCTGTTAGCCACGAAGGCTTTCAAGCTTTTTGCAGTCCGGAGCCATGCAAGAACAATCTGCGAATCAGTCCAATAAACAAGACGGTCAAGTTTGAGTTGCAATTTATTTTTATTTTTATTTTATTTATTTATAAAATTGCAATATAAGCTTACAGACTAAAAATCCAAAGCGCCTACATGCTAAACAAAACACTTAATTTAGTGGGTACTTATAAAAATGTATGTACAATTTTTTACTTAATGCACTAAAGCTGTCATTAAATAAATCTAAGTCCGTGTCTAGGGAGATAATAACAGAGTTGAGGAGTTTTTGGAATCGTACTGTAGGTGCTTGCGCTGATTGCTGAGTACGCACGTCTGACCTCGAGAACAACGGCCGCCGCCTGCGCCCTCTCTGGCCGAGAGCCCCCCCTGCAAGTATCTCACTGGAACTGGCACAAGGCTGATCCTAGACAGAGCTTCTGGGTTGTCTACCTTATTATTTAAAAGTAAATAGTAGTGCATCGCCAGTAGCATTTTGCGCCTTAGCTCTAATGTGTCCATCCCAACCGATCCGAGTACAAATACAGAAGGGTATAAAAAAGGATAATAACCATTTAGTTTTTTAAATAAAAACCTGGCGAACTTGCGTTGCACTCTTTCTATCAGGATTATATGTGTAGTTTCTTTTGGATCCCACACAATAGCTCCAAATTCGAGTCTACTTCTAACGTATGTATTGTACAACGGTAGAGCAACTCTGCTTTCCTTAAAAGCCGATGTTACTCTCATGATAAATCCCAACATTTTGCATGCTTTGGTACACGTAGTTATAATGTGTTGCTTAAAATCAAGGCTAAAACTCATGACCAGACCCAAGTCCCTAATATGATCAACTCGTTCCAATGGTATTGCAGTAACTGTATATGTGTTGATGCGGTTGCGGACGTGATTCGGCAGGGGATGGAATATTTTATTCCATTCTCCGACATCCCGCTCGGTCACAAAGCCCAGCCTTGGTTTAACGCAGAATGCGCCCAAGCTGAGGCATACCAAGCCTGGGTCAAGGCTCGCGACTGCAAATTAAGAGCACGTAGGGTTCGCGCGAAGAAAAGAACCTTCAACTCTGCCACTAAGTCCTGCAAACGGGTTTTACGTAAGGCACGTTTTGACCATGTCGGACGAATAGGGGCCAAACTAGCATCACACCCTCCGGGTAGTAAAAAGTTTTGGTCCCTGTCCAAAGCGGTTGAAACTAATTTCTGTCGTCCAACCTTACCTCCAATGCTGAAACCTGATGGATCGCTGGCTCACTCTGCAAGTGAGAAAGCAAATTTGTTTGCTTCCTTGTTTGCAAGCAACTCACGTCTGGACGCTGGCTCCAAACAACCACCTACTGTACCTTATATATTAAATATCATTATAAACAACATTTATTAAATGTTACTAAACTACAGATTCCGGATGGTTGTCTGGAATGGCGAAAGTACAATGCACGACACTAACCATCACAGCCAAAGTGCCTGCAAAGACACACAAATACACAATAGTCACTATGAAATGCGCTCACTACTGTTGTATTATTTTTAGCAATTTTTCTTCTTTTTATCTTTTACACTACCTACACTTTACTATAAGTTTTATTTCTGCTCGGACTTGTTTCCCGCTTTAACTCGCGGGTGACAGCTGAAAACCAGTGTTGCCTCCTGGCTAAATACACTGAGCTTTAGCCCTTTCACATCACTGCAGCACACCTGTGTGCATTTTGTTAGATAAATAATTTTAAGAATTTGCATTTTATATAATTTTACGTGATTATCTATAAATGTAAATGTGTGTGATGCAGAAATATGAATAAAGCATTTTATCCTCTTCTCCCCGGACCTCGTTTGCGAGTAGTTGTGTCTTAAGAGATTTACGAATTATAAATGAGACTTTTAAATAAAATTTAGACTTCAAAAATAAACTTAAAATAATAGGAGTGCATATCCAGAAGGAGGTGTGAAATAGTTTGTCGTGTGCGCGCTAAACAACTTCACTGGTGTGCGCCGCTAACGCCGCGCCGTGGACTTGTGTGAGTAAATCACAAACAAATCATCTGTCCTACTCAACACCAGCGCGCTGTGCCCTGAGACGTGACGTACGTGTGCGCACTGCTTACACCTATTGCCACAATTTGCGCGCCGCTGCCGCCGGCCGCTGTTATCGCCGTGTCCCTGCGCGACGGACGACTCCTGTGATCTATGTGCGCCTAGTACCTCACGCTTCTACCCTACTGCTTGAATAGAGGTGTCACGTGTCGAAAGTCGTGCCTGTTTTGGTCAACATACGCTGCACTGACCAATAGCTTGTGCGTATTCTACATTTTTGTTTCTAAGCAAAAAGTGCATAACCTCGGTTAGTCCCTCCTATTATTAATAAATATTAATAATGATGGAGAGAGGAAAGTCAGCGTCTGATCCTGATGTAAGCCGAGCTTCAATTGAATCTACGTCGCCAAATTTTGTAACCAACACGCGGAATATTAAACGAAAGAGAGAAGAAGTTACCGTTGCTGATTTTGATGATTTTAAAGAGGAAATAAAAAATATGCTGACATCCCTACAAGTGCTGAATAATGTGATGCCCACCCTTCAAAATATTGAACTGACGAACACAAACATACAGGTTTCCATTGATTACCTCACGCAACAAAATGATGAATTAAAAAAACAAATTCATAATTTGGAAAACCAAGCTAAAGAAGATAAAAAACGAATTACTATGCTCGAAGATAAAATTGAGGATCTCCAAAAAGGTCAACGAAAAACCAATTTGGAAATTAAAAATGTGCCAAAACGAGCGAATGAAACAAAAGAAGACCTGCTGGAGTTGGTAACATGTCTTGCCACGAACATTGGCTGCAGTATGGGTAAATCGGACGTCAAAGATATTTACCGAGTCCGCAGCAAAAAAGCAGACGCTATCAACATGTCGATCGTTGTGGAAACTAACTCCAACATGTTAAAAACTGATATTATAAAAATGAGTAAACAGTTCAATTTCAGAAGCCAAAACAAATTGTGTGCAAAACATCTCGGTTTTCGTACTGCCGAAGATACACCGATATTTATATCGGAACACCTCACTCCGCATAGCGCCCGGCTCCATTTTCTGGCAAGAGAATTAGCTAAATCTAAAGTATACAAATTCTGCTGGACTGCTCACGGAAAAATATATGTGCGAAAAACGGAAAACTCACCAATCATCAACATAACTAATGAAGCTCAAGTCCAACAACTAATGATGTTTGAAAAGTGACTATTACTCAAAGATACTTTATTTCAGTTTTGCTATTTTCTTAATCTATATTTTAGTCAAATTAAGTTACTTATCCATTCCATAAATTTGCTTTGTAATAGATACCATGCAAGAATATGTCACTGTATTGTATCCCAAACTCAAAAGCACATGCATTATAATTACGCTTACTCTCACAATATACTTATTTCCATCACCTATGCCTACACTCCCAAAAACCTAAACCCAAAAATATACACCTGTATGTTACAAACACACAAACTGTCACTCACTACACAATCGTACAAAACAACACATAAAATTATTACTCAACCAAATCGTACAAAGAAACAAATAAAAATTCATAAAACACCACGAAACTTACTGCAATTTTGCCAATTCAAACATATACACATTATACACACTCATGAATATGATCTCAGTACCAATATTACTCTAGTAAATGGATGACTGCCTACAAAGAATAAATGAAATTGATAAAATGAATATAGCAACTTCAATTTATTGTGATGACACTAAACTTAAAAAACACTACACACATAAAAAACCGATTTTACTATTATCTCCCAAAATATTAGAAGTGTACGTAAAAATATCGATGACTTTGAAATAACCATCTGCAACTTAGATTTCAAACCTGATATAATTATTTTAACAGAGTGCTGGCTAGATGTAAATAAATCACTCCCTACAATTAAGAATTACAGGTCATATGCGAGCACTCAGCAACACAACCAAAATGACGGTGTGGTCGTCTTTATAAAAGATAACCTACAGTCTAAGGTTAAAGAGATTAAAATAACCGAAGCTTCCTGTTTACAAGTTGATATTTTAAATAACACCATATTATGTATTTATCGATCTCCATCTAATAAAAATTCTGAAAATTTTACTAATTCTTTAAGTACTCACATTGACACCCTTGGCACAAAAAATAATGTCATAATAGCAGGAGATATCAATATTAATTTAATTACTAAACCGGACGAAAAACCTCATGAATATAAAAGTCGAACGCATTACCTAAATACCCTATCAGATCATGGAATTCTACCGGGCCATACTCTGCCCACCAGAAAGGAAAATTGTCTCGATCACTTCATGTTAAAATTTGATTCTAAAAAAACATCTGCGTTTATTGTCATCTTTAACACGACTACTACTGATCACTATACAACTTTCTTATCATTAACAAAGATAAAAACTAGTCAAGCACCACCTAAAACCAATATAAAAGTAAACTTTGACAAAGCATTACAATATCTACAAGAACAAAATCTGGCCAATTTACTTTTCTGTGAAAATCCAAATGAAATAACCAATGTTCTCATTCAAAAGTTATCCGAATCGATTAAACTAAATACTGTTACTACAAGCATACCAAGAAGTAAAAGAATTATGAAACCATGGATCACTGAGGGTATACTAAGGTGTATCAGAAACCGAAATACTCTTCAGAAGAAATTACGCGACGACCCCCTGAACGAAATTAAAAAACTAACATACACACGCTATAGAAATTACTGTAACAATCTACTAAAAAAACTTAAAAGGAAATATAACAAAGAACTGCTTGCAAACTCTCTTAAGAATAATAAATTATTATGGAGGAACATTAAAAATATCACTTACACTAACAAATCAACTGAACTAAAATCGGAACTAAAAACCCTTAAACTAACTGAAGGTGAATCAGCAAATTTTATAAATACTTACTTCTCTAATATAGGCAAAGAACTAGCTCAGGACATTCTCTCTTCTCTAATTCCAGAAGAACAAGTTACATATTTAAATAACCTCCCTAGGCAATCTCAATCTTTTGTACTGTTGGACACTGATAATGATGAAATTGATAGACTTATTACATCGCTAAAATCTGCCAGTGCCCCGGGATGGGATAACATACCTACTAAATTTATAAAACATGTCAAACACGCTATAATACCAGTGATAACGCATCTTGCTAACCTTTGTTTTAAACAAGGCATTTTTCCTAACCTATTAAAAAAAGCTATTATCACTCCAGTATACAAGGGTGGAGACAGAGACGATGTCAGTAATTACAGACCCATATCAGTATTACCCGCTTTTTCAAAAATTTTAGAAAAATTATTAAATTCAAGACTAATAAATTACCTAACAACTTTCAAAATATTGTCTCCATCCCAGTTTGGCTTTAGGCAAGGGTTAACAACGGAAGATGCGATTATTACCCTAACAACATTAATTACCAAACATCTTGATGACAAAAATAAAAGCTTATGTATCTTTATTGACCTAAAAAAGGCATTTGACACAGTTTCTGTCCCCATCCTTGTACAAAAGCTTAAAAAAATTGGAGTAAGAGGGGTTCAACTCTCCATATTTCGTGACTACCTTACCAACCGTACACAAAAAGTTAAACTTGAACAGTACACCAGTGAAGACATTGGTGTGTCCTGCGGAGTACCACAAGGCAGTGTGTTAGGCCCGACACTCTTTTTAATCTATATAAATGATCTCTGCAACATGCATTTAGATAATGCCCACATTTTTTCATACGCAGATGATACTGCCATTGTCTTTACTGGATCGTCCTGGGAAGTCACGAAAACAAATGCTGAAAATGGTATGATCTTGGTTTCCGAGTGGTTGAAAAATAATCTCTTAACTCTAAATACTACGAAAACAAATTATATTTGTTTTGGAATATACAACAATTTTCAACCTAGTAATGACTATTATTTAAAAATACATAATTGTAAAGTAGCAAATAATAACCACTGCAATTGTCCAAAAATAAATAAAGTAACCCATACAAAATATCTTGGCATTCTACTTGATCAGAGGCTATCTTGGTTGCCACAGATTGAGCTGCTCAACGAAAAAATTAGAAAATTTATATGGATGTTCAAGTCATTGAGGCATGTCGTACCAAAACCCATTCCCGTTTCTAGAAACTATCCAAAAAACATATTAAATGAAATTTACATTGCACTAGTTCAATCTGTGATAACTTATTGCATCTCTATATGGGGTGGAGCCTCCAAAACGCACTTCTTAGACGTGGAGAGAGGACAAAGAGCCTTATTGAAGGTGATGTATTTCAAAAAAAGACGGTGCCCAACTGAAATACTGTATAAAACATGCAACCTAATGACTGTTCGCAAACTATACATCCTAAATATTATACTAAAAACTCATAAGAATCTAACGTATGACCCCACTATTACAGGCAAAAGAAGACAAGAGGTTGTGGTGAGTACTCGCAGAGCAAGAACGGTCTTTGCGAGTAACCAGTACAAGCATCGATCAACATACTTATATAATAAAATAAACAAACAGCTAAAAATATATACAAGCAATTACCACGAATGTAAAACTACTCTAGTAAGTTGGCTAAAAGAAATAGATTACGATACATGTGAGAAACTATTACAAAGAAACACATAAACACATACCTATATTTATATACTGTATTTTATGTTATATAGAAATATATGTACAAATATATTACATATAATTACACATATTGTGCTATCAAATTATATTATGTATATATGTTTAAGTTATATATGCACACTTACACTGAGACACATACACACTCAGCAAACCAAACATACAAACTACCTAAACTCATACAAAGTATTTGTGTAGAATAAGTTACCTAGTTTTAAGATATTTTGCTTACCCTACCTTCAAAGTTTTAAAATAACGATATAGAAGAGCAGGACTCTCCTGGTACAGGCAATATTTTTGCTTAAAAGGAGGTCCTAGCAACTTGTTTTAGTATAATGTTACTTTGAAAGAAAATAAATATTTTTGATTTTGATTTTTGATTTTTGATTGATTTTATCTATCTATCTACCTCGTTGCGATTCTTCGATGTCGGAGATCGCAGTACACATTAAAGAGGTTCGAAGAGTATTGTGCAGTCTAGACGTGAACAAGGCCAGCGGACCTGATGGCATACCAGCGAGAGTATTAAGACTATGTGCGCCTGAACTGTCTCCTATGCTGACACGCTTGTTCCGCCTCTCTCTTAAAGAAAGAACGGTGCCGGGAGCCTGGAAGCTTGCTAATGTGCAACCAGTTCCCAAAAAGGGCGACCGTGCCGACCCTGCCCATTACCGTCCAATTGCCATTACCTCCATCCGATGCAAGGTCATGGAGAGGGTACTTAACAGTAAGTTGCTGACCTACCTTGAAGACAATGATCTTCTCAGTGACCGTCAATATGGCTTTCGCCGGGGGCGGTCTACTGGTGATCTTCTTGTGTATGTCACGCACTGCTGGGGCGAAGCCATCGAGAAAAACGGCGAAGCACTTGCCGTTTCACTCGATATCTCGAAGGCCTTTGACAGGGTCTGGCATGCAAGTCTGCTCAGCAAGCTTCCTGCTTATGGCATCCCAGCTGATTTTTGTACTTGGATTTCAGACTTCCTTAGTGAACGGTCCATCAGAGTAGTCGTTGACGGCTGCTCCTCTGACCTAATAGCCATTGATGCCGGAGTTCCTCAGGGGTCTGTTCTCTCTGCAACTCTTTTCCTGCTGCACATCAATGACCTCCTTCGGCATGGTATTGTTGGATACGCAGATGATAGTACCGTTTCAGAGAGATACTTGACAGGTGCAGGGACCAGTGGGGATGAAATACGTTCGTTAAGAAAGGCCATGGTAGAGCGAACAGATCTGACCTTAAGTCTTGTCTCCCAATGGGGCGACGACAATCTGGTCTCATTCAATGCCACCAAAACACAGGCGTGTCTTTTCACTACAAAAAGGAGTCCTTTCAACTGGACACCTACTTTTCGGGGTACATCTGTCCCAGTCACTGACAGGCTTGAGCTTCTAGGCATAGAGTTGACATCAAATCTAAATTTCGGCGCGACCATCGAGTACAAGGCTCAGACGGCGGCTAAAAAGCTGGGCGTCCTGAATAGAGTGAAGCGATACTTTACGCCTGGACAGCTTTTAACTCTTTACAAAGCACAAGTCCGATCCTGCATGGAGTATTGCAGTCACCTTTGGGATGGCTCAGCCAAATACCAACTTGCCGCTCTTGACTCGGTGGAACGCAGGGCCAAGAGGCTCATAGACGACATAAAACTGGTGGACACCAAGCTACATAGCCTGGCACATCGCCGCAAGGTTGCCTGCTTGTCGGTATTTTATAGATTGTACTTTGGAGAGTGTGCTCAAGAGCTTCACGACCTTGTTCCACCTTGTGGGTAGGCGTGTTAGGACCGGCCACAAGCCAGCCGAGTGGTGAGCTACGCAGAATGGGGCCCGGCGTACCTAACGAATACTGCTCGAAACCTATTATACTCCAGAACAAATCTGCACCAATCATCATGTCTACCTCCAACAACTTGTGGAAATCAGGATCGGCGAGCTCGAAGCCCGCTAAATTCAAGTTTTGAATGCTGAAAGTCATTGTGGGATATTTTACAGTCAGAATTGGCAACACTAGACAAGAGAGATTAGCGCTATAAGAACTATGCCTAGACTTGATACGTAATAAACAACGTTCTATCTATTTTTTTTTAATTAATGATGGGTTTGCTCTTGACTCTAGTCTAGGTCATAGGACAGAGACAGAGTCTAAGATGGAGCGAGCTCACCCAGAAGAAGCCTGTTCACTCTTACTTTGAAGAGATTAGGGTTGTATGCTTTTGGAAACACAAACGCAGGAAGTGAGTTCCACTCTTTAGCAGTGCGCATTATAAATGATGACTGGAAGCGCTTAGTCCGAATTGGCGGAATGGCAACCAGGTACGGATGGTATCCGGCGGTGCGTCTGGATGTCCGATGGTAGAAGGGAGCTAGTGGAACAAGGTCGTGAAGCTCTTGAGCACACTCTCCGAAGTACAATCTATAAAAAACCGACAAGCAGGCAACCTTGCGACGATGTGCCAGGCTATGTAGCTTGGTGTCCACCAGTTTTATGTCGCCTATGAGCCTCTTGGCCCTGCGTTCCACCGAGTCAAGAGCGGCAAGTTGGTATTTGGCTGAGCCATCCCAAAGGTGACTGCAATACTCCATGCAGGATCGGACTTGTGCTTTGTAAAAAGTTAAAAGCTGTCCAGCCTTTTGTCTCTCTGCACAATAAAACCAAAAATCCTGCTTCAAGAGCTTGGGGCTGAGCATAAACTTGGCTGGGACGGTCCTGTTCCAGAGAATATTAAGTCTTCTTGGCACGTTGTGCTAGATGAACCGGTTAATGTCGAGCTGCACTGCTTTTGTGATGCCTCGCAGAAGGCTTATGGTTTTTGCGTCTATTTGAAGTCCACAAATGCTCAAGGCGAGGTTAAGGTGAGCCTATTTTGCTCAAAGTCGCTGTATCTCCTATCACGTCTACTATGATTCACCGTCTGGAATTATCTGCTGCTCTGCTTGGAGCTCAATTAGCAGCAGCTGTGATACAGGCATTACATATACAGTATTATACTAGATCTGGTGTAAGTTTCGGGTAGTACTTTAGGACCTACCCAGTTCCTTATTATGATCAACGACCTTCTAAATGTGGTAAGATCAGCTAACTGTTTAATGTTCGCTGATGATCTATAATTATTTCACTCAGTTTCTGAATCAAAGGATTTTACTGCACTGCAACATAATATTGATGCAGTAACTGAGTGGAGTAAGAAAAACCGCCTTTGTTTCAATGAAACCAAATGTAAAATTGTTACGTTTACAAGGAAGCATAATCCCTTAAATTTTACATTTTTTTTTTTTTATTAATGATGGGTTTGCTCTTGACTCTAGTCTAGGTCATAGGACAGAGACAGAGTCTAAGATGGAGCGAGCTCACCCAGAAGAAGCCTGTTCACTCTTACTTTGAAGAGATTAGGGTTGTATGCTTTTGGAAACACAGACGCAGGAAGTGAGTTCCACTCTTTAGCAGTGCGCATTATAAATGATGACTGGAAGCGCTTAGTCCGAATTGGCGGAATGGCAACCAGGTACGGATGGTATCCGGCGGTGCGTCTGGATGTCCGATGGTAGAAGGGAGCTAGTGGAACAAGGTCGTGAAGCTCTTGAGCACACTCTCCGAAGTACAATCTATAAAAAACCGACAAGCAGGCAACCTTGCGACGATGTGCCAGGCTATGTAGCTTGGTGTCCACCAGTTTTATGTCGCCTATGAGCCTCTTGGCCCTGCGTTCCACCGAGTCAAGAGCGGCAAGTTGGTATTTGGCTGAGCCATCCCAAAGGTGACTGCAATACTCCATGCAGGATCGGACTTGTGCTTTGTAAAAAGTTAAAAGCTGTCCAGCCTTTTGTCTCTCTGCACAATAAAACCAAAAATCCTGCTTCAAGAGCTTGGGGCTGAGCATAAACTTGGCTGGGACGGTCCTGTTCCAGAGAATATTAAGTCTTCTTGGCACGTTGTGCTAGATGAACCGGTTAATGTCGAGCTGCACTGCTTTTGTGATGCCTCGCAGAAGGCTTATGGTTTTTGCGTCTATTTGAAGTCCACAAATGCTCAAGGCGAGGTTAAGGTGAGCCTATTTTGCTCAAAGTCGCTGTATCTCCTATCACGTCTACTATGATTCACCGTCTGGAATTATCTGCTGCTCTGCTTGGAGCTCAATTAGCAGCAGCTGTGATACAGGCATTACATATACAGTATTATACTAGATCTGGTGTAAGTTTCGGGTAGTACTTTAGGACCTACCCAGTTCCTTATTATGATCAACGACCTTCTAAATGTGGTAAGATCAGCTAACTGTTTAATGTTCGCTGATGATCTATAATTATTTCACTCAGTTTCTGAATCAAAGGATTTTACTGCACTGCAACATAATATTGATGCAGTAACTGAGTGGAGTAAGAAAAACCGCCTTTGTTTCAATGAAACCAAATGTAAAATTGTTACGTTTACAAGGAAGCATAATCCCTTAAATTTTACATTTTTTTTTTTTTATTAATGATGGGTTTGCTCTTGACTCTAGTCTAGGTCATAGGACAGAGACAGAGTCTAAGATGGAGCGAGCTCACCCAGAAGAAGCCTGTTCACTCTTACTTTGAAGAGATTAGGGTTGTATGCTTTTGGAAACACAGACGCAGGAAGTGAGTTCCACTCTTTAGCAGTGCGCATTATAAATGATGACTGGAAGCGCTTAGTCCAAATTGGTGGAATGGCTACCAGGTACGGATGGTATCCGGCGGTGCGTCTGGATGTCCGATGGTAGAAGGGAGCTGGTGGCTCCGAAGTACAATCTATAAAATACCGACAAGCAGGCAACCTTGCGGCGATGTGCCAGGCTATGTAGCTTGGTGTCCACCAGTTTTATGTCGTCTATGAGCCTCTTGGCCCTGCGTTCCACCGAGTCAAGAGCGGCAAGTTGGTATTTGGCTGAGCCATCCCAAAGGTGACAGCAATACTCCATGCAGGATCGGACTTGTGCTTTGTAAAGAGTTAAAAGCTGTCCAGGCGTAAAGTATCGCTTCACTCTATTCAGGACGCCCAGCTTTTTAGCCGCCGTCTGAGCCTTGTACTCGATGGTCGCGCCGAAATTTAGATTTGATGTCAACTCTATGCCTAGAAGCTCAAGCCTGTCAGTGACTGGGACAGATGTACCCCGAAAAGTAGGTGTCCAGTCGAAAGGACTCCTTTTTGCAGTGAAAAGACACGCCTGTGTTTTGGTGGCATTGAATGAGACCAGATTGTCGTCGCCCCATTGGGAGACAAGACTTAAGGTCAGATCTGTTCGCTCTACCATGGCCTTTCTTAACGAACGTATTTCATCCCCACTGGTCCCTGCACCTGTCAAGTATCTCTCTGAAACGGTACTATCATCTGCGTATCCAACAATACCATGCCGAAGGAGGTCATTGATGTGCAGCAGGAAAAGAGTTGCAGAGAGAACAGACCCCTGAGGAACTCCGGCATCAATGGCCATTAGGTCAGAGGAGCAGCCGTCAACGACTACTCTGATGGACCGTTCACTAAGGAAGTCTGAA
Organism: Tuta absoluta; assembly: GCA_027580185.1. Classification (NCBI taxonomy): domain Eukaryota; kingdom Metazoa; phylum Arthropoda; class Insecta; order Lepidoptera; family Gelechiidae; genus Tuta; species Tuta absoluta. The sequence continues at coordinate 494,586 of JAQAHW010000088.1, read as the reverse complement.
ATCCAAGTACAAAAATCAGCTGGGATGCCATAAGCAGGAAGCTTGCTGAGCAGACTTGCATGCCAGACCCTGTCAAAGGCCTTCGAGATATCGAGTGAAACGGCAAGTGCTTCGCCGTTTTTCTCGATGGCTTCGCCCCAGCAGTGCGTGACATACACAAGAAGATCTCCAGTAGACCGCCCCCGGCGAAAGCCATATTGACGGTCACTGAGAAGATCATTGTCTTCAAGGTAGGTCAGCAACTTACTGTTAAGTACCCTCTCCATGACCTTGCATAGGATGGAGGTAATGGCAATTGGACGGTAATGGGCAGGGTCGGCACGGTCGCCCTTTTTGGGAACTGGTTGCACATTAGCAAGCTTCCAGGCCCCCGGCACCGTTCTTTCTTTAAGAGAGAGGCGGAACAAGCGTGTCAGCACAGGAGACAGTTCAGGCGCACATAGTCTTAATACTCTCGCTGGTATGCCATCAGGTCCGCTGGCCTTGTTCACGTCTAGACTGCACAATACTCTTCGAACCTCTTTAATGTGTACTGCGATCTCCGACATCGAAGAATCGCAACGAGGTAGATAGATAGATAGATAGATAAAATGCTTTATTCATATTTCTGCATCACACACATTTACATTTATAGATAATCACGTAAAATTATATAAAATGCAAATTCTTAAAATTATTTATCTAACAAAATGCACACAGGTGTGCTGCAGTGATGTGAAAGGGCTAAAGCTCAGTGTATTTAGCCAGGAGGCAACACTGGTTTTCAGCTGTCACCCGCGAGTTAAAGCGGGAAACAAGTCCGAGCAGAAATAAAACTTATAGTAAAGTGTAGGTAGTGTAAAAGATAAAAAGAAGAAAAATTGCTAAAAATAATACAACAGTAGTGAGCGCATTTCATAGTGACTATTGTGTATTTGTGTGTCTTTGCAGGCACTTTGGCTGTGATGGTTAGTGTCGTGCATTGTACTTTCGCCATTCCAGACAACCATCCGGAATCTGTAGTTTAGTAACATTTAATAAATGTTGTTTATAATGATATTTAATATATAAGGTACAGTAGGTGGTTGTTTGGAGCCAGCGTCCAGACGTGAGTTGCTTGCAAACAAGGAAGCAAACAAATTTGCTTTCTCACTTGCAGAGTGAGCCAGCGATCCATCAGGTTTCAGCATTGGAGGTAAGGTTGGACGACAGAAATTAGTTTCAACCGCTTTGGACAGGGACCAAAACTTTTTACTACCCGGAGGGTGTGATGCTAGTTTGGCCCCTATTCGTCCGACATGGTCAAAACGTGCCTTACGTAAAACCCGTTTGCAGGACTTAGTGGCAGAGTTGAAGGTTCTTTTCTTCGCGCGAACCCTACGTGCTCTTAATTTGCAGTCGCGAGCCTTGACCCAGGCTTGGTATGCCTCAGCTTGGGCGCATTCTGCGTTAAACCAAGGCTGGGCTTTGTGACCGAGCGGGATGTCGGAGAATGGAATAAAATATTCCATCCCCTGCCGAATCACGTCCGCAACCGCATCAACACATATACAGTTACTGCAATACCATTGGAACGAGTTGATCATATTAGGGACTTGGGTCTGGTCATGAGTTTTAGCCTTGATTTTAAGCAACACATTATAACTACGTGTACCAAAGCATGCAAAATGTTGGGATTTATCATGAGAGTAACATCGGCTTTTAAGGAAAGCAGAGTTGCTCTACCGTTGTACAATACATACGTTAGAAGTAGACTCGAATTTGGAGCTATTGTGTGGGATCCAAAAGAAACTACACATATAATCCTGATAGAAAGAGTGCAACGCAAGTTCGCCAGGTTTTTATTTAAAAAACTAAATGGTTATTATCCTTTTTTATACCCTTCTGTATTTGTACTCGGATCGGTTGGGATGGACACATTAGAGCTAAGGCGCAAAATGCTACTGGCGATGCACTACTATTTACTTTTAAATAATAAGGTAGACAACCCAGAAGCTCTGTCTAGGATCAGCCTTGTGCCAGTTCCAGTGAGATACTTGCAGGGGGGGCTCTCGGCCAGAGAGGGCGCAGGCGGCGGCCGTTGTTCTCGAGGTCAGACGTGCGTACTCAGCAATCAGCGCAAGCACCTACAGTACGATTCCAAAAACTCCTCAACTCTGTTATTATCTCCCTAGACACGGACTTAGATTTATTTAATGACAGCTTTAGTGCATTAAGTAAAAAATTGTACATACATTTTTATAAGTACCCACTAAATTAAGTGTTTTGTTTAGCATGTAGGCGCTTTGGATTTTTAGTCTGTAAGCTTATATTGCAATTTTATAAATAAATAAAATAAAAATAAATTGCAACTCAAACTTGACCGTCTTGTTTATTGGACTGATTTGCAGATTGTTCTTGCATGGCTCCGGACTGCAAAAAGCTTGAAAGCCTTCGTGGCTAACAGGATTGGGACAATAAGGGAACTTACCGACCCATGTGATTGGCGTTATGTTCCGACATCGCAGAACCCCGCTGATCTGGTGTCTCGTGGCATCGATCCTCAGGATCTTGCTTCCTCTAACTTGTGGTGGCATGGCCCTTCCTTTCTGTCATCAAAAATCAAAAAAAAATCAAAAATCAAAATATCTTTATTTCTGTAACTTAAGTTTACATTTTCAGTCAGTGGCTGGTGTCTCCTTTTAAGCTCATTTGCCTGTGTTAGGAGACACCGCTCTTCCTTAATCTAACCAATATATTTAGTTGTTACAAAACAACTTACAAACTTATAAACTAATTAGTTAATATTTTAAATAGTTTATGGTATAAGTGCATACCCTCGTGCTGATCAGTGTTGGTATGTAATGTCCATGTGTGTGTGTGTGTGTGTGTGTGTGTGTGTGTGTGTGCCTGTGTGCTTTCGTTTGCCAATACATATATATATATATATAAATATATATTTTTTTAACCAAGTCATCATATTTGTTCGTCTAACAAATGTTCAATATCCTCATAGCTTTTCTCTAATATCCACTTTGTGATTAATCTCATACTTTCATGCTTCGATAAATTATAAATTTGCAGTTCCTTATGAATTTTATTAAATAGAATGGCAGAACGTCTATCATACTGTCTTTTGGCTAAAGTAGACTTAGTACTAGGAACCTTAGCTACAGTATCCTTTCGTCGTTTGTTGACATTTAGATTTGGGTCGAATGGAAGCGATTTATGCTTCTTGAGCACAGTGTTTAAGACATATAGCTTTCTGACAGAGAGTAACTGATAAGTACTGTACAATGCTTCTGTAGAATATCTTATTTTCTTAAAATACATAATTTTAATTAAACAGTGCTGAGCGCGTTCGAGTTCTAAAAACCTAGTTTTAGCAGCACCACCCCAAATAGGTATGCAGTATGATATTATAGATTGCCCCAACGAAATATAAATGTCTTTTAAAATATCTCTACCGACGGGGTTTTGTGGGCCAAAGACTTGTCCTGGCACCACGTGCCTGAGGGTTTTGAATATCCAGTTTAACTTACGAAGTCTTTGTGTAACATACTCAAGCTGCGGATACCAAGAGAGTCTCTGGTCCACAGTGACTCCCAGATATTTGGTCTGTTTGACATTCTGAATATAAGGACAGTTGCAATTGCCATTATCTGATGTGTGACAGCAGTGAATTTTTATTGACATGTTTTTACATTGCTTGTCATTATATTTGCTGAAACACATATAATTTGTTTTATCAGTGTTTAGTGTAAGTATGTTATCACGCAACCATTTCTCTATTCTCATTAAACCCCCTTCTGTTGCCCGTCTAACACCCTCCCAAGACCCACCCGAGAAAACAACCGCAGTATTATCGGCGTACGACAGAATCTTAGCGCATTCCACTTTAAGATTACAAAGATCATTGATGTATATGAGGAAAAGGGTGGGACCTAAAACGCTACCCTGGGGTACGCCGTATGATACATCTGCGTCATCACTTAGGTACGAATCAAGCTTAACTCTCTGTTTCCGTCTACATAAATAATCTTTAAACAAAAGAAGAGATGTACCACGAATCCCAATTTTTTCGAGCTTGAGTGAGAGGATGGGGATGGAGACAGTATCGAAGGCCTTCTTAAGATCAATAAATGCAGCCAAACATTTATTAGATCTGTCTAACTGTTCAGTCACCAGCGAACTTAGCTCATATACAGCGTCCTCAGTTGATCTACCCTGTCTAAATCCAAACTGAGAAGGTGATAACAGGTTGAATTTATCAAGATAGTCAAGTAATCTTTTATTTAGTAACTTTTCTATAATTTTCGAGATTGCTGGGAGAACCGAAATAGGTCTGTAGTTACTGACATTATCCTTGTCCCCATTTCTCTATTCTCCCTTGTACACAGGTGTTATAACTGCACATTTTAAAGGATCCGGGAAAATTCCTTGACTGAAGCATAGATTAACGAGGTGTGTTATGATTGGAATGATAATAGGCTTGGACAGTATAAGAAAAGATGTAGGAACATTGTCCCAACCAGGAGCACTATTTGGTTTTAGCATCGTTAGTATATTATTTACCTCTTCGTGATCAGTGAGAAGTAGGACAAAGGAGTCAGTCTGCGAGGGTAAGTTTTGAAGGTATGAGTTCCGGTCATGCAAATTGGTGTCTATTTTTTGGGCAAGTTCTTTCCCTACATTGGCAAAAAATGAGTTAGTGAAGTTAGCAGAATCTTTAGGGTGCGTTTTTAAATTAAGCAACTCTGAGTTGGTACTGTTGATTTTACTAGTATATGTTATTGTTTTAATCGATTTCCATAATGTTTTGTTATTTTTAATTGAATTTGTTATTAAATCTCTGTCATATTTCCTCTTTGTCTTTTTTATTAATTTATTACAGAAATTCCTGTATCTATTGTAAGTTATTTTAAGTATGTTATTGTGTGGATCACATCTACATTCTTTTTGTAATTTGTTACGATTCCTTATGCAGCGAAGCAATCCCGGTGTCATCCACGGCTTTATTATGCGGAATTTATTAGGGATGTTAGTAATCACAGTATTGTCATTGATGGTATTAGACAATGTATAAATAAGTTTCTCTAACACAATATTAGGGTCAATACAGAATAATAATTCTTCTAAATGTTTAGTTTTAAGGTCCTCTAGGGCTTTTTCAAAATTTATCGTCTTTTTTGACTTAGCTGAGATAGTATTATGTTTTATTTTAGATATAGTTAAGAAAATAGATTCATGATCCGTCACAGTTGTTTGCAAAACTGCAACGGACGCATGAACTTTATTTTTATTTAATTTTAGCATAAAATGATCCAAACAGTTTATGCCTCTGGTTGGCAGTGTATGACCAGCAAGTATGCCATACATAGAAAGAGTATTCAAGTAATTGACTCTATTTTTATATTCGTGGGCTGGCTCAGAGGGTTTAGGCGCGATATTAATATTGATGTCACCTGTTCTAATTATACATTTACTATCAGAATTTAGACTGTCAAGGCGAAGGCTTAAGGAGTCCACAAAATTGTCGGCATTAGTGTATGAGGGTGATCTGTATATACCCATAATAGTACTATTGAGAATCTCTAACTGAAGGCAGGATGCTTGAGATAATTTAACTTCTTTTACTTTGTGTCTCAATGATTTTTTTACATATATATTAATGTGAACATATTTCTTTAGGTCATCGACATTGCATTCAAAGGAACGAGCCATCTCCAACTTATCACTATCATTTATAGTTTGTAATCTGTCATTCATTATGAAGAAAATAACAAAGTAGGTGCATTTTGATATTTAACGGTCGCGTGCAAAAATAAATAAATATTCGTGTTGGTATTGATATTGTGTAACTGAGTTTTGTCAGATTAAAAGTAGTGGGTAAAATTAGAGCGTGGAGTGTAAAAGTATAAAATAAGTAGGCGTATGAGTAGGATGTGGTGTACGTGTATTTTAAATGGCACACATTTTTAATTAAGAAAAAGAAGCAACGTTGAATAAAATTGACAAGAATTCCAAATGAAGGCATCTCATGGGTATAAAAAAGTCCAAAGACGGATAGGCTCAAGTCGGGTAGTCAGTCCACTTGTTCGTTTGCCAATAAAAGTTGATGAACTTGTCCTTCACTCTTTATCTGAATAATATTGGATACCTCTGATTTTCTCACATAAACTTTGCCATAAGAGGTCCAGCAAAATTTATAGTTCTTTGATCGGACAAGATCACGAGCTAAAAAGTGAAGTCTAGCAGCTCTAGCAGTCAGGTGTTCTGAAAGAAACACTGGGGTGTCCTCATTAGTTTTGAACCCTAGGTGTAAAGCGCGTAACTTGGTCTTATTTTTGATGTTGAATGCCTTTGTCTTTTTAATAAAATCTGTCTTTAACAATACTGAATTTGTTTCTACTACTATTGGGATGTTTGGCGAGTTTTTCGAATTCTTTCCGCGCACCCGGTAGATGTCTTTAATGTCTGATTTTGAGACTTCACAATCAATATTTTTTGAAAGGCATTGCACCATTTCTATCAAATCTTCCTTACTCTCCTTTTCCTTTTTTGGTACATTTTTTATTTCAAAATTAGCTTTCCGATTTTCCATCTGCAGATCTTCCACTTTATGCTCAAGTAGTAGAATGTATTCATTATCTTCCTTAGCATGGGTTTCCAAAATGGCGAGTCTATGGTCGAAATCTTCCTGCTGTGATCTTATAGATGCAATGGATTCCTCTATATTTTGGTTTGATATCTGAATCGCGTGTAAAGTTTCCTTGATCTCAGATATATCTGTGTTGTTAGTTGTTGAGAAGCAAGTTAATAGTTTCCTTATCTCTTCTTTGAACTCTTGGAATTGAGACTGAATGTCTGTTTCTAGGGGGCGTTGACGCTGTGTGACGAAGTTAGGCGACGACTGGTCTTGAGGCGTTGGGTCACCACGGGACTGATCAGCCCCCTCGGAGAAGCAAATTGACATATCGTTACCATTTTGTCCCAATATATTAGCATTCATACGTTCATCAGCCATAGTGCGTAAGAAAATAAATAAGTCGATAGTTAAATTCTCGTAGCAAACGCGTAGATTTCGCAGGGGTTGACCGGAGAAGTAGGATTGTTGTTATGATCTGCACAAGGTCGACTGGTTCGAATCAGATGCAGCGAGTACTCAGCGGCAATATATCGATCTCACTCTCAAAACCCCCGAGGGGAGACACCTTATGTCTTACAGGTGTATGTGCAAGAAGGAGGGGCCGATTTTGAGTTCATCCAATTTAATTAAATACGTTGTAAAGTAAGTATCACTTACAAATGATAGTTCTTGCGTCGTTGGCCGAAAAAAGTAAAGGCGCTCAGGCGTCCAATCGTGCGAGACACTGATAGCTTGGTATATCTCCGTAAGCGGGAGGTCTTGAACACTGGTTATAGCTCCGATCAACACGATAGACGTGCACACGCTACCACGGTCGACAAGCAAGAGGTTGTCATAAACAGAGGTTTCTTGGCCAATTGCTGATGTTGAGAAGGTGGAACCATTGGAAGTTAAAGCGTGTCCCGCTTTGGTGAAGAAGAAGAATCAACCTCTGAAGGCCAACTCTGATCTCGCTTCTCTCAATCCTTTTGTTGATCCAGATGGAATGTTACGTGTTGGAGGGCGCATCGCCGCCTCTAACTATGAATATGACAAGAAGCATCCCATTCTAATACACTCTAAATGTCGTTTCACGCTGCTTCTCTTTCGACAGGAATACGCGCGACTGTTGCATGCCGGTCCACAACTTTTGCTTGTCTCCATAAGAGACCGTTTTTGGCCTGTGGGCGGACGTAACTTGGCCCGACGTACCGCGAAAGATTGCGTTGTGTGCCGTCGTTTCAAAGGGCAGCAGATGACAAATATCATGGGTGATTTACCGTCTGAGCGCCTTAATCCCGATTTTGCCTTTTCTAATATAGGCACTGATTTTGCCGGACCCTTTTTTATCACCGACCGTAAGACAAGAGGATGTAAAATAACAAAATGCTACCTCTGTATCTTCATATGTTTAAATTATAAATGCGTCCACCTTGAGGCCGTTAGTGAGCTGTCCAAAGACGCGTATATGCTGCCTCTGAAACGTTTTGTTTAACGTTTTGTGTGATTGGCAGGCCACCCACCACACTGCCTACCCCTGACCTGACGGAGATCAAGACTCACCGCCTTGACCGGTACCAGCGCCTGGAGCAGATACGGCAGCACTTCTGGAAACGGTGGTCCAATGAGTTCGTCAGTGAACTGCAGCAGCGCATGAAGTGGAAGACCCGCTCAAGAGATCTTCAGGTTGATGACTTGGTACTGCTGAAGGATGACAGCATACCCCCTCTAAGCTGGCGTCTCTGTAGAGTCAGCAAGATGTTCCCCGGCCCTGACGGTGTCCCTCGCGTCGCTGACGTCTTTACATCGCGTGGCGTGGTTTGTCACGCTTTAAACCGTTTATGTTTACTGCCAGCGACTAGCGCTGACACGTCTTGAAGGCCTTTCATAATGCCTCCAACGCCCCGGAGGATGTCTACGCTCGTAGGCTAGACATGTTTATATAATTTTGAATTTTTTATATATTTTGAGATGTATCTTCTATTATATTAATCTATTTAAATTAGGCCCTTCTGGGGTTATCTTATCTACATCGTATGACCGCTCCATATAGGGTGTTAACCAATAGCGTTTCTTTACGTGTATGATTTTGTATCTGGTAGGGATCGCCTTGTGCTATTCACTTTGTATAATGACACCTGTTTCTATGATTTTAAGGTCTAGTTTATATTCATTCCAGTTCAACTGGTCAAAGTCACCTTCCGATACACTCTCTCTACTACCGACTGTCGCCTAAAGCACTTGTCCAAATTGTCAATTTATCATTTTGCAAAGAAATAATAATTTATATATATTATCCAAAAATCATCTTTTATTTCACTCTCAGCAAAAACATGGATGATCTGGCTGCTTTATTCACCACCAAGATTGCAAAATTTGAAAAGTCTATTCCTCCATCTCAGCAGCACAGCAGCAGAACAACCCCATACTTGCAAGTGAGTTCTATGCTTTTAAGTCGTTCATCGTGACAGCAGTGTCTAACCTGAAAGCACAAATAGAGCTAATTTACCACTCACTAGAGGACTTAGAAATGAGGTAACGAACCAATGTATTGCTGCTTCATGGATTACCTGAGAAGAATGATGAATCTCTCAGCCATCTCATCTCATTTTGTACTTGTCTTAGTTACTGATATTATTTAGATGTTCAGCTACTAGTGTCTTTAGTAAAGGGTGTGTAGGGTAAAGTTCACTGAAGAGAGTCTCATTCAATACACAGAAAGTGAGGTAAAACTTGATGTCTATATTCTGGAATCCGCAACACAAAATTAGTTATAATAAGTATACAGTAAATGACGACACGCGAGCGACACAAAGGTTAGGAGACGACTGGCTGTCCCGCGCGGAGGGCGTCGGGAAGTGACCGAAATGCTTACATTGCTAAACGTGACCTAGACATGTGTAACTACAGTATTCCCCCACTTTCTACAAAAAAAAATTATTATTTAAAAACACATAAATCAAAATTACAACATGCAAAATTACGACGACCGATGTGGCGCAGTGGTAGTGCGACTGCCTGCGACGCAAAGGTTCCGGGTTCGATTCTCGGTGGGACACTCACAAAAGTTGATATTTATCTCTTTGTGAATTTGTTCCCGGTCTGGTTAGGACATTGCAGGGTGAACCAACTGATTGTCCGAAAATAAATGGTTCCGTGCTTCGGAGGGCACGCTAAGCCGTCGGTCCCGGTTGCTGTCTATGATTACTTAGACGGCGGTCGAAACACAACCATGTCAGAGGCCTACTAGTGGTAGTAGGCGGTTGAAAAACTCTGACACCAGGGTTCATCGGGTCGTTGGACGACTCGGTGTCCCACACGAAAAGAAGAAGAAGACAACATGCTGTATAAAACTTAAAACATTATTACAAACTGCTACTAGTTTTCACTACAAAGTTGAATATACAATGGAATGCCAGTCGTCAGCAAAAGGCGTCGTCGCTGCGTTCACTCGTAAATGCATGGATGGTAAGTACCAGAGTTGGGCAAAATGTAATCAGATTAATGATTAATGATTACGATTACTTTTGTAATCTGAGACATTGCACGATTACTGATTAATAAAAGTAATCTGTAATCATGATTACAGATTGATAAAATTAAATCATTAGTCAATTCCAACGTGATTAAAGATTATTAATCATCAATCGTAATCTAGATTACATGATTATGATTATTCGAGTGGGACTTAAAAATAAAAATACAATATTTGTTTTAATAGAAAACTTATTAATCGTTTATTGAACATATCAATCATATTTTTATTCAACAAAACTAAGATTGATTTGATTACTAATATTTAGCAAAGATTTTTTTTTCATTAAACAATGACATCAAATAAACATAATTAACAGTTAAAGTTAGAATTTGTACAAGTATCGTTGATTTACATTTTTATATTTTTGTACGTCGGAGTTCAATAGTCAAAATATTTATTAATCATGTAATTTTGATTACAAACTACTGTAGTCATAATTAAAGATTACATGTAATCATGATTAACTGTAGTTAGGATTAAAAGTAATTCAATAATCTGATTACAAAAGTAATCGATTACGCCCATCTCTGGTAAGTACTTGTAGGTAAGTAAGTGTTACATTACATTCAATCAATAGCGGGTCTTACAATTCTATTTTTAGAACTTTTACAATAGCAAACATGAATTTTAAATATTATGCAACATTGATTAGAATAAATTTACGGGGAATGTAAACAACAAGTTTTAAATATCTACTTAAAATACTAAAATACCTGAAGTGTCATTTCCGTTGGAAAAACACAATTAATATTTGTTAACCATTAATATGTAGCTTGCACTGGAGCTGTAGGTTGGTTTTTCACTTGACCCATTTCTAGGGAAGACACGATATCTTTAACTATTACTTTCTTCGCTCTGCGACTACAATATTTGCATCCAACCAATAAAGGAATCACAATCAATATGATGACAATAATTATAATCAAAATACCGTAAACTCCTATCTTCTTCTCGAAACTAGTAGTCGCGCCATTGCATTGGCTCCATTTTGAGCAATTATTACTTCTGAATTTTTGCTTGAAGGATTTCCCATGCTTACAAAAAATATACTCATATGATTGGTATCACAGATAAAATAACACGACTACGTGAAAGTGTTTTTCGAATGGAAATGATTTCTTTATTACTTATCTTAAAATGTAGACAAATTTTTGCTTAGTCTTATAATCTTAGTAGGCCAAAGTATTTAAACGTTTGCAAAAATGTTGCTATGTCAAAACGTACAAGTGATCAGTTTGTACTTTGTTCGACAAAACAAGTTTTTTTAATTAATATGAATATTATGAATATGCGCATATTATCTCTAAATAAAACAATTTACTTCAATAAAACGTGTACATAGGTACTTATGTGACTTAATCACCATACCATAGATATAACTTAATTAGGGATGTACGGTCGGATTCATAAGTGGAGTCATAGTTAGACCAGGTGACAGATTGCAATACGGGTTTTTATCCTCTGAACTTACTTTACTAACTTACGCACACACGTAAGATTATAGACTGTAAGTAGAAAAGTCCACCTTAAGGCGTAGCATTAAAACTTAACAGATAACCTAACCTATAAGCGACATCTATGTAACCTTTGAAATAATTACTCGGTGATAGCCTATTCGCCACCACATTACCACAAAGTAAACATTACACTACTGGTTTGCCTAAAACATTCTAGTTATCCTTATTCGTTCACTTGTAGTAAAGCAATAGATTACATATCTTTATTTCGGCCACTTGATCACAAGTGACCGTAGCTTAGCGGTAATAGTTCTTACCTTCTATTCAGAACGGAACCGGGTTCCCATCCCGTATCTGTATAGGAATAATGTTTTTTTAAATGTTTTTACCATTTTTTATCCAGTTATAATTATTTTAAATAATGTTTTTCTAAATATTCATCTATGTATTATATCTATAAATGTTAATTGTAAATTATGTATCAAAACATTATATCTAAAACCATAAAACCTTTAATATTGTAATGAAACAAACAGTAAGGTAAGAAATTATTTTATTGGTAAGTAGGTATTACTTTATATTTAAATAACATAATGACATGAATGAGAACTTTTGGTACCCATAAGATAAGTAAAACTATATAAAATTATTGCTGTCGTAATACGTAGTTAGTAGTAGTTTTTAGTTTTTAACGAAACATAACCTTAATCTGGGTAACCGCTCATTTAACATACAAGGTAGTTACTTACCTATTTTCTGCGTTCAAAATGCATACTACAAGGTCCCAAACAATTCGTCAACTAGAAGACAACTTAAAGGCAACTTTATTAGAACTTAAAAAGTGTAAAAACACAAATGAGCAGTTACTAAGAGAACAGGATGAAAGTGAGCAGGAAATGTTAGAAATTAATAATAAAAATCACCAATTAAAGAGTGAGATGGCAGAAATGTACCATCAGCTGGTAGATGTAACAGGTGAGAGGGACCGGCTTCAAGTAATAGTAGATAACTTTGACCGGGACGGAAATGCGTTTGAAGACACCTTGAGGCGTATTACTGTCCTGGAAAGAGAATTGCGCGATGCACACAAAGAAATCTCCTTTTTGAATGAGACTATCCAAGTCCTAAAGTCATCACAGAGTGCACTTACCACCCAGTCGCTGTTTGAGGAGCTGGTCGCTCCTACTGTTGCGGTTTCTACCATCTCACTCACCCAGCACCAATCGGTCGAGACTACTGAGAAACAGGTAGTCGAGACCATCGATCTCACTACGTGTGACAGTCCATTTAAAAACTCACACATAACTTCAGTCACTTATAGCAAGAAAAAAACAAAGAAAATTGTAAAACTTAACAATTTCATAAAGAAAACGCAATCTCTTATTAGGCGTAACATACTGTTTTGCAATAACTCGAATTGTAATATAGAACGTTCTGAATTAATTAAAGAAGTTAAATTTTGCACTTCATCATTAGAACAAACTAGGGAAATTTATGAGCGTGACACACAGCGCCTCCAGTCGGAAATGTCTGCGTTAAAACGGTCATTAGAACACATTTCCATTAAGTATAACTCAGCGAGAAAAGAAATAAAGGAACATGTGCTGGCCATGAATAGTTTGTTGAAGTCATGTAAATATAACGGTGACAATTCTCAATCTTTGACAAACAATCAATGCGATTGTGAGAAAACTTCAACAGAGCTATTCGTCCCGGCCGTGTGTCCCGAGCCCGCGTCACTTCGCGTCTGTACACAGCTGACTGGGGCGCTGTCGGTGTCGCTCCCGCTCGCCGCCGCCGCCTCCGCCACCGCCGCCGCCGCCGCCGCCGCCGCCGCCGCCGCTGGGTCGGTGTCGCGGCCGGTGCCGGCGGCGCCGACGCAGCCCGCGCTTATGGGTGATGACGATGTCCCTTTACCACCCACACAGGATAAGCGACCGTGTGACATTGTTATGTTTAGTGATGAACTTGGTAAAAATATGGGTTTACAACTTGGCCATTGCATGGGTCAGGCAGTAATTAATCATTGCATGCCTGGCGCCGATTATTCTACACTCATAAATACAGTGTTGGCATCACAATTTTCCAAAAAAAACCACTGTTATTATTTTTAGTGGCAGAAGGGGAAATGCAACAAAAAAGGACTTAGCTTTGTATTCAAACAAATTGTATTTAATTGTTAATGTTAAACAAGTCATTTAATTTGCTTTTCCCTACAGCCAAAAATTTACTAACCTAGAAAATAATACTCGACATTGGTGTAACAAGTACTTACATACATTGACATGTCGCAATCCTGACAAATTTCATTTTATCGACACAAATATTTTTATTGGACAATATTTTAATGTAACGAAAGATAGATATTATCTATCTAAAGTTTATAAACGACAGATAGCAGAATTACTATCTTATTTTTTTAATAATTCAGCCAATTTGTTGGCTAACCAGACAACTGCTTCTATTGAGCAGAATATACATACAAACCTTATAACGTTGGAATCGGTTCCAAGTTCTTTAAATTAATTTCTAAGACAACAGAGAGTAACTCTGGCAGAACGCCGTCTTTTAGTAACTTGAGTGATTCTATCTTGCCAAAACATAATATAAACAATAAAATTAATATTTGTAATACAACCAAAATTCAAAATAGCCGTGTTTTGAATATTGTACACCAAAATATTCAAGGCATAATTAGCAAAGAGTTAGAAATTGAACTTTTCATGAACTGTAATAATATTGATATTCTATGTATAACTGAACATTGGCTTAGAGATTATCAGTTAATGTTCAGTTTTAGTAATCACCAGGTGGCAAGTTCGTTCAACAGATCAACAGCAATACGCGGTGGATCGTTGATACTACTTAAAAACGAGTTAAAATATAAAGAACGGCCTGATATCGTAAGCCTCTCAGTTGAGCGAACTATTGAAATAGCCTGCGTAGAACTTGAAGATCTTGTTATAATGAGCGTATACAGCCCACCTGATGCTAAATATGAACCCTTTAAAAAAGTTGTGGATGTAGCCTTAGATAAAGCAACAAAATCCAATAAAGGGATTATTGTATGTGGAGATTTCAATATAAATATTCTTGGAAATTCTAATATCAGTAATAGGTTTCTATCATTATTTTTATGTTACAACCTAGTGAATCTTATTTCGGTGCCAACGAGAATCACACCTACCTCAGCCAGGTGCATAGATAATATCTTTACCAACATTAAACCTGAAGATGCGGCTGTCATAAATAAATTAAGCTCCGACCATACGGGTCAATTAGCTTCTTTCAAAATTAACATTGAGCAGGCACCTAAACAAGATATTACGTGTGTACCGGTAAATGAAAGTAGGCTAAATCGATATAGAGAAAATATTTTACAAAAATTACCTGAATTGCCATATAACGAAAATCCAAATAAATTATATAACGCAGTATTCAGTCTTGCCAAAAAAGAATATGACAATGTATTTAAATCTAAGAATATTAAAGTTAACACAAAATTATCATTTAGTGACTGGGCCACAGTTGGAATTCATAGAAGCAGGCAGAAGTTATACGATCTGTATGAAGAAAGAACATATAATCAATCAAAAACTTTTGCTGATTATGTAAAACGTTACTCTAAAACATTTAAAAACGTTTGTGCAATATCTAAATCTAACTTCATCAAAAATAATATAAAGAATAGCACAAACGTAATCAAAACCACTTGGAAATTTGTAAATAATGAAACTGGAAAATCTAAACGTCGTAATGTAAATTATAAACTTATGATAAACGATGAAATTAAAAATACTAATTTGGAAGTAGCTTCCGCTTTTGAACAATTTTTTACTGATATTCCAGTTTCGAATACCAAATCGTTAAACTTATGCCCTATTCTCGCTGAATCTATTCTAAAAGATAATTAAACCATGGTGATAAATATTTTAAATTTTCTCACGTTAGTAACATTGAAATTATAAAAGTATTAAAAGTTTACAAATGAAAAATACTTCAGATCTCCACGGCCTCTCTGTTAAAATTATTAGTTCCATAATCGATTGCATTTCTCCATACCTAGCATGTATTTTTAATGACTGTGTAGACAGTGGCGTGTTTCCTGACTTGATGAAGCATAGTAAAGTTATTCCCTTGTTTAAAGCTGGTAGTACTACTGACCCTACTAATTTCAGACCTATATCAATACTACCAACACTAATAAAAAAAATTTAAAAAGTTATTTTAAATCAATTGCAAGGACATTTTTATCGTAATAACTTAATGCACCTGCAGCAATTTGATTTCACACGTGGTCGCTCTACTACTGATGCAGGTGTGGATCTCATCAATCATATAATCGAAGCCTGGGAGGAATCTCATGATGCAGGAGGTGTGTTTTGTGATTTGTCCAAGGCGTTTGATTGTGTTCATCATGATACTCTGGTCAGGAAGCTACATCACTACGGCGTAAAAGACCAGGCTCTTAGTCTTTTGGAATCATATCTTAACAATAGAATCCAAAAGGTCGATGTCAACGGTGAAAGATCATCTGGATCAAAGATAAGAATGGGCGTTCCGCAGGGTTCGATTCTTGGTCCTTTTTTGTTTCTTGTATATATTAATGATCTACCATATCTAGTTAAAGAAAAACATGATATAGTTTTGTTCGCGGACGATACCTCTCTACTTTTCAGAGTAAAGAGGCAACAACTCAACTATGATGACGTGAACAAAGCTATTACCGATGTAGTGCAATGGTTTACAGTAAATAACCTACTATTAAATGAAAAGAAAACTAAATGTATCAAATTTGTATTACCAAATGTTAAACCAAGCTCTACAATTATTAAGGTAAAGGATGAAAAGTTGGACCTTGCGGACTCAACTGTATTTTTAGGCATAACTTTGGACGCCTCGCTCCAATGGGGGCCACATATTGAGAAATTGTCGAAGAGACTGAGTTCAGCAGCATACGCAGTTAAAAAAATAAGACATCTCACTGATGTAGACACTGCAAGACTAGTTTACTTTAGCTACTTCCATAGCTTAATGTCTTATGGCTTACTATTATGGGGCCATGCTGCGGATGTGAACAATATATTTGTTTTGCAGAAACGGGCTGTTCGTTCAATTTATAAATTGGGACCTCGAGTCTCCTTGAGACAGAAATTTAAAGAAATCAACATATTGACATTTGTGTCACAGTACATATACGAAAATCTAGTGTACGTAAAAATAAATATAGATTATTTTAAGAAAAATTGTGACAGGCATAATTTTAACACTAGAAATAAGGAGCAACTTGCTGTGCACATGAGCAGGCTTAGTAAAGTAAGCAAAACTTTTAAGGGCAATTGTATACGCTTTTATAACAAACTTCCTAAAGATATTCAAGACTTACCCTTAAATAAATTTAAACCAGTAATTAAACAAAAATTGTACAAAAAAGGCTATTATGAAATATCAGACTATATGCAAGATAAATCTCCATGGGTTTAATTCAAATGTATAAAGTAAATATTTTATTAGACGAAACAAGTAGATTTATCTACTGCAATTTTTTGTCATTATAATAAAAAAAAAATTATGTAGCCATTTTTGGGCTATACATATATATTATTCGTTATTTCCAAAATTAGCTAGGGCAGTTTAGGGCCTAGAAAGATTGTTAATTTAGAGTAGGAGCACTTCTGGGCAGGTTTTTTGGGGGGTTTTTCCTGTTCATAATTCATTCATTCATAATTCATTTATTAATTGTGTTACATGTACATTCAGTAGTTCTTATTATGTAATGTTTGTATGGTACATGCACCCTGTTAGGGCATAACAATTTTAACAATGTGGGAGAGAACATTTTTAAAACTTATCTATTATACACACATTTTTGTCATTTATCTATTATGAGAATCAACATATAATCAAGAAATAATTTAAATATTCATGTCACATATATATATTTTTTTTATATCCTAGGTCTTTGTATAAATAAAAGTAAACATAAAATAAAATCAAATCAATAAATTAGAATTCGTGTTTAAAATTAAAATGCATGCATGTCAAATTATTAATACCTAGATACATTTTATACTACATGTCTTATTATATTCAAATTCATTATTATCACAGTTATCTATTACCATTTTTCACACATATATTCATCTACATTGTAATACGCCTTTTCCAGTAACAATAATTTTAGTTTTTTACTATACGCTGTGTATTTATCCTCGTTTTTTATGTAGTCTGGCAATTTATTGTACACGGAGATAAATCTATAGTTAGGGCTCTTTTTTGTTATTTCTAGCTTAGGTTTTACAGGTTGAACTAGACGCTCTTGACCACGAAGTGCACGGCGTTTATATTCCGGGTTTAATTCGAAATTGGATTTAAATAAATGTCTATTTTGTCTGACAAATTGGCAAGTTTGTAGTATGTACATTGATGGTAATGTCAAGATTTTTTTGTCAATAAAGTGTGGTTTGCAGCTTTCGATTTGTTGAATATTGACTAGAATCCGAAGGCATTTCTTTTGAAGTATAAATAGGTCTAAAACGTCCACACTATCACCCCACAAAATTAACCCGTAATTAAGCCATGAATAGGCGTAACCATAGTATGCCGATAGTGCAGTTTCATAGTTTGTGTTGGCTTTTAGGAGACTAAGGGCATAAATAAATTGTGACATCTTGGATTTTATTTTATTTATATGCTGTTTCCAGCTTAGATGACAATCTATTATAATTCCTAGTAGTGAGAACTCCGTAGTCTCTGATATGTCGGTCATTTGAATAAGATTTTTAAAGTCAAGTTCATTACTTTTATATGTTTTAAATTGTTGTATTTTAGTTTTATTTATATTTAGCCGTAGGTTGTGGTCTTCTAGCCAACTGCGGGTTTTGTCAAATGTTTCTTTAATATCTGTGAATTGTTTATCGGCCTCTGTACATTCAAATAGTAATGATATTTCGTCAGCATAGAGGACACTCGTTGAGTTGAGTGTTTCGGGAAGGTCGTTTATGTACAGTAAAAACAAAGTACATCCTAATACCGATCCTTGAGGAATTGAGTTACTCGTAGTCTTTACGTCTGACTGTATGTAGGAGAGTTCATACGATTCCTCGTCGTAATAGCCTACCTGCACGTACTGTTGTCTGTTTAATAGATATGACTTAAGCCATTCATAAGGGCGGCCTCTGATACCGCAACCATATATTTTCTTTATTAATATGTCATGGGAAACCCTATCGTATGCTTTGGACATATCCAGGAACAGGCCGACAGCGTACTTCTTATTATTTATTGACTGGTAAACTTCCTGAATAAATTTATACACCGCTAGCGTAGTTGATCTGTTTTTCCTGAACCCGTATTGGTTTTGGTGCAGTATGTTATACTTTTCTAGGAACCTACAAATTCTTTTGTTTATTGCTGTCTCAAATATTTTAGCCATGGTGGGTAATAAGGCAATAGGTCTAAATGAACTAGGATCGCGTATTTTCTCTTTATTTTTTGGTAAAAGCTTAATCTTGGACACTTTGAGGTTTTCTGGAAAGGATCCTTCAATAAAGGACTGATTAATCAGTTTTGTAAGAGGCCCGATTAGCTCGTTTACACAAAATTTTATTAGTACCGGTGGTAGCTCATCAGTTCCGGAACTTGTTTTGTTTTTCATACCGTTAATGATCGCCTTTGTTTCTTGTTCAGTAACGGGTTCTAAATACAATGAATTTGATGGCGGATTCAACACATGGTGACCATGAGTTGAGCTTCCCTGGTTTTGATCTGATTCACCTGCCGACAGGAAGTAATCATTAAGGAGGTTCGCTACTTGCCCGGGTTATGTAACTCGGTTATTATTGATTTTAAGTTCAATGTTATGTTCTATAATTTTATCATTTTTATTTTTATTTTTTAGGCTAGTTATTATTTTCCACATGGTTTTATTTTTATTCTTGGATTTTCTCATTTTGTGTATGTGATTTAGTTTATTGGCTGTCTTTATACATTTTTTTTAAACTTTTTCATATAATTTATAGTAGTTTTTAAGCGAATCATTTTTGAAATAGATTGTTAGAATTTTAAGTATTCTTTTATTGCGGCAGCATTTTTTGAATGATTTTGGTAAGTAATTCTTTTTCGTTTAAGGGACAATTTTAATTCGTTTTTTTGGAATGTATTTGTTTAATAAATGTATAAGGTTTGATTCAAATAAGTTATAATTTATATTTATGTCACTTGTATTATTTAAAATTATTTTCCAGTCAATGTCTCGGAGTTTTTCTTTAAACATTGATTTATTTTTATTATTAAATACCCTTTTTGTAACATAGTAGAATTTTTGGTTATTTTTTTTTTGGTTATTAGAGGACTCCTGTTCGTAAATTAAGCTTTTATGATCACAAATTCCGTTTTCACTAACAGAAACCTTACATGTGGTGCTATTTGTAAAAATTAAGTCGATGCATTTGGCTGAGTGGGGTGTTATTCGTGTTGGTGACTTCACGATTTGACGCAAGTTACATTCTGACAGTAGATTATATAATTTAATGCAATTGTTATCCTTCGACTTTACTATCATATCAAGATTGAAATCTCCAGCGAGGACAATTTGTTTTCTATTAAGCAACGGTTCAATCTTATTAATAAGTTTAGGTAGAAATTCAAAAAAGGTTTTGGTATGTATGGAGATCTAGTCTGTAGATACTAATTATAACGCATTTTTCTTTTACAAGTTCTATCGCACAGCATTCTACTGTATATTCTATTGAAAGTCTAGAAAACTCCGGCAGCTCTATATAATGTGTTCCTTCCCGCACCAAAATGGACACGCCTCTTCCTCTGTATTCACTGCGGTAAAAATTTGCGGCAAATTCGTAATCGTTAACATGGACGAATGGTTCTTTATCGCGGGTGATCCAAGTTTCCGATAGGCAAAGTACATCAAACCTTTCTTTTTCCGTATACTCTTCAAGAATGTGTATCTTGTTATTGAGGCTTTGTACATTTTGAATTAGTAGCTTAAGATGAGTGCCGAAAGTTTCGAAAGTTCTCGTTCTCGTTCCTGGCTTCTTCACGAGTGGATGACGATGAGTAGGGCGCAGATTGACTGGTCATTGTAATATGGTTTTTCCCCTGAGGTAGAGTCTTTTGGCGCGAATTCTGGGTATGCTGGTCATCATATTTTTCCCCATCTATGTATAGAATGTTGTTTCTTATTATGGCTCGTTTACCCTTCTTTCTTTCTTCTCGTAAAATTTCCCTAAGTTTTTTTCTCTCTTCCAATTCTTTCTTACTTAGTTTTCCAGAGATAGCCAGCCCCGAGTTCCTAAAGTACTGGCCGTTGTTTAAGATGTATTGTGTCATTCTCTTACTTAGTAGTTCTATTGATAACGGTCTTCGGTTACCCGCTCTTCCTAATCTTACCATGCCCTCTACATAGCCGGTCAGGTCCACATTTAATAGCTCCTTAAAAACGTTAATTACTCTGTCGTGTAAGTCGTATTCGGTGTCATAGGGGTATTCATCGAGTCCGTAGAGTACAATTGTTTTTTTTATGTCGGGGTCATCCGGGGCTATTTGATTACCTTTTTGATTTTCATTTATCTTATCTTGAAGCTGTTTAAGTTGTTGTTTGATTTTATAGTTTTCGTCTTCCAAAAAAGATATTTTTTTGTTCAAGGTGTCCGTCGTTTCTCCTAAAAGCTTTTGCTGTTCAAAAATGTTATCAATTTTAGGTTTTAGCTCTTGCTCGAAATCGTTTAAAATCGAGATCGTTCGCTTTTCCATATCGTTTCTTATACCTATCATTTCATTCAGTAAATGGGCCGTGTGTTTTTGCAATTTTTCATCTAGGAGCTTGCTAATCTCAGCCAGAGTTATTTGTTGCGGATTGGGTTGTGTTGTCCCCATCCCCATGGATTCATTGAGTGACGTAAAATCAAGTAGTGTATTTCCTGCTACGCTTAGGTCATTAAATAATAGATCATCTATGGACGTGTTGTTGTCTTTAGGACGTTGGGATTGTGACAGATTCGGTATCGGGGTATTGTCACTTCTCTCATTTCGTGGTCGTTGTGTGATTCTATTACAATCTGGGCACTTCCAAGTACGCTCTAGGTCTTGGTTTTCTGCTACATACTTATCTTTGGGAATACCTACACAACTATAATGATAAGTTCCATTACACGTTTTATTAGTGCAATATAATAATTCGGAAATGTTAATGTGTATGTTGCACGCCAAGCAGGTCCTCATTTTGAGCCGTAAGGTTTTAAAAATCCTTTGGCAAAAATGCTTCTCACTTACCTGTACTTTGTTCTTTGTTAACGGTCTATGCGAGAGTTCAATGACCGTACTTTAGACAAAGACAGGTGCGTAAGTAGATACGCGCGAGTGAGGGAGATGCGTAGCTCAGGTGATATGTCGGCCGTTAACCGGTTGACCTTGACAGTGAATGTTGCATACGATTTATTATTTGTTTGTAGTTACACTTTAATCACGTTTTTGCGGCACTTTCACTTGTTTTATCACTCTCACGGTTTAATATTTAGATTGTTTATGAAATGAGCTTTAAATACATATAAAATTCACTCTTAAAGATCGACTTTTACTCCTTATACAAATTAAATTTGCGGAGCGTAACGTTTTCACTAGTTTCTCGCCGGTGGTCGGGTTCTCTCTCCTGTTCAGGGGGTCCGGTTAATAATACGCATGTTAATAACACGCTTTGGAAATCTTGACTAAAATTTGAAACAAATGTCATTTACAAATGGTGGTGGCGTAAAGTTACGTGCTGTGTGATTAACCTGGCCAGCCCCGAGGCAGTGCCTTTATTTTTATTTTTTTATCCCGCCCGAGCCGGTTTTCTATTAGGACAATACAAAATTGTTATAAAAAGAAGAAGATTGCGTTATGCAAATTTCTTTTTTTGCAATGACCGATCATGACGTCAATAAGTGATAATGCTATCCTACATTGAATAAAGTTATTTCATTTTCATTTTAATTTTTGTTTGAATGGTAAAACACAATATTATGTGAAATGAAATAAGTCTTCATTAGCTGAAACATCGATAATTATTTATAAGATCATAGGAATGATCCAAATCTTGGATTGAATCTTTCAATAAAGTTATTTAAGTAATAACTTCGTTAGTAATTATTTTATTGTTCTATGTTTAACGATGCTGTACTTTCCTCGGCAGTAATTGTAAATGTAATAAGAATAAATCAGTTATTTGCCTACATCTCAAGGTTTAAGCTTAAGTATTCGTTTTCGTAATGAAAATATATTGAAGCTAGGCCTTAAGATAACTGACTAATAATGATCAATCTTATATAAACATATATCGATGTTTTAGCATAATTTAATTGCTAATGTAATGCTTCACAAATACCTAATGCAATAGTAGGCGGGTGAGCAGGTAAACAGAGGTTGAGTGACAACAGCACGATTTATCGGGCCCGCTTCGGCATACATTGCTGATTATTTTGTGCATGGTATTAGCTAAACCAATTATTCACCACGGCAGCTCAATGCACTGGACAATTATCCTGGACAAATGCAAAACGAGGAACTTCACTAGCAGGATAAACAGTTCGCACCGTCGGTAGCATGCTTTCCTGTAGCATATCAACATAATTAGCGGCAGTTGCACGCCCTGTTTCTTGTGCTTCTAATTCGCCTGGACCAGCGGCAGACAATTAGCCCGATGTTTCAAACATGTTCGCATAATGAGACGTCCGTATGAAACCATTTTCTTTATTTTCTTGCACCATCATCCTCCGCTGTGAATCATTAATAAGACATGGGTGGCCACTGTGCGATCGAGTTTTTACGCTACCTTCTTCTTCAAAACGTGTAACCCAACGTTCAACAGTCTTCCACGAAAACAAAGTAGCATTATTAATATAAAAAGTTACTAATAATCGGTTTAAAGCTACCAACATACTATGAGTCAAAGTTTTCAATATTTAAAATACAATTGTAATGGAATAAAACTATACTTACGACCAGACCAGTCTGATTAGCAATTTGAGCTCAATTAAATCCAATATCATGCAGCGCAACAAGACGCTGCCTATCCTGCAAACTGATATTAGTATGCATTTCGAGAAATAAACACTGAAGTTTAATAAATAAGCTTAGGTTAAAAAAAACACTTAGCACACGCACTATCTCGCAAACGATCTTGCAACAACTAAAATCAAATTCAAAATTTACTGAATTTTACTTCATTTGATAAAATAAAACTAAAACTATGATATCGGGATTCGAGCCATTGTTTCCACAATTACGACCAAGTTTTTGCTTGACCGCGCTACCGACCAAGCTACCGAAGCTTATGATTCACGTAGTGAAATAGTCAATACTACTCAGCCTATTAAACAATGGTAGTTCGTCAATAATATTATGTTATAGGTCATTTGTGTCATTGTGTGCGTGTCACCGCGGGTGCGAGCGACTTGTTTTCTGAGGTTTGCGTTAACTATGACTCCACTTTTGAACGCGACCGTACCTTACCTATTTATACGTCATCGAAAAATCGTGTTCTCTTTGACACCCGTCCTGAGCGCGTCGTAAAATTACCATCATTTTTACTTTGACTTTCATTTTGGGGAACACCATTTTCTGACGAGGTCAAGTTAAATGTAACTGTTTTCTTAACTACAGGCTTATTACCTATCTCCCTGGTAATGTCGCAGCTGACATCATTACTTAGTGACTCATCGTTACTATTGATATCGTCATCTAATATAAATGCTGGTTTCAATCTATCAATTGAAATACAAGATTCTCTATTCGTTAAATCAATTACATAATGCTTATCTCTCCTGCTTATGACGCGGTATGGGCCATCATAAGGAGGTTGAAGTAGTTTTCGTACCGTATCGTTGCGAACAAAAACATATTTACATGTTTTCAAATCAGGATGTATAAGGGCTTATTTCTCGGACGTTGTCCGCTAAAAATTGGCGTGTTTCCTGACTTCAGACATATTTTCTAACAAACTGTTGCTTCATTACGTATTTCTCTATTATTGAACATTGAAATTAGTAAATAAACTACCCATTAAAATAAAAATAAAGTTGGGCTTAATATTAAATCTTTGAAAAAAAAAGGTAATTAAGTTAAAAATTATCAAAATTTCGCGTGTCCTATGCCTACCGTAACGCATTTGTTGTGTTTTTTTTACATTACCTACAGACACCTTTTCCATAAGTGGTATTTGTTTTACTTATAGGGTATATATCCTAGTTTTAAAATATTTATCATTAAAGATACGATTTTATACAAAAATCCACACTAATATTATAAATGCGAAAGTAACTCTGTCTGTCTGTCTGTCTGCTACGCTTTGTAACAATCGTCAGCCTGTGCGGACCATCGTACACACAAATATAATTCTAATAATAATATTTATATGTTTACTAACAACTCAATTTCTTTGAAACTATTTTTAATAGAGTAAAGTCATCATATCCAAACCAGTTATAATGCAAATCGATTTTATTCTATCATTGTTTATTAAACTAAGCGATTATTTAGCAATTTCTTATAAATAAAATCACTCGCATTCGATTTAAATGCAAACCTGAAAGCGATACGGTTATTTTGATATTTGTGGCAACGGAACGTTAATTACTCTTTTCTTATTGGTCAACTTTATGAAATGAAGTGAGGTTCATTCATGCTATTCATTGATAAACATGTTACGTTACGTTTTACGCAGTGAACAAATAAATACTGATTCTGGTAAGCTCGGTTGTGCCCTCTGTCGGCTTAGGTTAGTAGTTTCGCTGAGACGGGATGTCAATCGAAGGGACATGGATGTCGTCATTGTGTCAACTGTGGCACCATCTACTGGGTCGTGATAATAGTTCTGGGAGTTCTGGAGATGTCAGGGAAACGGATGTTAATGTTGAATTGTCTGCTGTTGGCAGAATACATGGGTTAGTTTCTACCGTCGTTTACAGTTGGTAGTATTGCTTGTTGATATCCAATGAGATTGATTTTTAAACGGAAGTGGAGTATGTACTACAAGTTTTTGGCATACATTTTATTAGAGAAATTCATAAAAAATGTTTCGATACTGGAGGATATATAGATATATTTGTCTTTAAGTTTTATGAACAAAAATAATTAAAATAAATATTAAGTATTTTGGAAATAAGTATTTTTTACGTAGTAGTTGTGTAAACAACCGAAGTGGGGACTAGTGGGTTAACAAAGGGAAATGGTCGTATATAAGCCCTTGGTCCCTTCATTCACTCTCTTAGTTCAGATTTAGTTTGCTTAGACTTTTATGGTGGATCTCTTGGAAGTGAGATTGAAAAGGCGCGGCGAAGCTGACCCACCTGGATGGCGATTCGTGAGTTTTTAAATTTGGGTGTCTTTTAAATTTTATTTTACAATGTCTATTTTTCTAGTAAATTTCTCGTGGTTAGCGTTTTTATTTTATACTCTGAAGGTTCGGTATTTAACGGAGATACGGGCTAAAAACCGCGTGTGAGTTCTTTGTTTAAATTATACACGTGTTCCTTTAGAATGAAGAAGAGGGGTTCTGTTTTATTGAATATAAAGAAATGTGGAAGATTTCTCGTGGTTAGTGGTTTTATTTCATACCTTGAAAGGTCGGTTTTTATTTGCAGTTTTTTTACTCGCGGGTATTTTCATTTTTATTTGATTTTTTGAATTTTATTTTGAACATGTGCCTTTAAATATATTATACTTTTGTTTAGTGCCTTTTATTTTTGCCTCTTATTGACTATGTTTTGTGTTCTTTTCTATTTTATTTGTGCCTATGTTTTGTTATTTGATGTGAAATTTCAGGTCCCACTTACTTAAGTAGGTATGCTTAGGGCTAGGGTGATAGGCATTTTACGGCTAGGTCCGTACGTAGTAGGGATTCTCAAAACAACTTATATTTTACCGCGAATGTCTTGTTCTACCCGCGTAGTGTTTAACTAGTACTGTCGCCTGTGGCGTGAATCACCTGACTTACGCATGCTTCATAGGTTATAAGTGATTATAGTTTGTAGTAGGAATGTTGTTCCTCAGTGACGAGTTTTCCTATTATAAGGTCACAGATACTTGTATGTTTACCCCAACGTTCCTTTCAAGGCTAAAGATTAGATAGAAAATTTAGGTTCCTCGAGCGAGCGAATGTGGGCGAGAGGCGACCCAATAGTTGATCTAGGTACCTATATCTCCTCGACACCGACTCCCGCGCCGCGAGCGAAGTGCACCCGACACCCGCTGCGCGACACCGCATTTTGCTTGGCATTTCACGTCTTACACCTAAGGGTTTCTTATCATGCACACTAGGCTCGGGAATAATTTGTACGT
The DNA here is from genome assembly GCA_027580185.1 of Tuta absoluta. NCBI lineage: Eukaryota > Metazoa > Arthropoda > Insecta > Lepidoptera > Gelechiidae > Tuta > Tuta absoluta. The sequence continues at coordinate 467,672 of JAQAHW010000088.1, read as the reverse complement.
GAGTTTGTATGTATGCAGGAATATTCTCCTTTCATTTTATTATGAATTGTTTCATAATTTACGCTTGTTAACCCTTGTAGTTGTATATTTCGTGAGGACATTGTCCAGCAGTGATATGTGTAATTTACTGTGGGTTGTATAGGATCATTAAACTCTGTGACTCGCCCTTCGAGATTACACATTATTACTTGAAGAAGCACGCCTAAGTGCTGGCCACCATACACATTTTAAAGCCCTAGTAGCCCAAGCTACGCAAAAAATTAAAAATAAATTAACAGCTGTCAATATTTGTTGCAATCACCTTTTAAATGTGGGTATTTCATACACGTTTTGTGTCGCGGCCATCGTACACGTTCTCTTTCGAATTTTGTTGAAAATTGTGGTATTTCGTCGCGTTTTTGCAGTGAAATTATGGGAAAACGTAGATATAAGCGTAAACATTACGATAGGGAAGGTGAAATAGCGCGAAAAATCAGAAAACTGGAACGAAAAATGGATAAAGTGAAGCGCCGACGCAGGCACAGTTCAGATAGTTCTACCACGGATTATAGCAGTGATTATTCACTGGATAGGTATTACGAGCGTTCAGTGACCCCAGAACATCAATCGGATCACGTTTCTGTGCCCGAATCGGAGAAAAATCCAGGTATGTTATAGGTTATAATTAGCGATCTTTACCGTTAGATAGTGTGCGCAGCCATAGATATAGGCATTAGTTTTTAGATTAAACTACCTTTTCGGATCACTTATACCTACTTAGGTATAAGACGACGATGTTGTACGACGGATTTTTAGCACGGAGTTGCTGCAATACGACGTAGTTCTACTTACTGGCCCAGTGTCTATTCAACATACCTACATGATTGAGTGCAATTGGATTCTACGAGTAATTTGTTTACTTTTGTGGAATTGAGTATAATCTACAAGGTTATACCTGCCTATTTATATACTTCAGTCCAATCTTTAAGGTTGTTGTACGTTGTATATAGGTAATCCACTATTCTGGAGTGTAGTCTGCAAGGCTACATCATGAATATTTTCGTAATAAACATAGCAGAGTAGCTTGAAAAGTTAATTGTTATGCTGTTTTTAGTATTGACAATACAGTTTCCTGTAAGGCTGTATAATCATTGGAGGTTGATTACTTGAGATACTTACCATTCATAGGTTTGTGTTTTTTGAATTGCAGACACCTTGCCTGAAGTTAATTTACAAGATACAGTACCTTCAACTGAACCGCATCCAGAGTCTGCTACAAATACAACAACAGAAGCGGTTTTAGACCCCAATATATTGAATATCCTGGGGGCAGAGCCAGAAAAAGAAGACTCACTTGGTCCTGAAATTCATAAGGATCTTGCCAGCAGGTGGTCAGATATATTGATCAATGGACTCAAGGTTGAAACAAGAACGGAGATTTTAAAAGGTAATGAGATACCAGAAAATCTTAAGTTAGCTCAACCACCCATACTTAATCCAGAAATAAAGGCAGCAGTACAAGAAAATATAATTAAAAGAGATGCAATTCTGTCTGAAAAGCAAAAACTGTTAGGCTGTGTCATCACATGTATAGCTAACACCATGACCAACATCCTTTCACCTGATAAAGAAATTCAGAATGATAAAATGTACCTTAAGGACTTGAGTAACGCTGGGCGTTTATTGTGTCATATCCATCATACAGAAACTCAAGCAAGAAGGAACTTCTTATTGGCATGTCTTAATAAAGATGTTAAAGACAACATTAAAAATACTAAGCGAGACCAGATGCTGTTTGGAGCGGATCTTCCAGATAAACTGAAATCCATGAAGGCTATTTCAAAGACTGGTGCTGAGTTGAAGTCTGTGGTGAGCAAGGCAAAGCCCCTGCCCAAAGGCAAACAAACTGAAGCTTCAACTTCGAGGGCTTTAAACTGGCGGGGCCCGCCCCCACCACCTCCTCCTCCTCGCCGCGGGATCGCGAGGATGAGCTCGACGGCTGGTGGGCGCAAGCAACAGAACACCCGCCGGTACCCGGAGCGCCACGGGACCCGTCACCAGAGCAACAGGACTCACCGCCGCTAGATGTATACCAGGCTGGTAGACTTAAACTTTTTTATCGTAACTGGTTACGGGTTACCAATGACCCTGTTATTCTCTCCTGGGTGTCTGGTTTACGAATTCCGGTATGCCCAGATGTATCTCAATGTAACATACCGGTTAATAAACCTGAGTCTGAAAAACATAAGGCCGACATGAATTTAGAGATTGATAAACTTCTTGAAATCGGAGCTATTCGTGAATGTATGTCCTGTAGAAATCAGTTTTTGTCTAGTATTTTTCTAATCAAGAAAAGTAACGGAAAGAATAGATTTATTTTAAATCTTAAACAACTTAATAAGTTTATTGCAACATCTCATTTCAAAATTGAGGACTACAGGACAGCCATGAAACTTTTATCTAAAAATGATTACATGTGTTCTCTGGACTTACAAAATGCGTACTTTTCGGTGGCCATCCACGAAGATTATAAGCATTATCTTAGATTTACTTGGTTAGGTACTTTTTATGAATTTCAAGTGCTACCCTTCGGCCTGAATATTGCACCTTATGTTTTCACTAAATTAATGCGGCCTGTTATGCAACACTTGCGTAGCCTGGGACTTACCTCCGTAATATATCTAGATGACCTGTTATTATTTGGTAGTAGTTATCAGGAATGTAAAAGAAATTTCGATACTACAAAAGATTTGTTAGAATCTTTAGGATTTACCATTAACGTAGATAAAAGTCACGGCATACCTCAGCAAAGAGCAACCTTCTTGGGTTTTGTTTTTAATTCTGTCAATTACACTATTAGCATTCCAGATGATAAGAGGTCAAACATTAAAAAAGAAATAATTTACTTTCAAAATAATAAAAGATGCAAACTTCGTAACTTTGCTCACTTTATTGGTCTTCTTGTCTCGATATGCCCTGCTATACAATATGGTTGGGTTTACACCAAAAAACTAGAGCAGCTCAAGTTTAATTACTTAACAAAATTTGACGATTACGACCAGATAATTCTACTACCAGATTCTCTAAACGAAGATTTAAATTGGTGGCTAGATAATCTTGACAATGGTTACAATCCTATACGGTCAGGCATTTACCAATTAGAGATATTTTCGGATGCGTCTCGTAGCGGTTTCGGCGTAAGCTGTTCTGGTGAGACGGCTAGCGGACAGTGGTCTCATGATGAGTTACAACATCACATCAATTTTCTGGAGCTCACTGCTGCATTTTTTGGCTTAAAAATGTTTGCCAAAAATCATAAAGATTGTGAAATTTTGTTGAGAATTGACAACACCACCGCGATCTCCTATATAAATAGGATGGGTGGTGTAAGGTTTAAACATTTAAATGACTTAAGCCGAAAAATATGGCAATGGTGTGAACGTAGACGTATACATGTATTCGCATCATACATAAGCTCGTCTGATAATTATGTGGCTGATAAAGAATCGCGAAAACTTCACGCTGACGTTGAATGGGAGCTGGGCGATTATGCTTATCAGCGTATTTGTCACAAATTTACTCGACCGGTAATAGACCTGTTCGCAAGCCGCCTGAATAGAAAATGCTATAGATTTGTCTCTTGGCATAGGGACCCTGAAGCATTCAAAATTGACGCTTTCACTATTTCATGGTCCCCTTATTTTTTCTATGCCTTCCCGCCCTTTTGCCTTATACTGAAGGTCCTTCAAAAGATTGTAAATGATAAAGCGGAAGGAGTGGTTGTGGTACCGCTCTGGCCTACCCAACCCTGGTTTCCTCTTTTTAAACGTTTGTTGAAATCTGAGATTTTAGAATTTCCCCCTAATCAGAGGTTATTATCCTCTCCTTTCAGGTCCGAACACAGCCTACACCAGAAACTTACCCTGGCTGCCGGCATATTATCAGGCAAGCTTTTATAAATCAGGGAAGCCCTTCAGAAGTTGCCGACATTATGTTGGCATCGCTTACAGAAAATACGTTCAAACAGTACAATTCCTGCTTCAAGCAATGGTACCTTTTTTGCCAAGAAAATCAAAAGAATATTTACGACGCATCCGTTACAGATATACAATCTTTTTTACTAAAAAAATTTCAACAAGGTGCTCAGTTTGGTACAATAAACAGTACAAAATCTGCATTGGCTCTAGTGTTAGGTTCAGAAAAAGTTAATGATTCTCAAATAAAGCGTTTTATGAAGGGTGTATACAAGTTACGAACGCCTCTTCCCAAATACAATCTAACGTGGGACCCGCAAATTGTGTTGAATTTTTTATCGGATAGGTACCCCAATGAAAGTCTTTCATTTGAAGCACTCACAAGAAAATTAATCACGCTTTTCGCTCTTATAACAGCGCATAGGGTTCAAACTTTCTCTCTGATTAGAATATCAAACATAAAGAAATTAAATGAGAAATATATTATATTTATAACGGATCAGATTAAAACGTCAGCGGTTAACCGCCAGCAGCCTTCTCTAGTGCTGCCATATTTTAATGAGAGACCCTCAATATGTCCAGCTAGGGCTTTAGATCATTATTTGTTAATGTCAAATGAAAAGAGACCTAATGATTGTGATTTTCTTTTCATTGCTTTTAAAAAACCGCATAAAAAGGTGTCCTCACAAACAATTAGTAGATGGATCAAGACCACTATGCAGGAGAGCGGTATAGACACTTCAGTATTCAGTGCACACAGTACGCGTCACGCCGCTACCTCCGCTGCTAACCGGCTTGGAGTTAGTATTGACGTCATCAAGAAAACTGCCGGCTGGACCGGTAGTTCTCAGACCTTTGCAAGGTTTTACAATAGAGAGGTAGCTACTGATACCTCAGAGTCTTTTGCCCGCTCTCTTTGCACAGTAGTCTCATGTGAAAATGAAGAAAGTGTTTAATTACTCGAATAGGTTTAGGTAGTAAACTTTAATAAGTTAGTAATTGAACCAATTCATTACAATTAAAATGATACTCAGAATTCTTTGGATTAAATCATATTGTTTAATTTAAATTTATTTTTCTTTTTGTTAATAAATTACGATACCTCTAATTTTGTGTATTCACATTTCGTGATGATCTAAACATCTTCAAGTAATAATGTGTAATCTCGAAGGGCGAGTCACAGAGTTTAATAGAAAATCAAACGAACTTACCTTAAGTGACGTTCGATGATTATTAAACGATGTGACTCGCCCGAGAGATTACACACCCACCCAACCCAGAAATATCGTAAGGATATTTTTACCCACGTAGAGATAGGCAGACACGAAATGTCGATGGGCCGGCTCTAGGTATAAACGTGTATGAAATACCCACATTTAAAAGGTGATTGCAACAAATGTTGACAGCTGTTAATTTATTTTTAATTTTTTGCGTAGCTTGGGCTACTAGGGCTTTAAAATGTGTATGGTGGCCAGCACTTAGGCGTGCTTCTTCAAGTAATAATGTGTAATCTCTCGGGCGAGTCACATCGTTTAATAATCATCGAACGTCACTTAAGGTAAGTTCGTTTGATTTTCTAATATTCAATAACTTTGCATATCTAAGTATATTTTGTTTAGACCAAAACGTTTTATACTGCACTCGCCACTCTGTCCTTTTGTTTCATTCGTTTTGCCTTAAACACTTAATGGTTTTATTCCACTGTAGGTACCCTTTTGAAACACATGCGTATTTCAGTTAGTCATACTCCTTAATTTAGTCGTATTATAGCCGTGGAAGCTTAGTAGTTAATATCTTTGCAACGCGCGAAACAACTAGGGTTCGATTCCCACTCGATACGTGGTTGAGAGTAGCATAGTTTAGTAGGTAGGTAGAAAGCCTTCTTAAATTAGTTGCATTTTAGCCACGGTGGCTCTGTGGTTAATACCTTCTAGCAATGGGGTTCGATTCCCGTAAACTTCGGACGCAATTACGGACGGCGCGCGGGGCGTCTAACATCCCTACAAGTTGTTCTGTAGAAATGCGTATGAAGCTAGATCGTAGGTAGTTATCAGAGGCGTGGCGTGGTACTATCGGCAAAATCTCTACCTGTCTGTATAAAGTGTAGACTTTATATTGTTTTTATTCATGGGTACTTTTGTGGTGTGATTCCGGCTTGGAATGGCACCGCCCCGTATCTTTCCCTTTGGAGTCATGGGAGGAGACTCGAGGGTGTGTCGAATGTTTGTCGGACGTTTACGCTCTGCCTGCCTCGCGGTGGATTAGTGGCGTGAAGTGTATATGTATGTATGTATGTGTGTACTTTTGGCGTCATGTCTATCTTTCCCTTGGGAATCGTAAGAGGTGACTTGAGGGTGTGCATTGCAACTCTGCCTGCCCCGCAGGGAATTGGAGGGGTGATGTGTGTATGTATGTATGTACTTTCAGCGTCAGGTCTACCTGCCTGTATTAAGGGTCGAGTTATATTAGTTTTATATATAGGTACTTTCAGCGTCATATCTATCTGTATGTGTGAAGGGTCTATTTATATCGGTTTTGTTTTACGTATCGGCGATATAATTTTTCGTAAGTTGCTTATTTGGGGGGTCGATTTGTACTGGTTTTTCATACAGTTGATAGGAGTGGTTTGATCCCTTGATTGAGTGGTCGAGTGAGCTTCTGGTAGTACGTACGTACGGATTTACGGAGATTTAGTTTGTGTAGTAGAATACGATATACCGCGTGTTACAGAATAACAAGTAAAGCCGAGAGGGTGTAAAAGGGACCCTTGTAAAGTCTATTGACAAAAAATTTAAGCCGTAGTATCGATTTTGAAAATTACGGAAATTATATTTTTATATCAAATTACTCGAAAAAATATCGTTGCATCGCAGCACTACTTTGACAGTTTAGAGTTCAACTGAAGTTGCCAACGCGGCGCAGCGAGATTCGATATACATTGCTTGCTATATCATGGGTTTAATCATTATAATGAACTGAAGATAACCAGAAATGTATGCTAAATCGAAATTCGTTGGAATGGAAGTGTAGTAACGACCTAGACTAGTGCTGTTATTATTTCATCGACTGATGAAAATAAAGAATATTATTATTTTTGCGTTATTTTGTAACAGCTTGTATATGAGTGTAATAATATGTCAGTTCTATACTTAGCCGATTTCAAGTTACTAAGTGCAGAGGCGGTCTTATTGCTTATTCTTAACTGCATTTTGAATTATATTTTTATTACCATTAGTCACAATTGTAGGTTGCAATACAAAGGCTAGGGAAGGTAAACTGTTTCCGAAGTATGTATGTATGTATTAACTTTATTGTACCACAAGTATTAGACGATAGGATTCGTGTTTCAGAGTGCACGTTCGTTTGAATTTACTTTGGGAGAAAACGGTAGGTACATGTTTGAGTAAGCTAGGTAATTCCAATTTAGTTTCCATATAGGTAGATGTGCGTTTGCGGTGAGATGTGGTTTCCTATCGTTAGACAGACGCATGCGTTACGTTGCGTTGGAACAACGAGGTGCGTTGGGTTATTCATCAACTCGGTCGATTCGGTTTCGTACTTACGTGTTAGTTCTTAGCGGTTTCCGTAAGTACGTGTCATTCGTGATGCTGGGAGTTGATGGGACGTTTGTGGACTCGGTGTACCACCCGATATTTAGATACAATAGTGCTCTTTAGTATTGGTGAGGAAGTAGTATTTACCTATCTAGGGAATACGGCATTTTACACGTTTCTTACGTACGGGTATCTTTTAGAGAGGGAATGTTAGCAGATTAAAATATCAGGAGCTAAATGCATCTACTGGTTGGTGTCTATCCTTTGCCAAATCGGTTCTTTGTCACAATTTTCGTTACTTAGCTTTAATCGTGGCATTAACGAGTACCTGAAAGAAGTTTGAGAGCAATAGTTTATCTTTTAGAAAGTAAACGCAATTATTTTTAACTACTTGAAGTATTTGTTATGTTAGAAGGTTTTGATAATGCTTTATGATTAGATAGCCAGTTTATATGAATAATTGTCAATTTGAATTACAATTTTTATATCATAAACAGCTTTAAAGGGAGGCGTTTATACTTGGGTAATTAGGTACTTTCTTACACAGGAATGATTCAGATATGATTTGAATTCTTTGAGTACTTACTTACCTTATGGATAACTATTCTTTTCGCGTAGTTGAGTTCAAACTTAAGCATGTGGATCAGTATTAGGTTTGAGTCTTAAGGGCGGACGACTACTATACTTTATTTTATAATTTCAAATTACTTTATTTTGTTTGATAGTACCCTGGCGTATTTATAGTGTGGTTGTTTTTCAGACACTCAAGAATTTTAATTGAATTAATGAGTTATTGGACTTTGGGAAAACCTTGAATATAGAAACATTTAAAATTAGCTTTCAATTTTATTTTAGAAATTCGGGAAGGATTAAATTGTGGTTACCCTATTAACTTCCGAATTATTATCTTACCTTTCAATACAAATGTTTTTATAGATTTAAAATTATGTTTAACCTCGTAAATTGTATAACCTAGTCAGGGTGTACTTGGGGTTCTTGTTCACTTTTACGTTTACTTGTACTTGTATGATTTTAGCATTTATTTTGAAATTAATAATTTTACAGTTGGTAACTGTTTAGACTGGAGTGTTTAAAGCCTTGTGCTTTATTTGAATAAAAAGTGTACTTTAGAAACCTTTGAATTTTTGAAATAACGTTTTGATGATACTTAGTTGCGGTACTGTTTCGTTGCCACATATACTTGCGTTATACCTAACTATAAATTGAAGTATATCTTAATAAACATTTCCTTAACTATACATTTATTATATCTTCTAAAATCAAGCAACAATTTTAAATTAATAGTATTACTAAATTAAACAACGCGCTTTGTTGTTCCATGGTAAGGTCTTGTATATTTATAAATAAATTAATAAGTTTCGGTTTGCATTAAGTTTTATGGTTTTAAAAGTAAATTCATTTTTGCATTTGATATTTAGTATCAACCTTTTAGCTCTGAGTTCACTTTTACTTCAAATTAAATTAAAATAATACTAAAGACGTATTATCTATGTCGATTTTAGTAAGTTAATTAAAAGACGATTACTTACTTGAATGTAATGTTGAAGTTAATCAGACTTAGGCCAAGCAGGTCAGTGCCTCGATAGATATCCCTATACTAAGATGGAATGGGTTACTATCATCAAGTTGGTTAAAGTCACCATTACTTAATTAAAGTTACTATGGTTAAAGAATTACCAAGTATGTATGTATGTATGTATTAACTTTATTGTACCACAAAACAAATTTACATGATCAGTAAAGGATGGAATAAAACAGGAGGCACAAAGGCGGACTTATCCCACAAAGGGATCTCTTCCAGTCAACCTTTGAGAGACTCAGAGGATATGTTATTTGCAGGTAAACTACGGTACTTTAGAAAGGTGATAAAATAAATGATAATAAGAATGCTTACTCTTTAACTAATATACATAAATAATATTAAATAATAAATAAATACACCTTAGTTGATAATAGATAATAACAAATATACATATAAATTTATATACATAAATAAATATCATGTGCCCTACAAATTGTCTATGTCACCCAGATCATAACCCCAAACTTTCCTGATGTTGGATTTGAACATCTTCACATTAATGCTGTTCCTCACCTCTGCAGGTAAGCCATTCCACAAGCGCGCAGCATGGACAGTGAAAGACTTTTTAAATGTTGTAGAGGAGCATACCGTCATCTGAAGCGAAAGATCACCATAGGAGCGTAGACGAGGTGCCGCAACATTAAACGCAAACCTCTCACGCAGGTACTGAGGTGCGGCAGGATTCGTTAGCACATTGAAGAGGAGTGAAAGTGTGTGTAGGTCTCTGCGACGACGTATTGGCAGCCACTTCAAGCGCTCCCTGTACTCGGTGATGTGGTCGAACTTACGCAACCCAAAAACAAAGCGAATGCATTGGTTCTGGAGCCGCTCCATCTTACTAAGATGTTCTTCAGTGAGGTCGAGATATGCGACATCACCGTAGTCCAAAAGAGGCAATAGGAGTGCCTGAGCTAGCATAATTTTTGTCTGGAGAGGAAGAAAGTTCTGCAGCCTTAAAAGTGAGTGAAGGGATGCGTACACTCTTCGGCTAACCTCAGTCAGCTGTTCCGTCCAGGTTAAAGTCTGGTCGATAAATATTCCGAGATTCTTTACTTTGGTTGAAAAAGGAATGGGAGAGCCGTTAAGAAAAACCTCAGGAATAGGATTCAGCCTTAATTTGCAAATACGCTGATGACCGCCGATAATGATGGCTTGGGACTTGGCCGCATTCAACAGGAGTCCATGCCTCTTTGCCCAACAACTTATAGAAAGCAGGTCATGGTTTATCCTGTTGATTGCATCATTAAGTCTATCCGGTGGTTCAGCCGTGTATATCTGAAGATCATCAGCATAAAGGTGAAATGAGGATAATAAAGCCGATGTTATACCATCAATAAAAATAGAAAAAAGTAGAGGTGAAAGCACTCCCCCTTGTGGCACTCCCGCCTCAATTCTACACCAGCCAGATCGCTTATCATTGGCCTTGACAAGCTGATACCGGTCCGTAAGATATGAACGAAACCATGCAAGAGTTTTGGTTTCAAGATTAAGCCTACGGAGCACAGCAAGAAGAATATCACTGTCTACGGTATTAAACGCGCTACTAAAGTCAAGGAGAACAAGGACAGTGATCTTCCCCTCCTGTATATTGTGTCGGATATCGTCCGTAATATGAACTAATGCAGACACAGTGCTGTGCCCCGCACGGAACCCAGATTGAAACCGGTTGTAAAGCATGAAGCGGTTGAGGTGTTCGGTCAGACGCTGATGAACGCAGTGCTCCAAAACCTTAGAAAGAAGAGGGAGAATCGAGATTGGCCTGAATTCATTAAATACTTTGGCGTCAGGTGTCTTAGGAAGAGGTAATACATGAGCGTATTTCCAAGCCTTTGGAAAGGTACCGGTGGAAAGTGAACAATTGAGGATATGTGCTATGGCTGGAGCTAAAACGGCACACAAAGGAATAACCATGTCTAAGCTTATTCCGTCTTCACCAACAGCCCTTGTCCTAATTGACCTCAAGACCTTTACCACCTCTCCCACCGTGACCTGTCGAAGTTCCAGCGGCACAGGTGCCGACAAAGGGGAGTTTGCGAGCTCCGTAAGTGTCCTCAACTTTACATCAGGAGCAGTAGCAACGGGAGATGTGCCAAAGTAATGGTTAAGGGCATCAAGATCTAGGGTGAGATTTGAATCTTCGCGAGAACCGCCAATTCCAAGTGATTTTAAATACTTCCATAATTTATGAGGAGGGCATTCTTGGATGGAGGAGTGAATATGTCTCCTTTTGGCGATTCTGCAGGTTTTGTTGCAGTGATTGCGAATATCGTGGTAAGCACTGATATTTTCCTCACACGGGTCACAACGTGCCTTAAGGCGTGCTGTATTTCGTCGAGCCATAAGTTGCTTTATGGCAGTAGTAAGCCATGGTGCAGGATAGTGCTTAACTCGAACTTCTTTCAGGGGGGCATGTTTGTCGTACAGTGTGACAAGAATTTGTTGAAAAACAGCCACCTTACTGTCAACAACGTCACCATTCATCACAGAGCCCCAGTCAGCATCAGCCAGATCACGTTCAAAGGCGTCCTTATCTATCTTGCTGTAGTCACGAATAAGGATGGTCTTATGCCTACGCTTGGGTGGTCTTATCCTGAAAGATGCGTATAGGAGATCATGTGCAGAAAAAGCCGATGCATTAAATTGACCATGGGAGGCAACCAACTCCGGAGAAGAGGTGATGACAAGGTCCAGAAGAGATGGAGGACCATTATGAGAGAAATGTGTAGGCCCCTCCATAGGTAGTATGTTCAAATTTAGGGAATCTGCAAGAGCAGCGAGCTTTTTGGAGCGCTGATCGTCTTTCAGCAAACAAGTGTTGAAATCACCCATCAAGAGAATGTGTTCGTAGAGAGGACGTAAGTTTGCTAGGGTGGATTCCAGTGAGTTGAAGTAGTTAATGTGCATGTTAGGACTGTAGAATACTCCTAGCAAAACTTTAGCATGATGAAGACTCACTTCCAAAAACAAATGCTCTGAAGAATTTGCAATAGACAACGATTTATCGACAATTTTATATGAGAGGTCATTTCTAAGATAAATAGCCACGCCTCCACCCCCCACCACCCTTGGTCGACCAGCAGTATTTGAGCAGTAAGACCTATCGTTTCTAACAAGGCGGTATCCAGGTAGGGGGTAAAGATTGGAAGAAAGAGTGCGCTTGAGAAAGGACTCTGAGATGAGGATCGCGTGTATGTTTTTATTGTCCTCAAACGTCGCAAGTAGATCGGTATGGTGACATGGCAAACTTTGTGCGTTAATGTGGACTACATTAAAGTTTTTTGCTAACGAACAGAAAGCAGATTTTAGTCGATCCCCCAAACACGGCATGTCTGACTCGTTATCACTATCCACACTAAGAAAACTGCTTGAGGAAGATGAAGAAAGTGAAAAGTATTCAGAGTCTGAATCATGGTTTATGACATGTTACATTTGTTTGGGTTTAAATAATATATAATTATAAATATGTAATATGAATTTAAATTAAACAAAATAAGTAAACGAAAAATGCTTTTTTTTATAAGCCACCTGTCCTCTGAGTACCTCGCCGGCAGCTGTAACATAAAGAAGAAAAAGAACATTAGGCCAAATAAACATCAAATTCACAACATTAATAAAACACAATAGAATAAAACTAAATTTAAACACACAACAAGTTATTCGACAGTTGAAAGAAGATTGGAAGGTTGTAAATAAATACCTATCTAACTCAAATATAACTGATAAACTGCTGCTGTGGGAAATGATGACTCAGTAGTAAACTTTTTCTAAATTCTATATTTTATGCATAAATTAGTGCACTATACTTTTGGCTTTTGATTATTAAATTCAGGTGAGGCCGAGTAAGAGTTTCGAGGGGAAAATTAAGGAGGTTGGAAACTCTCGCATCCGATATTTTGTACGAGCATTTTACCCACATAAGTAGTAAACTTAAATTCATAGTTGAGTATAATCGTCAAGGCTTAACCATGAAGCCTATAACTGGTCTTTACCTATTTATTAATATTTACTATTTATTTATTCATATTTATTAGTATTTCGATATATTTTACGTTACTACAAATTCTTTTACAATTAAATTCAAACTGCGTACTCTTACCCTGAATCGTCTTTTAAGGTTCAAACCTTTCTGCGTACTCTTATCATTTTATCTTTACTCTTTTTAGCTCTAGTATTTTTGAAGGAATTAAATGCTATCTGTTTGATCTTATACTTATTGACAATTTAGTAATTTTATAAAAAAATACTTTTTTACAAACGGTTCTTATTTGAATTAGTTCTGAAGGTTTTTATGTAATTCATTTTAGTTAATTTAGACTTTTTGTAGGACCGATAATCGGGCAGATTTTTCCTCCGATTCTTAAGACCGATTTTGTGACCGACTCAAAGCACACGTCCGTCACTTTGTCTGTTGGTTTCGAGGGAGTAGCAGGGTGGGTGTACCAGTCCCAAACCAGGCACCAGTAGTAGACCACTTACGTGTTCAATTGAATATTTTAAGGAAACGTGGGCATTTTTGAACAAAATACTTCTTTTGTTATGTTGCCTAGACTGTTACCAACCCTACGGAATATTTTTTTGTGAGAGGGAACGAAAGATATCGTTATTTTGCTTATTTTAAGAGATTAGTGTCTCGTTCATTTGCCTTCCAGCAGCCATTACAGCTACAAGTGCGAATGGACATGGTATGTAAAATATTTAAATTGCACTTGTTATTTCATAATTATTGTCACCAAATGATATTATTTTTGAAGTTTGGTGTTAGCTTGAGTCCTTTAAGTGATAATTTTTACTAAATAATGTTAATAAGAGGCAATTTTAAATGTGGTTAACTACTGGAACACACTTTGTACTGGGTATCTATTGTTGACCAAGTGGTTTGCTACTGGTGATGGTATTTACTTTTTTTTCCTTTTTTTTCATAGTGATGCTCTTTATAACAAATTCAGAGCATTTAACTGTCATTTTAATCGTTTAAAAACTTTGTGTTCCAGTAATTGACCACGCTGGTTTTTTATTGGTACAAAGAGGTGTTCCCAAGAATGACCAGTTGAAGTTGAAACTTTACCGTTAATGAGAGTCATTTTTCTAAGTATGTTTAATCTGTATTCTAGCTTTGTTTTGCTATTAAATACCTAGTTTTCATTAAAAACTTTTGAAACAGTGTTTTATTCATATAAATAGAATGGTCAACTATTGGTCCAAAAGTGGTCCTTTATTGGAGCGCGCTGGTCAAACTTAGGGGCATTCCCGTTTTTAGTATTGTTCATAAAATAAATAAAAAACTAATAAATATGTGTTGAAGAATTATATCAATAATCCTTTATTATTAACTAATAAACAACTTTATAAATGTTTTTCTGCGTTAAATATACTTAATACTTGTCCAGAGAGTTTCAAAGTCAAAAAGTTCCCTTAAATGGTTTGGGACTGGTACACCCACCCCACGTCATGGACGGCCGACTGTCGGTGAGTAGTGTGCGTTGACGCATACATTTCCGAGTGTTCCATTTTTCACCGACAATCGGATCGGTCGGGATGCACTGATTTTATTTCTGACCGACTATTTGTAGGATGTGGGCGTTACACCATTGCAATTAATTGTTCCATTTTACTCCTACAAAAAATCGGTCACCGATTATCGGACGTGTGCGGGCAGCCTTAACATCACTTACCTTTTACATTCAGATTAAGATTTTCCAATTATTTCCTAATTTATTTATTTTCTTACACGTCATCTTTCTGTTATTTGTTTTACTTTTGGTTTATAGTCTCTTTAAGAAACTTTAATTGCGGGGTCATTCCGACAATGTAGGGGTTAGTTGAGCTAGTAGTACCATTCCTTTTCATCAAAGAATTTAGGGTTCCTTTTCACGGATCACAACGAAGGGACGACTAGACGATCACCTGGCCATTTTATTAACCTTAGTGAATTCAATCCTAGTAACCAGTTTAAGTTTAATTTAGGAATTTATTTATTAAGTTTCAGTTTAGCGATGTAGGAAAAAAAAAATTAGGTAGGCAGGGCGACGTTACAGCTTTCACGGTCAAACCGCTGAACCGATTTTCATGAAACTTGGCACAGAGATTGCTAGCATACTGAGAACGGACAAAGGCTACTTTTTATCACCATTCGAGGGTCAGGAGTATAGATGTAGACCACCAGGTGTACCACCAGGAGCCTAGCTAAACTATTAAAGATACAGGCATGGTTCCAAAACAAAAGTTGTTCAGTATGATTGGCCACTTCTTCTCACAAGGACATTGAGGATCTGGAGTACCCTATGTAGACCACCTGGTCTACCATCAACAGCCCCCCTAAACTATTGGAGATACAGAAATGGTTCCAAAACAAAAGTTGTTCAGTATGATGGGCCGCTTCTTTTCACTAGGACATTGGGGATCTGGAGTACCTTATGTAGACCACCAGGTGTGCCACTAGGAGCCCAGCTAAACTATTAGAGATACAGGCATGGTTCCAAAACAAAAGTTGTTCAGTTTGATGGGCCGATTCTTTTCACAAGGACATTGGGGATCTGGAGTACCTTATGTAGACCACCAGGTGTACCACCAGGAGCCCAGCTAAACTATTTGAGATACAGGCATCATTCTAAAATAAAAGTTGTTCAGTATGATGGACCGCTTCTTTTCACAAGTACATTGAGGATCTGGAGTACCCTATGTAGACCACCAGGTCTACCATCAGAAGTCCACCTAAACTATTGGAGATACAGAAATGGTTCCAAAACAAAAGTTGTTCAGTATGATAGGCCAATTCTTTTCACAAGGACATTGGGAATCTGGAGTACCTTATGTAGACCACCAGGTGTACCACCAGGAGCCCAGCTAAACTATTAGAAATACAGGCATGGTTCCAAAACAAGTATGATGGGCCGCTTCTTTTCACAAAGACATTGAGGATTTGGAGTACCCTATGTAGACCACCAGGTCTACCATCAGCAGCCCACCTAAACTATTGGAGATACAGGCATGGTTCCAAAACAAAAGTTGTTCAGTATGATGGGCCAATTCTTTTCACAAGGACATTGAGGCTCTGAAGTACCTTATGTAGACCACCAGGAGCCCAGCTAAACTATTAGAGATACAGGCATAATTCCAAAATAAAAGTTGTTCCGTATGATGGGTCGCTTCTTTTCACAAGTACATTGGGGATTTGGAGTACCTTATGTAGACCACCAGGTGTACCACCAGGAGCACAGCTAAACTATTAGAGATACAGGTATCATTCCAAAACAAAAGTTGTTCAGTATGATGGACCGCTTCTTTTCACAAGGACATTGAGGATCTGGAGTATCCTATGTAGACCACCAGGTCTACCATCAGCAGCCCTCCTTAACTATTGGAGATACAGAAATGGTTCCAAAACAAAAGTTGTTTAGTATGATAGGCCAATTCTTTTCACAAGGACATTGGGAATCTGGAGTACCTTATGTAGACCACCAGGTGTGCCACTAGGAGCCCAGCTAAACTATTAGAGATACAGGTATCATTCCAAAACAAAAGTTGTTCAGTATGATGGGCCGCTTCTTTTAACAAGGACATTGAGGATCTGGAGTACCTTATGTAGAACACCAGGTCTACCATCAGGAACCCACCTAAACTATTCGAGATACAGAAATGGTTCCAGAACAAAAGTTGTTCAAAATGATGAGAATAAGTTGAGAAAGGACATTGCCTCCTTTACCGAGGACAAAAAAACAAAAAATGTGGTATAGAGGTATAAAAATATATTACAGTAACTTAAATTACCTTTTTATCTGTCTTATCTACTTATGCTGACTATTTTAGTGTGCTCAAATCGGCACCTCTGGAGTAAGTACTCTGATATTTACTGACTTTTGTATTCAATGTTTATAAATATTGATTTCTCAGGGCGGATAGCAAATTTTGAATTGTTCCTTTAACAACAGAAGCAAGCAAGTCATCTTTAAACAGTAGAGATAAGAACTGTTTTAATATCACTGTCACACTTACTATGAATACACATACCTACTTTAGAACTTCTACCTAAAAAAAACTATCTAACGCGGACGAAGTCGCGGGTAAAAGCTAGTAATTAAATAAATTAAAAGTTTTGTTGTCCTTAGAATTACGTTAGGTGGAAATTCCACTACCCGTAACGGGTTTTTTTTCCAGTTAATCACTCGTCTGTCGCTTCATACTATAACAATTTCATTAGTTTTGAATTTTATTGTGGGTAGTTAAGGTTCAAAATTGTTGTCCGGCTCCCGGTACGTGACAGACAAGCGGTTAAGATGTGAAATTCTACCATGCATTACTTTATTTTAATAAATAGCAACAATTTCACACTATGCGCGGCCGCCATATTCTATTTTTCACAACATTCTTGTCAAAAACATGGTTCGAAGTGATGGTGCGCATCGTGGTCTAAATTTTTGTTCCACTACAAACGGTTGTTTTCAAAGTTGTTTCTTATTGAGTCTGTTATGTTATCTGTTTCCGTATGTTTTCTTTTGATTGGTAGTACTAGTTAATTGTATTAATTTGAAATAATTTACTCAATATTTGCATTTTATTGCCAATGGATCAAATTACGTTACTTCTATACATGACGTGATGTACAAGGGAACCAAAAGTTGTAATGTATGGAATTCTTAGGCTGAGTTCACGAGGAATAAAATTGGGATTTCTTTTAATGTATTTTCGAGATCTGGTACGATTCGAATTTTCTTTATAGGTATTCTTAAAGAATGCTTGTTTTTTTGTGGTATTTTAATTGGTTATTATGTTCCTTTAAATATTACATATACGAAATATTTAGCTTCTAAAATTGTCCCTTTTTTTGTAATGTGACCAGTGCCTCATAATTCCTTTACGTCACATCACTTTCTATTACCGTGACGTGTCTCATTCTGCCGCACAATTTATAAATACAGTGAGTGCATTTTGGTAGTTTTGAGTAAACGGCGCGCAAAGCTTAAAAGTGTTTTTTCAGTGTAATTTTTTTTGTGGCTTTCTTTTGAAAGCTTTTGTGTTTATTTTATATAAAATGGTAGGAAATGAATTACTTTATGTTTAAAGAAACTGTTTTATTGCTTTGATGTATTAATTATAGTTAAAAATGTATTTATAATTTGGAAATCGGGACTCTTCTATGGAACAAAATTACGCAAAAATACAGTGAGTGTGCTTCTCACTGTATTTATGATACGTAAAATATTTTTTTGAGCCATAAAAAAATACAGCAAGATATCTCACTGTATTTATGAAGCAGAAAAACACGTGTTCAAGTTACAAAAAAAATATATTTTTTTAAAAAGAAAGACAAATTAAAACTTACGAGCTATTTGAAGGCAAATTATACCAAAACGATCGCCTGTTTTCCGGCATTAGAGGAACCAATTTTTCCAAAATTTGCTTTTTCCGGCTTTCCTCAATTCCGCGTGGAGCAGATTTTTGTAAAGGTTTAGGAAAACTTTTCTTTTTTAGGATTTTTGCCATGAGGAAATCTAGTTGGTGTTCAGCTCCTGTGTGACAAGTTTTATACTTTAATATAAACTGCCCCCGTTCTGCTTTAACTGACATTATATCCTTCAGATAGCACCTTGGTTCTCTTTTGTTAAGACGCGCCTGGGAAGCATAATCTTGGTAATTATAAAAGTCGTTCACTTGCATCTGTTTAACATCGCATTTTTTCGAATTGGCTTCTTGGACAGCCTTTGCAAAATCATCGTAATCGTAAATTTTCTTACGTTTTAAAGATAGTTCCACCTGATGGTGGAAACTATCAGCTGACATGAATGTATGACCCGGCTCTAGGTACTTTAATGTTATAGTCTCAGTAGAAATTTCATCGCTGTTTATGATGTAAACTAAAAATGAGAACATAGCCCAATTTTTGTTCTGGGCGGCACAATTGTCCAACCACAGAATGATATGTTTGACATCTCGCTTGTGTAGTAAGAATGCCTTAAAGGCAGAAATAATATCTTCTTTGTTTCGGCCTGAAATGGATTCGGGCCAAATTGCTGCAAAAGGTATTTTCGACGCCCCGCTAGGTCCCAAAGGCACAAAACTTTCATTGAATGTAATGATGCGGGGACAAAACACAGCAACTTTGAATTGGTCGATTCTCGGCAACATTATAACCTTTTGCAGATCTACTGAATAAAAAATTGTTTCCGAGGCATCTCCTGAACTACTCTTTGATGTCTGAGCATCTTTTTGATATTCCTTTCTGCAATTTGTGTATCTGAGTTTATGCGTTTCGTACTTCTGACAAACTTCGCAACTTTGAATGGGAATTTGGAAATGTGTCTTGTCGTGCTCCTTAAACGTTTCACAAGTTTCGCATTCCTCATGGCCAAGATGCGCGAAAGAAATGTTGAGGTCATGTCTCACGATACGTCTGTAAACTTCTAAAGATATTTTCTCATTAGGATTGTTCAGGCAAAAGTCATCAAACATGGTGGATATTTTTATATCACTGGGTAAGTATAATCTGTTCGGGGCGTGTTCTCTTCTGTAATGCGATATTGATGGATCGTATTTCATAATATGAGCCTTTATTTTTTCTCGATCTATTTTATTTTTTCTTTCATATTTTCCTCTTAAATCATTTTGTTGCTCCATAGGTTTAGATATTGCTGCTAATACTCTTGTATCATTTTTAGCTTCGTAACCCAGGGTTGATAAGAAAAATGTCTTACACACTTCTTTCTTTCCGTCATTCTCCTTGTAAAAATTGTAGACGTAAGTAATATTCTTTTTTATGGCAGCGTTTTGTTTTCTTCTGTTTACAGGTTTTACATCCACTAGTCCCTTAATATATACGCCTTGTGAAGTCCAGTCCAATTTATTATACTCTCCATGTATTTTTTCTCTTTCAGTTTGACTAAATGTAGAAGAGCATTTTTTTTTGCATTGTTCGTGACACGGTGGTTTAAGCGACATCTTTTCACCTTGAATTTTTGCTTTCTTATACTTTCTTACATTCAAATCTTCGTCGTATAATTTTCGTTTTCGTAGTGTACCTTTCATTGTCAGGACTGGTCCTGTAATTAATGTTGTTGTATACGGTCTGTGCTCACTACATTTTGACTCAGTGTTCATGAAGTGATCTAGGCACAACAAACAAAAACACGTCGTACAGGTGCTGTAAGCTTTGACAGTACAATCAATGAACTCACAATGTTGCACATTCACATTTGTTAACATTTCGCTGCTAAATTCTGGATTACATAGTGCAAAGCTTTCTGTAACTGAAGATTTTACATCAAGTTTAAGTTTTTGAAATCTGCTCTTTTTTGTTTTTTTTTTACCAATTGTTTCATCGGTAGCGTAAGCTCTGTGATGAGTGCATTCTAACTCGTTAAAAGTAAAGTGATCAAGGCATAGTAAACAAAAACATGCAGAGCAAGTGCAAGAAACTTTGTTAGTGCAATTCATAAATTCACAGTGCTGGCCATCCCCATCAGTTACATTTTGGCAATAGGCAATAGATTTTGCAGGGACATGTTTTGGTAACGACTCATGCGACACATATTTTTTAGTTTTTACACCGGCATCTTTTGCTAAAGACTCATGCGACTTATATGTTTTATGCATTTTACAATTTTTATACGCAACATCGTCATTGAAATGTTCCCAACACAGATAACATTCACAGTACCCACAACTACTAAAAACTTCGCCTCTACATTCATTATTCTCACAGTGGTTAACTGTATTGGAATTAGCATCTAATTCATTAGAATTAAGCAATGGGCCCGTATTTGTGGTGGGTTGTAGTAAAGTTTTCTTAGGTTTGAAAAGAATATTACTTAGTATAACTATTTTTTTTGTAGGAGTCACGCATATAAAATCAACAGAATCGTCAGAATTTTTATCAACTTCTGGTACATAGTCTGCATCTTTACTGTTGTCAGAATCGTAAAACGGATCCAATGAAATTTCGTTTTTTGAATTCACCATAGCAGCATCCGCTATTTCGTTCTCAGAAAGTGGCATTTCCTCGTGACACATCAGATCAAACGGAGGGTTTATCTCTCTCAACTTATCATTGTTATTAAACTCTTTGTCATGTAAATTTTCTTGTCTTACGGTCAATTCTTGACTTACATATCCTGAAATAGATAGAAAAGTTGTAAGTGAAAGAAATAATATACCATTTGGAATAGCTTTGTAAATATCAAACGCACACACACACACACACACACACACACACATACACACACCACATACCTACACACAAACACATATATCATAAAAAAGCATGTAGGGTGGAGCACACCACGTCCGTAT
The DNA here is from genome assembly GCA_027580185.1 of Tuta absoluta. NCBI lineage: Eukaryota > Metazoa > Arthropoda > Insecta > Lepidoptera > Gelechiidae > Tuta > Tuta absoluta. Next base: position 446,280 of record JAQAHW010000088.1, on the reverse strand, counting down.
GCGCCTTAAATATTATACAGTCCCATACATTACAACGTCATAGCTACGCGACGCATACGGACGCGTTGTGCACCGGCCTTAAAAAACCGAACCTGCATCTTTACTATTGTGAGAAGGATGCAATTTAGCTTCTCTTTTCGAAAGCATCATTGCAGCGTCCAACGTTTCATCTCCAGGTAGTAATAAGTTCTCATGACACATCATGTCACATTGAGTGTTTTTCACGCTCGGCATGGCGAAATTATTCAATTCTTTATCATTTTTCAAGGGCAGTTTTTGTTTTACATATCCTGAAACATACAAGTTTTACATAGGTATCAAAAGTGGCTCGAAGCAGTTCGGGTAGGTAAACGCTGTACGCGCGGCCTGTGCTCAGAACTTGGCCGGTGCACTGCCGTGCGCTTTGATTCTTTTACGTGTAAGACACCGAATCGTCGCACGACCCGATGAACACACTCTGGTGTCAAAGTTATTCAACCGTATTTTACTAGTAGGTAGGTACCTCGTAGTTCTCATAAAGTTATCTTAAATAGTTGTTTAACGACTGGCGTCAAAGTACCTAGGTAACCTAATCAAAGACAGCAACACACTAGAACCGACGACTGGACGTGCCCTCCAAAGCATAAAGCTAGGTATCTTTCCTACGGACAATCAGGTTGTTTAGTCTGCAATGTCTTAACTAGACTGGGATCAAATTCACAAAGTAATAAATAAATAACACCTTTCTTGGTACCCTATCTCCGCTCCCTCCCTGGGAATCAAACCTGGGACATCTGGACTTACTGACATAATTACCTACTTACGTCTACCTAACTATCCATGTCTCAGAATATCAAAATAGGCTGATGGAATTCGATGTCACCTTACTACTTCGCCCTAGGTAGGTACCTACAGTACCTACCTATTTAAAATCTTTGCAACGTAGGTAAAGACTATAGAACGTAGTATATATTTTTATAGAAATATTTCACTATTTATTCTAGATATTGTTATAAGGTGTTTTGTACACAAACGTAACGTAATGTCATATTTATGATTCTGTGCCATTTATGTGAAGAAAATATCAGGAATGTGATATTTGTTTTTATTAATATTGTCCTTAGTTATCTAACATACATACTGATTTTGCAATTAAGTGAATAGTTTAACTTTAATAACACCTCACGTAATGGAACTGATAATTGACTGACTACATTTTTATTTCATTTTATGCGAAATCTAATGAATATTTATAGAAATAATTATACTTTTCAAGTACTATATTTAAAAAATAATTGATTTAGACACACATTTTGGGAAAATAAACATGTTCAAAATTGAGGAATTCCATTACGTGATCGACAACATCCGAGAAATACGCCGATAAACGTGTTACGAACCTTATTGCTACGGGCAGAAGGTTAAAAAGTGCTGATTGTATTACGCAACCTATTTACATAGGAATACATATCGAGTCTTTGCAAGTTACTGGGTGTATAAAAATCTCCGGGCAATCTGATAGTGCGGCCGTACGTTAGCTCTGCACCGCTACGTCCGGTGTCACTTCGAATTGCGGCGCGAAGTCCTAAAAGAACTGTAGGTAATTCAGTTACCCAAGAATTTGAACTTAATCTCGCCATAATAGCTGCTTTCATCTGTTTATGCCAACGTTCCAAAATTCCGTTACTAATTGGATGGAAAGCGGTAGTTCTGATTTTTTCAATACCTAGTATTTTCATTCACTCCCTGAATAAATTACTTTCGAATTGTCTGCCCTGATCACTTGTCAGTTTAACAGGACACCCAAAACGCGTGATCCAACACTCATACACAGTCTTAGCTACTATTTCTGCTGTTATCTCTTTAAGGGGAATGGCTTCGGTCCACCTGGTGAATCTATCTATAATCGTTAAGCAATACCTATATCCTTCTTCCGAAATAATCAAGGGCCCTACTATATCTATTATGTATATGCTCAAACCTATCACTTTTTGGGAATTTACCTAGTTCTGATATTGTATAACGTTGAACTTCTGCCTTCTGACATCCAATACAAGTCTTAGCCCATAAGCCTACATCTTTATTCATGCCTGGCCAAAAATACTTCGGAGCGACAAATTTTTTTGTAGCTTTAATTCCGGGATGACTTAGGTTATGTATGTATTCAAAAGCTTGTTTTCTAAATTTTTCTGGCAAAAATGGTCGAATAACGTTATTAGATATATCACAATAAATTGCTTTGGAAGTATAAGGCGTCACCATTCTTTTAATTACAATGTAACTGTTCTGAGAATTGTTATTTGACCAGCTTATAATATAATCATCTGCGTCCTGTGCTTCGGCTAGCTCTGTGAAATCGACAGTTGTTGGACAAAACAATTCCGCTACTCGTAATAGCGAGTCAGCTACAACGTTGTTTTTTCCACTGACGTGTCGAATATCGGTGGTGAACTCGCTGATAAATAACAAGTGTCTCATTCTTCTAGGTGTTTCTGCATTACCGTTCAATTTTGAAAAGGCGTAAGTTAATGGCTTATGATCAGTAAATGTTATAAGTTCTCGGCCTTCAAATAATTTTTTGAAATACTGCATTGACATGTAAATGGCTAAAAGTTCACGGTCATAAGTGCAATATTTCTTCTGGGTATCGAAAAGTTTTTTTGAAAAATATCCTTGCGGTTCCCATTTCCCATTTACTTGCTGTTTTAATACCAAACCAACACAAGTATCGCTAGCGTTACACATAGGTGATACGGGAACATCACTACGGGGATGCGACAATGTAACTGCTTTTTGTAAGCCTAGCTTACATTGTTCGAAAGTGCCACAAGCTTTACTGTCCCATTCTATCTTAGTTTTATCGCGTTTTTTAGATTCATGAATAAATTTATTTAGCTCCATCTGTGACTCTACTGCCTTTGGCATATGAGATCTATAAAAATTTACCATTCCTAAAAATCTTCTGAGCTCTGCTACTGTTTCTGGTTTTGGAAAATTTACTATAGCTTGCACTCGCGACTGTAAAGATTTGATACCGCTGCTTGACACCTCAAATCCAAGAAAACTGACTTTTTCTTGGTTAAATTCACATTTTGAAATGTTAATTGTGATTCCAAATTCGCTGAACCTTCTCAAAACTTTATCTACGTGGTCTCTATGTTGTTCTTCATTGTCGCTAGCTATTATTACGTCATCAATGTATGAGAACAAAAAGTCAAACCCGGCAAGTACAGTCGTGTTAATAAACCTTTGAAATGTCTGAGCAGCGTTTCTCAACCCAAAACTCATTCTAGTAAATTCAAATAAACCAAAAGGTGTTATGATAGCTGTCTTTTCTACGTCATCTGGATGAATGGGTATAAAATGATATGTCCTATTAATGTCTAATCGGCTTAATATCTTTTTGTTCGCCAATACGTACGTGAAATCCTGCGACTTGGAACTGGATAACGATCCGGCTTTGTAATGGCATTTAGTTGCCTATAATCTCCACAAGGTCTTATATCACCATTAGGTTTGGGTACCACATAAAAATAAGAATAAGAATAATTTATTTAGATTAAGGTTTAACAAGTGTACATGATAAATAACATTAAGTTCATCGTAAATAAAATTATGCTTAATATGTAAAAAAGGTTTACAACCAATGATCACGCTAAGCATTCGAATGAAGCCTGTGTTATGATCATTGGATACTTACAGAGCATTTTTATTGGGGACAAATTATGTAAAGTATATTGTTTATACATATGTTTCAAATAATTATATCTTAATTTAAATGTAGTATGTTAGTGTGTCTAGTGAATTAAGAGCTAGGGAGGGAAAGGAGAGGGGAGATTGAGAGTAAAGGGTTAGGAAATTGTGTTAACTTATTATTAAAACTTATACTAGAATTAGGTAAACATCGAAATAAATTATACTACTATGCTGAGAAGATTTTCAGTCTGCTCATAATTTAACGTAAGAAGCCAACGGGTCACTATTTTCTTTAACTTGTATTTTGACTTTTGAAAGATATCAAGGTTTTCATTAACGATATTGTAAAGTCTAGGACCTTGGAAAATCAGGAATCTATTTAAGAAGAAAGTCCTACTTTGTAATGATGGACAAACATTAAAATTTCGCCGAGTAGGTTGGTTCGCCGGTGTGTAGTGTGTCAGGGCATGTTGCCTTATAGTCGCGTGTAGTATGTAAAGTTGTCTTACAGTAAGTGTAGCTGTTATTTTATACAGTTCTCTCGTTGGAAACCTGTATGTTTTGAAAAGGCAAATTTTTAGAATTAACCTCTGCGCACGTTCGACTACCAATAGGTGTGTCTTGGCCGAGCCACCCCAGCAGGTAATTGCATAGGATAAAACAGACTGACATAGTGCAATATATATTCGTTTTACTAGTAACCCACAGCCTACATGTCTTATTTGCTTAAATATATATGTGAGTTTCCTTATTCGTGCTGATAGTTTTCGAAGATGTTCGTAAAAGATTAAGTTGTTATCAAATATTACCCCAAGATATTTTATTGAGTTTGTTGCTTGAATAGGTTGACAGTTACAACTTATAGCGGGTGGATAAGCACATTTGTGAGAAGTTATATATGAATTTGAGAGGATGTTAGAGAGGCCTTTGGAATTTACAATTGAAAAACACAAATACATTGTTTTATCCGCATTTAGTGTTAGGTAGTTTGAGGCAAGCCAGTGGCATACTATGTCAAAACCTTTTTGAGCAGAGTCAAATACTTCCGGCCATGAGTTAGCTGTAAAAGACAGCGTTGTGTCATCTGCGTATGAGACAATGGTACAATGTTCCAATTGGAGATCACATAGTTCATTTATGTAGCATAAAAACAGAGTAGGGCCAACAATACTCCCTTGCGGGACCCCGTAAAGTACCGGCAATTCATCGCTCGTGAAATTTCCAATTTTAACACGTTGGGTTCTATTCGTCAGGTAACTTTCGAACAATTTAAGCTGATTTCCTCGAATACCAATTGTTTCTAGTTTTTTTAGGAGTAAAGAAATTGACACCGTGTCAAAAGCTTTTACCAAGTCAAGGAAAATATTAATACATTTTTTCTGATCGTCTAGTTCCTTAGCTTTTTTGTTAGTAAAAGTCAAGAGTGCATATCCTCCGTTGATTTACCTGTTCGAAAACCAAATTGGTTCTTCGATAAAAGGCTGTTTTGTTCCAGAAATTCTACAATTAATTATTTTTTCAAATATTTTAGATAAGGTTGTAAGAATTGAAATTGGCCTATAGTTGCCTACAAAACTACGATCACCAGCCTTATATATAGGGCATATGGTTGATTTCTTGAGGGCATTTGGGAATATACCATGTGTAAGGCAGCCGTTAAAAACGTGACATGTAATGGACTCGCCCACGGACTTTTACTAGGTCTACATATTCCCATCTCTTGCATTTTCTTAAATTCCTCTTTAACTTTAATATACCGATCCGGCGGTAACGGCCTTGCCCGCGCGTATACTGGTGGACCAGTGGTGTCAATTTGATGAAATACTGAATGCTTAGGAGGTTCCTTGAAACATGTGGGCCTAGTAATTTCCGGGTATTGTGAAATTAAATCGTGAAAAGGTTGTTTAACGTCCATGGTGTTTACAGATGTATATTGACAACTACTTACAATTGCTGAAGCTTTTACTACCTGGTTAGTGACCATATCAATTAACCTTAAATTTGCAACGTCCGGTAATAACTTGTAGTATGCCAAAAAGTCTGTGCCGAGTATAGGTTGGGTCACCTCCGCTACGACGAACTCCCATCGGAACGCACGACGTAATTTTAAGTCGAACACTAACGTTTTAGTACCGTAAGAGTTAATTTTGGATCCGTTTGCAGCGCACAGTTGTAGGTCACTTGTTCCTGAAAGTTGTTGCTTCTTAGATGGCGGTAAAGCACTTATGTTCGCATCTGTATCTACTAAAAATTTGAATCCACTAGTGTTGTCTATAATTAAAAGGCGGTTTCCGGGATGAATGGTACAGATGCCCGCCGATGGCTGTACCTTCTCTAGTTTTCCGTTTTCTCTTTCCAGGCACAGGGCTTGATACATTTCCGGGCTTTGTCGGCGTAACGGAAATGATAAAAGCATAACCAATCTGGATGAGCGGGTGAACGACGCTGCGAAACGCTCCTGTTACGCGATGATGATAACTGACGATGATGTCCACGGTACCTATTACGTGAGAATCTTGCACGCGGCGGCGGTCTAGTCTCCATTGCTGCAAATTTTGCATTAATTCTTGCAATCTCGGCCATTATCTCGTCATTGCTAACTGATGATGAAGAACTTGCTACCGGCTGAGCTATAGCTGCTATGGTGTTAGCCTTGGTCACCTCACGCACATCGTCTGCTATGGCAGCCAACTTATCCAGGTCCTTATTTTCTGTTACAGCTAAGACTGCACGAACAGTCGGTGGTAATAAATTTTGCCATAATACCTTGAGTGTAGTGTCTGGCACCTTCTCTCAAGCCAGGTCTCGCATCCTTCTCAGAAGTTGCGAAGGTTTTTGGTCTCCGAGTTCCATCTCGCTTATTAGTCTCTCGATTTGCCTGTTTGCCGATTCCTCGTACATTTTAATAAGGCGATCCTTTAGCGCATCGTATCTACCAGTTGCTGGCGGATTTGTCAAAAAATCGGTAAGTTGCGTAATTACGTCAGCTCCCAACTTCGACACTACCAGGTCGAACTTTGAGGCGTCTCCTAACCTCTGTGGGGCCATTGCTGCCTCAATCCTCAGGAACCATACTCTCGGCTGCTGTGTTCAAAAATCTGGTAAACGCGAAGCTAGAGAAATCGCAGCTAAATCTACCACTGGCGGCGGCGGCGGCGGATGAGGGTTAGCCATCTTTGTCGGATTTTATAACACCACACTTTCCAGTCCGGCACCGTTAGTCATCAATCAACTTTTTTCAATAACAGCATTACAACCGTGTGCGAAATAGTTACATACTTAAAACTACAATAAAATATTCAAACATGTCATACCTAATTTAAATAATCATAATTAATTTTTAAATAATGCAAGTCACTTACAGAAATCATCAATATATCTATCCAATAACAAAGATTTTAATTTAGTCCTAAATAATTATAGATTTAAGATAAAAGATTTAAGATTTAACATTATTTATAGATTTAAGTTCAATTGGTAACTTGTTGAACCACGGCTTGATACCTTGAGCAGTGCTTGACTATTTTTAAACACGGTTTGATTTTCTGATCCAGGTCCTTTCTTCTGGAATCTATGCGAGTGCTCATTTCATCGTCTGATTCGTACAAGTGCCTATGTTTGAATAAATCCACTAGTAGTACCAGATTAAAAAGGCTGGGGACAGTTAAAATTCCGTACAATTTAAAATAGTCCGCACATGATTCCCAAAGGGGTGTGCGAGCAATCATTCTTACAGCTCTTTTTTGGATCGTGAATGCTTTCTCCAAGTTATATTTATAACTGCGTCCCCAATGTTTAATACTGTAGCGAAATTTGGATTCTACAAGGGCAAAATAAACTTCTTTTAACTGTTCTATTGTTAAAACATCCCGTAGACTTCTCAATGCATAACAAGAGGAACTAACTGAATCTTCTAAAGCACTTAGTTCAGGCTTCCAATTTAAAAAGCAGTCTATGTGAACTCCTAAAAACTTAGTTTCATTCACCAACTTAACCTTTTCGTTATTCAAAGACAGATCGAGAGTTTGTTTATTCCCGGCAGTTGTTTTAAAAAGAATCGCATTAGTTTTTTGATTATTAAGCTGGAGGTTATTCGCCAAAAACCATGTATCAAAAGCTGCTAGAGTAGCATTAGCTGTATCATTCAACTCCTCTATACTTGAACCCGAGAGAATTGCATTTGAGTCATCTGCGAACAATACTACACTAGCATCAGGTATCTTTGAGGTAATTTGGCCAACTATGTCATTGGTAAATAAAATGAAGAAAACTGGTCCCAATATTGAGCCTTGCGGTACACTTCTGGATATGTTAACAAGTTCCGAGGTGTTAATGGTTTGTACCCCATTATTTCTCATATTTCTTACTTTTACAAACTGCTTCCTGATTCTTAAATATGATTCAAATAGTCGTAAGACCCTTCCCCTAGCACCATAGTATTCTAATTTGCCTAATAAGATTTGGTGGTTTACCATGTCAAAGGCCGAGCTTAGATCCAAAAACAATCCTGTAACCTTTATTCAGGTTGTTAACTACGTCATTTATTAGGGTGTCTATAGCTTCGGGGGTCCTTATCCCTTTTTGGTAACCATATTGCCTCTTGTTTAAAACCTTAATTATGTAGATTCAAATGAGAAACAAGTCGAGATTTAATAAGCTTTTCTAAAATTTTTGACAAAACGGGTAACAAGGAAATCGGCCTGTAGTTCTTTGGATCTAATTTACATCCTTTCTTATATACTGGTAATAATTTAGCGATCTTAAGCTGGTCTGGAAATACACCAGCATCAAAGCACTGATTGAAGAACGAGGCAAGAGCTTTATCTAGAACATCAATGTTGTCTTTTACAACTGAAATAGGCATTTCATCATATCCGCATGAACTTTTGTTCTCCATTCGTGTTACAATATTAGCAACTTCTTTTGGAATCACTGCACTAAAAACCATATCTTCATCGACTCTCAAGGTGTGTGCCTGCAGGAGTTCCATAGCTAGCTCATAATTTATTTCTGTAGATGGCAGTTGTCCAAGATCAAAATGCCTTGAAAAGACATTAGCTACCTCTAAGGGATTATCTAAAACTTTATCTCTTACTTTAAGCCTTATTTTATCACTTTTATTACTTTTTTTGCCTTTATGTTTATTTGCAGCTTTCCAAATTCCTTTCGATTTGTATTTTTCCCTATTAATATTATTTTGTACTGCTTTAGATTTGGCTGCTATAAAAACTTTTCTGTAGATTTTAATGAATATTGATTTGTACCTAAAGATACTAGTATCATTGTGCGTACTATCTAAATTACATAATACACGTTTCATCTCGCTGGATACTTTAATACCCTTTGTAATCCAATTTGTATATCCTAACTTATTAAGATTTACTTTTTTTCTTTTTTTTCTTAAAACTTTTTTTGAAAATCTGCGTAAAAAACCGTTTAAACCTAGTTCGTTCCATTTTGTGTCAACTATATTTCGCCTAAAAAATATTTTATTGGAGCTGTTAAATATTCTTCGCTCAATATAAACAGCCCGCTCTAACCCTTTTTCGCGTCTGGTACTTTCTACTAAAAAGGTTGCCATTAAAGCTGCATGCCCATCCGAAAGCCTATTGTTATCAACCGTGGTATTCTCAACAGAATCTTCCAACATATTTGTGAGTATATTATCAATACAAGATTCAGAGCCGTTCCTAGTAAAAGTGACTGATTCAATAAGATATCGAAAATTATAACATTTCAGTAAATTAATAAATTCCTCTTTCTTTTTACTATCTATAAGCATGTCAACATTAAAATCCCCCATAATTACAACTTTCTTTTCAAACAATTTCTGTAACAATAATTCAATTTTTTCCAAAAATCGGCCATATTTTGTGTCATTTTGATATAAACAAATAATGTAGATGTTCGTTTCTAAATCTTTTATGCTACATAACTCAAAACAATCAATGCATGCCAGATTTTTACAGCAGTCTATTTCTGCAAACCGTCTTTCTTTGTGCCCAAGAATAAGTGTACCACCTCTTACTTTTTTTGTTCTTGCATAAAGCGAAATTATATTGTAGTTAGTTAAGTGAAAGTGTGCAGCTGATTGTTTATTAAGGAAATGCTCACTAACACATACATAGTCCTGTTTTATCCATTCCAAATATAAATCTAACTGGTCTTTTTTACAATTAATACCACACACATTCTGATGATAAATATTTAGAGTGTTGTTATTTGGCTTAGTTCCATTAGAGTTAATTGTGTCTTGTTTTGCAGTGGTTCTACTTTCCTGATTTACAATTTCAGGTGTTAAATTAACATTTATACAAGCATTGTTCACAAAAAATCTCTTGTCTCTTGGCATGCTCTCTATTACACTTTGTATGCATTACTGCTCTCCAAATTGATCGATAAGTATCTATTTTATGAATATTTAACGTATTTTGATGGAGAAATACTTCGAAGCTATTTATATGTTTGTCATATTCACAAATTGACTCTATAGTGCTAGACAAAATTTTGGCCTTGATATTTTCGGTGTATAAAACATTTCCAATAAATACATTAGTATGCGTAAGCAATTTTGAGACACCCAACAAAGATGAACTCAGCATTTTAGGACTTTGATTATTTGCATTTACTAATATGATAATATAGTCTTTTTCAGTAAAATTTGCACTGTCACCACCACACGTGTTCAGTAAACAGTCCATTGTTGCGTAAGGTTTCAAAACTGCGGTGACACTGAAAGAACTTCCTAAAAATATTTGCAGTTTGTTTCTTAGGTTTCTGCCGGCTTCGTCCGCATAAATGATAACCCGATGCTGTTGTGTAGTCGAATATTGAGTGGGTGTAAAATTGAGTAGACAACTTGAGGCTTCCCTATTTTGGCAGTTAAATTGAGGCGGCTGATTTGTACCTCCATGGTCTGAAGTGTCTCTGGGTGGCTTAGGCGAGGACGTTGCTTGATATTGCTGGGACATATTTTTATTGCCTTTTTCTGTACCTTTTCTACCATCCTTATCTCTAGGTGATATGGGAGAAGAAGCAGCTAGACGATAGTGACTTTATTCAAAGCTGTTTTCAGCTCTTTTCCGTAATGAAGATTGAGTTTGAGAGCAATCCGATGGCAAGTCAGGTGTCAATCGTCTGTATTTGGGAGATAAAAAAGCACCCGGCGATGATGAGGCTCCGATTCCAACCGTTTTAAAAATCTTTATTGTGTGCTCATATTCTTTTAGTTGCCGTTTTAGTCCGTTATTTTCAATACCCAAGTTCTCAACCGCATTTTCTGCAGACATTAATTCCAGCTTCAGTTTATTTATTTTATCCTTTAGCTCATTAATTTCATCGCAATCATAGAGCAGACTTGGTAAGCTTAGTCTTGATATCTGTGTATTGAATTTAGAATCATTATAAGATCGATGTAGAGATTTCCGTTTTTTTCTCCGTTGCGTAATAAAATCGAATGATTTTCCGTTCTCTTCGTTCACTCTTGACACTCTAGGCGCAAATTCAGATATATTGTTGTTTGAATGTGAAGAAACTACTGTCATGTCATTTTCATCACCAAAAAGCACCTGGAACGAGTTTCTGATTGGTACGTTTATGATATAGTCAGTTTTGGATTTATCCACTTCTTGGAGAGCCGATAAGTTGCTTGATATGATACTTTCACCCGCTAATGGAGATGTTGTAGCCATTTTAATTTTATCAGGACTATCTCTGGAGGATGTTGGTTGCGGGACCAGGTTACCACTATCGGATCCCAAGTGAACTTCTCCTACCCGCGGTGCTTCCTTAGTTGTTTCGATGCTTTGTAGGACGTTTTTCGTATTTTGTTTTATTGTTTGAGGTGTGTTAGATTTTGGACTTTGGGGTTTTGGGGTGGTATGGGATCTACCTCCTAGCGGTCCACCCCGGGCAACGGCAACACAGGCTTGCCTGTGGTTAAGTCCGGCTGAACGATCCCACTAAGCGGTGGAAGGCTCCGTAAGGGGCCGCCTGGCTCGCGACCACCATCCCACCGAAGTCACAGGTCAATGACCAGTCCAGGTTAATGACCGCTATTGGTACCGGGGTGCGTGCGGGTGATACCTACAACAACTAAGTACCTATCTCACAAGTACCTACACTTAAACTGCCTCCATGGTGTAGTGGTTTGAAAGTTGGTCTCTTGATTTGATGGTACCTGTTTCTAGTTTATGCGGAGAGACAAGATTATTTTGTTAATCACGTAGTTGGATTTTTCCCAGTTTGGTTAAGAATTAGCAGCTACTACTAGCATAAGCAAGACATGCAAATGTTTAATCCATAACGGTAACACGGGATTGTACAGCACCTCGAGTAACCATTTACGTGATCAACTTAAGCATGGTTTTACTTACAGTTAACAAGAATAACCAGAAAAGATTGATACCCATTTTAAAAGATCAACATTCAAAGGTTTTTCTAATATTCTTTAAAAATAACCAGTAAAGACTTTAATGGCAACTGGAGCCGTTGCTGATAGTACCTAAAAAGCCTACACAACCTGCATACAACAGAGGTTGTGATGGTTTGACAACGTCGCGATTAGTCACCGCGTCTTACAGCGCCAGACATAGTGGCGCCTACGGTTCAATTTTTAGAAGAAATCTGACGCCGGCGCGGGCGCCGGCACGGCGTGGCGGGAAATTCATCTGCACTGCTAGAAAGCTTTATGTACACTGATGATATGAGGTAGCTCGTATTGCGCGTGCCTGCCCTTCGATGATTTTAACCGAATTATCCTTAAAGTACAACTGCATTTAAAGTAAAGTAAACGGCAATTTTGTGCGCTTATGAGAGTGGAGCGAAAAATTCAGTAAAGTATGACAGTCAAAGTTGATTAGGCCACTAAAATGTTGCTACTACGTCAGTGTGAACTAACCTTGAGTGGTTATTTAGGAATAAAGATTAAAAACGGTCTACTCACACAAAAAGAACATGGTGTGATTTGATCGGGCATTCATAAAAAAAATCGTATGGCTGGAACGTGGCTATCGCGCGCCGGTCTTGTGTAGCTTAGCCTTTAAAAAGATGATTCCAATTTTCCCTTCATACTTTTACGGGCTTAGGACCGTCAAAATGAAAAGTTTACCTAGAACACTAGGTAGGCAGTAGGTAGCTAAGTACAATAGTCGTTTATTAACAGTTACTTACCGTAAACTGCCCGTGATCCAACAGCCGCTGCATAACGTTGAGGAATGTTCTTGGGTTCGGTACACGAGGGTCCACAACGCCAGCATTGTTTACGCAGTCGAGGTAAACTTTCGTCCGCGTACATTCATTGGGCTGCTCGGGTATTTTTCCCACTTAAAAAGTACGAACGCAACATTTCGTAAAACTCACGAAACGTAAAATTCGACATCGCGAAATCAATTCGGGATCGGCGGGAAAAGTAGTGTCACACAGGTGCGCGCCCGCCCGCAACGGAATCAAAGCGAGAACTAAAACTGACTGAAGGGTGCGCTGTGCGAGCGCTGTTGCCATTTTCACGCACCCCCGATTGAAAAGTAGTGTGTCCATGATTTATTTTTTATGGGGCAGACAAAAATAAAAAAATAATAAAAATAAAACATATTTTTTTATTTGCCTAAAATGTCCTATTAACGATTCTGATATCATGGTATAAGTTTGCCCCTAATAACCCTGTATGTTGGGTCAGCCAAATATAATACGTCCCTATGCAAAATAATGCCCCACTACTCTATTAAGTTACCAACCCTGCGATTTTAACAGGATGATGATAAAGTAATAGTTTTATTTGTGTAAGGTATTTTAGCCTTCGAACATAAGTGTTGGGTCAGCCAAATACCGAACGTCCCTATATACCCACAAAATAAACTCAGTGTTTCATTAATATAATCCCCAAAAATAAGTTATCTATTAAATTACCAATCCTGCGATTTTAACAGAATTTGGTAAGGAAATAGTTTTATTTGTGTAGGGTATTTTAGCCTTCGAACATAAGTGTTGGGTCAGCCAAATACCGAACGTCCCTATATACCCACGAAAATGTCTCAATATTCAATTAATATAATCCCTTTGCTAAAAAATAAGACCCAGTATACAAAATCAACAACTATAAAGTGATTCGAAATAAAGTAAATGTACTAATTAAACGGACAGGAACAAATAGATGGGATAGTGACAAAGTATTACTCACATGACCATCGTAACGTGGTTCCCATAACGTGGATCTTCTACCGGAATCTCTCGAACAATGAAGTCCCTCTATCTGCTCTCTTCCAAGCTTCTTCACAAATTTATAGGTTCGGTTCCCCTTTAAAGTGTTGATACACACGTCGAGCAGCGGTTGTCCTGGGACGATCCTCGAGCAGCAGGTCATCAAATGGGTTTCCTCCAGGCAGTATTACGGTGAAAGGCAGCGAATGTCCTGGGGGTGGTCCTCAATCGGCAGGGTAGCGATCAGCAAGACTGTTGAGTCTCTTCCAGGCAGCATTACGATGGCAGCGATTGTCCTGGGATGATCCTCAAGCAGCAGGTCATCGATGGGGTATCCTCCAGGCAGCATTAAGGTAAAAGGCAGCGAATGTCCTGGGGGTAATCCTCAAGCAGCAGACCAGCGATCGAAAGGACTATTGAGTCTCCTCCAGGCAACATTACGACGGCAGCGATTGTCCTGGAGTAGTCCTCAATCAGCAGGGCAGCAATCCGCTGCCTGGATAAGACTGTTGAGTCGATTATCCAGGCAGCGTCACGACGAAGGGGAGGTACCGGCTGCGCCACTCAAGAAGTGGAATGAAAGGCAGACTTATGGTTTCTTGCTTTATTGTTTCTCGGAGATCGTCCGGCAGATAAGAACATTATATCTAGATTTACATCACATCACATTACATCTTCGTCGCTGGAACTCACTGAGAGTGGTCGTGTTTTCGGTTGCGATCTTAAATTCACAACATCGTGACAAGTGATATTGAACCTAAAGACTTATATCTCTAGACTCGGAATTGCAAGGTGAAGGTGGTTCGTACGAGTGTGTGAATGGTACAACGATACTTGCTAGTGCTGCTGTCCTCGTCTGGCTCTGTAGCTGACAACGCTAGCGCGCCCGTCCCGCACTCCCTTTTGCGTGACATTGCAATTTTGAACTGCTAACAATGAATTTTGCAGCAAGCGGTGTATCGAAATCATCACTGTATTTAGCTTCTTTCGGTGACGATACTAGTAACCTCCGAAGAAAACGCACAGCGAAGGAGATGTCGTTCGATAAAATCCTAACCAAAATGCAGGGTCTCGATTTGAAATTAACGAAATTTCACTCAGATGTAGACAACAATATCACAGAACTACGCAATACAATCAAGGTTTCTGTAACTGATCAACTTTCGAACCTCACTGAGCTGACCAATAGCTTCAAAGAGGATCTCAAGACCATGCGTCAAGACCTTTACGTAACACAAAACAATGTCACAAAATTGAGTACTGAACTCTTATCAGTGCAAGAAGATTTATCATCTGTTCGATCATCTGTGCAGTTTAATTCTAACCAACTACAAGACTTGCGTAAAGACCTCACCAAGACGCAGTCAGAGATCGCTCCCTACAAGCATCATGACGCATCAATCTCGACAATGCGAAGTGAAATCACATCATTGCAGTTAGAATTGAACGATTATCAGCAACGTGACCGTCGTTTTAACCTCGAAATTCCGAAAAATATAATGAAAATTTCGCTGAATACATGTTAAAAATTGCCAAAGTTGCAGAAGTAGACCTGCGAAAGGAAGACATTATTCACATTCATCGCGTAAAACCGCAGAAACATGTTGCTGGCCGTCCGAAAAACATAGTGGTGAAACTTAATACCTTGCTACTAAAGGACTCCATCATTTTAGGGATACGAAAAAACAGAGGTATTTCCACCTCTAACCTAGGTATTGGAGGAGATCCCCGTAACCTATACATTAACGAGCATCTTACACCCACTAACAAACAGCTGCTGAAAGAGGTGAAGGAAGCGAAGAAAACTACCAAATTCCAATACGTCTGGGTGCGAAACTGCAAGATTTATGTTCGCAAGGACGATAATTCTCCTCACCACGTAGTCAAGAAAGCCACCGATATCTATAATATTATGAAGTGACTAATTTACCTACTCCCTATGCTGTTTTTTTTCAGAAGTCCTTCTCTTTGTATTAATAATTTGTTACGATGCTTAATTGCTTATAAAAAATTATTAAATATTGCATGGTATAGCTACTTGTTGTTTGGAGTAGCAAAATACCCTCAGAAATCTTATATTTTCGCTTTTGCCCCTGCCATTCAGACTCTGATACAGTTCAATCCTGTAAAATGCATTTTTTTCATACTTTTGTTTTTTCAGCAACTTTAGCCACCTACAAAGTCTATTCTATTACTATTATTGCTACCTACAAAACATATTACATACATTCATACTTGCATAACAAACATACCTATATCAATGATATCTACTTATTCGCAACATTACCGACACTCAAAGGCGTGTTCAAATATTATGATTGTAAGTCTGTCTCGATATTTTTTATTATTACAAGCTTGTTTACACACACATGTTTTAATCCGCATTGCAATGATGGTCCAAGATAAATTAAGTATATATTATCAGAATGTCCGAGGGCTACGAACCAAAACTTTAGAACTTTTTAATAATGTTTTATTGTTCGACTACCACTTGATTATATTCACAGAAACATGGTTACAAAATGACATATTTAATTATAAAGTCTGCGACTCAAGGTATCACGTATTTAGATGCGATCGAAATCTATCGATAAGTGGCAAGGAAACTGGTGTCGGTGTTATGATCTGTAGTAAAATAGAACTTTGCGCGGAGTTAATCACCGCGTACACTGACGCCTAACCTAATAGAACAATATTCAGACTGTAGTACACTGAACTCTCAACAGATGGCGCCACTAGTTTTTTTAAAACGCGGTATCGTTGTGTTCACCACGAATCATGACCTCCCGGCTGTGTCCCGCGTATTTTGACTTCTACCTAGGGTGCTAATATGTACTGATGAGGTTGCCTTCAAGTTATTGAACGCCTTATTATACATTGCGGCTTCAGTACGGAGTTTCGGTCGAAGCGCCTGCTGAACCTTACCTGGGTCTGAAATTGTGCTAAATTGTACGCACTTGAACTATATCATAATAAACGTCCGTTGTACTGTTTATCGTCGTTTGATTCAGAACGCCAAACCCTACAGTGGCGTCCAACGCGGGTCAGAAGACACCGAAATTTGTGGTTTCGCGATCGGGAAGGCAGACGACTTATCCAGTTCATCAGAAACTAAAACCGAAGATGACTGTTAACTTAACGGAAGACCAATTTAAACGCCTATTAGAAAGCGTTGGAGGCGGAAAGAGAGGTTCTATGGCTACCTGTGTTGCCACATTCAATGGGAAAAAAGACAGAGAAACCGTCGAAGCATTCCTCACGGCGATAAGGGTCTTCAAGGACATAGAGAAAATCAGTGATGCTGATGTCATAGCTGGACTGCCGTTAGTTTTACGTGAAGAAGCAGCGGTGTGGTGGCAAGGTACGAAGAACACTGTCACTACATGGGAAGCATTTGAGAAAGCCCTGAAAAACGCATTCGCTCCTCAGAAGCCCGTATACATGCTTTATTCTGAAGCTTGTACTGTAAAACAGACACCAGATGTATCAACTGATGATTTCGTCACAAAGAAAAGAATGCTCTTCTCAGAATTCCCGAGTGATGAAAAGTTTTCGGAAAAGCAACAGCTGAACATCATCTATGGACTACTGCACCTGTCCATTAGAAAGAAGGTTCCTCGTGAGAAGGTAAACGATCTTGAAGACCTTTGCAAGCAGGCACGCGCAGTTGAAGCGTTGTTGAAAGAAGAAGCAGCAAAGGAGGATAAAGAGAAAAGCAACGCAGATCAGGGCATTCCTATTGTAGCTGCACCTACAACAACAACTCGTGCAAAGAAACCAACGCGATGCAATTTTTGCAAGAAAATTGGTCATACTTTCGAAGAATGCCGTAAACGAAAGAAGGTTCTAGATGATAAAGTCAGGCAAGAGAATGATGAAAAAGCAACCGACGTCCTCCCTAGTACCTCAGCTACAGGGTTCTCTTGTTACGGATGTGGCACTCCGGGAGTTTACAGAAGTAACTGTAAGATCTGCACAAAGAAACCCCCACAATCTACAGGAACTAGAGGAAGTCTAGGTTTCTGTGCAATCGATATCCACTTACAAAGACATTCAAGGCCGATGGTCTTTCTGAAGGTAAATGGGCTAGATGGTAAGGCCTATGTGGATACATGTGCCAAAGTGAGCGTTGCCTCACATGAGCTTTATACTATGCTCCAGAAACAAGGTCAAGTATTTTACGAAGAGGTTGCGACTATTGTTCAAGCAGATGGAATTGCAAGGAAACAGCATATATTGGCTTTTGACGCTGTTGTTGAAATTTATGGCCGTAGCTTACGCACGCCTTTCATTGTTCTCCTCGAATCAATCGAAACTCGTACGCTTTTGGGTATTGATTTCCAAAAACAAGCCGGAATGATTCTCAATATTGCACAATTCACGTGGCATTACATTGATGATCCAAAACAAGAGTTTGAACTGTTTGAAGAGAAATTCATCATGTTTAATGAAAACAGTAACCCCTCCGCAAATAGCAATTCTACGACTACGAAAGTTGGCATGGCGCCAATTAACATAGAACGCCCTGCAAAACATAGAAGGGAGCCTACAGAAGCTGCAACTGTGGAAGCTACAATTCCCAATGAAACTGCACGCCGACCCTATAAGCTCATTCCATTGGAACTAACCGAGGCACCTCCCAAAATCAACTGTACGGAATCAAAACTGCTGTTTGATGGATACTCTCCGCGAATGGAATACATGATGCAGGATGCCATTCATAATATCGAAGAGACTGAGCTTGACTTATCTCCACGTGCAATGTCGCTATTTGATGACATAGGCATTTGCTCTATTGATGTGAAATCTGCATTAGACGCGACCCAAGAACTACAGATTGAAGAGCTATTGCAAGAGTTCGATGATGTATTCCAGACGAACGGCAAACCAGTACAAGGCGTTGAGCATGTGATAGACACGGGAGACCACTTACCTATCGCTGTTCCCCCGTACAGGCTGTCACCTCAAAGAAAAGATATTTTAAAAAAGGAAATCGACAGTATGCTCAAAGATGGAGTGATAACACCCTGCACATCACCATGGGCGTCTCCGGTAGTGATGGTGCCGAAGCCAAGTGGAAAGATTAGAGTCTGCGTGGATTACCGCAGGTTAAACTCCATCACGGTTCCAGATATATACCCAATACCTCGTATTGATGACCTGCTTCATGAGGCCAAGCCGACTCCCTTTATGACGGCACTAGATTTGAAAGCAGGGTACTGGCAGATTCGCGTTCGCGATAAAGACCAAGAGAAGACTGCGTTCATAACGCCTTTCGGTATTTACAAGTTTTTGAGAATGCCCTTTGGCTTACGAAATGCACCTTCGACATTCCAAAGACTCATTGACAGATTCCGCGTGAGTCTTAGTCATATTAAATTACTGGCATACCTAGACGATCTGATCATCTTTTCTGAAACCTTCGCTAAGCATCTATCTGATCTGAGAGACATCTTCTTGAAAATGAGAGAGTTTAACTTTATAGTTAATAAAGAGAAATGCCGTTTTGGTTGCGAAAGAATCAAGTACCTGGGACATCTAATCACCCCAGAAGGATTAGAAGTGGATTCGACGAAAACAGCTGCCATTCTGGAACGTCCTCCACCGTCCAACGTTAAGCACTTGTACTCCTTTCTTCAAACCTGTTCATGGTACAGGCGCTACATCCAAAACTTCTCCAATCTCGCTGAGCCCCTGACTCGTCTCACAAAAAAGAATGCTCCATGGAAATGGGGTCCAGAACAACAGAAATCATATGAAGTTCTGAAGAAACACCTCGCTTCACCACCCATCTTAAAACAGGCCGATCATTCGAAACCGTATATCATCAAGACTGATGCCAGCAACTACGCACTTGGGGCAGTGTTGGTACAAGGTGAAGGAGACACAGAACATCCCATAGAGTATGCCAGCAGACTCATGACAAAGGCAGAACAAAATTACTCAACGACGGAAAGAGAAGCGTTGGCCGTCGTGTGGGCTATTTCAAAGTTCGCAGGTTATATAGAAGGTTCCCCTATTACAATCGTAACCGATCATCAAGCATTGCAGTGGCTCATGAAGTCACCTACCGGAAGATTAGCATGATGGGCTCTTCAATTGCAAGCATTCGATTTGACGATTAAATACATCCCTGGGCGCATCAATGTGGTTGCCGACACACTATCACGGCCACCTTGCAGCGAAAGTGGTACAGAAGAATGCGGCATTTGTGCCATGACAGTCGATGTAGCTGTTCGAAGTCCTGCAGACATTAGAGCTGAGCAGATTAAAGATGAAAAGCTGGCCAAGATAATAAAAGCACTAGAAAGCCACAAAGACGATGAAGATGCGCAGTATTGGAGCAATAAGGGTTACCTTATGAATAATGGTCTACTATATCGACATAGTATTGACTCGACTTCTGATGACGCTCAACTGCTGGTTCCTGAACATGAGTGGGCAAACATTTTGGCTGCTTACCATGATGACAAGCAGGCAGGACATTATGGGGCAAAAAAAACCTATCAAGCGATTGCAAGACGCTACCACTGGGCTGGTATGCGAAAGTATATTGATAGTTACGTACGACACTGCATCGCATGCCAAAGATACAAGCCATCGAATCACAAACCAGCTGGACTGCTGCAAACACATGCTCTAAATAAAAGATTCGAGGTCATTTCATTTGACTTGTTCGGCCCGCTACCTACCTCCAGATGCGGAAAGACATGGATTTTCATTGTGGAAGATGTGAACTCCCGCTGGATAGAACTTTTCGGTCTAGAATCTGCAACTGCAGAAATATGCGCAATGGTGTTGATCAACGAGATCTTCCTGAGGTATGGTTTCCCTAGAAGAATGATCAGCGACAATGGACCACAGTTCGTCAGTGCAATAATGCAACAGGTAACTTTCTGCCTGAAGATTGAGCATGGGTACACTCCGGTTTACCACCCTGAAGCAAACCCGGTAGAGAGACGCAACAGGGACCTTAAGACGCAACTGGCAATTATTCTTAATGACAATCACAGAGACTGGCCTGAACAATTACCAAGCATACGGTTTGCAATGAACACAGCCGTCTGCAAATCAACTTCCTATACTCCAGCATACCTTACCTTCGGTCGGGAGTTAAGAACACTAGACGACAACTACCACGATTATCGTCAGATTGTATTGTCGGAAAACTTTATACCCGAGGTCACACCGAAGCTGTTGCAGTTGGCTACAGTACTAGAGCGCGCGAAAGAAGTAAACGAAATGGCAGAAGAGAAAAGGAAAGAGCTGGCTGATAAAAGCAGGAAAAACAGACCAGACTACAAAGAAGGGGACAAGGTTATGGTGAAACTGCATCCAATTAGTCACGCAAGCAAAGGGATAAGCGCCAAGTTTGCACCACGCCGTGATGGCCCCTACCAAATTAAAAAAAAACATGGTCCATCTTCTTTTGAAGTTGCAGATCCTGGCAACCCAGACGTCAGCTTGGGGGTTTATCATACAACAGCTTTAACCCCCTATGAAGGCGGAGAAGAGGGCTTACCACAGCTGGCGCAGCCATTAAGGAAGAGAGGAAGACCCCGAAAGATTGTTGTCCAGCAAGAAAAGCCTGTTGCTGCGCGAAGACGTGGGAGGCCGAAGAAACAATAGAACATACCTCGCTGGGACAGCTCGAACCTAGAAGGGGGGGAGTGTAGTACACTGAACTCTCAACAGATGGCGCCACTAGTTTTTTAAAACGCGGTATCGTTGTGTTCACCACGAATCATGACCTCCCGGCTGTGTCCCGCGTATTTTGACTTCTACCTAGGGTGCTAATATGTACTGATGAGGTTGCCTTCAAGTTATTGAACGCCTTATTATACATTGCGGCTTCAGTACGGAGTTTCGGTCGAAGCGCCTGCTGAACCTTACCTGGGTCTGAAATTGTGCTAAATTGTACGCACTTGAACTATATCATAATAAACGTCCGTTGTACTGTTTATCGTCGTTTGATTCAGAACGCCAAACCCTACAAGACTCAAATTTGTTGATAATTGGAGATTTTAATCTATCTTGTATAACGTGGGATAGTGACTTGAAATTCTATTTAAATCATTCGGGTAGTAGTGAAATACAGAACACAGCTATTAACTTTTTAGAATCTTTAACATATTTAGGCTTAGTACAATATTAAACCATATTAAACAGTAAAAATAAAACGCTAGATCTTTGCTTTAGTAATAATAATATAAGCGTCATACAAAGTCAGGCACCGTTATCTCGCATTGATAGTCTGCACCCTCCTTTAGTTATAGAAGTTACGGATATGTTTATAAAACCGTTAAAAGAAAAATTTGAGTCTCGTTTTAACTTTTATAAAGCTGATTTTAACAGTTTGAATACCTTTTTTAATAAAATAGACTGGAGAAAGATTTTAATGGATGGTACAATTGACGATGCTTTAATGCTATTTTATTTAAAATTACAAAATATTTTCTTTGATCACACCGAATCAAATCATGTAGTGCAGAAGTTAACTCCTCGGGACATAGATGCCCTAACTTTCGGTCTACAGCTTTATTCTTACAATTATCAACAAATCGTTTCACGTAACTCATTACTCTTATCATTTTTTCTAAATCAGAATATTTTTCCACAAAATCATGAAAGACATTTTTTACAGTTTGACGTACAGTGCAGGTCAACAAGGTTCTTTTTACTTCAGGAAGCTCTGTTTCGTCGACATTACTTTCATGACTGCCATGATCATAATCTAAGCTTTGTAAATAGTTAGGACCATGATACCACAATGAATTTCCCTTTAATTGCGGGGGCTCAATGCCTCGTGATAAGCAGTCTGCAGAATTTTCATTAGTGTTAACATAATTCCATTGAAAATTTGTACAAAGTTGTTTTATTTATTCCACACGGTTAGCCACGTAAACAGTAAGTTTTACCGGTTCAATTTTCAACCAAGCCAAAACAATCTTTGAGTCCAAGTACAAAAACGTTTTTACATTGTCATATTTAAGTGTTAATGTATTTTACACTCTTCTTGCTAACATGGCCAATAAAACAGCACTGTTCAATTCAAGTCTCGGTACAGTTAATGATTTGTCTTTAGGATTGATTCGAGACTTAGAACATAACAAATTGACCGTTACATTACCATCGGGACTGATGACTCTCAAATATAAGCAACAACCATGGGCGATATTTGAGGCATCAGCGTAACCCACAAGTTCCATTTTAATAGATTCTGGTACATTAATATTTCGAGGTACTGAAATATAAGACATCTCTATTAAATTATTCGTAAAGACAACCATTTTTTTATTCAGGTGCTCGGGTAAAACATCATCCCAATTTAAATTCTCAAACCAAGCTTGTTGCATCAAATGTTTTGCTTGACACTGGACCGACAAGCCCTAGAGGATCAAAAAATTTACTGATGAAACTTAGCATTTGTCTCTTAGTGTAGCTGTCTTTTCCTTGCGTAAATGGGCACCTCATTTGCAAAGTGTCAGTGGACACATCATATGAAAGACCAAGCGTCTTTACATACGAGTTTATTTTATCAAACTCCCGACTACTCAGTTGATGAGTATCAACAGGTATATCATTCAACATATCCCTATGATTAGAGCACCATTTATGCAAGGAAAAGCTAGCTTTGTCCATTAGCTCTATCAGCTGCCGCTTTGTCTCTGCAAGCTCTGCCAAGTTATTGCTAACACATTGGATGTCATCAACATAGCTAGTATTTTTCAAAACGAAAGAAGCCAATGGATACTCATCCCCGTACCTTTCAGCAAGCTCAATCATGCACCGTGTTGCCAAAAACGCAGAACTCTTTAACCCATATGTAACCGTTTGCAACTGAAGACACTGAATAGGTTGATCAGGCGAATCTCTCCAAAGAATATTTTATATATACTTTTTATCCACCAAAATGCAGCGATACATAGCCTTAACATCGCAAAGCAGCACATATTAAAAAGTCCTAAACAACGTGAGAATATCAAAAAGCTCATTCTGCACTGTGGGTCCATTCAGCATTATATCATTCAAGCATAAATTGTTAGAAGTTTTCATACTTGCATCAAAAACTGACCTGACCGGTGTAGTTTTACTATTGGGATTAAAGACGGGATGATGTGGGATGAAACAAATGTTTCCTGCCTTAAGATCGTACTGTGAGATGTCATAGTATTTTGCATGACCTTCATCTACATAATCGTGCATAAACTTTGTATAAGCTTGACGCAAAGGTTCGTCCCTAGCAAATCGCTTTTCAAGGTTGAGAAATCTTGGCAAAGCGCGGTTAAAAGATTCTCCTAACTGAACACGCTCTAACTCAAGTTTTAAGGGCAGTGCTACTGAAAATTTTTTGTTTACCAACTTTACAGATTCTTTGAAGCATTCTTCTGCTAATTGGTGCTCAGTAGTACCCTAGTACCCTCGTTATAAATGTTTGGAACTTTCTCGCACTCCCAAAAACTTGAAATAGTTTTACTTATACTTTCCTGTGTAACTTTGTCATTGTGCAAGTTACTTTGTAGCGACTCTTCACATAAGTGTCTTTGTATGTTTAAATTTTTTATATTTTGTGATTCGTTTCGACAAAAATTATTAAAAAGATTACCTCTAATTGTTACACATAAGTTAGAGACTGATACTTTGCCCGCAGATACTTGTAAATTTCCAGCAACAATATATCCAAAGCTAGTATTGACCAGGTAGGGTCCAGTCGGTGTTAACAGCAACTTCTCCCTCTGAAGCACCTGGAAAAAGCAATGACAATCCAATAGCAAAGATATTTCACCGGTCACTGCAATTTTTTGTTATTATTATATATATATTTTTTTAATGTAGCAAATTTTGGGCTATACCATATACATATATATTATTCGTTATTTCCAAAATTAGCTAGGGCAGCTTAGGGCCTAGAAAGATTGTTAATTTAGAGTAGGAGCACTTCTGGGCAGGTTTTTTGGGGGGTTTTTCCTGTTCAGGGGGTCCGGTTAATTATACGCATGTAAATAACACGCTTTGGAAATCTTGACTAAAATTTGAAACAAATGTCGTTTACAAATGGTAGTGGCGTAAAGTTACGTGCTGTGTAATTAACCTGGCCAGCCCCGAGGCAGTGCCTTTATTTTTATTTTTTTGTCCCGCCCGAACCGGTTTTCTATTAGGACAATACAAAATTGTTATAAAAAGAAGAAAATTGCGTTATGCAATTTTTTTTTTTTTACAATGACCGATCATGACGTCAATAATGCTATCCTACATTGAATAAAGTTATTTCATTTTCATTTTCATTTTTTTCATTTTGATTGAAGTTTGGGTCAGCTAATCTAACATATGAAGGGATGTTTTGCCTAGCAATATTAAATGATTGCATATGATGTTCTTTACTACAGCGCATGAAGCTCCTAAGTGAAAATCATTTATGGCAGAATATATATCAAAATTCGCTATTTGTTTGACACTGCTAGTTCCACCGCCTATTCCTGCCACAATCCTATCTGTTTTGGAAATTTGACAGTTAACCCTTAAATGCACGAATTTTTGTAAATTTTTCAAATAAATCTTTTCATATGTAAAAAGGAACACAGATTTTGGGAAAAATACAGAAAAAAATCATATTGCATATTTAATATATATATTTAAAAAAAAAATGATTGATGCATATCTACATCATCATGCAAAATCGGAAACTAACATGTATGGAAATCTTTAAAACAATTGTTTCTTTGATTCAAGCAAAGAGGTACGTTACATTTAGCACAGGACCACTGCAAAGAGTATACAATCACTTGGACCACTGTATAGTACCTTTACATTGCGGAATCTTACATCGTAAACGACCGGAAAATATTGGCCAATGTTCCATTCCATCTGTTCGTATATCTTCGTTAGGTACTGGATGACCTGGACCTTTTTGTTTTTTTTGCCTGTAACTCTTCTCTAAAGAGCTTTGGCTAGGGCGTCCTCTTTTATAAGTGTAGCTCTGGCTGACATTGCAAAGGCTATCAGCTAGGCAGCAGTTTTTTCGGCACACCCTTGGCAATACAATTCTTTTTATTAGGACCCAAGAGTTTATGACAGCTAAATCCAACAAGTGGTAGAAAAGGCGCAAATGCCATTTTCTGCTTTTTATGCGTATGCGATAGCGTTCTAGGTAGCTGTCCATCAAGTCTACTTCACCCATGTGCATATTATCCCTACCTTACTCCTGCACTACCTTCGGACAAGATATTTCCATCTTTCTTTTATGTTTCTTGTCGTATCGCAGCACTTTTCCTGCTGGCTCTGTGCCGATATAAGTTGAAAGAAGAGTGACAACCTAATTTTCTCCCTCACCCTCTTCATTATCTTCTATCTAATAATCAATTGATTATTTCATGAATATCATTATAAAAATCATCTTCGTCATCATTTTCATCTTCTAATTCATCATCAGAAATATTTCCATCTTCTAATGTCTGTAGTAGGTCTTCTATAGCCTTCTCTTTCATAGGTCTAGGCATCCTGCGATATAAATACTAATAAAATATAAGATTAAGCAAAATAAAACTAAAGAGGGTACATCAAAAACGCTAAAAACTCTAAAAAGTATCGAAAGACTAGAAATAAAGTCCTTCCCACTTAGTACCAATCATGAGTACCGATTTTGCATGATAATGTATTTCTACATCTCATATAAATACCTTCGTATTTCGAAAAAAAATACTTGGTAAGTAGTCTTATAATTATTAACACGTTCACGGACAGTGAGTCACCCGTGTTTGACACAAAATTATTGTATGGAAGACTGACATATGCTGTAGCATCATTGTCATATTACATTCATATTGTACTTTTGCATGTGACACTGAATGCTATGCAATTCGAATGCTATTGTAGTACCGTCCAGGATCAAGTTCTTTTACCACTGTGTAGGACAAAGAACGCTATTGCAGTCGACATCCATAGCATCTGCGTCACATCATAAACTTGTGTTAGGTAGTATATGACGCAACTGCTACAGAAGTTGGATGCTATAGCAGTGCTGTCACATAACATGACAATAATATCGTAATATATGACATGAACGGTTTAGCAGTCGACAGCTATAGCATCTGCGTCACATCATATACTTGTGTTAGGTAGTATATGACGCAACTGCTACAGAAGTTGGATGCTATAGCAGTGCTGTCACATAACATGACAATAATATCGTAATATATGACATGAACGGTTTAGCAGTCGACAGCTATAGCATCTCCGTCACACTTTATACTTAAATTACATTAGTATATGACAGAAACGCTATAGAAGTTCGACGCTATAGCAGTACCGTCACATGATATAATAAAAACATGTTGATATGCGACACGAACGGTATAGCGGTCGGATGCTATAGCCGGACCGTCACATTATCTTAATAGGGCATAATAATATGTGACACGACTGGTATAGCATTACGATGTTATGGAAGCTCTGTCACATTTTTTGGAAATGGTATAATATAACATAACATAAATGCAATAGCAGTCGATCACTATAGCAGTTCTGTCACATTGTGTATTCATTTTATCACAAAATGTGACAGTAATTTTCGCAACCAAATGCTAATGCAGTCGCACTAATAATATTTTGCAGATGGAAATAAAACAGAAAAGAAAATCAACTTCTTTTATTGAGTATTATTTTTCATTTACATAGAAAATTAAAATCTAAGCAGTTAAATACAGTCGCTTTTCATAAAGCGATTGTTTATTGTTTTAGTTATAACTAAATAACAAAAATAATACTTTCTTGAGATCGTAATTACTAAATACTTACAGCTAAATTAGAAAGTTATAATATGTCTTATCATAATAATCACAAAATAAAAAGGAACCTTTTTAATTAATTAAATACAAATCAGTTAAATCAGACTCAAAAATCACAGCAGATATTCTTCTAATAATTATTGTGCTTGTTCTAAGTTATGTAAATATTTAGTTTCAAACAAAGTTGAAGATATTTTTTGACTCTGGAGTAAAAAAAAATGGAATAATATTTATGTATTGGTAATAAAGTAATCATTTTAATGGTCTTCGTATCAGTCTCATACTAAAATACAGTCTCTGTTATACAGTTCTTAAGAATTTAAATCTTCATTGTGTAACAAGTATAATTATGTAATAATGGCATCAATCTTAACATTAAGACATTATTTTCTTATTTAGGTAAATCTAGGGTCAGTGTGCCAGGTTTCAAAGCATGATGGACAAAGAGGTGGCTTCACAATGCAGCCTTTGCATCGAAAGCTGGTCTGTTTAGTGGTCTTGTTTTTGGTGCATACTCGGCATTTTAGAAAGGCTTTGTTACGTTTGGCGTTTTCACTCACTGGTATCAGTTCTGGCCAGTGCCCAGTTTCAGACGATGCAGCACTTTGTGCATTTTCCATGTTCGGTCTTTTTTTGCGTCTACTGGAGTGCGTCTTTGCCGAAGGTGGCCGGAGTTTCAGCAAGCTTACATCATCATGGTCGTTGAGGCCCAAATACGTGCGTATTATCGCTTCTCTAAATTCAAGTAATGTCGCTTTTGGTTCGCAATGTTTCTTGTATAAGTAAAAAGCATTCGATACAGCCAGATCAAGTAAATGGAAAAAGACCTTTTTATTCCATCGCAAAGATCTTTTTGGAGTGGAATAATACGCCAGCATTTGGTCTGCCCTGTCAATACCAGACATGTATTTATTGTATTCTCTTACCTCTATTGGTTTTATTTTTTCCTCGCCACGTCTGTTGCGTGTTGTTACCAGACGGGGATGGTGTTTCGTAGTAATCATGTAAACTGGTCGCTTGTCTTTCCATACGGAAGCGTACACTTTTCCTTTTCTTTGCCAATAGTGCTCACCTTTTTTTAATGTTTTTTAAACATCTCTTTCGGGTTTCCTTTCCGATCTTTCCGTAAAGTGCCAGTTGTGTGAGTTCCAAATTCTAAGAGCTTGTTGGATAAGTTTACACTGTTGTAGAAGTTATCCATATATAGTTCATGACCTTTGTTCAAATATGGTCTCATCAGATTCATCACTAGACTCTCCAGTTTTGATTGACTTTCGTCTATAACAGTATCTTTTCCTTCATATATAACGAAGTTTAAAACATACCCATCGTATGTTGTAAGGACATAAAATTTTATCCCATATTTCGTCTTTTTAGACTTCATGTACGTTCGAAAAGACAACCGCCCGCGAAAAGCCAGCAATGATTCATCAAGTGACAGTTCTTTGTCGGGCTTATTCACTTCTTGAAAATTAGCAATTAATTTTGTTGCCAAAGCTCTAACTTTGTCTATGCCTTTACAATTTAATTGTTCTGTAACACATAAGCAAAGTAGAAGCTGTTCAAATCTTCTGCCTGACATCATCAATGGGAACAGAGGGTGATAATAAAAAGGGTCTGTCTGAGTGAAAAGCTTTCTCACGTGTGGTACCTCTACGTGCCCTTGTAGTAAGCATAGACCTAGAAACTTCTTCGTTTCAGTTGAATCTGTAGGTTTGAATGATTTGTATCGAGATCCCCTTGTATGTGGTCTATTAGTATTGCATAAAGCGGCTCCATAGGCATTAGTACAGGTCACAACGTGGTTCAATATTTCTGGAGTAAATAAATGCTCTAGTATATCTACAGGTCGTGTCGTTTCATTGAAAGGTACAGTAGGCCCACAGCTAGTAGTATCAAACCTAAACTCTTGTATCGGTGCTATAGTTTCTTCCCAGTTATATTCTATTATAGGCGATGAAGGTCTTGGCACTCTTCGCTGAATAACTCTGACATCAAACTCTGCATCTTGGTGTGACTGAAGTAAAGAAGCCCGATTTCTTTGCTGCATCGTAAGGGAGACATGCGATGGAGAACTAACAGTCTCATCTAGTAGTATAGGGACGACAGGTCCACCTCGTGAAGTCGAAGGACCAGGCTGGATTTCTGGCATTAAGGAACTAAACTCACTATGTGGTAATGGAATTGATGCATTCTGAACCGGTGATGAAACTGTTCTGGATTGATTCTGAGGAGGTGAGACAATCTGGTTGTCTTGTGCTGGAGATTCTCGTGAAATCAAATTCAAAGATTCCGTTTCTAGCATTGCAGAATCAGACGGGCTATGTGACGAAGAAGCTGACGCATTTTGAAGAGGTGGTGAAACTGTTCTGTGATGATCCTGAGGAGGTAAGTCAATCTGGTTGTCTTTTGCTGGAGATTTTCGAGAAGTCAAATTCAAAGGTTGCCTTTCTGGCGTCACTGAATCAAATGGGCTATGTAGCGAAGAAGCTGACCCATTTTGAATAGGTGGTGAAACTGTTCTATGTTGATGTTGAGGAGATGAGTCAACCTGGTTGTCTTTTGTTGGAGATTTTCGAGAAGTCAAAGGCAAAGGTTGTGTTCCTGGCCTCGCTGAATCAGATGTGCTATGTAGCGAAGAAACTGACGCATTTTGAATAGGTGGTGAAACTGTTCTATGTTTATCTTGATGAGATGAGTCAACCTGGTTGTCTTTTGCTGGAGAAGGCAAAGTTTCTCGCGTTGCAGAATCAGACGGGCTGTGTGGCGAAGGAGCTGACGAATTCTGAATAGGTGGAGAAACTGTTTTGTGTTGATCTTGAGGAGATGAGTCAACCTGGTTGTCTTTTGCTGGAGAAGGCAAAGGTTGTGTTTCTCGCGTTGCAGAATCAGACGGGCTGTGTGGCGAAGGAACTGACGAATTCTGAATAGGTGGAGAAACTGTTTTGTGTTGATCTTGAGGAGATGAGTCAACCTGGTTGTATTTTGCTGGAGAAGAAAGCAAAGGTTGTGTTTCTCGCGTTGCAGAATCAGACGGGCTGTGTGGCGAAGGAACTGACGAATTCTGAATAGGTGGAGAAACTGTTTTGCGTTGATCTTGAGGAGATGAGTCAACCTGGTTGTCTTTTGCTGGAGATTTTTGAGAAGTTAACGGCAAAGGTTGTGTTTCTGGCGTCGATATATGATACGGGCTATGTGTCGGTGAAGGTGAGATATGTTGATTAGGCGATGAAGCTATTCTAGGTTCGCGTCGCTGAGATACATCAGAAGCGGGTAAAGTTGCGGATTTTCCTAATGGAGTCGATACTGTAGACATTTCCTGAAGCGGTGAAAGTGAACTAGAGGGGTTAGTTTGCGAAAGTGAATGAATGGGCTCATCGTGTGACTGCAGAAGGGTAGGTTGGTGTTGCAGATGAGTAAGGGTATCCTTACCTATCGTTGATACATAGGTAGGTTTGTCTAAGCCAGTCAAAGCTTCAGTTTCTTCCTGCGATGACAAAGGTGAAGTAAGCGGTTTGTTTTGCGATAGCGATTCAGTGGGATTATCTTGCTGCATCTGAGGGACTGCATGATCATTTGAAGTTGAGCCAGTGGGCTTATCTTGTGAAGGCAGAGATATAGTCTTGGTTTGCGAAGGCAAGAAGGCACTCTTGTCATGAAGCGAAATTGTAGGCATCGATCCATGCAAAGCGAGGGGATCCTCAGTCTCAAGTGTTTTTCTTTCTGGAGTTGGTTGGGAAAAAACGAAAACATTCGTTTTTGTTTTCCTTTTTCGACCACGCTGGTAGGAAGTGGATTTTTCGCTGTCTTCACTTCCGGATTCGCTTTTGTCATCTTCAGATGAATCCTCCTCATCAGGTTGGTAATCGCAGTCTGAACCATACTCACCGTCGTTGTCACTAAAAGGATCATGTTCTGAAACATCTGTACCTGCCTCATCCGGTTCTTGACTTTACTCGTTTGCCGATAAATCAGATTCTTCAATACTGTTTAATATTTAGCGTTGTTATGCTGGGGTAGGTTAGGTATTGATGACGGTCTATGAATGCGGCGCGGTGCTCGATCGCACGCGTCGCTCTGGGCGTGTGTTGTCCCTTTCTCACTCGCAGGGCGAGACTGGCGACGTGCGCGCAGACCGCCTGACTGCGCCAAGCGGTGATTTCTGCACCGCTGTCAGTCACTCGAAAACCGTTCGGACAGGAGAACGTATTGTGTTTTTGTACGGATTTCCCGCCACGAGTTTTGTGATGCCGCGTGTAATGGACGATTCAATTTGAGATCGCGCGTGTTGATGCATCGTATTATTGCGGTTCTCCTGGGTTATACTAGAATACCAGGCTTAGTGATTGTTGGATGTCTCGACGTCTTCCACGTGAGCGTCGCGTTGAATAGGCATCAAGTGGCCATATCGGCTCGCGTTTTGTACGGCCCTAATTCGTGTTGGGTCACGCGTAATGACTAATATCAAAGTGAAATACGAACAGAAGCTGTGAGTGGTTTGAAGTGAATAACGCGCCAAGGCTGTAGTGGAATGCTGGGTGTCGATATCTTTTCCACCCAGCCCTGTAAGTACCAACGGAATTCCTATTTGATCCATTCCCTGAACTTCCTTTCTCCGTTGGGTATTTATGCATTTGCGCCGGCACGTGACTGTAAGTGATAAAACTGTTTATTCGTGTTAATGGTGTGTTCCCTTTAGTCATATTTGTTGTACCATATCATTGTGACTCCTTAGTACGAATTGCGGAATTCGTGGGGTGATATAATTTGGAGGTACTTACTTATAATCTAGTGCTAATACGTGTGACGTAACGCCAGATCGGCAGACGGTATTTAATACCGACTTGAGTTATGTAAAGGTTGGAACACATCATTTGCCAATTTCACGC
Source organism: Tuta absoluta (assembly GCA_027580185.1). Taxonomy (NCBI): domain Eukaryota; kingdom Metazoa; phylum Arthropoda; class Insecta; order Lepidoptera; family Gelechiidae; genus Tuta; species Tuta absoluta. Next base: position 413,735 of record JAQAHW010000088.1, on the reverse strand, counting down.
AACTTAGTTAATTAAGTTAAATAGATTTAGGTTCACGTTTAATTCATAGTATGCGCTGCTATATTGTGCAGCGTATGCTATTTAGCGCTGCGTAACGCGGCCATTGTCTACCTTCAGTTGAACTCCTGGTATTTTACTAGAAATTTACCTGTGTAAATCGCTTCCACTGCGGGAGTTTAGCTTGGAATTAGACAATTTTTGGTAGCAGAGCGTGGTTCAGAAAACCACTAGATTTAAGATTATTTTAGTATAAGATTTTTAATCTACCTACATAAAAAAAATATATTTATTGTGATTGTAGTGTGCCCTGTGTAGAATATCCTATCGGTAGGATCAGGGCCAATCAATTAGTGAATTGCTTGTTATTATCGTTGAGTTTACCCTGTGCGGATATCCTAACGGTAGGATCAGGGCCGATTGTCTATTATTGTTTTTTATTGTAAGGTTCGGTGTTACTTTGGGTTGGTACCATGGCTCCCACAATAACACAGCTTCAGGCAAAAATTAGAACGCACCTAATTTGGTTCGCGACTAAGCAGGCGATGGTCGGTCGCGGGGACCGAGAGGACGCACTCATCGCTTGTGCGCAACGGATTGACGAACGGGTCGCGGAGGTGTTGGATTGCCTCACTGGATGCGAGGAGTTATTTGATGGGACGCCTGATGAGGAGGTCAAACTTACGGTCCGGACGAATGTGACCCAGTGCATGGAGATGGGGCAGGAGATCCAGCAGGCGGCTGCTGTGATCACCAGGCGTAGAGCTGGGGAGCCGGACCCACCCCATGGTCCGCGGGGACCGGGGGTGCAAGTGCCCCTGCCGGCTGTGGCGATTCCGGTCTTCCACGGGGACTACACGGATTGGACCCGATTCCAGGATCTGTTTGACAGTGTGATTCATAACCGCACTGACTTGCAGCCGGCATATAAAATGGCACAATTGATGGCCAAGCTGCAAGGTGAGCCCCATGAGCTGGTAAAGCATCTGCCAGTCGATGATGCAAGTTACGAGATGGCTCGCGGCTTACTGATCGAGAGATACAGCAACAAACGTCTCATGATTGACCAACTCTTGGAACAGTGGCTCACCGTGCCGACCATCACACGAGGGACGGACCTCAGGGCCAAGGTCCTCAACCCTGTCTGCGTTGCAGTGAACGCTCTTGAGAGACAGGGGATGCCGGTGTCAGGCTATGATTATATCCTGGTCCACACATTGTTGCACCGCCTGCCGAGCGACATGGCCGCTCGTTTTGAACAGTCACACGGAGGTAAGACATCTGATTACCTCCCGACCTTCGAGGAGCTCAAGTCCTTCCTCGAGGCCGAGTGCAGGCGGGTAGATGCCCAATTTGGAGAGTCGCCTCACGCGGAGTCTGCGGCCGCTCGCCGCCCGGAACGGCCGGGTGCACAGGCGCGAGACGGTAAGAGTAGGCCACCCAGGCGATACAATGTCGCTAATTTGGAATCGAGGTGTGCCTACTGCAGAGAGGCGGGGCATCAGGTGACTGCGTGTGAGGAGTTCGCTGCACAGCGGGTGCAGAAACGTCGTGGTGTGGTGCAGCAACGGCGTTGGTGCTTTAGGTGTATGGGGCCGCATCAGGTGCGAGAGTGCCCATCAAGCACCAACTGCAGGTACTGCCAGGGTGCCCACCATCAGCTCCTATGCATGAACCGCAGCGGAGATTACGGAGGCAGAGCTGACGCGGGTCAGCGGACGGAGTCTGCCCTACCTAGACGGGAGCAACGCTCCCCACCCCCTCCAAGGAGGAGTCCTCTTCCACCAGGGTTTCAGGGACGAGGCCAGGGACATCAGCAGGTGATGCCCCCTTCACCACGCGCGAGACAGTCACCACCTTGGCAGCAGGTGCCGGAACAGGGTAGGTGGTCACAGGTCCAAGGTCAGGGGCACCCATCACAAGTACGTGATGCTACGGGCGGGTGCCAACACCAGGGCCAGTACATGCAGTACTCGGCGGGTCTGAACAACATGGTGAGTTCCCATGACCCACGCATGCCTCTCCCCTTGGCTGAGCACCCGCGGCTACAGGCGCATCCACGGTACGCGCGCCTGCCGCAGGGTTACTATAGGCTGCCAGCCATGGCGTACAGGACCAGAGGTCCCTATCAGCAGGAGTGGGACCCACTCGAAGGTGTACGGAGAGAGGGGACCCCCCCGCAGGACGCGGACACTCCTCGCTTAGATTCCTGCTAGGTAATCGCCGCCTACACGCCAGCTTCGGCCCCCCGGCCAATTACGGTATTGTTGCCTACGGCAATGATTTGGGTATGGGGATACGGTGGCCGCAGCATACAGGTAAGAGCCTTGTTAGATACAGGGGCTCAGGGTTGTATTGTGTCTAGTAAGCTGGTGAGTAGGCTACGCTTAAATATAAGGCCCACAACGGATGGGGCTGTAGGTATTGGAGGTGTAGATGTGCCTGACGTTCGGGGTCAGGTGAGCTTCGAGTTCACATTAGGTAATACAGGTACAGGGGTCAGCTATCATGCCTCAGCAGTGGTGCTGGATGATGTGGTAGGGAAACTTCCTCAGGTTCGGTTACCGTCAACGGTACGAGGGTTAACCACAGGCTTAGAGTTAGCTGATCCTGAATTTGATACTCCTGGTACGGTGGACGTTCTCCTCGGGTCAGACGTCCTCGGGAGATTCTGGTGTGGCAGAAAACGAGTACTTCAGCAAACTGGTTAAGTGGCCGTTGATACCACAGGGGGGTATGTTATTTTTGGCCCAGTTTGGAGACCTCAGGACCTACCAGAGGGCGATACGGTGCTCTATGGTAGTGTGTTGTCGGAGGTGCTGCAGAGGTTTTGGGAGTCTGAGGAGCCACCCACAGCGGATAGACGGAAGCCAGAGGATGACGAGTGCGAGCTGTTCTATCAGTACAACACTGCACTAAGTTCGTCAGGTAGGTTTGTTACCAGGCTGCCATTTCTCCCAAACCGCCCCTCCTTAGGTAGTTCGCGACAGATCGCGGAACGGAGACTACTGGCTATGGAGAGAAAGATGAAGCGAGATGCAGCACTTCGGCAGAAGTATATCGAATTCATGAGGGAGTACCTAGAGTTAGGCCACATGTCGGTGTCCAGCATAGATTGGAGGTGTGTCGAGCATTACTATATACCACACCTGGCTGTTTTGAAGTCACCGGAGGCGAAGATACGGGTAGTGTTTGACGGTTCTGCTCCTACATCGAATGGTGTGTCTGTGAACCAGTGTCTGCACGCGGGTCCCAAGTTGAACCGGGACATTGTGGACATCCTCACAGATTTTCGGTTGCACCAAGTAGCGTTCGTCGCAGACGTCAAAATGATGTTTCGCCAAACAATTATACACCCGGATGACCTTCGGTACCAGCTGATTTTGTGGCGTGAGAGCCCTGACGAGCCGATGGTCACTTATGAGCTTAACACGGTAACGTATGGTCTGAAGCCAAGTCCGTTTTTGGCAGTACGCACGCTGCGAGAGTTGGCCGCACAGGAAAGGGTAAGATTCCCTCGGGCCGCAGCAGTACTGGATCGCGACGTCTACGTGGATGACATCTGCACGGGTGCAGATAGCGTGCAACAAGCACTGCTACTACGAGACGAGCTGATCGCGATCATGGAATCAGGAGGTTATGAGTTGCGGAAATGGCTGTCCAGCTGTCCAGAGCTCCTGGCCGGGTTGCCAGGTGAGTTCCAGCAGGACCCGCACCTTTTCGAGAACCCGGACAATCCAAATACGTTGAGCATCCTAGGGGTGCAATATAGGCCAACGCATGATGTCTTTACGTATCAGATCGAGCCAGACCTTTTGCAGAAGACTTGGACGAAGCGTTCGGTATTATCGACGATCGCCAGAACTTTCGATCCTAACGGGTGGATCGCACCGGTGACGTTCATGGCGAAGTGCTTCTTGCAAAGGTTGTGGATAGCAAACTTGGGTTGGGACGACCAGCTCTCCGGAGAGCTGTTGAATGATTGGACCAAGTTTGTGACCACCTTACCAGGGATCGTACGCATCGCCATACCTCGCAAGTTGCTCCCATCGGTGGGATGTAAGGCTACCCTACATGGGTTTTGTGATGCCTCGGAGCGAGGGTACGCGGCAGCTGTCTATTTGCGGACAGTCAGTTCAACGGGAACTGTAGACGTGCGTCTAGTTATGGCCAAGAGTAAGGTGGCTCCGGTTAGGACAAGATGGACCATTCCAAAGTTGGAATTGGCGGGAGCAGCGCTTCTCACGCGCTTGCTACATTATGTCGCTAGTAATCTACGCGGTACCATCAATTTGGATGAAACGGTGTACGCATGGACCGACAGTAGGATAGTTCTGTGCTGGTTACAGACGTCGGTACATACTCTTGAGGTTTTCGTGGCAAATCGGGTGTCACAGATTAAAGGATCGGAAACTCCGTTGGTATGGAGACACGTACCGGGAGAACAGAACCCAGCGGACTGCGCCTCACGGGGATGTAGGGCCCCTGATTTGGTAGGTCACTCACTGTGGTGGGGACCTCAGTGGCTGACTGAGTCACCTGAGAGATGGCCATACAATGAGTGCGGGTCGCCGCTTGGGCCACCTGATCGAGGTTTGCGAGTGAACGTAGGGCAGATCGTACCTAAGCCTAGTGCGGCTTTCTTGCTGGAACGATACAGCTCCCTCGACAAACTTCTAGGGGTGACAGGTTGGATCAAACGGTTCGTGAACAACTGTAGAAAACCTCAAGCAGAACGGAACTTGGCACCTGTCCTCTCGCCTGCGGAGCGGAATGCGGCCCTAAGTTTATTGGTTAGGGTCGTCCAGGCGGAACATTTTGAGGAAGAGGCCAGGCTGCTCAGGGATGGCCGTGGAAAGCGGAAGGGAGGTCTTGTGCGCCTCAACCCGTTCGTGGACGAGCATGGAATGCTCCGGGTTGGAGGTAGACTTCGGAACGCTAACCTGCCCTTTTCAGCACGGCATCCGCTGTTACTCCCAAAGAAGGGACCTTTGGTAGAACTTATAGTTAGGGATCGTCACCAGAAAAACTCGCATGCGGGCTGCAATGCACTTTTGGCTATTCTGCAGCGCGAGTTTTGGATCTTGTCTGGACGACGTACGGTACGGAGCATTGTGTTTCGGTGCTTGCCTTGCTATCGGTTGAAGGCAGCCACAATGCAACCTCAGATGGGAGACCTCCCACCGGACCGGGTGACGGAAGCCTGGACGTTTGCGGGTGTGGGAACGGACTTTGCGGGGCCTTTTATGGTAAAGGCATCACGCCTTCGCAACGCGAAGTCAATCAAGGCGTATTTGTGCGTGTTTGTGTGCCTAGCAACCAAGGCCGTCCACTTGGAACTCGTGGCCGACCTCACTACGGAGGCTTTCTTAGCAGCTTTAGATAGATTTGTGTCGCGAAGAGGGCGACCAGCGCTGATCAGGTCGGACTGTGGTACCAACTTTAAGGGCGCTGATCGATGTATGAAAGAAATTATAACGTTTTTATCGGAAAACGAGGAAGCTATCGGCACGAGCCTCTCCCGTCAGGGCATTAACTGGGTGTTCGATCCACCAGGATGCCCCCACTGGGGTGGTATATTTGAAGCGGTTGTAAAGTCCGCTAAGACGCATTTGATGCGCGTTATAGGTTTAACGATATTAACCTTTGAGGAGCTAGCGACCGTGTTTTGTAAAATTGAGGCCGTTCTCAATTCACGTCCTTTGTGTCCGCTTAGCTCAGATCCGAATGATCTGGAGGCCCTGACACCAGGGCATTTCTTAATTGGCCGACCACTTAACGCCTTGCCAGAGTACCCCTACACAGAAGTCAGTAGCAATCGTTTGACGCGTTATGAGTTGCTGCAGCAAATGTCTCAGAATTTTTGGAAGCGATGGTCGCTTGAGTATTTGCACATTCTGCAGCAACGCCTTAAGTGGACGGACAGAACTGAACCCCCTCGCATCGGAGATCTCGTTCTGGTTAAGGATGCCAACCTGCCGCCACTGCGATGGCGCAGAGGGCGCATTCTCAACTTGTTCCCAGGTAGTGATGGCACTCCTCGAGTCGCGACAGTTCAGGTAGGGGATTCAGTTCTTAAGCGAGCAATAGCAACGCTATCTCGTCTCCCCAGTAGTGAATAGGCCTAAGGGATTCGGCCTAGGGCGGGTGAATGTTTAATATTTAGCGTTGTTATGCTGGGGTAGGTTAGGTATTGATGACGGTCTATGAATGCGGCGCGGTGCTCGATCGCACGCGTCGCTCTGGGCGTGTGTTGTCCCTTTCTCACTCGCAGGGCGAGACTGGCGACGTGCGCGCAGACCGCCTGACTGCGCCAAGCGGTGATTTCTGCACCGCTGTCAGTCACTCGAAAACCGTTCGGACAGGAGAACGTATTGTGTTTTTGTACGGATTTCCCGCCACGAGTTTTGTGATGCCGCGTGTAATGGACGATTCAATTTGAGATCGCGCGTGTTGATGCATCGTATTATTGCGGTTCTCCTGGGTTATACTAGAATACCAGGCTTAGTGATTGTTGGATGTCTCGACGTCTTCCACGTGAGCGTCGCGTTGAATAGGCATCAAGTGGCCATATCGGCTCGCGTTTTGTACGGCCCTAATTCGTGTTGGGTCACGCGTAATGACTAATATCAAAGTGAAATACGAACAGAAGCTGTGAGTGGTTTGAAGTGAATAACGCGCCAAGGCTGTAGTGGAATGCTGGGTGTCGATATCTTTTCCACCCAGCCCTGTAAGTACCAACGGAATTCCTATTTGATCCATTCCCTGAACTTCCTTTCTCCGTTGGGTATTTATGCATTTGCGCCGGCACGTGACTGTAAGTGATAAAACTGTTTATTCGTGTTAATGGTGTGTTCCCTTTAGTCATATTTGTTGTACCATATCATTGTGACTCCTTAGTACGAATTGCGGAATTCGTGGGGTGATATAATTTGGAGGTACTTACTTATAATCTAGTGCTAATACGTGTGACGTAACGCCAGATCGGCAGACGGTATTTAATACCGACTTGAGTTATGTAAAGGTTGGAACACATCATTTGCCAATTTCACGCAACTTAGTTAATTAAGTTAAATAGATTTAGGTTCACGTTTAATTCATAGTATGCGCTGCTATATTGTGCAGCGTATGCTATTTAGCGCTGCGTAACGCGGCCATTGTCTACCTTCAGTTGAACTCCTGGTATTTTACTAGAAATTTACCTGTGTAAATCGCTTCCACTGCGAGAGTTTAGCTTGGAATTAGACAAATACTGATTTCCTCTTCTGATGATCCATCGTCAGACGCTTCTTTGAATAATTTCAGCAGCTTCCCTTCTTCGTTGACATTAGCTAGCTTTTGACGTTTCTTTGGAGGCATCTGTAACCACAACCAGTAATGTTTACGGTCACATATATGTATGTACGTTTTACCCGAAATTTGACAAAAGTATCGTATGAAATTCTACTGCGATGAGACAAATACGATGAAATACAAAAACTAATAATTAAACACATTTTCAATCACATTTTAAACGGCCAAATCAATCGTTTTGTTTCTAAATTGGCACATGGATTGATACCTTCAATATCACACTTTTTGATTAGTTTAGGAGTGCAAACTTTGCTATCTCGTAATAATTATGTGAAATAAAATGTGTTTACACAAGTTCCCATCGAAATAATCAAGTAAATGACTCAAAAACATTACTTACGTTGATATAAATGATGCAACAAAATGGCGTCGGCGCGCGAAAATCACTTGTTGTGGACGTGTCAACACTCCTGCGCACATGGCACCCGACTGAGCAAAATCTCATACAAACATGGCCGCTATAGCATTTGTGTGCGTAAAAGGGGGGGTGCGGTAGGCGAAGTCACATCGTTTTTTCTATGTGTGCAAAAACTCTTTTATATGACAGAGAGCACCTCAGGATTCAGTGAAATATGACAGTAAATTGAGGGCTACACTATATTACTTAGAACAGCCGCCTTCTGAAGCGTTTCTGTCCACAATTAGCAGTCAAAGTTAGGATGCTATAGCAGTTGCGTCCAAATACAAGAGCAAAAACGACTTGCAAAGCGGTCGCGTCCGTGAACGTGTTAATAACGTAAAAACATACCTTTTTCTTCAATATTATCCTTTTTTTACAGAAATAGATCACTTCTTTTATTCCTGACAAAGTTTGCAAAATGTTTGTATCGCGAGAGTTTAGACCATTCCCGCCAAAGCACAGAATATTGACATATTTGAGAACAAAAAAAAACTGCCAAAGTTTCGTTCAAAAATATACAACAGCATACTCTGAGGTTTTTAATAAGTAAAAGTACTGATTCCCAGTACCAATACTTATTTATTTACGAATTAAAACCTTGAAAGATGTATATCTACATCAATATGCATTTAAGGGTTAATTTTGTTGGCTAAATCTTGTGAGATAAATGATTCCTGACTACATGAGTCCAAGAGTGCTCGAGCATAAATGAATTTGCCATTTTTATCAATTAAACGTATTACAGCAGTAGGCAACAGCTTATCATTTGCCTGTGAGATGTTGGTCATCACCACCATACTATCTGCATTGGTATGGCACGAGCTGGTAGACACTTTCGTAGCTCCATCATCAGAATCAGTAGAGGTGGCAAAGCAGCTTACGTTTTCTTGCACAGCATGATGCACTAATGTATTATGCTTCTCATGACAAGTCTTACAGGACAAGCGTCGCAGTGAACATTTTCCTTTATGACTCCCCCATGCATAAAATACATAATTGATTGTTGTTCAAGAAAGTATATCTATTCTGATCTGTCATCAACTTAAATTGAGCACATTCATAAAGTCTGTGTGGTTGCTGACAATACTTACAGGAAAGCTCCTTAGTTGTTGTCACCAAGCTGGCCTTCCCAGACTTCACTATCTTTTCTGGAGCAGGGGCGGCTGAGGCAAGCTTATCGCTGGCTGAATTTTCCATGGCAACTGCACGTTTTTCTATAAAATCAATAAACTCTGACAATTTTGGCAAATCCTTTTCATCTCGTTCCAAATGAAAACCCCTGTTAGTGTAGGCATCTACCTTCCTAGATAAAATATTTACTAGAAGGACATCCTAATGCTCTACAGGCAATGACAAGTTTTTTAGAGCAGCTGTGTGTTGATTCACTCGAGACACAAAGGTCCTAAGATTCTGAGAGGTGCATTTCGCAAAGGCTGGCAAGTCGAGCAGGCATGCTATGTGATGGTTAACAATCATTGGAACGTTATTGTAACGTTTTTCGAGCAACTCAATAGCTGATAAATAATTTTCGTTTGTAAGAGACAGGTGTTTGATGATATCTAGTGCTTCACCATGCAAATATGAGCGTAAATAATACAGCTTTTGACATGAGCTAATATTAGGATCAAAATGGAACACTGCCTTAAATATATTTATGAAAGGGATAAAATCTTCAATATTCTTACCATCAAAAGACTTAATATCAATAGGTGGCAATTTTTTGAATGAGCCCTCAGGCGAATCGTTACCGTGAGGTTCTTTGTGACGTTTACGTATCTCACCGTCGAATAATGCTAAACATTTTAAATACTTACTTCCGTATTCCTCATAACTTTCCTGATCGTCAGGTTTTTTGAACAATATTTCTTTGTTAAGGTTCTCGTATTCCGTAAAAACTTGTGTTGTACGCTCACGCTTGTTCACTAGGATTTCAAGTGTGGCTTTAGTGAGTTCCTCAGATAGGCAGTACCTCTCAATACGAGTTAGACTTGACTTTATATACCCACGGTCACTTATAAGGCGAGCTATAGCTTCGGCGTCGGTAGCCATTGCGATAAAACAAAGCTGCAGAAAAAATAAGATTTGATAAAGCAATGGTACAACGCTAGTAAACAAAACGAAACCACATTTGATGCAACAAAACAATTCCCTGCTTACCGCTTATTTTGTACTACACAGTTAGGTATCAAAGTGTTCCACTTATTTATTGTACAATAGGCATTTAGGTATACTAAACAGTTTTATTACGATTGTTCGACTCAATCATTATTTTTTTCGTTTTTGTGTCCAAAATGGCGTCCAAATGGCGTTGGTAGATTGGTAGGATGTAATGTAAAAGTACGATGCACAGCACGCACAGATGATTGCATTGTGTGGTCTTCAGCAGCCTATGTGGGCTGCCGGTGCGGGTCTTGAGGGCTTCCTCGTACCCGGGCTGCTTCTCATCCGGACCGCAGTCCGGATGGTCTAAATAGGGTCTGGTGGTGAGGGTAGTGAGGGGTCAGCATTTTTTTTTTTCCCGCCAGCCGAATGCGTGAGCATCACGACTGGTCGGTTTTTTTTTTTTTTTTTTTAATTTTTTTTTTTTTTTTGCTCCTCGCTTCACGGGCCCTCACTCACCAGATTAGTCCCGTTCCTCCGCGTCTGATGTCCGCGGGTCCTCCACCTCTGCGTCTGTGGGGCTCCACAGCAGGTCGCGAGGTAGGAGGTAGCGCAGGCCCCAGGTGCGGAAGCGCTCGTCCGGTGGACGGGCGTGTTGGGGCGCAATGTTGCGCAAGTGCTGGTGCGGTCCGTTGTCGGCGCGGCTGAACATGCGCCGCGCCAGCATCCGCACGAAGTCCTCAACCGGCTTCATCTTCAGGTCCGCAGCGATGACGTCGTTGCGGACGAATCGGCCGGCGCCGGTGATGAGCCGAAGGGTCGTGGACTGGACCCCTCGATCCTCCTCTTCTGGGCGTTGGACAGCAGCGCGTACCACGCTGGCGCTGCATATGTGAGTCTGGACCGGATGTAGGTTTTGTACACCCTCAGTTTGGCGCGTAGTGGCAATCTTGACGATAGGACCGGGCGGAGTAGCGCGCGCGCGGCCTTGGCCTGGGTCGTAACGTGATCGACCATTGGCACCATGCGCAGTGCCCGGTCGATATGGCAGCCAAGGTATTTGACTGAGGGTGTGTACGCTACATCCTGTCCCCGCAGTTTGAGTGGAGGCGGCGTGTGTACGTACTGCGTGCCGGTGACCAAGGCGGCCGTCTTTCCCACGTTGACGGCCATCTTCCATTGGTCCAGCCAGTCCGGCAGCAGGTCCAACACCCGTTGAAGTTTAGCGGCTGCGACTTTGGAGCTCCTCGATGAAGCGAAATACGCACTGTCGTCGGCGAACAGCGCCAGCTCCACGTCTTCCTCCCCATCCCGGAGTCGGCCTTCCAGGGTGGGTATGTCGTTGGTGAAGGTGGCGTACAGCAGCGGCGACAGGCAGCTGCCTTGAGGAACTCCAGCTATGATGGGTCTCGGTGTGGAGTGGGCGTCTTTTATTGCCACGTAGAAGTGGCGGCCTTCCAGGAATGAGGCCACTATCCTGATGAGGCCGGGTGGTAGGCTGGTCTGGGCGTCCAGCTTGTATAGCAGCCCCTGGTGCCACACACGGTCGAAGGCCTTCTCCACGTCCAGGAATACTCCGACCGTGTATGCGTACTGGTATCGCTGCTCGGCGAGGAGGTGCATCACGCGCGTCAGCTGAAACGTCGTGGAGTGGGCCCCGCGGAACCCGAACTGTTCGTCCCTCAGCTGGATGTGGAGACGAATTCTCCGCAGGAGCAGACGCTCAAACAGCTTCGCGACGTGACTTAGCAGGGTGATGGGGCGGTAGCTCGCTGGCAGACGTCGGTCCTTGCCAGGCTTGGGTAACATGATGACTTTCCCCGCTTTCCAGTCGGCGGGGAAGTGCTGGGTACGCAGTACTCCGTTGTAGAGCCTGGCAAGAACTACCACGGCTCTACTCGGCATCTGCTTGAGGGCTTCTATAGGTATCCCGTCGGGACCGGCCGCCTTATGGTTCGGCAGCCTCTGGATCGCCTTCGCCAGCTCCAAAGGCGAGATAAAGTCGCGTCCAGTGAGGGGTATGTGTGGTTGTGCCAGGAGTTCCTGCACTTTCTCCTCCACTACGGTATGGTGATGCCGGATGTCTTGATCTGTGGTGACGACAGGATGGGGCGTGAACTGGACTTCCAGGTGTTCGGCCAGGGTTTCCGCCCTCTCACTGTCGTCATAACATCGTCTTCCGTCTCGGTTGGTCAGCGGGTAGGTGGGCTCCTTGGTGCTGGTGAGCTGTCGGTTCAGGTGATATAGGCTAGCTTCGTTCTCATCCACGTGGTCGATAAGTTTCTCCCACGTGGTACCACGGAATGCCTTCACGTCAGCCGACAGCTTCTCTGCAACTCTATTGAGGTCCCTTTTTATGCTGGGGAATCTGGTCTTCGCCCAGAGCGCGTGAAGCTCTCGCTTCTTGCGTAGGTCCGCCTTCAGGTGCCCCGGCAGGTCTTCATGGCAGTGCGTTTTCGCGGCCCTGGTTTTTGTGGCCGCCTCCTTGGCCTCGTAGAGCTGGCGCTTGACCTCTAGCGCCGCTCTCTCCACGTCTTCGGGAGTGGATAACGGCCCCATGAGCGTCATGTCCTCCAGCTCGGCGCGGTAGGCTGTCCAGTCCACTTTTCTCTGCAGTGGCTGTTGAGGTATTCCTGTCGGTCCTCCCAGGACCACCAGGATAGGCAGGTGTTGAGTCCGCAGGTCATATAATACTTCCAAGTGGACTGGGCATCTGAGGTCCTTGTGGAGCACTATGTCCAGCACGTTGGGCCGTATCCGTGGATTGGTGGGGATGTTGGTGGGCGCTTCTGGTCCAATGACTGCATAGCCGCGGTCCTCTGCGTCTGCGTGGAGCACCCTTCCTGCTCTGTTCGTGGTACAGGAGTTCCACGCTGGGTGTTTCGCGTTGAGGTCCCCGGCTATCAGAGTTGGTTCGCCGCTCAGGAGTGTGGTGTCCAGGTCACTTGGGCGGAGTGGTGTCTGGTTGGAGGGCGGTCGGTACGCGGCGCATAGGCGGAGCTCCTGGCCTGCGTGTCTGGTCCTGATACCAATGGATCTGGTGGTGAGGTAGTCAGGCAGCGGTAGTTCCTCGTGAATGAGGTTCAACTTCACCAGTATCGCTGTCCCTCTGTACGAGATTTCGCGTGGGCTGATCTCGTCCCGTCGGTAGCAGTGGTAGTTGGGAATGTCTAGATCTACCCCAGGGGTTAGTTTGGTCTCGCCCAGCAGTATCACGTCAATGTTTTGCTGCTGGACGGCCATCCTGAGGTCCGAGACGTGCTCTCGCACGCCCCCTGGGTTCCAGTACATTAACCTCATTCCCATCTGTCGAGGCTGTTTACGAGGTCTTCGAGGCCGCAGGCCAGTACATGTCGGAGATTCCCTCCGAATTCCACAGCTTCGGCAAGCTGGAAGATGATTCTGCCGAAGTGTGAAATGAGCTCTCCGGCTTCAGTTCAATTCAATTCAATAATTTATTCAATAACAAAATACATTTGTGTTTGAAATATATTAAGCTAGGAAATCAATCAATTATTTAAAATTAGTATTACAAACAATAAATATACATAAAAAGAAAACAATATGTCAACTGATAAATAGAACAATAACAAGACAATATTACAAAGCGCCTAAAATTTAAAAAGACAATAAATAAAAAAAAAAAAAAAAAACTAATTATAATAATTTACTAACATCATATTTTATCAATCAAATTTAATATGTGAACAAAAAAGTAAAAATAAAAATCATTAAAAAGAATTCATGCAAACATTCATCAAAATTCGTCAAGCGTGTAGCAGCATTTTTCTAACAGAAGTGTTTTCAACTTACATTTAAAGGTATTTATGTTTTTAATAGTTTTGAGATCAATAGGCAATTTATTAAAAAATTTAACAGTCTGATATCGAGCGCAGTGTTTGACAACTTCGAGTTTTGGGACTATAATGTTATTGAGATCCTTTCTCCTCGTCTTCTCCCTAATGACCATTTCCTCATCACTCTCGAAAGTTTTACGGTATTTAATAACGTCTGTTAATAGCACAAGTATGTATAGACTAGGGACTGTAAGTATACCTAATTCTCTGAAATGAGACTTACAAAATTCATATGATGGTATTCGTAAGATTGTGCGTATCGCCCGTTTTTGGGCTACAAAAGCTTTTTCAATGTTATAACTATAACTATTACCCCACAATTTGATACTATAGCGTAACTTGGATTCAACAAGAGCATAATAAACAGATTTTAATTGTTCCCTTGTTAGCTCATCTCGCAAAGACCGAAGCGCATAGCAAGCTGAACTTACTGATTTCTCGATAGATAACAGTTCATGCTTCCAGTTTATGTGTTCATCTATGTACACCCCTAAAAATTTTACCTTAGTTACATCTTGAACTTTTTCTCCATTGATAGTAATATTAATTAATTTTTCATTATTGCGCGCAGTAGTTTTAAAGAGTAGCACGTTAGTTTTGCTGGAATGAAGCCTTAAATTATTGTACTGTAACCATATGTGAAAAGCTTTCAGGGCGTTATTTAAATTTAAGGTGAGATCACACAAATTATCACTTGAAAGTATGGCGTTCGTGTCATCAGCAAAAACAACTATCTTAATTCCAGGAATACTGTTAGAAACATGTGATATTAGGTCATTCAAAAATAAAATTGGACCCAAAACGGAACCCTGTGGCACTCCTCGATTCACTTTCATCATCTTAGAATTATATTCTATCTCACTGCCTTCTTCTATTTGTTTGATTTGTACAAATTGGTGCCTGTTCCCCAGATATGATTTGATAATGTCCAGAGATTTATCTCTTATACCATAATGCTCTAGCTTATATAGCAATATATCATGGTCAACCATGTCAAATGCCGAACTGAGGTCCAGAAACAACCCTGCAACTTTCCTTTTCTCGTTTATTAACTGCAGCACATCATCCATTAAAGTATCAATAGCAGTCTTAGTTCCAATGCCCTTCTGATAGCCGAATTGACGTAAATGCATAAAAGAATTTAAATGAAGATGCTCCAAAATTCTAGTTTTTAACAACTTTTCAAGCACTTTGAATAATATAGGTAACAGTGAAATCGGTCTATAGTTTTTAGGATCTACTCGACTGCTTTTCTTAAAGATTGGTACTATCTTGGCTATCTTAAGTTGTTCTGGGAAGATACCTTCATTTAAGCAAAGGTTGAAAAAGTATGTTAAAGGCTCAGACAAACAATCAATATTGTCTTTTGTAATAGAAATAGGTATATCGTCATAACCCGATGATCTTTTTGAGACCATGTTTTTGACTATGTTTGTTATTTCACTTTTATTTGTCAATCTAATGGTCATATCTGTATTTACTCGTTTGACACTTCTAGTAAGTAAACCCCGTGCCTCTTGCGGATGGTGTGCCAAATTCATGTCACAGCCAATGTTAAATGTATCAGCAAAAATATCAGCAATCTCTTTTGGATTTCTAATCAGCTTTTCGTTATTCTTTAAAATGATTTTACTCGTTAGATTATTATTCTTTTTGTTTTTATGTTTATTGACTACTGTCCAAATTTCTTTTATAGAGCTTCTAGCGAGTCTTATTTTGTTTGGAACTGCCAAAGATTTTGCATTCCTTAATACTTTTCTGTATATTCTTGTGTATGATGTCCGATACATAACCAAGGTTTTATCATGTTGGGCATTGTTAATGGGAATTAGGACGCGTTTCATTTGACTTGAAACTTTTATACCTTTTGTAACCCACTTAAGTTTCCTACACTTTTTAACATTAATTTTCTTACCGACTTTCTTAAAACTTGCTTTAAAAACTTCATAAAATTTATTTAAAAAACCATTTATTCCTGTTTGTTCCCAGTTAACCTGTTTTATTCTGTCACGAAAAGATTTTATATTATTTCTGGTAAAAAGCCTTCTTTTTACGAAAATCATAATTGCCTCCTTAGTGTTATGTTTTTTTTTCTCCATTTCTATTCGAGTTAGTATAGCATTATGTCCGTCCGATAGACCATTGTTATCTACCTCAATCCCCAGTATTCCATCATCCGGTATATTTGTAAGAAAGTTGTCAATACACGATTCGGAGCCATTACGACTGAAAGTAATACTATCCACAAGATATTTATAATTATAACACTTCAATAAATTTACAAATTCGTTCCTTATTTTACTATCGGTCAATATATTCACATTAAAATCTCCACAAATTAAACTATTCTTGTCAAAGAAACGCTGCAACAACAACTCAGTTTTTGCTAAAAAATTGTCAACTTTGTTATTATTTTGGTAACAACAGAAAATATGTAGGTCCGTTTCTAGGTCTTTTACTCCACAAATTTCAAAACAATCTACTGCACTCAGATTCTTACAGTCAATAACCTCATATCGCCTATCTTTTTTAATTAAGATTAATGATCCACCTCTGATTTTATTACGCCTAGTATATGCTGCTGCCAGATCGTAACCTTCAAAATTTAAAAAATCAATAGTTTCATTATTTAAAAAGTGTTCAGTAATACATACATAGTCAGAATTCAATTTCTCTTGTTCCAGATATAATTCTATCTGATCTTTTTTACTATTTAGGCCACATACATTTTGGTGAAATATATGGAGCATTACAGTGTCACTACAATTAAATTCATTCATATTCAAATTCATTTTCATAGTATTTGTGCTTAGGGCATGTATGCTATTCTGACAATTAGAAATCATCACATCACCACTATTGCTACACTGTTCAACATAATTCACACTGATAGATTGATCTTTACCAACGAAAAAGCTGGTTCTTTGATGTTGTGGATGAATTATTTTTCTTAATTATGAAACCATCAATATATTCGTGTTTGTATTGCATATAATCTATTTCGACATTTAATTTGAAACACACTGAGTTTAGAATAGAGGTAGGCGTTGACAAATTTGAGTATTTGTTAACATTACATGGAACATCAATAAATTTGCAATTATTGTATTTTGCAACAAAATGTTTCAATTCACCATTTAACACGTTGACATTAACAAATCTGTTTGACTGTACACTTAGTATGAAAACCTTGTTATTTTCAATTGTTGTTAATATTTTATGAAAGTTCATAAGTAAAATATATGGGTCTTCATCATTACTCCCAGTTGATAAAACGATAATATCATCTTTAGTGATATTGCCATTTATACCTTCTAGACTGCCTAAAACTTCTGTGCTTGTTCCAAAGGGTTTTAAAAGAGATTTAATATTGTATTTATCATTCCATTGATTTAGTCTGGTTTTCCTTAGTTGTAGTGACAACCCTTTAGCTTGCTGATCCCCAAATATGTACATAGTAGCTTTATTTTTAATCATACCAGACCTCTCACTTTTTGGAGTGGAGAATTTTGGAAAAGAAACCATTTTCGATGGCGTTGAAAGAGATTTTGGGCCAATTTTATCCATTTCCTTTTCTCGTTTGTCATCGTTAGGAGTGGAAAACTGCGGAAAAGAAACTGATCTTTGCATTACAATTTCACCATATGACACTTCTTTTACTTTTTGGATCGGTGTGCTATGTTGAGACAGCATTTGATTTGAATTATTTTCTACATAGATAGATCTGTCTGAGTCCGAAGATGTGCCCAGTTCCTTAGGTTTACCTTGACTTTTTAAAGTTTTTGCTTCTGTTGTTAATGATTTTAAGTCCCGTAAGGTATCTGTAAGTTGCCTTTGCAGTAATCTTATACTTTTTTCTATGGTGGATAGTCGCTCATCAAAAGAAAAAGGAATTTCTGATAGACCTGTTAACTGGTTTGATGATGGTGTAGCCTTGAAAATATGATTGTTAAAAAGGCGCTTATTGCCCCTCAGAGGGGTATAATTTTCTGAGGTTTCATTTGGACATACTTTACTTTCCTTCCTACGAGATGTTTTTTCAGTTGATCCACAAATGCGAGTAAGATTTTCAATCTTCATTAATTCATATTTTCGAACTACTTCTTTAAGATCTGCGTTTTCTATTAAGTATTGTTCTAGAATTTTGTCCGTAGCGATTAATCGGGTTTCTACATCTATTAATTTTCTCCGTGTCTCCCTGAGTTCTTTCTTGATAAGCATAGGTGTGCTAGTGCTTGGACAGCTGCGATTAAAGTTTAAAATTGAAGATAAGTTTGATGAGACTTCTTCGTCCGTAGGTAATGAATCAAAGGAGTTCTGGATCGGCACATTAACGACAAAATTTTTCCTTACAGTAACATTCTCAGATTCTAAGCCTACCGCTAGATTCTTATCATACAGCAGTAAATCTGAAGCGTTGGTTGAGTTTTCATTTGAGGGTGCCAGTATTTCTAGTACACTTTTGTTGGGCGGAAGAACAACTTGTTGAATACTTGAAGTTGTGGTGTTAGGTAAATTGGGTGTAAAAGATGTAATTTTTTGCATTTTTATTACTTTGCTTACAGGCTTTACATAACCAAGAAGCCTTTTTATCTCTTGGCATTAAGTCGAATATTTTTTCTGTTACTTCAGAGCATTTTATAGTAGTGCAGAAATGCCCTGTACACAAATTACATTTTATGGAGGCCCCCCGTATAATATTAGTGGTGCATTTAGAGCAGATTACCATTTTTAATTTTGTGTTGGACATTTTTATGACAATTATTGCCCTCTAGAGAATAATGTTCGTACTTTTTGTTATCTATCACGCACAGATAATACCCGATTACTACCTGTTGATCAGCGTTAGGTATTAACAGACTTCATAGATGGCGCATCGACTGAATACAACCAGTTCAACCTTTAAATATCTCGATCTGCGTCGAACGAAATGGTAATGTGCAAGTAACGGTTATAACTGATATGCAACGTTATTTTTTCTTGAACGCAGCCTTGTTTTCCGTTCTGTTGGTAGCACTCACAAAATGTCAAATAGTGACTTGCCGTTTAGTCCAATCAGCTGTTCAGTTTCTGATTTAGTTTTCGGTTTCAACAGTTAATATTTCAAAATATGAGTACTTGCTCAATATCCTTTCGTGCCTTGATTAAATTTCCGTGCAAAATTAATGTGTTGTGCTGATCCTGCATTTGGTTTTTATGCCACCATGGATATTCACAAATTTCAAACAGATTTCACTTGTTGAAAGTAAGTTTTTCACATATATCTTTAAAAAATATCGACACAGCTTTGTTTACATTGGAGTTACGTTCCGTTTGCTGTCTCGGTAACCTGGTGGCACCTTCTTGGTGGTGGTAGAGTGGTACTCTTTGGTACACTTGTGGTTGGTGTGGGCGCGGTTCGGGGGCTGCCCTTTGGGTCCTGCGCTGGTCCTGCGCTGGGTCGATGGTGGGCAGGTACACCACTTCGTCGTCCGCGAAGTCGGCGAACTGTGCCGGCGGGGGGGTTATATCTAAGAGGTCCACTTGCGGTGGGGCCATCACTTCTTGGTCCTCTGTGCGTCCGGCTTTGTTGCGCCGGCGCCCTCCTCTCGGCCTCCTACGGAGTGTGCCCGCGGGGGCTCCACGCTGGGTGGCTGGGTTCGCCTCAGGAGCCAGTGAGGCAGTTGGCCGGTGCTGTTGCATCTGGTGTCTTGGTACGAAGGCCGGGGCATCGTGCCTTAAGCCTGGCGCTTCGTCAGTGGGTAGGTTGGGTAGGGGTGGCGGTATGCGCTGGCCCCTGTTGCGCGCCTCCCTTCTCAGGACGGGGCAGCGGCGGTCCTTCGCAGTGTGGTTTTTGCCGCAGTTGGCGCAGGTTGGGGGCTGATCGCGTGGTCTTGGGCAGTCAGCGGCTGCGTGGTCCCCAGCGCAGCGTACGCACTTCTGCTGCCTGTAGCAGTTGGCCGAGGAGTGCCCAAATCCTTGGCATCTGTGGCACTGAGCTGGTCCGGGTCTGCCTCGCCAGGCCTCGAAGGTGACTCCCGGAAGACACAGGAACTCCTTCGTGGACCATAGCTGCTCCAGGTCTTCTTTGGATGCCGGGTCCAATTCAATAAAAAATAGGCATCCTGGTCTGCATCTTTTCGGCGGGATGGTACGGCCGTGGCGCATCGTCAGCCCCATCTTCTGGAGTTCCTCCTTGATCTCCTCCAGGTCCGTGTCCCGGGGGAGGCCTCGAAGGGCCACTTTGGTAGGGCGTTCTAGCGCTGGGGTAAAACAGTAGAAGGCCATCTGCGGTTCCTTCTCCTTTGCTGTGATGAGGTATCTTTGGATGACCCTGAACTCATTGCCCGATTTGGGCACGAATCGGAGTCCTATGCCGAATGCCCTCGCGTTCGGGGTGAATCCAAGGGTCTCCTTGAGTGCCGCTAGGTGGCGCGTCCAGTGCGGCAGCTTTTCCACCACAATGGGCGGGTATTTCGTGGCCTCATTCTGGGCCTGTGGCCGGGCTTCCTCCTGCCTTTCGTGGGCGGTTTCGGCCTCTGGGTCGGTGGGTGCAGGTCCTCTCATCTCTGGGGCCGATGCGTGCCCGATGGTTCCCGGGGGGACGATGCACCCTTCTCTTGGGTGGCGAAGTCCGCGTAAGAGGTCGTCGAGAGAAGGGATCCTGCTGCCTGGCTGGGTTCCTCCCTCGTTGATTTCCTGGGCGCTTCCGATGCGAAGACAGCCGATGCCGATTGGCTTGCGAACGCGGGGAGGGGGAAGGGCGGCGTGGCTGGTCTGGGTAGTACTGGGAATGCGGTTTCGAGTACTCCCAGTGACCGGTTTGTCCAGGTCCCTAATTTAGTTGGCCTTAAGTTGGCCTGGGGTGGTTGGATCCTAGGGGGCGTGTCTCCTAGGTTGGGGCGTTTTTCAGGGCCTTCGGTTGTCGTGTCAAACGACTCTGGCCGTGGGCGGATCTTCGGCTGCAGTCCGAACAGTTCCTCCATCAGCTCCTGCATGTCTTGCTGCTGGGAGGGTTCGGGGGCGTAGCTACCGGTGAGGGCCTCCAGCTCCTCTTCAATGTCTACCCGGGGGAGTTCAGTCGTCGCGGATGCTTCCGTTACGGGCGGCGCGGGTTTAGTCGCGGGTGCGGGTACGGAGGGCGTCGCGTGTTGACCGATTTGCGGGGGCAGGGGGCCTCGCGGCGCGGTGGAGGGGGCCTCGATGGAGACGCGGGCGGGCGCGGTCGATCCAGAGGGCTCAGTGCCGGGCGGGTCCTTCGCGAGGATCGCGTTTAACGCGGCGAGGTTTTCCCTTGTTAGGGCTGAGGCCGCGGGCGCGGTGCGCTTGGGCGCAGACTCGCGTGTAAGCGGCGGAAACTCGTCCTTAGTCCGGATCGTTATCCTGGGCTTAGGAGTTGGCGCGGTCGATGACGACGCAGCGGGCTGGTCACGGAGCGCGAGCCGAATTCGACGACGGAGGCGGCGGACTGAGTTACCCCCGGGGCACTCTACCGCTTGCCGATCCGAACGGTCGGAGGCATCGCGACGGGGGGCTGGGGAAGGATTAGCGGGAGGGGGAGGGGTGGGAAGGAAACCTACCGGCTTCTTCCCCTTCATCCTGATTGGCTTTCACAGCTCCCTCACCCACGGGAGTCGGGTCCACCTCGGCGCGTGCTACCCAAGCCAGGTGAGACCCCTAGGGGAGGCCTAGCTAGGGCGCCCGCGAGCAATTTTGCCGAGTCCAGGTGATGTGGGTAGTTGTAAAAACTTCAAAATGGGTGGGCAGAAACGAAAATCTTGAAAATATTTTCTCCAAAAACCCGAGGGTAGTTGTAAATAAATTTACAAAAACTCGAGGGTAGTTGGAGAAAGTATTCTCACCGACGATTGTAGCCTTAAGAGAAGGCTGTTTTGATGCCAATGCGACGGCTGAGCTGCAAGCTCCTGCTTGCCAGCACCGGCACTCCCCTCGGCGCGTGCGACCCGGACCGGGTGACGCGAGCGGGTATGTGGCGGTGCGGCAGTAGAGGGTAGGCTGCGACTCAGTGGCGCTCGACAAGCAGCTTCAGGGTGAAGGTGCACAGAGCTGGCGAGTGTTGAGCTTGCGTGGGTACTTACTTATTAATGATTGCGCAAAAATAAGTAAGCAAGTAAGTTACTCGAATGCGCAGATGAATATGCACAGCAGGTGACAGCCAGCGGTGAAGGTGAGACGACGCTGGCGTGGCGGGGGTGGGTGGGGCGGACGCAGCGCAGCAAAACACCGGTCGTTCGGTACCTCTCGGAAGAGCTCGGCTACCATCGATCGCCTTCGATTGATTCCGGCAATCAAGACTCGACGCTTATGTCAGCTTTTAGTAATCACGTGACGATCTAGTGTTCGGATACACTTAAAATTGCAATGATACAGAAACCAACATGAGAATATTGGAATTGCGGAAATGACGCACACGATGACCCTTTCACCTTCACAGACAGGTATTTCGTAGGTAAAATACATCTGCAGGACCACAGCACAGATATCTACTCACAAATTTGTAGGTTACTGCAGCAATCTTGAAGCTTGTTTCAAAACCTTAAAGATGATCGCGAAGACTGACGTTCACAGTCTTGGAAGCGTTTCTCAAAGCGTAGCAGCTCCGATGCAAAATCGACAAGTCATGACAGTCGGATATGGCACGAACTTGATGATATGTTTTCTTGATTTGAAGGGGCTCACTGCACTATTAATTTGCACTATTTTGAAATTGTAACAGCAGCTGTTCTTCTTCACCATTGAAGGAAGGGCATAGGCACCACAAAGAAACTCCGCTGTTTTCCACCGGAACTATATTGTCCACTGGTCTTGTTCCATACGAAGGACCAATTTATGTTCACCACAAGGTATAGTATTGGTGACATAAATGAAAACCATGAAATTTAACTTGTTTCACAATTTATTGATATTATAATAGTTATAATATTGTCTGGGTTAAATCTAAATCACTTCGATTCATTCTTACAACGGAAGTGAGATCATTATGTTCGGATACATGTATCGAACAAACACAGTAAACATGGGTACTTAAATAACAATAATACCAATATCTTCCCCTTAATAAGAAAAAAAAACATATATATTTATATAATAAGCAGGCACAACTGTATCACAAAAATTTACCTGCAAGTTATATTAGTAAAGTTTTATCAAATAAAAATCATCATAATTTATAAGTACATACACATTCATGTTGTTTTACAGGTTATTTATTTTTTTCTGAAGGTCACCATTGGTGAATGGGTTTCTACTACCGTCTCATTACAGGAGTCGGTATCATTATGTGAATCAGCTGATGCGTAGTTGGCGTCATCATCGCAAAGATGACCATCATTAAATAACTTTTCTCCATGCATACTTGGTTCAACTTTGATCAAATGTTTACGGTTTCGACGATAAACACCTTTCCTATTTTTAACAATATACGAACGAGGGTTGCTATGCTGTGAAACTATTTGCCCTCTCATTCTTTGGGATTTTTCTATCATTATTACATTATCACCCACATTTAATTTCGGCAAAATTTTACAGTGTTGATCATAGTACAATTTTGATTTGCGTTGCTTTTCTATTAACACATTATGCATTTCAGAAGATACAGTTTGGGGCTTTAACAATTCGGGATGTACTGGTAACCTACATCTTAACATACGGCCCATCAGCATCTGCGCAGGGGAACTCAAATTTTCACGCGGCGTATTAGGGTAACTTAATAAATTCAAATGAAAATCCGTGTTACTTTGAATTGACTTTTTAAAGATGTTTTTAACTGTTTGAACAGCACGCTTACTTTTACCATTTGCTTCTGCATAATTTGGTGAGGTGGTAATGTGTTGAAATCCCCATTCTGCTGCAAAGTTTTTGAACTCCTTGCTTGTATACTGTGTGCCATTGTCGCTTAGTAAACTTTTTGGTATACCATAGCGAGCAAAATTCTCTTTAAGCACATTGATAACTGACATTGTAGTGATATTATTCAATTTCGCCACCTCAACAAATCCTGAATAGTAATCAACCATAATCAAATAATATTTTTTCTGATATTCATAAATATCAGCACCTACTTTGTTCCACGGCAACGTAGGTATCTCAATGGGAATTAAAGGTTCCCTAGTAGGCGCATTTGAGTTCTCCTGGCAAACTGCACAACGCTTGACATAACGTTCAACATCCTTAGTTATTCCTGGCCAAAATAATACTTGTCGTGCGCGTCTCTTACAACGATCAATACCGAGATGGCCATCATGAATGATACTCAGCATTTCGCTCCTCATAGAGCTAGGAGTCAAGACCAAATTATGTTTTAAGATAAGTCCGTCAACAGTGTAAAGTTCCTCCTTCATTGACCAATAACTTTTTAAGCTTTCGTCAACATCGTACCTACTCGATGGCCATCCGTTATTAATATAGTTCACTAGCTGCATTAGAGTTTTATCATTTTTAGTTTCTTCTCTGACATTCTCCAGCCTATCCTTTGACATGCTAATTTGACTAATCAATAGATTTATTTGATACTGAATGCCTTTACTAATAGCATCGTCACATTTTTCCGGCAAAGGCACTCGTGATAGTGTATCAGCTAAATACATATACTTTCCAGGTTTGTATGTTACAATTAAATCATATCCCTGCAATCGCAGTAACATACGTTGTAAGCGTACTGGGACCGACTGAAGTGGCTTTTTAAATAAACTCTCGAGAGGTTTATGGTCAGTCTCGACTGTAATACACTTCTTTCCATAAATATACTGACGAAACTTTTCGCAGGCAAAAACGATCGCGAGCATTTCTTTTTCTACCTGTGCGTACCTAGTTTGCGTATCAGATAGCATACGTGACGCATACTCGACCGGTCGGCCGGCCTGCAGCAACACGCTGCCTAGCGCCACGCTGCTCGCGTCCACTGAGAGCACGACCGGCTGCTGCACGTCGTACAGAGCCAACACGGGTGCACTACTTATGAGCTGTTTAAGGTTGTCAAACGCGGCTTCATGCACTTCTATTCGATTCTTTTTTTAAAAGCGATGTTAACGGACTCGTGCAATGCGAATAATTCGGAATAAATTTTGATAAAAAATTTGTCGCCCCCAAAAACCGTTCCAAGGCCTTCCTATCACATGGTGGAGGCATATCTATAGTTGCTTTTACTTTTGAGCTATCTGGCTTCATCCCATTATTGTTAAAAACATGGCCCAAGTAAACCACTTCCTCCAAACATATCTTACATTTGCTTTTATTAAATTTTAAATTGATTTGCCTTGCCCTGTCTAACAATGCTTTTAATCTTTTGTCATGCTCCTCCTTAGTTCGTCCCCAGAAAACTATGTCGTCTATAAATGAATCAACCCCCTCTATATTCTCTAATAACTGTTTTATTAGGGCGTGAAATACTTCGGGCGCACAATTTAAACCAAACGGTAACCTAGTAAACTGATAACGGCCGAATGGCGTACTGAATCTGAGCTTGCGTCGTCTAATTTAACTGCCCAAAATCCTGAGTTTGCATCGAGTACCGAAAAATAACAAGCTCCGTGTAGTTTTGTAGCTAATTCCGTAATCGTCGGCAATTGATAATGAGCACGCTGAATTGCGCAGTTTAAAGGTCGAGGGTCTAAACAAATGCGTAAATCACCATTTTTCTTTGCCGCGGGAACAATTGCATTGGCCCACGGTGTAGGATGAGTCACCTTTCTTATCACCCCGAGCGTTATCATACGATCTAACTCGCTTTGCAGCTTCTCACGTAACGCAATAGGAAACTTACGCGGTGCACATACAACCGGTGGTACGTTGGGATCAACCATAATGCTATATTCGCCCGGCAAACAGCCTAAACCCTTAAATAAATTGCTGTAATGGTTTAAATTAATGCTATGCACACGACAAACAAATCCTATTCGAGAACAAGCCTGTCGACCCAGTATACTTTCACAGATTTGATCAGCTATAGCAAATTTTTACTTATAACTGTTGTTTTTATGCGACCAAGTTAAAAAACACACACCGATGATAGGTATTACGTCACCACTATAAGATTCTAACCTCACATTATGATTACGGATTATGTTAGACTCGTTAAGTCCCAATTCTTTGTACCGTTTGAATGACAAAACGTTTATATCAGCCCCAGTGTCCAATTTGAAATATTCTGAGCCCCCTTCACAGTCCAAAGTCTCATACCACTCCTCGGCCGTCGAATCTACGTTTGATACGTTTTTTATCTGAGAAATGTAAAATAACTCACAGTCATCTCCGTGAATGTCCGATTCCTCGTCCTGTAAATCAATATCATGCACTTTTTTAACGCTACGCGGCGAGTTACACATTCGCGCGTAGTGCCCATAATTTAGGCAAACAAAACACTGCACATTCACAGCGGGGCATGACCCCGGTAAGCACTGCATACCGCTGTAGGGTACTCGCAATTATTTGTTATTTCGAGTAACCACATATTTAATATTTTTAAAATTAAGATTTTTCTGCGTGGGTAAACAGTTAAATAGGGTAAGTCCGGGATATATGCCCAACCTTTTTTATTTTGTTCATATCTTTTCATTTCAAAATAATAAACAAATTATTTTCTTAAATATATTTAATTTGAACGTTTATTTATTGATTTTATATGGCTTTTTGAAAATAATTCTTTTAATTAGCCGTATATTTTAAGTTTAAAATAAAAGTGGAAACCGGGATATAAGCCTCACATGCCGGATATTTGCCCCAGAGTGATTTTTTTGGAAGGGATATGTGCCCTTGGCAAGATAACAAATATTTTAAACATAATTGACTAAATCATCACTGTATTTTAATATTATTTTAATACACACATATCTTACTAATTAACAAAACCTATTTATAATATAATATTTGGTCCAATAAATAAATGAACAAAAAAAGAACAATTTTTTTGATGTCTGTAACCAAAATTATCCGAAACTAACGGGTAATCCGAAATAATTACATATCCGTATCCATATTTGTAACTAAAATTACATATCCATCTTCTTCTTCTTTCGTGTCGATGACATATTCATAATATTCTTGCATAAAAGTCAGAAAAGGGATATGTGCCCTTAAGGACTATCCCAAAACGTAACCAAAATAAACAAAAGATGAACTATTTCTATGATATCTGCAACTAAAAGTATCAGAAACTAACGGATAATCCGAAACAATAACATATCCGTATCTGTATCCGTAACCAAAATTACATATTCATACATTCCTGCATCAAAGTCAGGCAAGGCCCTAAGGGCACATATCCCAAAACGTATCGAGGCAGATATCCTTTTTCACAGGGATATATCAAAAATGGATATAAATACTATTTTTTTATTCAACAATTGGACTATTACATAATTTGCACACCCTAATCCTAATTTAAACGTAAAGAAAGAGAACAGTTACCAGTCAAATCCAAAGTTATGGAAGGTCAAATTTCATCCATAAAGTAAAATTCCGATTGTTGATTACGTCGCCGTCAAAAACACTCCTACGCAAGTCCACACGCGCCAACGCTTTGTGGCAGACTTAAAGGGGGAAGGGGTGCTTTTGTTTAATAAAGGATTTTTTTGTGCGTGTATTTTACTTTTCACACAACTAAACTGAGGCGCATATCCCGCTGAGGCATATATCCGGGAATTACCCTACATTATTTCAAATACCCTCAGATTTGTATCTTTAGAATTAAGATATTTCCTATCCTATGTGGGTAACTGAAATATTCATTATTTTAAGGAAGGTATTAGGTAATACATGTACAGTGATTTTTAGTATAAATAGAGGTATAATTTACAAATAAAATTAGTCTGCAACTTGACTCCAAGCAACACTCTTTCATTTCCTATGCCCAGCTACATGACCGTAAATTGGTGACCCCTGCCTGCACTTGGGCGCGCTAATGGTCAGCTGACAGTGTATGCCCACCTTTATTTCAGCTTTTTGAACATATACAGACACACTGAGCATTATTCTTACGGGACTTCGGAGTCATGGCCACTAACGGCGGCAACAACAATAAAGATAACACTAACGGCGATAACTCTAACGGCGGTAGCAACAATGATGGTGCTAACCGCTGGGACGACGACTTTAACGTCAGTGGAGTTTCAATCCAGTCGAGGTTATTACCATTTTGGCGAACTTACCCACGGCTGTGGTTCGCACACTTCGAGTTACTGGTCGAGCCGAGCAAAAAGTCCGACGATGACAAATTTCGCTACGTACTCAGTGTATTACAACCGAACGATTTGCAACAGGTCGGTGACATTCTACTGAATCCACCTGCGTCTGAGAAGTATCAAGCTCTCAAAGATAGATTACTTTCTGTCTATGAGGAATCTGAGACCAAGCAGTTTCAAAAATTAATTAGTGGTCTGGAGTTGGGTGATGAAAAGCCTAGCCAATTGTTACGTAAAATGAGAGAGTTAGGAAAAAATAGGATGCCTGACAGCGGTCTAAAGCTCATGTGGATGAACCAGCTACCTACACAGATACGGACCGTTCTATCTGTCAACACGGAATCCTCCCTGGACACTCTGGCCATAATGGCTGATAAAATGCTGGAACACACCGGGACAGCGAGCATTGCAGTCGTTTCGACTCCTCCGTGCGCTTCAGGCGGTTCTGGTAAAACTTCACAAAATGATAACATCGAAATATTGTCAAAGCAAATAGAAAAGTTGTCTTTCGAGGTCGCGGAACTTCGTAGGAGAAGCGATCGTCAACCTTTTCGGTCTCGACAGCATTTCCGCTCGAGGCAGCACCAGCAGACACGCTCGCGTTTTAGAAGTCGTAGTTACCGGTTCACGAAACAAGAGGAGAGTGATACACAAAAGGAATGCAGATTCCACCGGAAGTTTGGTGCCAAGGCGTATCGATGTGAGTCGCCGTGTAGGCACAAGAAGACACAGGAAAAAAACTGAAGACGGAACCGGTCGTGGCGGGGATCGGTATTCCACCTTCAGGCAACCGCCTATGCGTATATGATCGGGACACAAGAGAACGATTCCTTATCGATACTGGTGCAGAGATATCTGTAATTGCAGTAAGAGGAAAACCAGCGCGCGCATCAAATGATTACAGACTCTACGCTGCAAACAACTCGCCTATTAATACTTACGGGAAGAAGACGATGACGCTCAACTTGGGCTTGCGTCGCAGTTTTAAATGGACCTTCATCCTAGCCGATGTCAAAACATCCATCCTAGGAGCAGACTTCCTAGGCTACTACAGGCTGCTTGTCGACATTCATAATAAGAGACTTGTCGATGGGATCACTGACCTTTCAGTGAATGCCACCAAAATCAGGTCCGATCAAGGGAAAATATTTGTGCTAAATAGCGATCACTACGTGTACTATAACATTCTGAAGGAATATCC
This sequence comes from Tuta absoluta, assembly GCA_027580185.1. Classification (NCBI taxonomy): domain Eukaryota; kingdom Metazoa; phylum Arthropoda; class Insecta; order Lepidoptera; family Gelechiidae; genus Tuta; species Tuta absoluta. The sequence continues at coordinate 384,650 of JAQAHW010000088.1, read as the reverse complement.
AGATGTTATTCGTCCAATGTCCTTGAATAAACCGGCAAAGCACGACGTCAGACACCGCATCGAAACAGCGGGACCTCCGTTATATGCAAAAGCCCGACCGCTAGCCCCTGAAAAATATCAGGCAGCAAAAAAAGAATTTGATAAAATGATGGATTCGCTCTCAACTCAAGTGGCTTCCTATCCGGCATCGACGCAATGCTCACGTTCTTTCCTGCCTTTACAATGTTCTATACAACCCTTCTTCTCCTTCTTATCTCAAAGAACGCTTTAAATTCTCTCGTCCCCTGGACAAGCCTTGTCGCTCCCATGTTCGAACGCTTCTGTCAATACCAATCCATCACTCTGACTTCTACAGCTATTCTTTTACTGTTCATGCGGCCAGACTGTGGAACTCCCTCCCCCACACAGTGCGTGACAGCCCTTCTATTTCTATATTCAAAAAACGAGTAAAAGAGCATTATCTTTCTCTGTCAAAATAATTTGTATAGTTTTATATATTTATGATGTATTTATGTACGTAGGTATATATATATATATATTAATTATTTAAAGTATTGTATAATATGTAAGTTTATCTTATAGTTCATATAATTAAGTATACTTTAGGATACATTGTTATTTTATTTATTGTACTAAGTATTCTTGTTTTATTAGCCTTAATTTATTTTTATCATACTAAGTAAGTTGTACACGCCAACTGCCTTACTTTATGCCTTCTCACTACCCTAGGTCTGCTGGAAGAGATTTCTTTTTAGAAATAAGCTGACCTGTTGTGTATTGATCTATATGTTATGTCCTTTGTGTTATATTGTGTACAATAAACGGTTAAATAAATAAATAAATAAATAAATAATGGAAATGGGAGTATGCTAACCATCAAAAAGCCCTTGGGCAAGCCCGCTTCACGTAGTACAAAAAAAGTGCGGAGCACTGCGGGTATGTGGTGATTATCGTCGTCTAAATGCAGTCACTTTACCCGACAGGTACCCGATACCACGTTTACAAGATTTCACATATCAGTTGCATGGTATGAGGGTATTCTCAAAACTCGACCTGAAAAGTGCTTACTATTGGATTCCAATGGAGAACCCAGAGAAAACGGCAATAATAACGCCATTTGGCTTATTTGAGTTTCGAGTTATGCCATTTGGACTCAGAAATGCAAGTCAGACATTCATGCGATTCATGCATGAGGTGCTGAGAAATGTAGAGGGATGCTTTCCCTATGTAGATGACATTTTGATATTCTCAAAAGACGAAGCTTCTCATGAAAAAGTTCTCCACAACGTGCTGAAACGACTCAACGAGTACGGTGTTGCACTAAATATCGACAAATGCGAATTTGGCAGGACTCAACTGGAGTACCTAGGCTACCTGGTTTCAGCAGATGGCATTGCGCCAACACCCGAGCGCGTGAAAGCCATCTCAACTTATAAGAAACCTGAAAATATTGAAGAACTACGTCGTTTCCTCGGCATGATAAACTTCTACAGAGATTGTTTACCCCGACAGGCGGAAAGTCAATTTGAATTAAATAAGTACCTACACAATACGAAAAGAAGGACAAAACTACTATAGTATGGACTGCAGCAGCTGAAAAAGATTTCGAAAAATGCCGCAAAAGCATATTGGAAGCAGTAACGTTGTCTTATCCTGTCCATGGTGCACCATTGTGCATATTATCAGACGCATCCTTATATGGACTTGGCGCGGTTTTAAATCAAAAAGTAGGTAAAACTTGGAAACCTCTCGCTTTCTTTTCAAAGTCAATGAGCGAAACTCAGAAACGCTACAGCACCTACGATCGAGAACTTCTCGCAATCTACACAGCGGTAAAGCATTTCAGGCGACTAATTGAGGGAAATGATGTAACAGTAAGTATACACTGATCATAAACCTCTAATGTACGCTTTAAACAAGCCACCGAACAACAATGATACTCCACGTCGCGAACGTCAGTTAAGCTTCATTAGCCAATTCTGTAAAAGTATTGAATACGTAAAAGGCAAAGGAAATGCCGCAGCAGACTGGTTGTCAAGAATCGAAGAAATAACTTGTCCCAAAGTCATAAACTTTGAGCAGTTAGCTGTAGATCAGCAACAAGATAATGAACTGAAACAGTTACGGAAGCAATCGAACCTAAAATTCGTCGAAATCAACTTACCGACGGTCAGCCGAGCGGTTACTTGCGAATTATCAACTCAGACACCAAGACCGTACCTACCAGAAGCATATCGTTTGAAAGCATTCAACGCGCAACACGAGATGTCACACCCTGGGGTACGAACGTCACGGAAAATCATTTCGTCTAAGTACTTCTGGCCTGCGATGAACAGAGATATTGGTGTATGGGCAAAAACGTGCATTCCATGTCAAAGGGTAAAGGTCAATCGTCACTCAGCCACACCGCTGGGTGAGTTTCCACAGTCACAGAGATTCGAGCATTGCCACATTGATGTGGTAGGACCCCTTCCTTTGTCTAACGAGTGTCGCTACATTGTGACCATGATAGACAGATTTACCGGTTGGCCGGAGGCCGTGCCGGTACGGGAAATTACGGCCGAAGTAATCGCCAAGGCGTTATTTGATACCTGGATAGCGCGGTTTGGCTGCCCGCTACGTATTACGACAGACCAGGGAGCTCAATTCGAATCAAAATTATTCCAGTGCCTAGTTAAAAAAATTGGCATACAGAGAATACGAACTACTGCCTACCACCCGCAGGCGAATGCAAAGGTAGAAAGGTTTCATCGATCATTAAAAGCCGCATTAATGGCCAATGACGCTCGTAATAACTGGACTGAAAAGCTACCAGTTGTTTTACTCGGGTTACGCACAGCGATACGCACGGATAATAATATGAGTCCTACATTACTATTGTATGGATCACAAGTACGAGTACCGTCAGATTTTTTCATACCGTCAAAGTTGAACGATAACGACGCAGAATTCGTACGAAAATTAACCTCATATATGGCCTTAATGCAACCAATTCAAAGACCTGCACAAGAACGACAAAGTTTTATCCACAAAGATTTAAATAAATCTACGCATGTGTTCGTGCGAAACGATGCCGTGAGAGCACCTTTGATACCGCCGTACGACGGTCCCTACGAAGTTATTCAACGCTACGAAAAATCATACAAAATTCAACTTCCATCCAGAACTACAATCATATCGATGGATCGTCTGAAACCCGTGTACATAATCAACGACGAAATTCCTACAACAAATTGTTCGCAAAATCAAACCGCAACGGTAGGTACCGATAGCACTAATCAAACAAAATCTACCATACCTAGCGAAACGGTAGATAAAATACCTTACGTCACAAAGTCTGGTCGAGTATCTAAACGTACTGTACGGTACGCGTTAAACAATTAATGTTGAACTACCTACCCACAGCATAAGACCGAGACCAACAGTGAACTGTTAGCTCGTTCCAAACATAACAAATTGGGAAACGTTAACTATTTTAAGGATGTCGGCCTACTTCACATTCCTGTCGAAAGGCACCCGGACCTGATGGCATTACGAATGAGATGCTGCGTCACCTCCCCCCGCGTTCAATCGCAACGGTGACGCGCATCTATAATGGCATCTTGCGGACGGTGCACTTTCCGGACGCGTGGAAGCTTGGGCGAGTAATCATGCTCCCCAAGCCCGGGAAGAACACCCTGAAGCCTGAGAGCTATCGGCCAATCACCTTGCTACCAACGATCAGCAAGGTGTTTGAGAAACTTCTTCTGCGTCACATGAGACCCCACATCATGCCTCGCGAGGAGCAATTCGGCTTTCGAGCCGAGCATTCTACGACCCTTCAACTGTCGAGAGTACTGCACGATATGACGGCGGCCCTCAATAAGAGGGAGACCACCGTAGCAGTATTTCTGGATATGGAGAAGGCGTTCGACCGCGTATGGCACCCGGGCTTGGTTTATAAGCTGTCCACATCTACGACTCCTCGGCGAGTCGTTAAGATCGTGGCCACCTTCTTAGAGGATAGGCGCTTCCAGGTGGCAGTGGAAGACGCCCTCTCCCAAGTCCGAAGGATCGCTGCTGGAGTAACCCAGGGTAGCTGTCTGTCTCCGGTATGCTACGCCAGGTACACGGATGATATCCCGGTTGAGGGCGGCACTAAGCTGGCGCTCTATGCCGATGACGCTGCATTTTTCTCCGTGTCCCTCAACACGAGGCACGCGGCCAGGAAAATGCAGATAGCTTTGGACGCCCTCCCAGCCTGGCTGGCAAAATGGAGACTGACGGTCAACGTGGGGAAGACCCAAGCGATCATCGTGGGGCGTGGTCGAAGAGATCCCCCGAAGCTGAAGCTCCATGGACAAGAGATCGGGTGGTCCGCACAGGCTAAATACCTAGGCGTGACCATAGACCGAAACCTGTCCATGGTCCAGCACGTGAAGAATGTGATCGGGCAAGCGGGGGCTGCCACTGCTTTGCTCCGACCCATTCTGCGCTCGAGACTCCCGTTGCGCATGAAACTAGGCGTGTTCAAGGCGTACATCAGAACTCGTCTGACGTACGCCGCTCCGGCATGGTACGCGGTGGTCTCTGAGACCAACCGCCAAAGACTGCGGGCCCAGCAGTCCAAGGCGTTGCGAGCCATCGCCGACGCGCCGAGATTCGTCCGCAACGAAGTCATTCGGAGGGACCTGAAAGTCGAGACCTTGGATGAGTTCGTCTCCAAGCTCTCGACCGGGATGTTCGCGCGCGCTGACCGGTCAGATTTCGAGCACCTTCGAAATCTGGCCCCGTACCACGCGCGCCCACCCGACTGGAAACCGTATCCTCGCGAGCTCGCTGTGGTGGAGGAGCTCGCGGAGGATACTTACATACCGGACTGACCTTGGTCGCCGGCTGGTGGTGCGCTGTCACCTTGATAGCGCTCACCAGCTGGCGGCCCCCACTAGACTGACCCCGACCCAACTCTGACTCTTGCCGGCTGAGCGGGCCCGTTCCGGGCCAAGCTCGCCGGCCAAACCGGAAGTAACATATCACCGCCAGGCTGGAAGGCACTCACTGGGCCTCCCTGAACAGGGTCCCACCCGGTGGGTGACTCGCCGGCGGTGCACCGGACAAGACTGCGGCCGGTTCTGTCCGGCCGCGCTTCGACCGAAACTTGACTCTTCGGGCCGTGGCGAAGTGTTCCCACACTCACCACGGCCCCCAACCCCGTCACCCGCCCACTTTCGCGGGCGGCGGCAGAAATTACGCCCAGGAGGCTCCGCCTCGATGGCGTCTCCCCGACCGGCCGCGGCCGTCGAAAAGAAAACTCGGATCGGACATTCCTGTCGATTTCGCCGATACGTACATTTCGCCATCTCGATACTCTATCCTCAATTCCTACTACCATCATCAGCGCAAGACGTCGATTCGTCAGCATACCCTGTCGGAAACCTCGTCGAGCAGCAGCGATGCGGACGTGCTGAACCTGGGTTCTTCCCCGAATCCGCGGGTATCTTCTCGTGTTCCTGACGACCCTTCAACGACAAACGCAATCGCCGCGGTGTTGGGCCTTAATATAAAGTTGGAAGACTTACTCAAGGATTTCCAGACATCAAGCAGTTCCTGGGCCAGGCAAATCAAGGACCTGGAGGAAGAACGAAACACGGTATTTCGACGTGCCACCTTCACGGAGCAGCAGATGAGGCGAGTGGAGCGCGAGAACGCAGAATTACGCCGCGAGCTTGAATGCGCCAAGGCGCGAGAGCTGCGAGGTTCGCCCTACTCGCGGGAGTACTTCAATGGACCCCACACCAACAACTTCGTGTCGGCGGCCGAAACAGTGACAGAAAAAAATACACCGCTATGCTTCTTTCACACGCGTTTCCATAAGAATGCAAGAAATTGCGTTTCACCGTGCCCGATGCAAGATCAGCCTGCCTGCCAGCGAGCGAGGCAAAGGAGGAAACAAAAAGAAATTTACAGAATACCTACAAAGTAAATAAAAGGTCATTCAATAAATACGTACATACATGCAAGTTTTAAAGGTTTTTTAATTATATAATTACCCAGATCTTACTCATGCATCAGGCAGACACACATAAAAAGAACCACTAGGCATTAACCTCCTACCAAGCAAAGAAAAAAATATATAAATAAATAAATAAATATAACCACCTACCAAGCAAAAAAAAAAAAAATATTGCTACTTACCTACGTTACGCTTACGCTACAAACACGCATCTACCTACACATCTACATTACCAAGCTACGGCTACCTACGCGCAAGGCATATAACAAATAAATCGTATACTATGCTACAGTATTAACTACGCAAACTACTAATTCCACATTACAAATCGCATGCTAAACTACAGTGTTAACTACGCAAGCTGCAAACTACTAGTACTACATTACTTGAGACGTAGTTATCATATTGAAACTAGTTGCCATTCTACGAGAGAACGGCAGATTGGCGTATAGTTTATCAATAAAACTTGTAACTGTCCACAGTCGGAATCAGCTGAATATAAATATGACACTTTAGACGGAGCCCTGAAAAGAGCTGTTTTGAAACTTTAGATGGAGCTCCGAAAAGAGCTGTTTCTCGTACATCAGCACTCGGCATACAAGCTCCATCACAGCAATCGGCGATCCACAGTGGACACTCCTCGTCGAATCACTACACACATATCTTCATTGTTGACACGGAGACCAGCATCTTCAACTGCGAGATCCTTTTCGTGTCTTGAGGTACTTAGTGCACGAGAGCGCGTCAGAGCTGTGCGGACGTCCTTCCTCCGCGGCGGCCGGCGATGCAAAAGGGCGCGCAATCCAATCCAATCCGGGTTTTCTTCTCGACGGCCGTGAGGCCGTCGGGGAGACGCCATCGAGGCAGAGCCTCCTGGGCGTAGTTTCTGCCGCCGCCCGCGAAGGCGGGCGGGTCACGGGGTTGGGGGCCGTGGTGAGTGTGGGAACACTTCACCACGGCCCGAAGAGTCAATTTCGGTCAAAGCGCGGCCGGACAGAACCGGCCGCAGTCTTGTCCGGTGCACCGCCGGCGAGTCACCCACCGGGTGGGACCCTGTTCAGGGAGGCCCAGTGAGTGCCTTCCAGCCTGGCGGCGAAATGTTACATCTGGTTTGGCCGGCGAGCTTGGCCCGGAACGGACCCGCTCAGCCGGCTAGAGTCAAAGTTGGGTCGGGGTCAGTCTAGTCTAGTCAGCGCGCGCGAACATCCCGGTCGAGAGCTTGGAGACGAACTCATCCAAGGTCTCGACTTTCAGGTCCCTCCGAATGACTTCGTTGCGGACGAATCTCGGCGCGTTGGCGATGGCTCGCAACGCCTTGGACTGCTGGGCCCGCAGTCTTTGGCGGTTGGTCTCAGAGACCAACGCGTACCATGCCGGAGCGGCGTACGTCAGGCGAGTTCTGATGTACGCCTTGAACACGCCTAGTTTCATGCGCAACGGGAGTCTCGAGCGCAGAATGGGTCGGAGCAAAGCAGTGGCAGCCCCCGCTTGCCCGATCACATTCTTCACGTGCTGGACCATGGACAGGTTTCGGTCTATGGTCACGCCTAGGTATTTAGCCTGTGCGGACCACCCGATCTCTTGTCCATGGAGCTTCAGCTTCGGGGGATCTCTTCGACCACGCCCCACGATGATCGCTTGGGTCTTCCCCACGTTGACCGTCAGTCTCCATTTTGCCAGCCAGGCTGGGAGGGCGTCCAAAGCTATCTGCATTTTCCTGGCCGCGTGCCTCGTGTTGAGGGACACGGAGAAAAATGCAGCGTCATCGGCATAGAGCGCCAGCTTAGTGCCGCCCTCAACCGGGATATCATCCGTGTACCTGGCGTAGCATACCGGAGACAGACAGCTACCCTGGGTTACTCCAGCAGCGATCCTTCGGACTTGGGAGAGGGCGTCTTCCACTGCCACCTGGAAGCGCCTATCCTCTAAGAAGGTGGCCACGATCTTAACGACTCGCCGAGGAGTCGTAGATGTGGACAGCTTATAAACCAAGCCCGGGTGCCATACGCGGTCGAACGCCTTCTCCATATCCAGAAATACTGCTACGGTGGTCTCCCTCTTATTGAGGGCCGCCGTCATATCGTGCAGTACTCTCGACAGTTGAAGGGTCGTAGAATGCTCGGCTCGAAAGCCGAATTGCTCCTCGCGAGGCATGATGTGGGGTCTCATGTGACGCAGAAGAAGTTTCTCAAACACCTTGCTGATCGTTGGTAGCAAGGTGATTGGCCGATAGCTCTCAGGCTTCAGGGTGTTCTTCCCGGGCTTGGGGAGCATGATTACTCGCCCAAGCTTCCACGCGTCCGGAAAGTGCACCGTCCGCAAGATGCCATTATAGATGCGCGTCACCGTTGCGATTGAACGCGGGGGGAGGTGACGCAGCATCTCATTCGTAATGCCATCAGGTCCGGGTGCCTTTCGGAGGGGGGTTCGTCTTAACGCCCGAAGCACTTGGCCGGGCGTGAAGACGATGGGGTCCTCATCAGGAGGGATCGGCTGAGCGAAGTAGCCCGCTAGACTTCGCGAAACTTCTTCTTCGTCGTGGTCGGCACCTGGGTTCGGCCGGAATTGGCTCTCCAGGCACTCAGCAAAGATTTCTGCTCGATCCTCGGCTTTGAAACGGGGGTGCCCGTCCCCACCGAGGAGAGGTCTTACTGGCATCGCCTTTCCGGAGAGCCGGCGACACAGTCTATGGATGCCGGTCCAGTCTTCACCGGCTGTATCTATGGCTTGCTGCCAAGAGTCGGCGGAAACGGCGTCCAGCGCTGCCGAGATCTTTTCAGCAAGCGCATTCAGCCGGGACTTCATGGTGGGGCAGCGAGTTGAGTTATACTGCTTACGCAGTCTTCGCTTCTCAGCGAGCATGTCAGCTATGCGCCGTGGTAAAGGCGGAGCGGCCCCCGAGGTGGGGGCGTCCATCACGGCGCTTTGCTTAGCTCGCTGGACCGCGGAATCGAACTCGCTAGCCAACGCATCGACATCTGATGGAGTTGAGACTGGTCTCATGGGAGTGTTTTCAACCATGAACCGGCCGAATTTATCCCAGTCGTACTTCCGCCTCGGCGGCAGCAGCCTAGTCCTTGCTGGCTGGTCTGAGACGACCAGCAGGACAGGTAGATGGTCGGAGCCTGAGTGGAAGTCTAGTGTCTCGACGGTGGGATCGGGCCGGAGCCCCTTGACCACCGCGAGGTCTATGACATCCGGGAGTTTCATGCGGTCGTGCGGGTAGTGGGTCGGGGTCTCCGGCCCCAGAACCACGTACCCGCTGGGATCAGCGTCATCGAAGAGGCGTCTGCCATCCGGACAAGTCCGCATGGAGTTCCAACTTATGTGTTTACAGTTCCAGTCCCCGGCGGCTATCGTCGGCCCTGGGGAGTCCAGAATCTTCTGGACATCCGCCAGGACCAACCGCGTCGCCGGTGGTTTGTAAATTGCAAACACACGAGTTGGGACGTCACCGAGAGCGATCTCCACTCCCAGGGCGTAGACCGACTGAAGGTCAGCATGGGTGAAGGGTGGCAGCTGCTGATGCACCAATCTTCTTCTTACCAGGACGGCTAGGCCTCGGAAGGCGCGACCTGTGTCGCTGAGCTCGTCCTGCCGGTAAACGAAGAAGTTGGGAATCTTCAGTTGGTCTGCGCCTTTCAGATGAGTCTCTGAAAGTAGCGCGACATCAACGTTCTGCTCCTTCAAGAGGGCACGAAGAAGGCCTATCTTAACCTTAGATAGACCTTCGGCGTTCCAGTGGACGATCCTCAAAGACACAAGCATTGCTTATGCTTTGAGGATCTTTGCCATACCGGACAGGAGCACTGGAAGCGGGTCTTGGTCCGCTTTCAGTGCCCCTAGCACCTCGGTCAGTACCTCAATGGCGGCCATCGTTGCCGACTTTTTGCCGGCTTCGAAGGCCGCCTTAACGTCCGACGTCCCCTTCCCCTGGATTGGGGCGGGGTGTCGGTCGGAGGTGGACAACTTCCTTGGAGGAGCATCGTTGTGCGCTGGCTCCTGCTGCTGTCGAGGCGGGATTTGGCTCCCTTTCCTTTGCGCCTCCTCCTGCGCTTGTTTTTGCCCTTGCAGCCGCTCTCTGGGTCGTTGGCCTTGGCCATGAGCGACCCCTTGGCGTTGGCCTCCCCTGTGGGCGCGGCACGAACTTCGGCCGCGCCGGCCTTTCCGGAGGAGGTGCGGGCTGCGGTTCCAGCCTTCTTATTGCGCGCTTCGCGCACGAAGGCCGGGCAGGCCACATAATTAGCGGGATGTGGCCCTCCGCAGTTGGCGCAAGTCGCCGGTTCTGCCCTCGGCCTAGGACATTCCTTGGCCGGGTGCTCCTCCCCGCAACGCACACACGCAAGTTTGCGGTGGCACTTGTGCGAGGAGTGGCGGAACTGTTGGCACCGGTGACATTGCGCCGGTCCCTTCTTGCCCCGCCAGGCCTCTATCTTGACCCCCGGCATATTCAGGAGTATGTTCACTGAATATATGCCGGGGATCGTTGCAGCGTTGCGTTCGAGCTGGGCAAAGTAAATACACCCGGGTCGTCCGCCACGCCCCTGGATGGGGCGCACGTACTCGGGGGTGTACCCCAGCTCTCGCAACTCAGCCTCAATGAGGGTTGCGTCGGTGTCCACCGGTAGCCCTCGGATGGCAACCTTGAGGCTGCGCTCCGCAGGGAGGGAGTAGGAGAACCAAGACAATTTGGTCTCCTTCTCTAGGGCCATCAAGTAGGACTGTATGGTCCTGTATTCCTCCCCGGTCTTCGGGATGAAGCGCACCCCCCGCCCGTAGGGTCGGGCATTAGGAGGGTGTCCGAGCTTCTCCCGGAGGGCACGGAAGTGCCGGGCCCAGTCCGGGAGTACCTCCACCACTAGTGGGGGGTATCTCTCCCTTTTGGACGCGGGTGGAGCGGGCTGCTGAGCGGGCTCGGCCTGGCCGTTCGTCTTTGTCGCTGGCGGGGAATTGTCATCCCGCCGTGGTGAAGCAGGTGCCGTGCGTGGGGGCGGGGTGCCGCCGGATAGCACAGCCGCGAACGAGGGCTGTGTCTCCATCGCCTCGGGCACCTGGCTTGGTTGATGCTGGGAGGCGGGAGGGGACGTATGAGGCGTCCGCGCTCCCTGTCTCCCTGGAAAAGGGGGTGTTTTGCCACGCCCCGCCGGAGAGTGATGTCCCCCGATCGTGACGACGAGAGGGGGGACTGTGCGGCCACCATCTTTGGCGGAGGGGGCGGGCTCAAGTCGTCGGGTGCCCGGCGCTGCGCGCGAATCAAGGGAAAGGCCCGGAAGTACTTTAAAAATATAATTTATTAAGTGAACCCGACAGAGTTACGGCTTATAATATTCAACAAATAATCTTAATCACTAGTTTATATACTAATAAAAACCTACTATTAATGCTGAGGTGTTAAGAGATGCAATGTCTAGTCAGCTGATGACCGGTTGCTTACGAATGAGATATTGGTGGGTGCATCGAACTTAACTCCTCCCTCCCCAAGAGCGAAATTATCCGAAGGAGATGAAGTCGGCTTCGGAGAATTTCGTTTTACAAAATAGCTTAAAAAGAAATATCTATATGAGAGAAAAATAATTACTGAAATTATTATAGCAATATATAAAAATAGAGTCCATAAACTAATGTTGTTATTGATAGTAAATGAATTGTCTTTCCACTTATTGTCACTAACACTGTATTTTACGCAGTTCAAGATTTCTCTGACGTTACTAAAGTCTATTCCACGGAGATCCAACTGCTTGGCATCCTTGTATACCTCTCGCGTGAAATCTGGCATCTGGATTGGTGGTAGAAACGTCTCCATTGATGATCCATTGGTTGCTGCTCCGATAGTAATGTTCCCTATAATAGTTTCACAGTTTGGTCCCGGTGATAATATGTATGTACCACGTAACATCTGCTTCCTTGTTTCATCGCTGCAATTTTCCGTAACAGTGATGTCATCTCTGGAGTAAAGTAGCCAATAGTCATCTGTAAGCTTTAATATCAAAACCTTCTCCATTACTACTGGGTTCTGGTGACATAAAGATAGATTATTCTTTAGTAACATAAGTTGCTCAATACAGGATTCGGTGTGGTAATGTACAATGGAATCTTCTGTACACAGGAACTTCTTGTTATCAATCGCCTGGCAGGAACTTGTTACGGCCCTGTACTTCAATCGATTCACCAGAAGGAAAGGATGTTTTGGGACTATGATATAGGTTTTATTTTGGATAGGATTATACATAGGTATAGGAACAATTTTATAATATAAGTACGTATATTCTTCTATTAAAGGTATTTCTAATATAAAAACTAAAGTAGTGTTATTCATATAAGATTTTAAAATTATATTTCTTTCTAATTTTACTAAGTTATTTAATGTTACAGGGTAAATTAATCTAGCATGTTTTTCTATTGTTTTTAAAATATTCAAAAGTTCTGTTGAGTTAATGACTGACTGATGTAAAGTATATATTTTGCTGAAAGCCATTGCTGTCTCAATTTCTTGAACTACGCTAAAAATAGTTCGAAAGTTATTTAAAATCTGATTTAAATTATTCATTATTGATATCAACTGTGAAGTATTATACTCCTGTTTAGAAAGCGTGTCAATTTGCGTAGTTTTGTGTCGTAAATGCAACACATTAAAATTAATATCATCTGAAATATTTACTAGTTTATCAAATGCTTTTTGCATTAACGAGATTCTTCGTTCAACCAAATGTTCCTTTGAACCTAAACTACTTATTTCTTTATCATACTTAATTGCGTCTTCATTATCTAAATTCCCTGAAATTACTTTTATTAATGAGCCCAATGGGTTTAGAAGCCCTCTTTTAACTCTTACAGTTGGCAAAATTTGATGCAACCTGTCTTTAGTTAATTCTAAAAATGACTCGATTTGTACTTCTAATCCCAATAGTTCACGACGTGCTTCCGAATTTTTACTTATAATATCTTTTAACCTAAAGTACTCAACTATATTATTACTCAAATGTGTACTTAAATTATTTAAATCTAATGTTTTATACACTCTCCACTCATTACTCTTCACCACTGCTGAACCCATCCTCATTGGAGCTATGCCTGGACTCCGCTCGAGATTTTGAACGTTCAGACTGAGCCCCTGACCTGCTTGGGCCAGCAACAGCATCCACCACGTCCAACACCTGTGGAGGTCGTTTTACATTTCTGAGTGCTACACGAGTATTTCGTTTTTTTAGCTCTACGGGCACTATATTCCTACTTGGTTTATCTATAACTTTCGCTTTCTCATACCTAGGCACTTCCTTAGCCTTCCTGGTCCTAGTCGTTTTCATAAATACTTCATCATTCGGCTTTAGTTCTGGTGGAATTTCACCTCCCTTTTTCTCTCTAACCTTAACCTTATCTTCTTTCAACTTATCTGACACATACTCGTACAGGACTTTAAGACGTTTCCTATGGTCTTGAACTAGTTTTTGTAATAAATTACGTTCCCTGTCTGTATCAAAAACATTTCCTAACTCTGTTTGTCCAAAAGCAATCTCAAATGGGGTGAAGTCGGTTGCAGAATGTATAGTGTTATTGTATCCCATAATGACATAAGTCATAACAGATGCTGCATCCTGATCGGTCTTGGGATACCTAGCCAACCTATACATTTCTATTATGGTACTATGGAATCTCTCTACAACAGCCATTGAACTAGGATTATTAGGTGTACCGATATGAACTTCTACCTTATGCATTGCCAAAAATTCCTTTAATAACTGGTTGTTAAATTCCGCCCCTGAGTCACAATTAATTTTCTTTGGAAGACCGTACATGCTGAAATATTTAATAAGGGCTCGTACGACTTCTGGTGTGCTTCTATTAGGAATGTCAATAGCTTGTCCTAGTTTACTGAAAGCATCTACTAACGTGACATAGTATTTACCCTCAATAAAAAGTAAATCCATGAAAACTTCCTGAAAAGGGGAATTTTGAGTTTGAGTCAACTGAATCTGAGGTTTGATGGGTTTGCGATCATATTTCATTTTCCTACATTTTTCACAACTATTTATAATGGCTGAAATGGTTTCTTTCATATTGGGCCACCAATAGTGTCTTTTTAGCTTCGTCATGGTTTCCCTAATCCCTCTGTGACAAGTCTTCCCTTCATGATATTTCAATATAACATTCCTTTGGTCTTCTTCTGAATCTGTTAAATTAACTACTCGTTCTGTACATTCCATTAAATTAACACTGCCCTTTTTATATAATTGAGTAACAACCATTGAAAAAATTTTGCGAAAAGAAGGGTCCTCAAAATAGATAAAATACTTGTGTTTAAAATCTACATATTTCTTTAAAAGATCCTTTACGAGTTGTTCATTATTATTTAAAGGCATGTGTACTTCCAGAATTCTTTGTTTGTTATTAGACAAATCTTTAACAGTAGAATGAGGTCTAGACCATGTGTATACCAATATTTGTTTTGGTTTGGTATCAATGGCCTCATTTAGAATAGGAATACCTTCATGTTCCCTATTAGAGATTGAATGGGCGGTAGCACCATCGTCTGAATCTAAAAGATCAACAACTTCCATTTCTTGACCAGAAGACCTAATGTCATTTTCTAGCTCTCTAACAACTTCCCTCACTCGATCATCGTTATCATCTATGTTCACTATCATCGACTCTATATCATCATTAAATGCATTCACTCGAATTCGTGATAATGCGTCAGCGTTAGTATTTTGTGTACCTTTCTTATAACGTGTCTCGTAATCGAATTCCTGTAAACGTAATCTCCATCGGCTTAATTTGGTATTGGGCTCCTTAAGAGAATCTAACCAGGCCAAAGGTTGATGGTCTGTAAATATAGTGAACTTATTGCCATAAAGGTAAGGTCTGAAGTATTTTACAGCCCATACCACAGCTAAAAGCTCTTTCTCTATAGTGCTATATCTGGCTTCAGTATCTGACAAAGTGCGACTGGCATATGCCACAGGTCTATCTGAACCTATCGGACCTTGTGACAAAACGGCTCCCAGGGCAAAATTGGATGCGTCTGTGGTCAGCACAAAAGGCTTCGTGAAGTCTGGATACTGAAGTATAGGAGCATTAGTTAATAGTTTCTTTAAAGTTTCAAAACTGTTTCTATATTCGTCATTAACTACAATTTTCTGTCCTTTTTTTAAACATTTTGTAAGCGGTCTAGCTATTTTGGCAAAGTCCTTGATAAATTTCCTGTAATACCCAGCCAATCCTAGAAAACTTTTTATTTCTGTTACGGTTTTGGGAACTGGATATTTTAATATGGCATCAATTTTATCAGTGTTAGGCTTCAAACCTTCACTAGTTATGGTGTGGCCAAGGTACAATACTTCTTTACGTAAGAAATGAGATTTGTCAAGTTGTACCTTATGATTGGTCTCACGAAATCTGTCAAAGACTGCTCTCAATTTCTGAACATGCTCCTGAAGACTTTTTGAAAATATAATGACATCATCTAGATAGACAAGACAATGTAGTCCTTGGAGTCCTCTTAGTACATTATCCATTGTCCTTTGGAATGTGGCAGGAGCCGTTTTTAAACCAAAAGGCATCCTGTTAAATTCATAGTGGCCAAAAGGTGTACTAAATGCAGTTTTAGCTCTATCAAATTTATCTACTTCGATTTGATGGTATCCGCTTGCCAGATCTAAAGTTGTAAAATACATGCTATTCCCTAGCATATCAAAAAGATCATTTATATTTGGCAAAGGATACTTGTCATCAGTAGTAATATCATTTAGACGCCTATAATCCACTACCATTCGCCACTTTTGTTTGCCAGAAAGATGGATGCCATCTTCTTTGGCACCAAATGAACCGGAGCACTCCAGGGAGAGTGGGACTCTCTAATGACGTCATCTTTTAACATTTTGTCTACCTGCTTCTTAATTTCCTCAGTTTGAGAAGGAGGCAACCTATAGGCTCTAACATGTACTGGGTCTTCGTGTTTCGTGCGAATTTGGTGTTTTACCTGGTTTGTAAAGGATAATGGGATATCCTCGCAATAAAACACGTCCTTATATTCCCTACAAATGCTTTCTATAGCCTTCCTTTCTTCTAAGTTCATGTGGTCAAATCTCAATTTGTTTAAATTATCTGTAAGTAATTTATCCACATTTTGACTTTCCGTAAAATTTACTCGGCTTTCTACATCCTGTACGTAAGGTTCTACTCTAAAAGGTGCAGTAATTGTCAATGTCTGCCCCTCCTTCGTTAAATTTTGTATAACGGTACTAGCATAACCGTTGCTACAAGTAACCAATGCTGAAGGCATTCTAACCCCTTTTGTGAATTCTACAAAATTCAAAATTCCCTCTCCACACAACAAGTTGACGGGGAGCTTGACCCGCAACTCACTACGAGGAGGCAAATCATACGTCTCTCTCATAGTAACTGGATTAGATACCTTAGGAGGATTATAAATCATCGGTATCTGTGTGGTTTTTGTGTAAAAAGTGTCGGTATCAAAACAAACTTTACCTCTCAATAGTTTCATTAAATCGCAACCTATCAATCCGTCGTACCTATCATCTACATTGTACACATAAAATTTATATTTCGTTTTTGACTTGTATATAGCCGGTAATGTGATAGTGATGACTTCATTATGCCTACTAGAAGCGTGAGTACTAACGACTTCAAAGGGTTCATAATGTTTAAACTGTTTGAAAAAATAATCAGCAACTCTAGGGCTTACAAAACTTCTCGAACTTCCCGTATCTAACATGAATATTGATTGCAACTCTGGTATTTTTATATGAGGCAAATTTAAACGACAACATGTGCAGTTTAAAGTTATTCTCTCCACCCTCCGGGATTCGAGGCTGTTATTGAAAAATTTGCCACCTGTTCATCACCTGAACATTGGCTATTGTGACCGACTCCGTCTGAGTACGACCCTGATGAGGAACCACCTGAGTACGGTCCTGGCATTACTTCGTTATCAAAGTTATTATCATCGGTGTAATTGACTCGCCTCGAACTAGCAGTACGCATTGTTACGTCAGTACTAGTACCGGACATATGACGCGGTTCACTGTCCGTTCTTTGCTGACCATGCGGAATGTTCGCCCTACTTGTTTGTTGCCACTGATTATTGTTTCGCAAGTTAAATGAATTATTTTGTCTAGGGAGATTCCTCAACTGGAAAGAATTATTACGAGAGCCTAGGTTACGGTTATCATTATTAAAGTCAAAATTACGTGGACTGAAATTATTATTTTCTGAAAAAGAATTGTTAGATGTAACAGGTAATGGATACCTTTGCGAATTGTTTTGCCTTGGAAGATTTGTAGAGTTATTTGAACTATTTGGTCTTTGATTCCTTGCATTACTACCGTTTTTAAAACTATTTTTAAAATCGTACACCGTTTGAAAGTTTTGCTCCTCCAAAACTATTTTCAATGCATCTTCCAGGGTTCCCACATTTCGAAAACGCACCAATCGAACTAAATAAGCCGGCAAATTGTATAGAAACACATTGAACGAAGAATTGTCATAAATGGTTCGCTTTGCTTGACGTAAATTAGCATCGTTAATAGTCTCACTCAACTTTGAAAATAATACGCTTCTTAAATGTTGAATTCTATGACAAAAATCTGAATAGCTTTCTCCCCTGTTAATTTTGATTGATTCTAACTCCAAAGCCAGACATTCTTCACTTCTTGGGTCACCGAAATGTTGAGACAATAATGTTTTCAAGTCCTCCCAAGTATCAATTTGCTCTCTCTCCCCGACTAATTTTGCAGCTTCCCCTGCTAATCTACTAGTTATCACATGAAACAAATAGTGATTCTGATTTTCATCCCCTCTAAAACTTTGCAAAATATATTCACATTTTTTTGTAAATAATGGCAATTGTCTAGAATCCCCTTCGAAAACTGGAATAATCTTCACTAGTTCGTTAGGTACTCTGTTAATACCTTCCATTGTAATAATTTTCTATTAAACGAGCGATGAATTCTAAACTGTCAATGTACTCGAAAGAGGAAAAAATAAATTTAAAAAAACTACCTATTTTCAACACACAAAGTATTAAACACAGAAATTGATGCGTAATAATACAAAATAAAATGTTATAACGTAGAGATTGATACGAAATAAAAATAATACGTTTAGATGAAAGAAATACGTATTTTATGGAAAAGTAATAAACACAGAAGTTTATGTGTAATATTACATACGATAATTATTTCATAGAAATTGATATGAAATAACACAAATATGTATATAAAATACGTATATCCGACAAGAGGGTTATAAAGGAAAACTGAAAGGATGGTGAAAAGATTTACTCACAGTCCCGCAGCTACTCCCATGTCCTCTCAAAGTGGAATATTGGCCTCTGTCAGTTACTTCCTTCGGGTCTCCTTTTCTTGATAAATTTGTTTGTTTTGCGTAGGTTCTTCTTCTCTATTTAAACGTTGAAACGTACGTTGAAGCGTCTCGCAGAACAGGAACAAAAGTTTGATTGTTTCCCAATATACTACGACGACGGCCCGATAGAGAACCGACAGGCTGCGCCAATCAAGGGAAAGGCCCGGAAGTACTTTAAAAATATAATTTATTAAGTGAACCCGACAGAGTTACGGCTTATAATATTCAACAAATAATCTTAATCACTAGTTTATATACTAATAAAAACCTACTATTAATGCTGAGGTGTTAAGAGATGCAATGTCTAGTCAGCTGAAGACCGGTTGCTTACGAATGAGATATTGGTGGGTGCATCGAACTTAACTCGCGCGGGACACCCGGGAAAAAGCTTCGTGTCGGGGGGGGCACAGGTTGTCTTGCGGTCAAAGGGTGGCCGAGGAAAGGGGCTACCTGAGCGAAATGCTCCGACGGGATTCTGGTTACCGTCGTCCTCAGCCACTCCTGAAAGTGGGCCTCGTTGGCCACTGCGTCAGCGTCAAGACTAGGCATGGATAGCCCAGTCTGACGGTGAGGAGGGTCAGTCATCGTTTGGGAGGCCGCATCGCTCAGAGAGAAGTACTCCTCCCCCCCTCCTTGGGTGAAGGGGGTAGAGGCCCGAGTCGATGTCGGAGTCTGGGTCGGGGACCCTCGTGGGGTTGATGTCACGGGGGTCGTTGAAGTCCGGGTGTCATGTCCGGGTCTTTTGTCCTGGCGAGGCGGGGCGGGATTTCCGCCCTGCGTCACGGCGTCGAGGTGCCGCAGGAGCGCGTCAGACGTGACGGTCCTGCGCCACACCCGGGGCCGCGGCACCTTCGCCAGGCGCTTGGTCTTGGTCTTAGCGCCGGGGGGGGGAGCCATCCTCCCGCGCGCGTTGACGACGTCCGCTGCGGCGGCGAGGTTGAAACCTCTACCCCGCCGCAGCAAACACACCTGGGGACACCGGGGAGTTACTCCCGGTGTCCCCTGCCCGTAGGCGAAGAAGCCAGCTGAGGGGCAACTGCCCCCCGATTATATTATATCGGGGAGAGCGGTGCGCTCCCGACGGTTCCCCTAACGGGAACCACACCCAGCAGAACGTTACTGCGGTGTGGGCCCCGCTTGGTCCTCCGACTAGGAGCGGCCGCTCGCCGCGACTCGGGGAACAGCTGCCACTGGCAGTACAGGGGGGGGGGGGCAAGTGGCCCAAAGAAAGCAGTAGAGGTGGGGGGTTTCCCCTCTTTCCCCACTATAGAAGTGAGGAGAGCGATGCGCTCCCAGCGGTTCCCCAACCGGGATTTGTTCCACACCCTATAACAAGTACTGGGTGTGGGTCCTGGGAAGTACGCCGCTCGGAGACCACCACTCGCCGCACCGCAGGGATGGAATGGGGGCGAATGGGAGATAGCGGAGCCACGGAGTGGCGAAGTGGGTAGAGGGTAAAGAAGTTTTAGTCGACTACCCCCAGTAAGAAAATACTGTGGGTAGGCGACAAAAAGGAAGTTTTTTCTTACCCTCAAACTTTCGCAGTTGCTCGCTCACCGTGCGCACTCACTAGCTATTAGCCGATCCGAAGGGCGCGCAGGCGCGCGACACCCGTATTTATACAATTGGCAGCCAACTATTTCAGAACCATCAATGTTCACCAGCGTACTTATTTCCTAATATGAGCAGTTTTTGTTACGCATACACAAAAACCCGTTAAGGCATCTAGCTAACGCTATTCCATAGGGAAATTGGTATCTAAATAAAAAAATATACGAATGTCCTACATGCTCGATCGCTGACACTGAATTCGTTATAAAAATGATATACATTACCAACGTGAAAGTACAATCTTATAAAAAAGTATCATCGTAGCATTTACAATGTTACCAGGAGAAGAAGTCCGTTTCCGGCAAATACAGTGCAGACGACGACGGAGTAGTTAGCAGAGCTAGCGAGCGCGCGTGACGGCCGCAGTGCGATGCGTCGAGGGATCGCAGAGCGCAGCGGATGTCGACGGGCGCGTTCCAAGATGTGTCCAATTTTAATTTATACAATGTTTATTTGAGTAATTGAGTTTAAGTTTCTTGTTATTAATAAACATGATTGTGCTTGTTTTTTCTTCTCATGTGACATTTTACTAGGAAGGGAGGTATGTAGGGTACTCGCAATTATATGTTATTTCGAGTAACCACATATTTAATATTTTTAAAATTAAGATTTTTCTGCGTGGGTAAACAGTTAAATACATTTTTTCAAATACCCTCAGATTTGTATATTTTCCTATGTGGGTAACTGAAATATTCATTATTTTAAGGAAGGTATTAGGTAATACATGTACAGTGATTTTTAGTATAAATAGAGGTATAATTTACAAATAAAATTAGTCTGCAACTTGACTCCATGCAACACTCTTTCATTTCCTATGCCCAGCTACATGACCCTAAACCGCAACCCCGGCATGGCATCCCAGATGCCGTGACCCCGCTAGCGTTGGTGGTGGGCGCGCGCTGGGTGCGCGCTCCGCGCGCCCGGCCCCGGCCGCGCCAACCGCCGGCGCCCCCGCGCCTTAGCTGGCCACCGCGCGCCCGCACGGCGTCTACCCGCGAAGTCCCCGCGACGCTGCTTCTGCGTGCCTCAAGATAACGGCTGCCGTCCAACGACACTTCATCCGCTTCACAAATTTTAACCGCTTTTTCTAACGTCAAGTCGTCTGCTCGTAATAATCTTTCCCGTACCGCACTACTAAGAATGCCACAAACTATGCGGTCGCGAATCAACTCCTCTTCGAGCGTCGAAAAAGTGCATTTTTAGCTGGGAGTTTCAAAGCAACCACATACTGACTAATGGTTTCTCCTTCCTCCTGGTTTCGCGTGAAGAAATTGTATCTAGCAAGGGTAATATTTGGTTTTACACCAAAATATTCATCGAATTTCTTTATAACTAAGCTGACGTCATCCTTGTCAGTTTCATTTCCGAACACAAAGGTTTGGTAAACGTCGAAACCATCGGGTCCAATTAAATTGATGAGCAAGCTAGACTGAACATCATTGTCTTCTTTATGCACCCCTGATGCCTTTAAAAACAACTGGAATTGAATTTTCCATCTTTTCCATGCGTCAGCCCGGCTGACGGGGCTGCCCTATAGACTGAGCTCCGGCGGTGGTCTAGCGTGCTCCATTGTAAACAACCAACGTAGCAAACAGTTTCTAACAATAAATGGCACTGATTATACACTAAACACGAGGATTTATGTAATAAACTTTAATTTTAACACCGCTGCCACCATGTGGTAATGCAACAGAAAGACATTATTATAATTTATATAAATACCCACAACATGAGGTAAAACTTGATGTCTATATTCTGGAATCCGCAACACAAAATAAGTTATAATAAGTATACAGTAAATGACGACACGCGAGCGACACAAAGGTTAGGAGACGACTGGCTGTCCCGCGCGGAGGGCGTCGGGAAGTGACCGAAATGCTTACATTGCTAAACGTGACCTAGACATGTGTAACTACAAATTCACCACAATGTGTGACAAACAGCTACAGATTCCGCAAGTAACTGTCAACTCTATCAGTGTATGTCACCGCATAGGCAAGAATATCAGTGCTGAGAAGACGTGGCCAATTCTGATCCGTTTTGCAGACAATAGGGTCCGTCGTGAGGTCTGGCTAGCGAAGCGCAGGTTGAAGGGTACAGGGCTAACCCTTTCCGAATTTCTGACCCCAGCACGCCACGCCCTGTTTTTAGAGGCTTGGAAGGCTCTTGGAGTCAAGGACTGCTGGACCATGGACGGCAACATAGTGGCTATTTGTCCCGATGGCCAGCGAAAGGGAATTTGCACTATGTCGGACCTTCAGACTGCGGTCAATCTTCGAGGTGTGCATGTGGCCCAACCAATGCAAGAAGCGCCGCCATCGCCTGCTACCGGCAGTAACGGTGCCGCTGGGAGAACATCAAGTGCTCCAATTATATCTGAAGCGACATCCCGGGCTCCAAATCCGCCTCGCACAGTTCGTGCCGGCGGTAGCACCGACAAGAAACGTGGTGGGAAGCTGCCTGCCAAATCCAAATGAAGGCACGATGAACTGATTTATTAGCGTTGCTGTAATCCTAGTAGTAGGCACTTTCCACTTCTTATTTTTTTCCAAAACACCGTCACAAATTTGTTCAAAAATCAAATTTCTATTTCATTTACATAACCTACAAATTTCTTGAGCTAATGTAATTTTTCACTTCACTTCATCTTGAACTTGACTGACAACTGCGTTTCGTTTCGTTTTACACTAATTTTTAATTTTTGATGCGAAAGAGACTTGACCATACTGCCTCATTATTAATATTTTAGCTGCGTTCAAAGTCAGTGCGTTCAAACCGAACTATCATAAATGTTTTCGTGAACATCTTTACCTTTTGCCTTTTTTTATATTTTTCTATTTTCTTGTTATATTCTGTAGGTACTTATTGTACTTACAAATGTGTGTGATTAATAAGATAAAATAAGATAAGATAATTTATTTCAAAATAAAAGTGAGCATACAAATAGTAAATTTACAGATATAAAATTAAAGTTGTGCATACATTTCTTAACTATACCTAAACCACAGTATAATTAATAGTACTAGCGTACAGTATGGTCACTCCCTGCCTCCCCCTACAAGCGCCGCCCACCCGCGCTCGGAGGACGCTCAGACACCGGCTAAGCAAGGACGCGACGACGAAGGTCATTTCATACTGCCGCACAGTGCATTCCCGATTCGCGAACGCAAAATGGCGGCAACCCTGACATGTTGTCTCACACACACAAGCATGGTCCGCGTTCACCTACGCGAGCTTAGACTGTGTGCGTGGCAACGCATTTGATTCATACTTTTGAGCGCCAGTGTCCGAGGTGTGCCTAAACTAAGTAAATACAAAATATATTTACTTGTATCTCAGGTAATTTTCATATTATTTTGTGATGATGTGTCTGGCCTGGAGGGGCGGACTATCATTGACATTTATATTTATATGATTTCTTTGACCTCAGGGGTGAGTGTCATGTGTGTAAGCTCTGGATAGGGTTCGGGTGTCCGATTAAAAACACACGGTCCTGGTTACACTGGTGGTTTTTCTACACCTGCTTTATTTAATAAGTACCTAATACTTAAAATATCTAGACTTATCTCTATAAAGCCACAAGTTATGACATCAGTCGGTACGCTTATTTTTAAGTATGAAACAAGCAATACTATGCAAGGCAATTAAGCTGATGCGATGGGAGGGGCGGCAAGTTAAACTAATAATACGACCTGTCAGGCAAGCGTTTTGATATAGCGAAGTAGCAAGCAGCTATCCAGCAGTTCGGGGGTCAGTGATGCGTGGTCATAGCAAGAGCTGTAAGCACTAGTACACAGTTGGACATGTCGGCGAGTGGCTTCCCTACTGGGTAACATTAAACATGGACATGGACGCACGGCGAGTCAGGTTTGACTTAGGGCCTTGAGACTGTGACTAAATACCCGCACGTAAAGGCACACTGGTCAACTGCTCTGCAAGCACATCGGTTCCCAGATGGACATAGTCCGTGGTCTCCCGGTACAGTCCAGCTGCACACAGAGAGACGACCTCGGGTTACAACACAGCTACTGGCACTAGCGAGTCCCCACTGGATCAGCTCGGCGGACGGAATATTTACGGAAACGGAACTGCTGATCCAGGACAGACTCTGACCCCTGGCTCGTTAACGGGCCGGTTTTATACCGGCTCGACGCAGAGCACCAGTGTCCTGCGCTGAATGCTCTCAGTGGCAGGGATCGTGCACAACTGGGTTTTCAGCGTCGCTTAAACATAGAACATGAAACTAGAGCCACCTGTGGTCTCCCGGTCCAGTGCCAGGCTGGACGCAAGGACACAACAAGCGGAGGCACGGTGAAGTGCTAGCCAGATCTCCCGTGAATAGGCTCGGAATAAAATCATTGAAGCTATACTGCAAAAGGCTAACTATTCACGAGGGGTCTCCCGGCTGGGAAGCGCCACAGAAATGTCGACACGTCTCTAAACGGGGATTCCACACCTGCCAAGTTCAGGGAATATCACGAGTGGAAGGCTTATCAAGACAGGGCGGAAATCGCACACACAACGGTCACCGAGCGAGCGATCAAACGAATGATTATATATTTAACAAAGTAAAGACGGTAAACGGTTTACGCGCCGGACCGCGGAGCTCTCTGCTGGTGGTGTATCTTCACCCGAAACTGCTGGAGAACTGACCCCGGAGCAGCCGTGCGCGGCGTTATATGCTCTACCGCTGGCCGCTTCCCCCGCCACCTAACGCGCAGAGGCGTGATTGCTACGGGCCGGACTAAGGAGTCCACCAGGGCCGCACACATGCGGGCCGGCGGGCATTATACTCCTCCCCTTCGTTGCGAGATTTTTTCCTGCAAGGGAAAAATCACCGGAAAGAAACTCGACAACCCTACAGTTACATGTACTCATTTGTATGAAACATAAAAATAAATCTGTAAGCTTAGGTCAATTTACGGTAATCATCTGTAATATTTAAACCTTAATTTATATTTATTATTTTCTAAACACAAACAATTAACTTAACTGCTTTCAGTTTATAACAAGAAAAAATTAAATATTTTCTTTTCAACTAATGATATCAACATTCACAGTAATATGTAATAAACTAGCTTTTACCCGCGACTTTGTCCGCGTTAGATAATTTTTTTTAGGTAGAAGTTCTAAAGTAGGTATGTGTATTCATAGTAAGTGTGACAGTGATATTAGAACAGTTCTTATCTCTACTGTTTAAAGATGACTTGCTTGCTTCTGTTGTTAAAGGGACAATTCAAAATTTGCTATCCGACTTGAGAAATCAATATTTATAACCATTGAATACAAAAGTCAGTAAATATCAGAGTACTTACTCCAGAGGTGCCGATTTGAGCACACTAAAATAGTCAGCATAAGTAGATAAGACAGATAAAAAGGTAATTTAAGTTACTGTAATACATTTTTATACCTCTATACCACATTTTTTGTTTTTCTGTCCTCGGTAAAGGAGGCAATGTCCTTTCTCAACTTATTCTCATCATATTGAACAACTTTTGTTCTGGAACCATTTCTGTATCTCGAATAGTTTAGGTGGGTTCCTGATGGTAGACCTGGTGTTCTACATAAGGTACTCCAGATCCTCAATGTCCTTGTTAAAAGAAGCGGCCCATCATACTGAACAACTTTTGTATTGGAACGATGCCTGTATCTCTAATAGTTTAGCTGGGCTCCTGGTGGTCTACATAAGGTACTTCAGAGCCTCAATTTCCTTGTGAAAAGAATTGGCCCATCATACTGAACAACTTTTGTTTGGGAACCATTTCTGTATCTCCAATAGTTTAGGGGGGCTGTTGATGGTAGACCAGGTGGTCTACATAGGGTACTCCAAATCCTCAATGTCCTTGTGAAAAGAAGTGGCCCATCATACTGAACAACTTTTGTTTTGGAACCATGCCTGTATCTTTAATAGTTTAGCTAGGCTCCTGGTGGTACACCTGGTGGTCTACATCTATACTCCTGACCCTCGAATGGTGATAAAAAGTAGCCTATGTCCGTTCTCGGTATGCTAGCAATCTCTGTGCCAAGTTTTATGAAAATCGGTTCAGCGGTTTGGCCGTGAAAGCGTAGCAGACAGACAGACAGACAGACAGAGTTACTTTCGCATTTATAATATTAGTGTGGATTGGTTTTACAGCCGGCCTCACTGTACAAACGATATTGCCTTGACTAATTAATTTATCTCTAACTAAGCGCAAGATGAGTTTTTTTTTTCTATCATACATAGGTATATCCTACCATGTGTAAGTAAGTAATTAATTTCACAACCTAGTAAAATTTTACAAAAATATGTTTTCCCAATAGGGTCACAACCTGTCTATAGGAACATCCGTTTTTATCTATACTTACTGGGAAAGCCTTTGGCTGTTATTAGAAATACTAGTGCTTATTAACTTATTTATACGTTACGAACTACGAATTAATCTGTTTGCATTGATAGGTATTGGTTCTACCAATAATGTAAGTACTTATGTTTTTTCTATGGCATCGGACCCGTATTCCATTCTAATACTAATAGTGAGATCTTTTACTATATTGCAAGCAGATATTCGCACGCACGGCGGCCGGTTTAGTTAACACCTATCCTAGCACACTATTATTATATATAACTATATGTATTTACTATTCATACTATTATTTGAGATCACATTGTATGAGTGTTGACCACAACAACGCTAATCTTACGTACATCCTAGTTTTAAAGTGAACCCTGCAAATTCAAACAAACAACTTATAGACGGCTTTAGGTAGTCACACCTAGTAAACAATTAGGTATGTTTGATACATCAGACATCTCTTTCTTCGTCTTATTACGGTATTAAACAGGTAAACAAATGGACTAGAACTTAACCTGGACGACTAAATGTGTTCAATACTTTTTTGGTAATTATATTTACTGGTAATTATGAAACATAGTTAACGTTATGATTACATAACAGTAATAAACAAATTTGTAGATAGGTACGTATACCTATTCTTAAATATCAATCAACATTTATAGATGAGTAGGTTCTCCTACGTTTAAGTAACAAAAAAAAAAAAACTAAACTTATCCTAACCAGGAAAAAAAAACTTATCTATGAGTAATAAAAATATGCCGACGCACCTTTGTTTACTTCATTTTGGGCGCGGGATGCGCCCTAGCCATTTTTCGAGGCGCTTCTTACGCTCGCGACGCCTCCTGGCGCGCGATACTCCTGCTCCGTTCGGCTGCGGCTGGTGTTGGCGCTGCCCTCTTGGCGGCCCTGGTGCTGGCGGTACTGGGTGGCGCAGCAGGATCGTGGCGTTCCAATGAGGGGCGCGAAACATAATCTGGGCGTGCATCAGCATTGGGGCGCTCGCGGGTTGCGGAGCGCCCAACTGCAGCGCAGGCCGCATCGGTGCCGGATCGGGCAAGGGCACCGGGACGGATGCGGGTGCTTGGGCGGATGTGGATGCCAAAGCGGGCGCGTATGTCGGGGTGGTTTCGGTTGTCGGGGTAGACGCGGTTGCTCGCGCGTCCACTAGTTGTTGCGACGATGCCACTGGTGTGACCCATAGACCAGTTGGCCCTACTCCTCATGCCTGGGAGTTCTGCTGGCTGTCGGGCAGTTGGGGCACAAACATAATTATCGGCCACTCACACCCTGGCAATGGCACCTCCACCAGCTGGTATTTGGGCCCTTGTGCAATCGAGACCTCTTGAAAGGGGGGGTTCTGGGGGTCTTGTCCCTCATCGGCCTGGCTGTTTTGGGGGGCCTCTTCCTCTATTACTGGTTCAGGCGCGTTCCCCACAGTTATTGCCATCCTCCTAACCCCTTCGACACACGCCTCCTCCACCCACCTGTTTGAAAGATCCTGGTCGGGGGCTTGGTCTCCCGACGGTGGTGACGGTTGGTGGAACTGCTGGGTGGAGGTAGGGGTGCTGTTGATGTGTTTCTTGAGGGCGTTGAGTAGAGTGGAAGGAAAGACGAGGTAATTTCACTATTTTTGGTTATATTCACGTAAAGGACACGTTAGTAACTAGTTTCGTAGTAGACAAGCAGAAGCGTCATAGACAATAACGCCTACTTAAAAATATAAAATATTTATGGTCGACAATACAATCTTCAACATGCTGGGGCACCTAGCAAAGAACTGAAGCTAACAATCGGGATATACATTTCCAAAAGAGTCTATTTACTCAAAAAAATGCAAGGCTAAGTAACCTATGACAAATCAAAAATTAGGTAGTTACAATTAGACCTAAATATTTAACGAACAAAACACGTAAGCGTTGTAAGAACAAACCTAGGTTACAGCACCTACATGTAAATAATTAAAGGTAAAACTTAATTACCGAGCACAAAAACAAAACCAATCAGTAACTATAGTATTTCACCTAGTTATAACACATCACAATAAACAATGCAGTAGTTACTTTTAATTCTTAGGGTAAGTTAAAACTAGTAGGTATCAACGAAACTATCCTTTTCATTACATTATACACTTACCTAATCTCAATAAACAATGCAGTAGTTACTTTTAATTCTTAGGGTAACTTAAAACTAGTAGGTATCAACGAAACTATCCTTTTCATTACATTATACACTTACCTAATCTAAAGGTAAGACACATACTTTAGTAACAGACCTAATATGAGTCCTCCTATTTGGCGTCATAACCTCAAATGCTCTTACGTGGTTATCCTTCCCAGGAAAAACCTGAGTTATACGTCCCATTGGCCATGACAAAGGTGGAGTATTGTTATCAATTAAAAGCACTAAAGATCCTACTTTAACATTACTCTGAGGCGTTTGCCATTTTGGCCTACACTGAAGTACATTTAAATAATGCCTATACCAAAGCTTCCAAAAAGTTTGCACCATTTTGTTACAAACATTCCACATTCTTCACCTATTTACAGGAGTATCACTTACATCATGTTCAGGATAGGCAGTTATAGGACCCCCTGTTAAAAAATGACCTGGTGTAAGGTATGTAAAATCATCACAATTTGATGTCATTGGCAAGAGAGGCCTTGAATTAAGTACCCCCTCTATCTGTACTAATACCGTATACAATTCTTCATAAGTAAGTTTGCTGTTTTGAACAGTACGCTTTAAATGGTATTTTGAACTCTTTACCGCTGCTTCCCACAGTCCACCAAACACTGGCGAATAACTTGGAATGAAATGGAATTTTATCTGATTTTGTGTTGCATAATCATTTACCTGAGTTTGATGACTTTGAGAGCCTAATAGTCTGTATAATTCGTTTAACTGAAAACTTGCACAACGGAATGTACTAGCGTTATCACAATAGCAGTCACTTGGTAGACCTCTTCTAAACGCAAACCGTCTAAAACATGCCAGAAAGGTAGCGGTAGTTAGGTCAGATGCTAGTTCTAGGTGCACAGCTTTAGTGTTGAAACACACAAATACAAGTATATAACCTTTTCCTATGACTAAACGTCTTAAACGTGATAACTTGACTTCATCAGGACCACAAAAATCTAAACCGACCCTAGAAAAGGGTTTCACAGGTTGAACTACCCTATCACTCGGCAATGAACCCATCAACTGTTTGGCTGCTGACTTCTTAAGCTTGAAACATGTGATACACTTATGAGTAACTTTTTTAACCTCCCTAATCCCATTCAATATCCAGTACTTTTGGTTAAGACTCGACAATAGTAGTTTGGGACCGGCGTGTAACAATCTAACGTGCTCACTACGAATAATTAAGTCTGTTAGATGAGATCCTTTTACTAAAATTATAGGGTGTTTTTGTGCATAACTAATATCAGAGTTCTGCAGTCTCCCGCCTAATCTTACGAGATTTTCTTTGTCTAAAAATATGTGTAACGGTTTCAAAGGACCGCTAATGTCTTTGTTTGTTTTTAATGAATGTATCTCATTATGAAAATTAACATTCTGATCGTGTTTAAAAAATAACATCAAAGCCTTCTGTAAATCATTTGCAGAAAGAGCTTGTTTTTCAAATTTAAAACTTTTGTCTCTAGATTTTGATTTCAAATTATTGCAAAATCTGAGTACATATGCCATGACACGAGTCATCTTATTTATGTCAGAATATCTATCTATAAAAGATTGCATAAATTCGTTTTCTTTAACTATGAGAAGTACTACTTCACTAGAGGAGGATGTCGAGGAAGGAACCGTCTTCATTTCAGGTAAACTTTCTAGAGGTAAGTCTATTTTATTACTTACAAATCGATGCTCCTTAGCTCGCAGGAACGCTGGACCATTCCACCAAATGTCGGCATTGCATAAAACCTGTGGATCCACCCCACGGCTTATGAGGTCAGCGGGATTGTCCTGTGACTGAACATACAGTCATTGCCAGTTACCTGTTAGTTCTTTGATCATTCTCACTCTGTTAGAAGCATAAGCCTGAAGCCTTGTTACATCTGTACCAATCCAAGCAAGCACAATCCTTGAATCGCTATGCAAATAAACATTATCAATTCTTATTTTTGTGAGAAGCGTATCGTACACTCTGGACACTAATTTCGCCAACAACAACGCTGCATTCAGCTCTAATCTGGGAATGGTTAGTGGCTTCGCACGTGGATTGATCCTTGACTTAGAACAGAGCAAGAATGTTTTAGCATTACCTTCGGTCTCCACGATGCGCAAGTATAAGCAGCATCCGTACCCTGTAGTGGACGAAGCGTCTGCGAACCCGATGAGCTGAACTGCTGCAGCTGTGTCCGCAATTAGAATGTTCCTGTTTAAATGTATAGGTTGCATGCTAGCTAAGTTTTTAGAAAATTGCAGCCAGTCATGAACTATGTCTTTGGATGGAACTGCATCCCATTCTACCTTATCTTCCCATAATCTTTGCATTAACAATAACAGGACTAGCGAACCCTAAAGGGTCATAGAACCGAGAAATGCAACTCAAAATGCTGCTCTTTGTAACGTGCGTAGTTGGCGGACTATTAGGGCTTGAAATTGTAAACGAATCCTGTCTTAAATCAAGTTGAATACCTAAAGTTTTGATATTAAAATTACAATCCTGACTAAAATTTAAATTGTCAAAATGCTGATTTTTAGTAGGTATATCCGAAAGTACACTGGCTTCATTAGAAGACCATTTGTGTGTCTCTAGACTTCCAAGTTTTAGCAACTCACGCAATTGTCGTTTTGTCTCATTTAAAATATTTAAATCCTCATGACTGTATATTGCATCGTCAACATATGTACAGTTTTTTAAAACAAAAGATGCTAGAGGAAATTCGTGCTCGTATCTTGTAGCTAATTCAAATAAGCAGCGTGTCGCGAGATAGCCTGAGCTCTTCAAACCATATGTCACTGTGCCTAAGCAAATACATTGAACTGGCTCATGCAAACTCTTTCGCCAGAGAATATTTTGAAGCGATTTATGTGCAGGGTTAATATTAATATTTCTAAACATGCGTCTGATGTCTGTGGTAAACATAAACTTACCAAACCTAAAAAGCATAAGTATGTCAAAAAGATCACGCTGTACCTTTGGCCCATTGTATAGTATGTCATTTAGTGAAACACCTTTGGTAGTACGCATAGAACCATTGAACACGACCCTAAGTGGTGTGGTCTTACTCGACTCATTAAAGACAGCATGATGGGACAAAAAATAAACTGGATCCTTGGAAAAATCATACGAATTTATGTCCACATAGTGAGCTTGATTCAACCCTACATACTCATCAATAAATTTTGTATATTGCGACAGAAGGTTAATATTTTTGTGAAGCCGTTTTTCTAAGCTATGAAATCTATACAAGGCTAAATCAATAGAATAACCTAAAGTTTCATTAACCTCTTCCAAATTAATTTTTAATGGTAAATTCACTTGAAACTTGTTGTTTTCTAGCTTTACAGAGTCAGAAAAAATTAATTCCGCTTGTTCCGACTCACTTAGTTAATCATTTAAAACTTGAGGAACTTCTTCAAGCTTCCAAAAGTTTTTTACGGTTTCATTTAATTCACTGATATCGTTCTCACATGTGCGACAATGTAAGGAAATTAAATCTGCACCTACATTATTTATAGGCAATGAACCACCAATGACAAGTCCAAACCTAGTGTTGATGATAGTAGGCGCTATCTCCCCCTCCTCATGCTGCTGCTGTTGGCCAGACCGTGCACTCGGCCTTACACTCACCGCTTGAGCAGCGGGCTCTAGACCCTGTGAGGGCAGCACCAATGCCTGGAAAAACACATCGGCACCCATCAACAAACTTATTTCACTTGGAGTGTCAAAGGTACTGTCTGCCAGATCCGAACGGGCAGGTAAATCCCAATTTGAGATGTCTATTGGCTGCTGGGGCATGAAACATGTAACACTATCAACAACCTTAAAGTGCACTATCTTTTTATAATTAGTCTTCAGCGAATGTACCTCAAGGGGTATAGAATATTTACTTTTACTAGTAGCACTTGAAACTCCCACAATGGTAGTGTTTGATCGCATGGGGGCTAATTGCAAGCGGTCTATAAGCTTAGCTGAAACCAGGGATGTTTGAGAGCATGAATCCAGCACTCCCTTGACATAAATCTCTTTATTCTCTTTGGTAAATAACTTAACCCGAACTGTAGGAAGCAGAATTTTACTATCCACATGTGATATTAATGTTACCGGCGGTGTAATGCTTTCAGGGTGTACCCATGTATTATGCGGGCCTTTGCACTGATTGCACCGAAAATGAAAGCGACATTTGCCTTTGTGAGTATTAAGACATACAAAACAAAGATGCTTATCTTTTGCAAACTGAATACGCTCTGCTGATGGCAATAATTGAAATTTTTTGCAATTATATAATTTGTGTGAATCAGACTTACAGTTTAAGCAGCATGTAAGGTCCTGGACTGCAACATTCACTGCCAGTCTTGCAGCAGGCTTCCAGTTGCTTGTCGTGGCCGGAGTAGTCTCTGCAGCCAATGCTCGTTTTTCCAAAAACGATAGCAACACATTGACGGTCGGCTCCTTCTCAACATCCCTCTCCAGTTGAAAGGCTCTGGCTGTGTAGCCATCTAATTTTCGCGTAAAAATAACAATTAGGATTGGGTCCCATTGATCAACTTCAATCTCTAAGTTTTTAAGGGCAGATAGACATAACCTAATTTGAGAGACAAAGGACCTAATACCACTACCTCTTAAAGCAGGCAAATCTAGCAATGAGGACACATGCTCAGTTACAATTTTTTGTTTGTTATAGTACCTATCTTGTAATAATTTAAGAGCCTCCTCATAACTGCCACTTGTGAGGGGTAACTCTGCAATTACACTTAGTGCCTCATCCTTTAAAAATGACCTTAGGTAGTGCAATTTTTGAATATTATCTAGACCGTTATCCTTGTCAACCAGAGAAATAAACATGTTGTAAAATGTTACGTACTGAGACGCCGACTTACCATTAAATGGTTCGATATTTATCGTAGGCAACTTTAGCCTATTTTGTTGTGAGTGAGGAGGCGAAGGATTTGGATCTTTACGCTTAGATAATTCGTCCATAAACCCAGCGTAAGTAAAATGGTAGTTCTCTTCAATAGTGCTAATATCTTCAGAGTCATTCGGGTCGAGTGCAAAAATCTCGCAATTTTGCATTTCGTAGTCCGCAAAAGACTGTTTTAAGTGATTTAATTTTGCGTTAATTAATTGCACTGACGCACCAACTAGCCATTCTTTATTTTGGGCAACTTTTAACAAGCGCGTCATTGTGCCTTTTATGTAACCTCTTTTTGCAACTAATCGCGCCTTCAAATCTTTTTCTTCCTCACCCATTTTTACAATATTTTGTTAACTTTATCACTAACGATGGACGTATTCGTACACAATGGACGTATTTTTAAATAATAGTATGACTGAATAAAATAATATGGCGGACCCAACACAAATATGGAATCCGGATTGACCACGCCACGAAATCAGAAACGAAGCTCCACTCCCGCGTCTTGCGGTACACGGATGCAACTACAAAATCTACCAAATGCCACACTTGCAGCTATCACTTTCACACCTGCAGGAATGTCCTATAAAGCGTCCCCTTTCTTCACAAGGCGTCAAGTAAGTTCTCCGCTCTAAAGGTAGATGGCGTGACCTTTATCCCTGAGGCCCGCTGAGGTCAGTAATCCTGTGTCGCACTTACTCTTGCGTGTCGCGTATTTTCTGTTCCGCTCTCGATGATCTGTCATTGGACCGGTGTTGCCATTTGCGTACTTCCTCTTGGTAGAAACCAAAATTGCAGCGTAGCCGTTTCCAAACAAAATGGAAAATAAATCTCGCAGCTAAACTGATGTCACTGATGAGATGAATGAGTAAAAATGTTACAGACTGTGGTTACAGATGATTCCTGGTGAAATACAATATGCTCGTATATTACTTGAAAGCAGGAAAATAGCTTCTTGACTCGCAGCGTAGCTGTACCGCAAACAAAGGCGATGATCACAGCTAAACCGATGAACGATGAAATCTTACAAATGATGATTGTCGATGTAATATAATAGGTTCGTTTATTACATATGATCATCAGTCATAAATAACTTCTTGAATTGCAGCGTAGCTGTACCCCAAACGTAGGTGATAATCGCAGCTAAACCGGTAAATAGGTATTTTCTATACCCTTGATGACGTGCGTAAAATTGCAGTGTCGCCGAAAGCAAATTGTCGTAACTTGCAGAAATCGCAGCTATACTGGCACGTATTTTTGAAAATAATAGAATTTTGCGTGTATGCTCACGTAACCAGAAGAAATCGTAGTGAATGGCAGCGTGATGGTGGACAAGGCGATGCAATGTAATTTTGCACCCTGCCACAAGCCGAAGTTGCGTCTTCTTCCTTATAGCAACTGTCCCTTGCGCGCTGGAACGCTTGAAAACTGCTCTGAAGGACCATATGTTGATGTGTTTCTTGAGGGCGTTGAGTAGAGTGGAAGGAAAGACGAGGTAATTTCACTATTTTTGGTTATATTCACGTAAAGGACACGTTAGTAACTAGTTTCGTAGTAGACAAGCAGAAGCGTCATAGACAATAACGCCTACTTAAAAATATAAAATATTTATGGTCGACAATACAATCTTCAACAGGTGCCATCCTCTTCGTCGTCCGACACGAGGTCGTACACCGGCTGCTCTTGCGGTTCCCTATGGTTCAAACAATTTGATTTGTATTAATAATCGGCATTATTAACCTGTAGGCAATTATTTCCTAATGTAATTAGGTATTTTTCGACTTTTGTCTTACATTTTGCTCGGTTGTGTTTTCTTCCGTGAAGTGATGACGATGCTCGCTGCCGTCCCTCTGCTAACGTGGACACTTCTTTCCATGGCGATGATCACCGGGCGAATGGCTTGGCCATGCGCGGGCGCATCAATACATCTTATGTAACGCTGTACTTCCGGTCCCTCGCTGAGCCTGCGGGTTGCGGGTCGAGGTACCCGTGGCATGCAAGGCCCGCGTGTTACTTACTGTATGTACTCTATGCTCCCTGCGCACCGGTGTTACGTCATGCCATGCTAAATGTTGTCCTGTTTACTCGTAATATTTTTTTAAATCTTTTATATGTGCAGTCATAGTCTTTTTTCCCATGGGATCTTGTAATATATATGTCGGAGCGTGACGTGAGGTATTAAACCTGAGGAATGCAGTAAAGTGCACTTTTTGATGTATTTTATGGAAAGAGCATTAATTGAGTACCTATGCGTTGGCGTCGAAGCATGTAGTAGACATATTGTGTCAAGTGGTTTGGCTAAAGGCATTTTTGGGAACAGAGTGATTCCGAGTTAGTGTTGTTTGAGCGATCGGGCGAAGCGCAAGGCTCAAATGACCTTTCATCGTTCCTTGGTTTTGGTACTTCGCGTCCTGATCTTAATGTTAAAATTAATTATAGCTGCTAGCCTACTATCTGATTTTCGGCCGTTACGACATCAGAAGTGGGATTGAGACCTACAAACTGTCTAAATGCAGTGCCATAGTGATAGACTTTTGGACCCAGTGATCGTGACTAAAATAACTTTCGTGGAGATACCAGTTGTAAGCGGGAATGCAGATTGCAGAGAATGCTCTTGGACCACAAATAATTCAGGCCAGTTCTTTCCATACTATTATTTTCTAGCGATTTGATATTATTGGTTACTGATGATTTTTATTTGCCGCGTATTAGTAATGTTATTTTGAGGCTGATATAAATTTTTAGTTTGTGATAGAATTCTTTTTAGTACGGTAATGATTGCGACACGTTAATCTACTGAATTTGTTTATAAACGTGGACCTAAGTTGGACTGTAGTCAATTTTATCGGATTTTAATTGGCATTATTGTTTGATGAAAAATCACTCGATAAAATAATTATTTTGGATAAGGAATTAGATTTACAAAAACATAAAGATTAATTCATTTTCTGTCAATGGGTGACGTTGTTATGATTGGAAGATGTCTCTGGAATCGGAAATAATCAAATAAAAAGAAACATGTTTTAGTTTTGTTGTGTACAGTTAGTTGCACACGTATTTCGTTTTCGTTGGCACAGTGGGTAGACCGTTGCAAGGCACATGAAGATTCAGGTTCAACTCCTGGCTTAGTCTGGAAGTTTTGATTTCGTATTTTATTGTGTAAAGAAGGATTTTTGATCTTTTGCAATTATTGCATTGCAATATTGCTTACTTGTTAATAAAATGACGCATGTATCTTTACGGTAAAATATGATTTGGCATGTTTTCGATTTTTTGGAAATTGATAAAGCAATCTATTTTTAGAACTAAGTTTAACAAACCTAAAGTCAAACTATGGGACGGCTATTTGATATTGGTGGAGACAAAAAAAAGGGCTTTTCAAGTACCTATGAGAACCAAGGCGTTGTGTTTTGGTTTGAGAATAGCGACTGGTTCTCAATCTTTACTGCAATTGATATAAAATATTACCTGGTGCAGAAATGCATTTATGCGAAACTTATGAAATAAAAGCTTTTGAGGAGATATAAAGATAGAACGATTTTCGGAAGAAGAAAAGATTTTGTAGTTTGCAATAAACGTGATTTGAATATTAACATAGATATTGTACGAAAGGGGTGTACGTACCTATTTGATTTTCATGAGTCATGTTTTTAAAACTGAACAATTTGTTGCTGGTTCAGAGTCCCGGGAATGCTACGTACTGTACCTATTGCCAGAAGACACTATTCTTTACAACTTTCAGTTTGAGAATCACTCTCGCGTTGGATTTTTATTTCGTTTGTGAGAAACACACTTGAGTTTCAAAACTAATGAATGGCTAATAAATAATCATAATGGTTATGGTATTTCCTCATAGTTCAGAAAACATTTTAAAGCATTGCTGTATCTCTATTATGTTATCTTAGAGGTATAAAAAAAGCATTGTTCTAAAAGGGACATTGATGTCCAAAATGACAGAGGGTTGTAGCCACGCGTATTACTGATACCCGTGGTTCAACATATATTACCATAGTATTCGGAGAAATGAGCGAGATCTTTGTATTGTTTTCATAATGCAAGTGTGGCAAAAACTTTTTTGTTAATTAACTTATATCATAAGGGATTTAGAAACAAACATGACAATGATATGGTTAATTAAGCATGATCATGACTGTAACTTATGAAGATTTACTTAAATGCGTATAGCGTTATTCAATTATGAAGTAATAATTGTAATATAAGGTAACGAAGTGCTTTGCCGTGGTGGTGATAAATAGAGCAGCTGGATAAGGACGTTGTGTATATTTCTGCGTGAACCGCATTAATATCTTGTTTCGGTAAAAACAAAAAAAAACTGAGTATCGACGGATACAATGGGTTGATGTAGTTAAAGCATAGATTTACGTGGCTATGTTGTGGAAGTAATATAGAATTTTATAGCACTGATTTCGACGAAAGAAGTAGGTAAATAGTAAATTGCATATTGAATGCAATTGATATTTGAGTATTGGTACGTGATATTAATTAGGTACCTATCATTTAAAAAAATAGATTTCATTAAGTTATTTTGTCTACTTGGAAGATTAATTGAGAAATATTAAATCACCTACTCGGTGTAGCAATTTATGAAAATTAAGCTCTCAAAGCAGTGCTTAGTTCAAATCAATACATGCTTTGTAAAGGTGGAATCAAATAAGAATTATTTTTAATCTGATAAGCATAGAATGGATCTAATGCGATAATAGAAACGATTGTTAAAAGTTGCATTTTGAAATGGACTTATGTTTTCATTTTAGAAGTACTGAATCGTATGACTATAGTGATTTGCTTAAGTAATATTGATTTGCTTTCTTGAGCAGGAAAACGTAATCTGGCTATCTTTATATAGCTGTTATGTGCCTTGCTTGGATTAGAAAGCTAAAATGCCTGAAAGTAAAGTACCCATAAAATTGCATAATTAATCAGATGATAGTAGCAGTTAAAGTTTTTGTTGCTGGCAATGATGGACGTGTTTGTCCTCCCGACCCCTCACGACGATATACTATGACTGTGATCACCGTACCTACCTATTGACTCTGACTTAAGACCTCTGCGGGAGGAGCGCGTGCCATGGTGGAGACAGTGTGGTCTCAAATTGTAGAGACAGTGTGGTCTCATGTTGTGTTGGGTCAGATATAGCCCGGGGAACTATGATCTGATTGGGTGAGTGGCCAGCTGCAGTGGCTCATTCACCATCCGCTTTGCTGATCTGTGTGATCAGATGGTGTCTTTGATGGACGCATGGTTTCGTTGAGGGCATCATATTTGACCAAGTAGGTAATTACTGTGGTCATTACTGTTATGTATGATGTCGCTCCAGGTAACCGGTGTTACCAGTAGGCGTGCCACAAGGTGGTGGTGTCGGCCTGAGATCCGTGGCGGGGATCTGTGACTGTGATTGACAGTGTTGAGTGACCCATGGTGGGGAAGCTCTGTGACCGTTGCGACGGTGGCCAGATGCAACAAAAGACTTTATTGCGGTACTCGTATCAATTATTGTATTGTATTCAAGTTAGAATATTGTTTTATGGGCACTTGTCTTTCAATAAGTAGTAAAGTGATTTAAGTTATCAGAAAGCGACGAAAACGGCTGGTTCAAGTGGGTTGAAAATTTATGGTTCACACTCAACTTGTAGTCTGTCACATAATAAACCCGTAACCTTAATGTCAAAGTTGAAATAATAATGAGTTTCTGATAAATGTTATTTCTTTAGCTGTTAAGTTCGACAGTACAGTAAAAGAGTGCATAGCTACTAATCATGTAAGGGTAAAAACGTATTGGATGGCTTATGAGAAGGTTTTGAAGTGCAAACGAATATGGGCCTGTTTATTTATTGAGCAAGTAATAACACAAACGTGAAAAATACTTGAACGATTTGGAGATAATAGATTTGTTGTTATGAATACCAAGTCAAATTTAACAAACAAACATTAGGAAGTAAGTAAGTAAGTACCAAACAGGATAGCTAACTTAGCAAGTTCTTTGGATCAAAGATACTTAAAACCGCAATGAATGCTGAGCTGCTTTCGGTTCTTGCAGTTCATCGATATAGACCTGTTCACATATTCAAAGTAACGAAGCGAACTGTTGTGAACAACTAGATCTTTGTTCAGTTCAGGATATTATGGTTTAGCCAGATTATTATGGTTTTATGGGCTATAATAAGCTAAAGTATGTCTGTCAGGATAACCGAACGATACTGTGAAATGGCTAGTTGTGATCACACGAGGACGTGTGTAAGTCAGGAAGGCCGTGTCGGAGCGTGACGTGAGGTATTAAACCTGAGGAATGAAGTAAAGTGCACTTTTTGATGTATTTTATGGAAAGAGCATTAATTGAGTACCTATGCGTTGGCGTCGGTCGAAGCATGTAGTAGACATATTGTGTCAAGTGGTTTGGCTAAAGGCATTTTTGGGAACAGAGTGATTCCGAGTTAGTGTTGTTTGAGCGATCGGGCGAAGCGCAAGGCTCAAATGACCTTTCATCGTTCCTTGGTTTTGGTACTTCGCGTCCTGATCTTAATGTTAAAATTAATTATAGCTGCTAGCCTACTATCTGATTTTCGGCCGTTACGACATATATATATACATGGTGTAAAAAAATTTGCTAAGAATATTTTAAGGGGTGAACCAGTACGTGAAACTGAACAACTTTCCCCAAGGAACGTAGGTCGAAATATGAAAAAAAATATTGGCCCTCCCATACAAATTATCCCGGCCGGGTAACACACTAAGTATGGGAGGGTCAAATTATTTTTTCATATTTCGACCTATGTTCCTTGGGGAAAGTTGTTCAGTTTCACGTACTGGTTCACCCCTTAAAATATTCTTAGCAAATTTTTTTACACCTTATATATAACTGGCGATTTCTTCTGAATAATTGTATATGGTCCGGTGTATTTTGGTGCTAATTTTGCACAAAAATCCCTGCTAGCGTTAGATAACGGGAAATCCCTTTTTAGTACCAATGTATTTACCTCCGGAATCCACTCCCTTCTATGTTTATCGAAATGCACTTTTTGTTGCGCGGATGCTTTATTTTGGTACAAACGAACTAACTCGTATAATTCTTGCATTTTGTCTTTTTCTTTGATTTCTGGCACGGGAAACGTATTCCTATCGCACGGGTTTCTTAATTCTCTCCCGAACATTAAGAATGCAGGGGTATATTTTGTTGATTCTTGTTTTGAAGTTTTGATTGCGTAGTTAAATTCTGGTAGGTATTCGTCCCATTTCTTATGGTTTCCATCGATGTAAGTGGAAATCATAACTTCTAATGTTCTGTTTACACGCTCTGTCGGATTTTCCTGTGGTGAATACGGTGCTGTTAACTTGTGTTTCGTACCGTATTTTTTTAGTGTCTCCGTAAATTCCTTACTCGTAAACTGCTAGATAAACATTATCTGATAGAAGGCTTTCGGGTGCCCCGTACCTCATAACAATGCATTCCCTAAATGCTTTTGTCACTGTTCTTGACGTAGCTGTGCGTAGCGGTTTAATTTCCGTCCATTTAGTAAACTTATCATGGAACACTATTATCCAAACGTAACCTTGGGATGATCTTGGCAAAGGGCCTATCAGGTCACAAGTTATTCCTTCCCATGGTCTGCTCGCGTTTCTTGTATACATAAGGCCCGCTTTCGCCTGCTGTGATGGCTTATGTATTTGACACTCCATGCATTTACTAACATACACCGCCACGTCACGGTACATACCGGGCCAGTAATAACGTTGTGCTATTTAACTGAGTGTTTTTGAGGTGCCCAGATGACCGGCACTCGGCGCGTCATGGTTGTCGCGTAGAATTGAGTCCTTCTC
Source organism: Tuta absoluta (assembly GCA_027580185.1). Lineage (NCBI taxonomy): Eukaryota > Metazoa > Arthropoda > Insecta > Lepidoptera > Gelechiidae > Tuta > Tuta absoluta. Next base: position 343,413 of record JAQAHW010000088.1, on the reverse strand, counting down.
ACTGGGTGCGATGCACAATCTCCATTCCGCTCCCGGTTGCAACTTTGTTCCGTAGGAAGCACTAATAATTTTTTTATGTAACTTTCCGTCTTTTATGCAATAATCTTCAAATTGCTTCGGCTTTTCCCGTACCTCTCTTAACTTTTTGTCGTTTCAGCTCTCTTTTTCTAACTTCGTTGAACATATTGGGTGCCTGGAAAGTCCGTCAGCCACGTAATTTTGCTTGCCGCTTCTGTATTCTATATCGAAGCTATATTGTTGTAGCTCTAACGCCCATCTCGCCAGCCTGCCTGCTGGGTTTTTAAGGGAATTTAGCCATTTTAGTGCCTGGTGGTCTGTAATTACGACAAAGTGGTAACCTTCTAAAACGGCGCGCATTTTTCGGATTCCCCATACGACTGCCAAGAATTCTCTTTCTGTTGCGGAATATTTAGTCTCTGCCGGTGTTAAAGATCTACTTGCATACATGACGACCTTCGGTATATTTTTGTCTTCCTGGATTAGTACGCATCCGAGACCAAGTCCGCTTGCATCGGTCTGCAAGTAAAATGTCTTATTAAAGTCTGCTCTTGTCAAGACTGGGTCTGATATTAGCATTTCCTTCACATTTTTAAAAGCTTTTTGCTGGTCTGCTCCCCATATAAATTTCGCTTTCTTCTTTAACAGTGTTACCAAAGGTGCTGTTATTGCTGCGTAAGTAAGTAAAAGTAAAAACACTTTATTGCATATTCAAAACACAAATAAAAGACAGGAAAACTTAAACTAAAAATGCGCAAAGGCGGCCTTATTGCTGAAAGCGATCTCTACCAGACAACCTTTGGGTGGAGGAGAAATCAAAGGGAAGAAGAGAGTAGTGCATAAATAAAGGTAAGATCAGACAGTGTAAGTACATTAATAAATATACTAAATCATACCATATTATAATATACTACAATATATAATATTATAAATAAATACAGATTATAATACATAATTATAAATACATATTTATATATAAATAAGTTAGATAGGATTGGAATCTAAGAATGCAATAGGATACAATACTAACTAGCGAACAGACTTTGTCATAAAATGTTGATGTACCTTAATTTTAAAGGTATCCAAAGAAGTACAGTGACGTATTTCTCGTGGCAACGCATTCCAAATGTGAGTGGCTTGTACTGTGAAAGATTCCTTGTAATAACCCGATCGCGTAAATGGAGCCTTCAAAACATTATCGAATTTAGAACGGACTGTTCTGTTGTGCTCAAATCCAAGAAAATTGAACCGTTCATTTAGGTAAGCAGGCGTCAGAGAATTGTGTAAAATGTTATACACGAGAGCTGCTGTATGTGCATCCCTACGCAATCTGATCGGTAACCATCCCAGCTGAGCACGGAACGCAGAAATGTGATCGAACTTGCGCAAGCCGAAGATGAACCGGATACACAAGTTCTGCAAACGTTGGAGCTTATCTAACAGGTCCTCATTAAGATACAGGTAGCACGTGTCAGCATAGTCCAAGATTGGTAGGAGAAGTGTCTGTGCTAACTGTATTTTGGTCTTGACTGGCAGTAAGTTCTTCCATCGCTTCAGACTTCCAGCAGCAGCAAAGATCTTACGACTAACCTCGGACACTTGCTGTGACCATGACAGGGAGCTGTCAAACAATATACCCAGATTTTTGACGACTCTGCAGTATGCAAGCACAGCATTGTCAAAAACTACAGGTGGGAGACTATTGGTATTAAAGCGAGCTAACTGTTTTGATCCACCCAATATAATCACTTGTGATTTACTGGGGTTGACAGCAAGACCATGTGAACGGCTCCAGTCCAGAATAGTGCATATGTCGATGTTAATTCGGTCTATACCAGAGGCAATATCCTCGACAGAGCACTGCGTGTAGATTTGGAGGTCATCAGCGTAGAGATGGTATTGGCAATGAAGAAGCGGAGTGATAAAGTTAATGAAGAGGAAAAAAAGGAGAGGTGACAGCACTCCACCCTGGGGTACACCAGACGCAATATTGCAGAAAGACGACGTTTGATCGTCCACACGAACGCACTGCCTGCGACCAGTCAGGTAACTGCAGAACCAATCAACCACCGCGTTGGAAATATTAAGTGACCTTAACATTGCCAGGAGAATGTCAAAATCAACTGTGTTAAAGGCGTTACTAAAATCTAATAATACAAGGATTGTGACCAGTTGATTCGACATCCCCAGGCGTATGTCGTCAGACACCTTTATTAAAGCAGTGACTGCGTAGTTCGGTATGAATTTCCTGTACCATGATGTCATACCAATAAAACTGCGAACTTCTTTTACAGTTGTTGGGGCTTTTAAGTCCCGTATACACTTTATTTTATTTTCATTCATTTTGATCCCTTCCCGGGTTACTACATGTCCCAGGTACTCTACTTCCGGTTTGCAAAACTCGCACTTTTTCTTGTTTATCTGTAATCCGGCTTCTCGTATTCTTTCAAATATTTCCTTTAAATGGGTTAAATGTGATTGAAATGTTTCTGAACAGCAAATAATGTTGTCTTGGTACACATATGCATGCGGCTGTAACTCCGGGCTTATTACCATGTCAAGTAAGCGCTGAAAAGTGGCTCCACTTGAATGTAGGCCAAACGGCATCACTTTGAACTGGAACAATCCGCGGCCTGGAACGGTGAATGCTGTTGCGGGTTTGCTGCTTTCCTCTAAGAGCACGTTCCAATATCCGTTTTTCAAGTGTAGTTTTGAAAAATACTTCGCGTTTTGTAACTTTTCTAAAGTGTCATCGATTTGCGGCAACGGGTATGCGTCTTTTTCCGATATTTCGTTTATTTTCCTGCTTAAACTGCTTGGATGAGTTCGTCTCCAAGCTCTCGACCGGGATGTTCGCGCGCGCTGACCGGTCAGATTTCGAGCACCTTCAAAATCTGGCCCCGTACCACGCGCGCCCCCCAGATTGGAAACCGTATCCTCGCGAGCTGTGGTGGAGGAGCTCGCGGAGGATACTTACATACCGGACTGACCTTGGTCGCCGGCTGGTGGTGCGCTGTCATCTTGATAGCGCTCACCAGTCGGTGGCCCCCACTAGACTGACCCCGACCCAACTTTGACTCTTGCCGGCTGAGCGGGCCCGTTCCGGGCCAAGCTCGCCGGCCAAATCGGAAGTAACTTTTCGCCGCCAGGCTGGAAGGCACTCACTGGGCCTCCCTGAACAGGGTCCCACCCGGTGGGTGACTCACCGGCGGTGCACCGGACAAGACTGCGGCCGGTTCTGTCCGGCCGCGCTTCGACCGAAATTTGACTCTTCGGGCCGTGGTGAAGTGTTCCCACACTCACCACGGCCCCCAACCCCGTGACCCGCCCGCTTTCGCGGGCGGCGGCAGAAATTACGCCCAGGAGGCTCTGCCTCGATGGCGTCTCCCCGACGTTTTCTTCGTCGAGAAGAAAACCTGGACGGTTACTCAGTCAGTGCTCGGAACTCGACTGTCGAACATCTCCTGATGATGCTCCTTGGAGGGGCGAAACACGTGTAGAGTGTAAAACGGTGGAAGTAGTGCGAGTAAAGTGCATCGCTTGTGCATTTGCATTAACTTGCGGTCGTACGCGTGGTGCATTCAACTAGCTGCATTACTAGCCATCATAAGTGCGGAAGAAGCTAAATACCTTTCTATCTAATTCAATGAAGAAATATTTTTTAAATCAACTAACGTAGTGCTTTGCAGTGGTGCTGATAAATAGAACATTTGGATGGGGTCGTTGTGTATATTTCTGCGTGAACCGCATTAATATTCTGTCTCGGTAAAAATAAAAACTGAGTATTGTTGGATACAATAGATTGATGTTTTTAAACTGACTTCGACGAAAGAAGTAAATAGTAAATTACATATTGAATGCAATTGATATTTGAGTATTGGTGCGTGATATTAATTAGGTACCTATCATTTCCAAAAATAGATTTCATTAAGTTATTTTGTCAATTGGAAGAATAATTGAGAGATATCAAATCACCTACTCGGTGCAGCAATTCATGAAAATTAAGCTCTTATAATATCGTTAAGGTGGAGTCAAATAAGAATTATTTTTTATATGATAAGCATTGAATGGATCTAATGTGATAATAGAAACGGTTGTTAAAAGTTACATTTTGAAATGGACTTATGTTTTTATTTTAGAAGTACTGAATCGTATGACTATAGTGATTTGCTTAAGTAATATTGATTTGCTTTCTTGAGCAGGAAATCGTAATCTGGCTATCTTCATATAGCTGTTATGTGCCTTGCTGGGATAGAAAGCTAAAATGCCTGAAAGTAAAGTACCCATAAAATTGCATAATTAATCAGACGAATCAGTTAAAGTTTTTGTTGCTGGCAATGATGGACGCGTTTGTCCTCCCGACCCCTCACGACTATATACTATGACTGTGATCACCGTACCTACCTATTGACTCTGACTTAAGACCTCTGCGGGAGGAGCGTGTGCCATGGTGGAGACAGTGTGGTCTCAAATTGTGGAGACAGTGTGGTCTCATGTTGTGTTGGGTCAGATATAGCCCGGGGAACTATGATCTGATCGGGTGAGTGGCCAGCTGCAGTGGCTCATTCACCATCCGCTTTGCTGATCTGTGTGATCAGATTGTGTCTTTGATGGACGCATGGATTCATTGAGGGCATCATACTTGACCAAGTAGGTGATTACTGTGGTCATAACTGTTATGTATGATGTCGCTCCAGGTAACCAGTTTTACCAATAGGCGTGCCACAAGGTGGTGGTGTCGGAATGAGATCCGTGGTGGGGATCTGTAACTGTGATTGACAGTGTTGAGTGACCCATGGTTGGGAAGCTCTGTGACCGTTGCGACGGTGGCCGGATGCAACAAAAGACTTTAATGCTGAATAATAACTGTTTTGTATTCAAGTTAGAATATTGTTTTATGGGCACTTGTCTTTCAATAAATAGTGGCGTGATTTTAGTTATCAGAATGCGACAAAAACAGCTGGTTCAAGTGGGTTTAAAATTTATGGTTCACACTCAACTTGTAGTCTGTCACATAATAAACCCGTAACCTCAATGCCAAAGTTGAAATAATAGTAAGTTTCTGATTAATGTTATTTCCTTAGTTAAATTTGTGAGCGCAGTATAAGAGTGCACATTTACTTATCACGTAAGGGTAAAAACCACAGAACACTAATACTCTGCACTTGGTAAAAACGTATTGGTTGGCATATGATAAGTTTTTGAAGTGAGTAGCTGTGATTGGAAATTTTAATAAAAGAATATGAGCCTGTTTATTTATTAAGCAAATAATAAAACGAACATGAAAAAAAAACTTAAATGATTTAGATTAGTTGTTATCAATACCAAGTTAGATTTGACAAATACTAGGATGTAAGTAACTAAGTACCTAACAAACTTGCTAACTTAGCAAATTCTATGGACAAAAGATACTGAAAACTGCAATGGATGCTGAGCTGCTTTCGGTTCTTGCAGTTCACCGATATAAACCTGTCCACATGTTCAAATGAACGAAGCGAACTATTGTGTACAACTAGATCTTTGTTCAGTTCAGGAGTCTAGCCAGATTATTATGGTTTTATGGGCTATAAGCTAGAGTATGTCTGTCAGGTTAACCGAACGATATATTGTGAAATGGCTACTTGTGACCACACGAGGACGTGTGTAAGTCAGGAAGGCCGTATCGGAGCGTGAAGTATTACACACACACACACATATATCACGCCTATTATCCCTTGCGGGGTAGGCAGAGCGCAAACAGCCACAAAAAACTGTCATTTACGCCACGTCTGACAAATATTTGAGGGTCATGCGGAAAATTATGTATCTCCATAGTGACAGGTTAACATCCCATCGCCTAAAATTGCAATACACACCCTCAAGTCCCTTAGTCGCCTCTTACGACTCCCTGTGAGGTATTAAACTTGAGGAATGAAGTAAAGTGCACTTTTTGATATATTTTATGGAAAGAGCATTAATTGAGTACCTATGCGTTGGCGTCGGTTGAAGCATGTAGTAGACATATAATTGTGTCAAGTGGTTTGGCTAAAGGCATTTTTGGGAACAGAGAGATTCTGAGTTAGTGTTGTTTGAGCGATCGGGCGTAGCGCAAGGCTAAAATGACCTTTCATCGTTCCTTGGCTTTGGTACTTCACGTGCATCAAGTCCTGACCTTAATGTTAAAATTAATTAATTATAGCTGCTAGCCTACTATCTGATTTTCGGCCGTTACGACATATATAAATATAATTTATTAATTATTAACAAAATGTACATATTTGTCAATTGTTATTGGTGTTGATTTTGGCGTACGTGATCTTTCAAAAATTTATGCAAGGTGTCACTACGCTCGTTCGCAAACAAAAATGAAGTTTTTACCGAGTGATCGCAAAATTTAAGAAAACTGTCAGAATCGACCTGTATCAATGACTTAATACATACAATTCAACTATTTTCACAATTAATTTCATTTTGAAAGCTTGAAGTTGTTATGTCATGAATAATTTAATTGCCTAAGTACGTATCCAGAAAAAAAAAAAACATCTAAAATTTCTAGAGATCGCGTAAGCCAGAATTAAACCTAATGTGATCAAAGCTACCAATCTGACAAATGTGATTCTTTAAATTTAATGTAATTACAAAGGTCCGTTTAAACATAGACGGATTCCGCTGGGTATGTGGGTAGCGGAACTTAGCGGTCACACTACTGGTCCAGTATCCGCGCTGTACCCACGCGGTATTTGTTTAGCTAATTCTTCTACCTACATACTACGTACAACGTTTCTTTAACTTCAACAGCCACAGCCATATCAGTCTAATGCTGGACATGGGTCTATTTTCCATATGCACAACGCTCGGCCGGTGGATTGGCGGGCGCGGCATTCATACTTTAGTCGCTTTTTACGACATCAACGGTGAGAAGAGCGGAGATGGTGATGCACACCACACTGGCAAACTGGCAGGGATATCTTTTTTAATTAGAATAAATACCATGAACTACTGAACAAAATAATACTAACCACTAATGTTAGAAAGTTACACCCTTGCACAGAACGTCAAAAATATTTAACGATCAAAAATACTATTCGTGTAAAGTGATCAAACTTACCGCTCACGAAAAGTATGACGCCCGACGCGGAAATGCAAAATAACAATCCTTTACCATAGTATAAAGAAGGGGGAAGTACGTTATCTTCATACAAACGCAACGCGCGCGGCTTGTATGTGTGCGCGATAGTGCCTATGCGTCGCCGCACGCACACGCGGACAAATCTCGGAGGGGTTCGGACTGCGCTTTGACGGGGCCGCCAGAGTCGACACCGCGCGACGAGTCACGGTCACGCACGCGTCACGACTTAATAGTAGGGCGAATCCACGATTGTAAAATGGCTGATTATCGCAAAAGAAAGTAATTATTTTTACACGACTGCACAACTAAAAAGGAGTATAATGTTTAAAGAGTTCATGTATGTATACTATATGTGCCATTCTTTAAAGGACTGAAACTCGTTAACCACTGAATAGATTCGAATTGTATCGGAAGAATTCTTACATTATCCTGAGTGTCAAAGGCTAGGCTTTATCCCAGAAAGCTGTCGTGTTTTTTAAATTTTAATGTATTATGCTTGTTGTGTGTTTGGATGTTTGAACTATACATCAACTCCAGATTTGTCACTTTTACCTATTACCTACTGACCAGGAAAGGTACCTAAGGGCGAGGAATTCATTTGTTTTAACATGATACATTATATAAACTTTGTTAAACTTGATGATGAGATTGATTAGTTGTCTATTTGCTGTTATTATTGCTTTACTATTGGTCAGGCGAAATATTAAGGTTCAAAGTTCGGAAACCGCTGAACCAAACAACGCTCGGCGAACAAGGATTCATTGATGGATTAATGATCATCACTGTGTTAGTTTTATTTAACAAAGACGACATGCTCAACCAACACTGCCCCGCACGTCTGCTGGTCGTTCTTTGGGAAACATGCCACACATTGTCTCATGTTTCTCAAACGTTTCACAGATTCTTTCTTTTATTAGATAGGTTTCATCATCGTTTGGTAAGGTAAAACTGACCAAGAGTCCTTGGTTGGCACAAAACAATTTAAAAATGCAACTGCTCGACGCTTGCCAATTCATAGGCACTGAATAGAAATTTCGTTAAAAGTGGCAACCCCAAGAGAGTAGGCAATTATAGCGCGGATTAGGCCGGAGTTGGCCTACTTCCTCCCTTCTTTATACTATGCCTTTACGCTGCACCAATTCTGGACGACTGGCGGTACCTACTGGAGTTTTACTTCACCCCAGCGCGTCTTGCAGAGTTTAATCGTTTTACACAACATGTCTGTGCCAGGTTTAGGTGAAAAAGGAGGTAACTATAGTTTTACTAATTATGTTTTAAGGAATAAAAATAGTAAAAAAAGAGTTATCTTTAAATAGATCCTTTTATACCAATATAGTTTTTAAAAACGCATTTGTGTTAAGTGATATATTTTAATTTTGATCCATTTGCACAAACTTTCGCTTGAAGATCAGTTTGTTCAAAACGATTCAACTTGATTGAATTAGATAGAAAGGTATTTAACTTCTTGCATTTGCATTAACTTGCGGTCGTACGCGTGGTGCATTCAACTACCTGCATTACTAGCCATCATAAGTGCGGAAGAAGCTAAATACCTTTCTATCTAATTCAATCAAGATGGACTTCTGCAAAGTAACGCCTGATACAATTACTTACTTTGATTCAACTTGACTTTGACCGTTTTGAACAAAACTGTTTTGCATAATTTAATACGTGAATAAAGAGCAAAGTTGTGTTGTACCGTTTTGTACAAAGTTCATTTACAGATATGACGTATAAAAACGATCAAACTCAAATTTAATTCATTTTCACTAAAATAAAGTGCAATTTTAGAGAGATTAATCGTTTTGCACAAATGTATATCTTAGCAACTAACACTCCATCGGATGGATAACAGTGCCAAACGCACAATGGTTTTAAAAATCCACACATGGTTATAACTCGAAATTTATCCTTTTACACTAGAGGCACAGAATTAGTAGTTGGTGTTACCTCCGCTGTTTTCAATAACACTTAATAAACGTCGCGGCATAGACTCGACCAAATTAGTGCAAATTTATGTTGCTCTGGTACTCTCCCTCACTTCCATGCAGTGAGCCTCTCAAGCCTCTGTAGTTCTTTCATTGCCCATGTCCCACCTTTGCACCACTAAACCCCATAAATTATCTATAGTATTTAAGTCCGGAGATTTTGCTGGCCAACGAATTACTTGGATATCTGAGTGTTGGCTAAACCAATTATTCACCACGGCAGCTCGATGCACTAGACAATTATCCTGGACAAATGCGAAACGAGAAATTTCACTAGCAGGGTAAACAGTTCGCACTGTTGGTAGCATGCTTTCCTGTAGCATATTAACATAATTAGCGGCAAACGATAATCGGTTACGTTTATGCTCCGCAGTTAGACCAGGCTTCTTAGCTGGCTTTTTATGGTGTACTCCTGCACCATGTAGGGCTCGACGAACGGTAAGTGCCGATGTTTCAAATATGTTCGCATAATGAGACGTCCGTATGAAACTATTTTCTTCATATTGTTGCACCATCATCCTCCCCTCCGCCTAATTATACTGTGCCTCCGCTGTGAATCATTAAGGTCGTCCCATTTCTCGATGACCTTGAGCGTTTGGGCTTCCTTACACCCCACTCCCCTCTTATTAAATACGCGAAATTAGCCATCTATCGGCTGCCGTACGCACTAGAAGAAGGCGGAGTACCGCTCTGTGGAGCAACGACATCTTACGGCAATCATTAGTACTATTTCGCTTTGTTTCTTGAACTATTGTATTGACTACCTACTATCAGCTGATTCAGGTAAGAAGGTAGGTACTGCATGCCTTTTAATATTGTTTATATTATTTCAATCTATGTTCCTAAAATAAAGTTGTTTGTTATGTAGTAATCGTTATCACCACCAGCACAAGCCTAGTTGTCCGTATCGAAAGAGTCACCCTTTAGACCAGGAGCTTGCGTATATTTGATCAATCTCATTCGTTTTATTAATGTTTTTTTTCAAATAATGTTTAGGGCCTAAACTCCGTCTGTATGGAAGGTTGTAAGTTAGGTTGTATGGTAGGTTAAATAGGTTGAATGGTAGGTTAAATAGGTTGTATGGTAGATTGAATGGTGTGTTGTATGGTAGGTTAAGTAGGTTGTTTGGTAGGTAGTATGATTGGTTAGTTAGGTTGTATGGTAGGTTATAATGTAAGGTAGGTTTTTTGTTAGGTTAAGCAGATTGTATGGAAAGTTGTTATGTGGATTGTATGGTAGATTAAGTAGCTTGTATGGTCATTTGTAAAGTAGGTTTTTTGTTAGGTCAAGCAGATTGTATGGAAGGTTGATATGAAGGTTGTATGGTAGGTTAAGTAGGTTGTATGGTCATTTGTATAGTAGGTTTTTTGTTAGGTTAAGCAGATTTTATGGAAGGTTGTTATGTAGGTTATATGGCAGGTTAAGTAGGTGGTATGGTTATTTGTATAGAAGGTTTTTTGTTAGGTTTAGCAGAATGTATGGTAGATTGAATGGTGGTTGTTATGGTAGGTTAATAAGGTTGTATGGTAGGTGTTTGGTAGGTTAGGTAGGCGCGGTCACAGAGTTAATTAGTCTTATAATAAAACATTGAATATTTATAAATAAATTTATTAACGATTTATATTTATGTGCGACTAAATTTTTGAAACAAATGTGTACTTCTGGTGTCGTTGCACAGACTTATATTTATTACTTATATTGCTTCTCTCCTGTCAATATTATGTCATTTGCTGAGCAACCCAAGGGGCCATGTTGACATTAGTCGAGTAATTGTTTAGTGAAATACGAAATATTTACTATTCTCCTTCCAATATGCATTTCATCCACACATTTTTCTTCTTCTGTAGAAATTAATAAAGACTGAAACAGATATGAAAATATCTTTAGTACCTTAAGTTGGACCATGACAAGTATTTTCTTATAGATCTTTGGTGCGCACCTCATGCTCATTGTCAGATTCTGGACCCTTCATCTCATTGACTTCTTCTGGTCCTTCCATGTGGACCATATTAATTACAATTTCATTTGGGCGTACTTTTAGTTCTTCGTAAGTTATTCTGAAAATAAATTAACAATCTATTACCGTTACCGTATGATATCATTTGACCAGAAAAAAAGAAAGATCTGTTTCTTCTTTCTTTCTAAAAACAAAATTAAGATCGATCACACACAGAGAACACCAATTAACCAAGGACAGATCAACATACATACATACATACATAAATCACGCCTATATCCCTTACGGGGTAGGCAGAGCGTCAACGACCGCAAAACGGACATCAACACCACGTCTGACAAAAGTTTGAGGGTCAATCAGATAACTGTGTATCACTATAGTGACAGGTTGTCAGCCCATCGCCTAAAATTGCAATACACATCTAACCCTCGAGTCCCTTAGTCGCCTCTTACGACACCCATGGGTAAGAAATGGGGTGATGCTACTCTAAGCCAGCATCACACGGCAAACAGATCAACAGAATATGATAAAACCTTGTTAGTTTAACTTACTTAGAAGTAGAAGTACAAGAAGAAGTGGCACGAGGCTGTAACTGGTCCAAATGTTGGGGTTCAGAGTTTTGACTTATTTTCAGTAAAGCTGACCGTCCCATTTGTTTCCTAAAAAAATAAAGACCGTTAAAACGTGGACGGTATAATCCTCAGTGTGTGTGTGAGTGTGTGTATGTGTATATGTGTATGTGAAGTACAGTATTTACATGATAGATATACGAAATACCTAATTCCTAACCGCGAAAAGCCGCGAAGTGGAAAGCTAGCGTTAGTTAGGTAGGATGTAAGGCCGGTATAAAAAATTAACGCTTTTTTGAAACTTTTCATAATAGCATAGGCATACAAACAAACAAATTCACGTACATACAAATACATGTACGTTAGCTCCTGGACTAGCATTAGTTAGGTAGAATGTAAGGCCGGTATAAAAAATTAACGCTTTTTGAATCTTTTCATAATAACATAGGCATACAAACAAACAAATTCACGTACATACAAATTCATGTACGTTAGCTCCTGGACTATAACATTTATTTTACGAATTTCACCTATGTTCCTTGAAGAAAGTTGTTCGTTATAAGCGGCACATTTATAGTTATTAGTATGAGCCTGCCAAGTGCGAGTTGGACTCGCGCAGAAAGGGTTCCGTAGCACTATCTATAAACACGGCAAAAATAAAACTCATTTGTTGTATGGAGTCCCCCTTGAGTATTTATTGTGTTCAGGTTTTAGCATGTGTTGCTATAACAGCTACTGTTTATCATATGCGAAATTTTCAACTAGGTATCTAGGCAACACGGTTTATGAGATACCTACAGCCTGACGGACAGACGGACAGCAGTCTTAGTAATAGGATTTGCGTAGGGGACTTGTGGCTACGGAACCCTAAAAAACAAATAAGAAGTACTTGATTTCTAGTCTATTGTATGTAGGTAGGTAGCACAAAATAAGGAATACACAGAAATACCGCTTCCGCCAATTTCGATTTTTGATACCTATCTACACACACACGCGAGCTTGCCGCCGCCGCTACTGTTGAGGCGTCCGTCGGCGTTCTGTTTAGCCGTGCGCGGCCTGTCTATGTAATTTATGTAGGTAGGTAGGTACTTACTTTTCGACAGTATCGTCACGTCTTTCCGAGTTATAAGTTGGATTTTCGCAACTTTTGTTTTTTCCTTTTTATTATGACTGAAAAAAAAACAATAAAAAATATTATATAAAGTACAAAAATTAAAAAATCAACTATAATAACACAAAATAAAATGTAAAACAACAGAATCGAACTCTAACTGCCTGCTTGGAAGGCAGACGTACTACGCGCAACACTATATGTCGCTTGAAGATAACGGCGAAATAATCTAGTGCTTTTGAAAATAACACTGCTAATTTCTATTGTAACTTTCTCTTCAAAATAAAATGAAAATAAAGACCAATGAATGAAACAATAATAAATTGAGGAATTTCATGTACTTACCCGATTTCTCTCACGCCTTCTATTAATTTCTGTCGAACCCGTCTGTCTGGCTTTTGGAAACTTAGGCATTTTGATGAAATTAATTTGCGTAGGTACACAAAATGAAATGTCTTATATTATAATATTTACACAATTTAAAGTTATGTACACACAAACACACAATCTCGTTAATATGCCTAAAAGTTATATTTTACACACTTAAATTATTTAATTTATTTACACTAAAACTAATAATATCTTAAAATGCGTCCTATCGCGTATTTTATCTACAACTACCACTTAAAATAACTTTAATTATGGTAATCCTGCGACAACTGTAAACTAATAGTCATTAAAACTTATGCCACAAGAACACACGAAAACAGGAGCGGTTTTTTGGCAGCGAGCGACACAGGTTCCCCGTGCGAAGGCCATCGGCCGACTGCGGACCCGCCGCCCCCGTCGCCCGCACACCACCCGCGGCTCGGTATTATTTTGGAAATTTAATTTCTCAGAAACAAGTGAGAAAATTTAAAATAAAAATTGACCAATTTGTAGTGCGTGTATTTCTACGCTTACAAGTTAAATTTCATTACTATGAGGCTCAAAATAAAAGAGCCTATACGACTTTAGGAAAAAAATAGACGTTCAGGAAAATTTATATTTCTCTTTAATTAAAAACATTAAACGTATTTCGTTTTAAACATATTGAAGAACTTGAACCAAGTTTTAACATATATTTATTTGGTATTTTTAAGAACTCTTTAAAGTATATTTTATAGAGTTTGTAAACACCTGAAATTGTCAGGTAGGACCAATCATTAATAAGACATGGGCGGCCTTATTGGCGGCGGCGGCGGCCTTAATAAGGCATGGCGGTCGAGTTTTTACGCTACCTTCCTCTTCAAATCGTGTAACCCAACGTTTAACAGTCTTCCACTAAAACAAAGTAGCATTATTAATATAAAAAGTTAATAATAATCGGTTGACAGCTACCAACATACTACGAGTCAAAGTTTTAATATTTAAAATACAATTGTAATGAAATAAAACTATACTTACACGGTCAGACCAGTCTGATTAGCAATTTGAGCGAAATAAAATCCAATATCATGCAGCGCAACAATACGCTGCCTATCCTGCGAACTGATATTAGTATGCATTTCGAAGAAATAAACACTGAAGTTTAATAAATAAGCTTAGGTAGAAATTAAAAACACTTAGCACACGCACTATCTCGCAAACGATCTAGCAACGACTAAAACCAAATTCAAAATTTTAAAAATTTTACTTACATACATACATACACATATCACGCCTATAATCCCTTGCGGGGTAGGCAGAGCGTAAACAGCCGCGAAAAACGGCCATTTTCACCACGTCTGACAAATGTTTGAGGGTTATTTGGAATATTGTGTATCGCTATAGTGACAGGTTGTCAGCCCATCGCCTAAAATTGCAATACACACCCTCGAGTCCCTAAGTCGCCTCTTACGACTCCCACGGGGAAGATATGGGGTGATGCTATTCTAAGCCAGCATCACACGGCACAAAATTTTACTTCATTTGATAAAATATAAACTATAACGATGATATCGGGATTCGAACCATTGTCTCCACAATTACGGCCAAGAATTTGCTTGACTGCGCTTTCAACCAAGCTACCGAAGCTTATTTTTTTTTCGCCAGAGGGCGCGCAAGTGTTAACATCTATCTTCCTATCATTAAAACCACAAATATATAAATAGTGACTATTATTAGCTTCTTAAAACATGTTAAACTATACAGTGGTATAAATAAAGCGTAAAAGTGTTTGTGATAAATAATACATCCGCAATCGAACTAAAATCTACACTAATATTATAAAGAGGTAAGATTTGATTTTTTGTTTGTTTGTTTGCATCGAATAGGCTCCGAAACGTCACTCAGGCGGACCCTTTTATGGCAGGGTCGCTATGAGGTGACGATTAAAATCAAACGACTGAATGCTAAGACGGTGTCTTTATTAATGCCGAGACACATCAAATACATAGACATTATATATGAATAGTATGAGTTATATAATAGGTACTTATTCTATATACCATTTCATATACCACTTCAGCTTTTTATTGTCCTGGGAAATTAGGTTGTCGTTTGGCCAGGTTTTTTGTTTTACCTGCTTAAGCCCGTTTAAGTCAATGAATGCATATCTAAAACAGTAATGTTGACCTTATAATAGGATAATTTAACCTACTTATTACGTTACCCATAGCTTAAGCGATCAAGCACAATTACAATATGTAAGCTATGTTTTTCTGTATACAAGAGCTACAGATTTATTTACTATGTAAGTAAAGTAGATATATATTTAAAAGTAGATAGATATTTAAAAGGTTATATACTACCTGCAATGCGTATTTAGCTCTTACTAAAGGTACGTATCTTCAATATTTTAATATTTTACTATTTTGGTTTTTCAGAAAAAGTTAAAATTTTCTGTATACTATTCGGAAACTTTCAGTTTAATTTCTGCGTACTTTCTATTTGATCAAAACGTATTAAGACTCACATAATGAATAACTGTAATCGGGGCATTCCACGTTTAGTGACACCAAACAAGAAAAAAATAAATGTAATAAATAAGTTACAAAATGCATTTAAAATAACCGTACATAATTTTAACTTTACAAAACAGATTTTATTTTCTGTGAAAACCTACATTATTACAATGTTTGCTCATTAGCAACACTGGTTGTATGGTAGCACAATCCTTAGCGTAATTATTTATTGTTTTTAAAAGTAAACAAATCCGCCATTTAATTTGTGAATGGGGTGGTGACAATGTGAGCAGATTGAAGTATTATTAAGAATTTACGGAAAAAAAATACGAAGCAAAACGGTAAGTTACTTTCTATGATATTTAAGCAATATTTAATCATTAGACTTATGTCCCGACCGTCACATATTGATTCAATTTTGTTAATTCTTACCTCAAAAACGCATGTTCATGATAAAATGTGAGCTTTGTTTCTAACAAATAGATAATAATTGAGTGATGGCATTAATTTCGAAGTAGCTGTTAGCTCTTGAGCTTTTAGATATTCATATTTAAGTTTGTCCCGACCGTCACAATCCTTACCGCCATGGTCCCAAGACTTGTTTTGAAACAGGTATCGCTTAAATTTGTGCAAATTAAATAAATAAT
Organism: Tuta absoluta; assembly: GCA_027580185.1. Taxonomy (NCBI): domain Eukaryota; kingdom Metazoa; phylum Arthropoda; class Insecta; order Lepidoptera; family Gelechiidae; genus Tuta; species Tuta absoluta. The sequence continues at coordinate 327,151 of JAQAHW010000088.1, read as the reverse complement.
TGGTTTTTGTATGATTTATATGTTTTTTACTGTATTTGCATGCCATGAAGTGCTTTTGGCGTACCAACCATTAATAAGCATATTTAATTAGATGCATTCTTGTTTAATTGCTACTTGTCCCGACCATCACATCCGCTTGTCCCGACCGTCACATCCTTCTTATCAGAAATTATCGAAAATAATAATAAAATTTAATACCTGTTCTTTAAGAATATAAAGTTTGAACCTTTGAGATTACCACAAAATTATTTCATTTATTTAGTAACAATACAATTATTGTGTTCGAATATTACAATACATGTCACTTAAAAACAATTAACATTACATAAATTTATCATCTAAATCTTAATTATTATAATAAATGACTTGTTATATTCAATTACATTGACTATTAAATTAAATTAATCTTTTGAATAACATACACATAATTTTAAAATTCATCCAATGAGTAGCAGCACCTCTCCAGAAGACAGTTCAATAGTTTGGACTTAAAAATGTTTATAGATTCAATTGCTTTGAGTTCTAAAGGTAGTATGTTAAACAATGAAAGTGTTTGATAGCGGACACAGTGTTGAACTACGGTTAATTTTGGCTTAATTACGTTCTTGAGATCCTTTCTTTTACTTATTTCTCTTTCTCTCCTCTCACCTTCTGTTTCGTAAGCATGTCTTTGTTTATAAAAATCTGTCAATATAACCATTATATAAGGTGTTGTAGTTGCCGCATAGCCACTGGAAGCGTATTGCTTGTCTTAGCATTATTTAGTATTAGGCAATCGAGCGTTCGAGCTCTAGATATGTAATTATTAGAATAAAGTAGTCAGTCTAAGTTCAACCACCAACTAAGTCGTATCATTTCTATAATAACTCCCTGTCGCCCATCCACTATTATTGGATGGCGACCCTGGTCAGTGCTGCCTTCTTAGGGCAGTGCTGGGTAGCGTGGAGTATGAAATAGTAAAGTATAGTGAATAGTGTACTCCATCTACCGAGTAAAAGACAATAGTAGGACCTGAGTGATTTTAAAAGGACAACGTGATGATTTTTTTATGAAAGACAATTTCAAAGACAATATCATAAAAATTTTAAAAATGAACTAAAAGCCTCGCAAATTTTAGACAGTGATGAAAAAACACGAACATTAAAGCAAAACAATAAACTATAAGTGTAAGGTGACACGTAATGAGCAAAGTGCAACGATGTGGCATTTCTGCGGACAGTAAAAATTAAACAAGAACATTCCGGTGTAAAACAAATTACCTAAGTGTAATAATAATATATATTTTTTTTAATTAAAAAAAAAACAACAAATTAAAGAACAAAAACAAAAAAAATCAGGGCCACAAATTAAATGCCTACGATACCTAATACCAGGACAACCGTGAGAAATGCAAGTCCCGACAAATTGCATTATACATTATAGTTGTTGGGCACAGGGAGTAAACACCAAAACCATCACTAAGAAAAAGTGATCAACCAAATAAGAAGAAAACATGAAGATACCATTATGAAGAAAGAAGACTTACCCTTATAGAAGATTTCAAGAAAGAAGATAAACCATTATAGAAGACATCAAGAAAAGAAGAATAACGAAATCTAAAAGATAAACAAGAAGATAATTACAGAAGAAGATGACATCCCCCATGAAGAGGATATTCCCATGACGAGGCGGTAAATTATAAGAAGATTCAAGAGGTTGTAGCTGCTGGGCGCTCGCAGTAAATTCAAGCCTTATTTGATGCTAGGATTATGTTGCTGGGCGCCGCGAGACTTCATAGTACGGGTCCGATGAGAGCAGCCAAGCAGAATACATGGGCATAATCGACATTCGACCCATGGTATCTAACCGCTGTGCCGCGCGTGCGCCGTGTTACACGCGCTGCCGCCTGTTCGCCGAGTCAGCGATGTCTTCACGACCTACAAACGGTATCGTACCGTACCTACCTAGAAACTAATAATGTAAGTTTTACAAATATAAATTGCAGCAATTTCAATGATTTACGCTTTATGACTACAATTTTTAAATTGTTTTTAACGTCACATTGGACATATATTTCTTTTATCTAGTCTATTTTATATCATTTAATTAAAAATAAATTTTCACATCTATAAAAGGTCATAAATAGGTACACCTACCAAATTTCAATATTTTTTGGAAACAAATGCGAAGGAAAATATGTCTAATGAATGATTATAGGTACATTATTGGTAGTCATATTCTACTATTACGCCGCCGGTACGTGTATTTGTATTATTGAAATGTGACAAGTAAGTAGGTATGTAAGGAGTCAACATACAACCTACACTGCCTTCTCTAGATTAGTTCCTCACCGCCCGCTAGATGTCGCTGTTAGTTTTCTAAAACGCGGTAACGACTTGTTCACGGCATTTACATATAAGGTCCTAACAAGATCAGTTGTTTTGTACTTGTGCACACTAATGCAAAATATTGTGACGCATTGACTATCAGTCGATCGCACATATTATTGTCATTATTATTGCCTAGTACGCTCGGTAATGAGCTTCGCACGAACACTTACGGAGCGACGCTAATACTACTTATTGCTATTGTAAAGTTAACCCTTGCTTGCTGAGCTTCAATACATTATTTGTTATGACTATCCTGTGGTTTCCCTTCGGAGAAGAACCCTCATCCCCTACAAGGTGGCGCCCAACGACACTCCAAAGTTCGTCATCTCAAGGAGTGGTCGCGTAACGACCTATAGAAGACTCAACACATCGGGAAAGAAACCTACCAAGTCCAAAAAGATGTCCTTATCGAACGAGCAGTTTCTCAAACTGCTTCAAGCTGTTGGAAGTGGAAAGAAAGGTTCCCTAGCTACTTGCAAATCGACTTATGATGGAAAGGGAGAAAGAGAGACCCTAGAAGCTTTCCTAGCGGCGATTAATGTTTTCAAAAAAGTGGAGAATATTTCGGATGAGGATGCATTGATGGGATTACCGCTGGTTTTAAAAGAAGATGCGGCAATTTGGTGGCAAGGAAAGATTACGGTATGGAGTGACTTTGAAAAACGGATACGCCAAACTTTTGCCCCAGAGAGACCTGTGCATGCCATTTATGAGGACATAGTTAATTTGAAACAAGGGAAGATGCCCATAGACAAACACATTGCACAAAAGCGTATACTATTTTCGCAATTGCCAAAACCAGGACATACTGAGTCCCAACAGCTCGACATGCTGTTTGCGTCATTGAGTCTCACTATTAGAGACAAAATAACCAGGACATCAGTTAATACTTATGATGAGTTGCTAGAAAAGGCACGTGCTGTTGAAGAACATATCTCTGAGCGAGATGAAGGGAAAAAATCTTCTGGAAATCCACCGTATAGGAAAACAAGATGTGGCTTTTGTAAGATCACGGGTCACACAACTGAAGAGTGCAGAAGACTAAAAAAGAGAACGGAAGCAGCTACACAAGAAAAACAAGTTGAGACTACAGCTTCACAAATGCCTTCTCCCTCTACTCCTAAAATTACGTGTTACGGTTGCGGTGCTCCAGGAGTGGTAAGAACCAAATGTTTAACCTGCAACAGACCGAAACCAGAGCCAGGAAATACCGTCAGCTTCAACTCTTTTGCCAGCAAGAAAGTTAAGAAACTGGATGCACGCCCTAGACCAGTTGTCTTCATTACTATTGATGGAATTCATGGAACTGCCTTTTGTCGACCCATGTGCAGAAAGCAGCATTGCCTCATACGAATTGTACACCTGCCTCAAAAATAAAGGTTACAAATTTGAAACGGTTAACACGTGGATTACGCAGGCAGACGGCTTTGCAAGGAAACAAGATGTTTTGACAGTATCAGTAATGATTACATTGTGTGGACGTAATACTGTAGCTGAATTTGTGGTTCTCCCTCAGTCAAGGGACAATAAGACGCTGCTGGGTGTCGGATTCATTCAAGACGCGCTGATGCATCTGAACATTCCGCAGTTTACGTTTACGTTTTTAGATGATCCTCTCAATGAATATGAACTGTTTAAAGAAGATTTTGCTTTGTTCAAGCGCCAAGAGAAGTCAACGCAAGATAATACGAAACGTATTGGATGTCCATTAAACGCAGTGACGGTGCAAATTCCAGAGGACAACAACCTATTGGGAGAACCAGGTACGGCACCGCAACATTCTTTTGTAGAAAGTGCAACGGTTCCCTACGAGTTGAAAGAAGTGGATGTATCAACACCACCCAAAAAGAAAACGAGAGACACGTTGTTTGATGGATACTCACCCAGTTTTGCGGATAGTATGTACAGAGATGCTCAAATAAACGTACATCGCATGTACGACGAGATAGAGTTATCACCGAGAGCTAAATCTTTGTTTCCAGAAACAAATGATGATATAAATATATGCTCAATCCAAATTGCGAGTGTCGAGATTAATCTTTCTCACACAATCTTGAAAAAGGAGGAGCAATCAAAACTTATTCAGTTCCTTGAGGAGAATGAACAGGTCTTCCAGTCCGACGGTCAACCTACGACCCAAACTGAACATCGAATTGACACTGGTGATAGTGCACCCATATCAGTGCCACCGTATCGTCTTTCCCCTCCAAGAAAGGAAGTTCTTCGCGTTGAAATAATGAAGATGCTCCAGGATGGTATTATTAAACCATGTGTTTCCCCATGGGCTGCACCAGTTGTCATGGTACCAAAGACAAACGGAGAAGTAAGAGTGTGCATTGATTATCGGCGCCTCAACGCTATCACATTACCTGATCAATACCCAATTCCGCGTATAGATGATCTACTTCATGAAGCAAAACCAAGCCCGTTCATGACAACACTAGACTTGAAGGCTGGCTATTGGCAGATCAAAATGAACAAAGAAGATCAGGATAAGACAGCATTTATCACGCCTTTCGGTATCTATAAATTTTTGAGGATGCCATTCGGCCTTAGAAATGCGCCTGCCACATTCCAAAGGCTTATTGATGGCTTCAGGACGAGCCTACCTGATGTCAAAATGCTAGCGTACCTTGATGACTTTATAATTATGTCACCAACTTTTGAAACGCATTTAGAGGATTTAAAAAAAGTTTTTGATCAATTAAAAAATACAACCTTACGGTTAACCTGAAGAAGTGTCGTTTTTGTTGCCCTGAAGTCAAGTATCTGGGACATCTTATTACCCAAGATGGTCTGAAATTAGATCCGGGAAAGACAGCTGCGATTTTGGATTTGCCAACGCCCACGAACCTGAAACATTAAATCAGTTTTCTTCAAACTTGTTCATGGTATCGCCGCTTTATCGAAGGATTCGCAGAACTGGCTGAGCCTCTAACACGACTTACAAAGAAAAATTCACATTGGGTCTGGAAGGAAGAACAAGAAGTAGCTTAGCAAGAAATGAAACATCGTTTAACTACGTCTGTGCTAATATACTGTATCTCTATCTGGGGAGGAACGTACAAAACGCATTTCTTAACTATCGAGCGTGCACAAAGAGCTCTCTTAAAAGTCATGTACTTTAAAAAAATGCGCTACCCAACAGAAGATCTATATAGGATGTGTAACTTACTATCAGTCAGAAAACTTTACCTGCTTCAAATAATCCTAAGGACACACAAGACTACACCATGCAACCCGAATATTATAAATAAAAGAAGAAAAGATCGTGTAATAGCTACGTTTAAAACGAGAACTACTTTTGCAAGAAATCAAACTAAACATAGATCAACCTACCTTTATAATAAAATTAACAAAGAACTACAAATATATAGTAAATCTTACCATGAATGTAAATCTACTCTTGTCACCTGGTTAAAGCATCTAAGTTACGACACATGTGAGCAACTACTTAACATTTAGAAGAGTCATACACAGATACATAAGTATATATACATATGTATAAATGTATCTGTATATCAAATTATCTATATCTATTCACTATGTTACAAGCTTTTATTTATATATCTACATATAGACTCAATATAACACATTCACATTCCTTTGCAATTTCTTAAATTTTGTATACATATGTTTATTAACTAAACTGTATGTCTTATATATAGCAATTAAGTCTATCGTCTGGCATAGAAGAGCGGAGCCTCCTGATACAGGCATACTTCTTGCTTAAAAGGAGACTCCATCACCTAGCTACTAACGTTAAGTTTGTTATAGACAATAAATTTTTTTTTTTTTTTTTTTTGAACTACTGCTCCCGTGCTTCGTCAAGCAGACGAAACAAAACCATATATTATCAAGTCAGATGCCAGCAGCTATGCGATTGGAGCAGTTCTACTCCAGGGGGAGGAAGCGAATGAACACCCAGTGGAATATGCCAGCCGACTGTTGACACCTACTGAAAGAAACTACAGTACAACGGAAAGAGAAGCGTTGGCAGTTGTCTGGGCGGTGTCAAAATTCCGAGGTTATATAGAAGGCCTGCCAGTCTTGGTAATCACCGACCATCAGGCTCTACGTTGGCTAATGAATCTCAAGTCTCCTACTGGCCGCCTAGCAAGATGGGCGCTGCAACTGCAATCATACAATCTCACCATAAAATACGCACCAGGGAAAACGAATGTCGTGGCAGATACGCTTTCACGCCCACCATGTACTAACGAGAACGTGGAAAGATGTGGAGTGTGTACAATCACTATACATTCACCATTACGAGATCCTGCGGATATAAGAACAGAACAGTTGAAGGACAATAACATAGAGCGCATCGTTAGAGCATTAGAGAATGATAAATGTGATGAAGACGCCCGTTATTGGAGTCAAAAAGGTTACATGATGAATAACGGACTTTTATACAGGAATAACCCACAAGTGGAATCAGATGACGCTCAATTAGTGGTCCCTGAATACGAATGGGCGAACGTGTTAGATATCTATCACGATATTCCACTTGCAGGTCACTATGGATGTGAAAGAACCTATGACAGGATTGCCAAGCGTTATTTCTGGAAAGGAATGCGAAAGTATATAGAAAGCTATATCAAGAATTGTGTCGCGTGCCAACGTTATAAACCTGCGAACTGGAAACCAGCAGGGCTGTTACAGACAACACCAATGAATAAGAGATTCGAAGCGATTGCATTTGATTTGTTTGGTCCACTCCCACCTTCACATGATAACAAAACATGGATATTGATCGTAGAGGATATCGCATCGCGTTGGGTTGAATTGTTTGCCCTGGAAACAGCAACAGCAGAGAATTGCGCCATGACGTTAATTAATGAAGTTTTTTTACGATATGGAGTACCGAGGCGGATGACGAGCGATAATGGCACGCAGTTTGTCAGCGCAGTAATGCAACAAGTATCGCACTGTTTCAAGATTAAACAGTCGTTTACTCCTCTGTACCACCCAGAAGCGAATCCGGTGGAGCGCAAAAATAGAGACTTAAAGACTCAATTGGCTATACTTGTAGAGGGCAAACAACAAAACTGGTCGGAGCAGCTGCCTAGCATACGATTTGCCATGAATACGGCATTATGCTCATCTATCCAATACTCTCCAGCATATTTAACTTTTGGTAGAGAACTAAGAACGCCTCATGATAATCTCATAGATTTCCGACAAATATTAATAACTGACAATTTTCTGCCGGAAATTACTCCAAAGCTACGGCTCTTGTCAGACAATTTAATTAAAGCCAAAGAGATTCAAGAGTTGAGGGAAGAGGCTCGTAAATCTTGCGTTGACCAACGACGAAGAGAACATCCTGATTATAAAGTTGGAGATCTGGTGTTAGTAGAGTTACACCCAATAAGTAAATCCGCTCAAGGTTACTCTGCAAAGTTTGCTCCGCGTCGAGATGGACCGTACGTAGTAACAAGGCGACACGGCCCAAGCTCTTATGAACTAGCAGCACCTTTGACTCCGGAGCAGCCGTTAGGCGTGTATCACGCGTCAGCATTAATGCCTTTTCGCAGTCCAGATGATGAAGTGGGAGAAGTACCGTCACCAGTTCAACCCTTGCGCAAGAGAGGGCGTCCCCGTAAACCGCCAACTAACGAAGCTCCAAGTCAAAGAGGACGAGGACGAGGTCGACCCAGGAAGAATCGCAATTAACTTGTTCCTCTCGTCGGGACGCCTTCGGGAACAAAGGGGGAGACTGTAAGGAGTCAACATACAACCTACACTGCCTTCTCTAGATTAGTTCCTCACCGCCCGCTAGATGTCGCTGTTAGTTTTCTAAAACGCGGTAACGACTTGTTCACGGCATTTACATATAAGGTCCTAACAAGATCAGTTGTTTTGTTTAACTGGAGCCACCACTTCGGCCAACTAAAAGGAGACCTTGGACATGCGCCAAACGTGCGGCCCTACGGGCCCACAGGGTTTAGATTCCTGGCGAAGAGCGAGCAGGAGTTCCGTGTGTACCAGCGCTACCTAACTGCGCTTGAGGGCTCCGGGACCGGAATCTCCTGGTTCGCCTACGCTCCCCCAAAGGAGCGGCCACTCAAGGTCGCGATACGAGGCCTCCCGGTCGACACTGATCCCGAGGACATCGTGAAGGAGCTGACCACCCTGGGCTACGAGGTGGACTACGCGCGCCAGATCAAGGCACGTGGAGGACGCCCAGGGTGCATCTTCTTCGCCCAGCTTACCCGCACGCCAAACCTCACCCCGGGCATCTACAACATCACAGAGCTGATGTGCATGCCCGGCGTGAAGATCGAGGGATGGCGTGGCAAGCAAGGAGCACCCCAGTGCCACCGATGCCAGCAGTTCCGGCACAGCTCTAGGCATTGCCACCGCAAGCTGGCATGCGTGAAGTGCGGCGGACAGCACGCCGCCCGGGACTGCCTACGCCCACGCGAGGAGCCTGCCACATGCGCCAACTGTGGAGGCGCACACCCGGCAAACAGCCTTGACTGCCCCGTACTGCGCCGTGAAGTACGGAACAAGAGGGCAGGCACAGCGCCCATCACGAAACCCGACGAGCCAAAGAGGACAGAGGCGGCACCGCAGGGAGAGACTAACGCGGCAGGATCTCTCATGGCGGCCGCCAACGGCCCCTCCGGCGCGACGCAAAAGCGGAAGCCGAGGAGGCGGAGGAGGCGAGCATCGCCCCCGCCTCCCCAGGACGTGGAAGCACCGGGCCAGCCACGTCAACAGCCACCCACAGGTCTGTTGGATGCGGTCGGCACCCCTCAGGGTACTCCTCAGGGGGAGAAGCCGAAGCCCCAACCGGCCCCTAGACAGCAGAACATACGAGCAGCCATCCTAGAAGAGGATAGAAAGGTCCTGATCAAGGCAATCAGGACCCTCACCGAGGTCCAGGTCGCACTCTGCACGGGGGCGGACGCGACCTTTATTGTCAACAAGAGCCTTCAGCAGCTGATCTCGTCCTACGGCGAGGTCGTTGCCGCCATGGGCGAACTGGAGGCTCTAGGACCCAGATAGGCTGCTCAGGGTGGTGCTGTTCAGCACAGCCTGACGTGGCCGTCATGCTGTCCACATCCACTACTCCTCGTCGAGTAGTTAGGATTGTGGGCACCTTCCCAGTGAAGCCCGGCAACCGCCGCCAAATCGGACTCGACCGCTGCCTCGGAACCCCTCCGCGAGAAGGACGAGGCAGCCCCCCACCGGACATGACCCATCAGGAGGAACGAGCCGCCGCTGGCTGATGGGCACTAGCTGGGCCTCCCCCAATGGGGAATCACCCGGCTGGTACGACCTCGCCGCGGCGTGAAGTTCCGCCTGCTCAAGGACAACCGCCGTCGCTCACCTGAGCGACCACCCATCGCCCCACCTGTAGTCGCAGGTGGCGTTTTGACCCCACGCCCATGGGGCCCAGCCCCGAAAGCGTTTCCCCGCCGGCCGCTGCGCGGCCGTCAAGAAGAACACCCGGAACGGAGTTGTTTTGTACTTGTGCACACTAATGCAATATATTGTGACGCATCGACTATCAGTCGATCGCACATATTATTGTCATTATTATTATTATTATTGCCTAGTACGCTCGGTAATGTGCTTCGAGCTTCGCACGAACACTTACGGAGCGACGCTAATACTACTTATTGCTATTGTAAAGTTAACCCTTGCTTGCTGAGCTTCAATACATTATTTGTTACGACTATCCTGTGGTTTCCCTTCGGAGAAGAACCCTCATCCCCTACAGGTACTTATTACTTATTATAGAATAACGAACAGGAGTGGAGAAATGACAACCTGTCAACAAAGTATGAAATAAGTAAGTAAGTAAAGTAACAACTCCGATGTATAATTGTAAAAATGTGCAAATAATTATCCTAATTGAAGAAATAGTCAAAAGGATATTTTCTCTTACTAGCAATACATAGCAAAAATATAAATATTTTTTAGCAGATCTACGCAATGATTAATATACGAATAAAGTAAATATTTGGTAAGTACCTTAGTTAGTGTCTAGTGTCATTATTATCTACCGTTTATTTAGTACTATTTTATTTAATGAGCCTTCACTGGTTTAAGTTGATCCCTAAAGCTACAAGCTATTTTGAGTTGAGTTAGTTTTTGCAAGTACATAAAGGGGGATATATAAATTGTTGTTTAAAATATGTATGTTGAAAACATTCCGTTCGTAACGTTAATACATAGAGTTGGTCATTTTGCAAACTTTTATGTGACGCATACATACGACCCAAAGTTAAATTTATAGTATACAAATTATTAACTTTTAGTAAAGGTCATTCGCCTTGTGAGCAAACAGTGCATTACCTGAGGTGTTGCCCGCCTGGCCAGCGTGCATCTCAATCAGAATGCATCAATCAATATTTTCGGTATTACGAGTACTTATGCGGACGCGCAGAGGTATGACTAATACACGACAATGTATATGTAGCGTGACTACTATGCAAGTTAGGCAGAGTGAAGAAAGGATTTTGATATTTAAATAACAGTAAATGCTTTAATTTAGACATTTTACAACATAAGCTCCACATTATAAACGAATTTTGAAATGAAGAACAAAAAGTTGAGTAATGGGTTTTGAGAATCTAGAAATTAAGACACTATGACACGATAGGTATTAATTACAAATTATTTAAAATGTTAATTACACATTGTTACGCAGATTTCAGAAAGACGAGTATAATCATTCATAATGTATTGTCAACAGACTTATGGATTCGTGCGTATTTACACAATAAATAGATTAATTTGACCAATGTATATAAAAAAAAAATTATCTTCACCGAAAGTGTGACTAAATGTTCACAAAATTTTCAAATAATGATAAATATACATAATAAAGATGGACTACAGAATGGTTTAATTGATAAGTAGGTAGTGTACGATCCACAATATCGTACATTTTCTATCATCAGCATTTTACGTGAATTGGCCGAATTCAGGTCAACGCACGTCAGTACTCAAACATCAGCCACCGCGCTTACTCATTATCAAATTATCATAAATTAATTATTATCAATAAACTTTATAAATCATCAGAATATCAGAACTATCATTTAAAGATCGTACTCCTCGTACATCTTTATGGTCCTTCAAACCGTGGACCTCGCGTGTGTGTTTTTGTGAATTTTCTTCGTGTAATTTCGCCGCGTGAGGAACGAATCAGCGTATCAGCAAATATACAAGCAGCAGTGTAACGTGGAAGTTACGTGGAAGATAGTGACGCGGTTTATCATCATCATCTACCTAATAATCAGAAAAAATCAGCCATCAGTTCATCAGAAAATCAGACAACAATTAGACAGTAGAACATCAAGTAAAAAGCAATATTGTGTCATTTAGTGATCACTGTAGTAGCGAATCGGTTTCACCGGCCTCCCACCAGCGGGTCTCACCGGTGAAATTTAGAAGGCGCAAGGATCTACGAGGTTCACATAGACACGAACCATCAGAATCAGCTTCATCAGTTTATTTATTTATTTATTTATTAAACTTTATTGCACAGAAAGTACAAAGGGCGGGCCTAATGCCACGCGGCATTCTCTACCGGCCAACCAAAAGATAAACAGAAAGAGTAAAAGCGGGTGCCCATTCACAAAAAAAAAAGAAATATAATTGTACTTAAATTTCGCACTAAACTACAATACATAAGAAGGAATAAACTAAAATACTATACTTAACAATTTAACATGAAAAATAAAAATACATAAAATAAATACATGCATACATAAATAAATAAGATATACCAACGACAAGCTAACAGAAATGAGATAGGATGAACGCCATCTAACAAAAATTACTAAGAAACAGAGAGAAAGAGAGAGCCAGGTATGGAAACTATTTTAGGATAGATGGCGGTGATGTGAATTTTATTTTCAGTTTATCAGCCGTAAGCCAACATGGAAGACTTACTAGCAGAGCAGTTCCAGCTTATGATGCGTATTGAAAAACTTTTTGTAAATTTCAAGAAGGAAGGGTAAGAACGGAAGACTGCCCAAAATGCTGACATCAGAATTTCTACCTTGTCACTGCACTGGACAGAATTCAGCAAAAATCATATGCATCTAATTGATTATCAGGATGTCAATCATGTGTATTTCAAAGATAAAGATATCAAGAAACTAGAAGCTATTATCGGGAGGTAACTCAATATTTAGAAAACTACTTAGCATTCATCAAAGATCCACAATCAAATACGAAACCCGTCCCACCAAAGTTAAATTTATTGTCCGATTTAAAAGGATTTCCCAAATCTATAGAAGAAAATAAGGAAAATCTACCAGATCCTTCAGATGCATTTGTGGATGCCGGGGCATTGCCCTCAGATGCAGCGTCACCCGCCCTGCACGCGCAAATCACCGTGCCCCGCGCCCCTCACTTGCCCCCTGTTCACACTGGACTAAGCGGCATGAATAATATCAATGCAGACCGGACGACCTGGAATGAAAACAATGCCAGAACCACCAACTCCCACGCATCCAGCAAACTAGAAGAAATGCTTCGTAAGCAGAAAAGTAACTTTAAGGCTTTTTCTAGAACAAGTAACAGCATTGATTATGACTCATTATCAGAAAAATGGGAATTTGACAACGCCATAAATAAAACAAATCGACTCTCGCTGGAATTTAATTGACAACTTGCATTAGGAAATTGACAGTGAACTCTATGAAGATAATGTAGAATATGAGCGAACATTCACACTACACGAAAAGGAGTACAACGGTGTCAAGAAAATGCTATGTCAACAAATGTGGTCTGCATCATACAAGACTACTGTAACTCCAACTATGGATATCCCAACGTTTCACGGGGATTATCATAAATGGCTCTCTTTCAAGGATTTGTTTGAGGATGCCATCCACAAAAATCGTTCAATGTCAAACGCACAAAAAATGCAGTTTTTGAAGAGCAAGGTTAAGGGTGAAGCAGAAACTCTAATACAGCATCTCCATATCAGCTCAGATAACTATCAGACGTGTTGGGACATTCTTAACCACAGATATCACAATAAAAAGTTGATATTCAGCTCTCAAGTCAACATACTGCTGTCCTTAGCAACAATGCAGCAGCAGACAGCCCCTCACATCAAGAAAATCCATGATACTACAATTGAGTGTTTGAACGCCATCAAAAACCTGGGTGTCGACATTTCTACCTGGGATCCTCTACTCGTTCACATCCTGTCCCAAAAATTGGATGCTGAAACGCACAAGGACTACATTGAATCATTGAAATCGCCCCGAGAATTGCCATTATTGACGGATTTTAATGAGTTCCTAGAAAACAAGTTTACGTCACTCGAAGCCTCCAAGCGGAAGCAAGATAGCAATATATATAAATCAGCCAATCAACAATCGACATCATACATTATGAAAGAGTCACCTCAGCAACAAAATAATTTCAACTTTAATAAATATCATGCAAATAGCTACAACAGCAAACCGATTACGAAATCATACCATGTATCGTCGACATACAAATGCTTATACTGCAAAGGTGGACATTCTATATTCTTTTGTAGCGACTTTTTAAACTTATCAAACGCTATGAAGTTAAAGGCGGTAAATGACTTACGCCTCTGTACCAACTGCCTGTACGACCATCAAGGAAGCAGATGCATCTCTACAAAAACCTGCCAACGATGCTCAGAATCACATAACACCTTACTCCATGAGGCGCTGACCAAGCAATCGACATCATCGAAGCCAAGTAAAGAAAGGGTATACTTATCACAGAACATAATATCAGAATCTGAGATTTTATTACCCACTGCATTGATAAAGGTGCAATCAGCTGACGGCACATATCATGATATGCGAGCTTTTATCGACTCTGGCTCTCAGTCATCCCTTATCAGTGAAAATGCAGCACAGAAGCTTGGATTACCACGAAAGCGTTGTAATGGTGTTGTTTATGGCCTTAGGTCGCAGAAAAACAAAATCAGAGGGACTACGTCTATCAAATTATCAGCAGTTTATGGAAGTTTCACTTGCGACGTTGAAGTAAAAATAATGAGCAATCTTGTTAACAACTTACCAAATCAGTCATTTTCACGACCTAACTGGCCTCACATTGAAAATATCAGCTTAGCGGATCCACAATTCTATGTCAGCCGACCAATTGACATTTTGTTGGACTCCGAGATATTCGCTTTAATTCTTATGGGCGGTGTAATCAAAGGAGATGTCTCAACGCAACCTATTGCTGTGCAAACTTACCTTGGCTGGTTGATTTGCGGTAAAAGTACTGGGAAAAAAAGACATCAAATCATTGTAATGTCATCTTAAACAACCTTGAAGATATCCAACGTTTTTGGACAATAGAAGATATTTCTGAAAACTCATCAGACATGTCAACAGCAGATTTGTATTGTATGGAACTATACAAAGAACAAACATACCGACGATCAGATGGTCGCTATGTGGTCAGACTTCCAATGAAACCTGAAACTGCCGAAAAATTGGGAGAATCAAAGAAAAAAGCAGTAGCACAATTTCTTCAGTTAGAGAAAAAATTTGAGAAAAATCCAAAAACAGCAGAAAGCTACAAATCGTTTGTCAATGAATACAGAAATATGAATCACATGCGCCCAGTGAATACGAATGAAGACGACGGCAATACACCTGTTTTCTTTTTCCCTCATCATTGCATCATTCGCACTGACTCGCTTACTACACCATTGCGAGTTTTGTTCAACGGGTCAGCACTTTCGTCGTCGGGTCTAAGTCTCAATGACCTTATGCACAGTGGACCCAATTTACAAAAAGATCTTCTTTCACTGATACTGAAATGGAGACAATATAAAATTGCATTAACCGCTGACATTGAGAAAATGTTTCGGCAGATCTTAGTACATCCTGAAGATCAAAATCTCCAAAGAATCATCTGGAGAGACAGTACCAATCAGCCATTGCAAGAAAACAAGCTAACAACAGTCACGTATGGCACTAAATCAGCACCCTACCTGGCCATGATGACCTTGAAACAGCTGGCCAATGATGAAGGCCATAGATTCTCACCAGCAGCAAAAAAGGCACTGGAAGAGGACTTTTACATGGACGATTTGCTCAGTGGTAGCCATAATATCAAGTCAGCAAAACAACTACAAGAAGATTTAATAAATATGCTAAAATCAGGCGGTTTTAACCTCCGCAAATGGACATCCAACAAAGCAGAACTACTTGAAGGTGTCGAAACAGTGTTAAATCAGCAAGCATTTGAGTTTTCATTTCCCGAATCCACTAAAACTCTCGGATTACGATGGAATCCTGTTGATGATTTGTTTTCATTCAAAATCCAACTTGACTCAGCAGAATCAAAAACGATCAGCAAAAGAAAGCTTTTATCAGAAATATCTAAAGTTTTCGATCCACTTGGCTGGCTTTCACCTATAACCACGAAGTTGAAACTTTTATTCCAAAAAGTATGGATACAGGGTGTCCAATGGGATAACATTTTACCAGATGAAGTTATCAGAGAATGGAGAAACATTCGTAACGATTTAGAAGAGATAAATCAGATCAAGATCAAGAGATGGCTTGGAACAAAAGAAAACGGAGAAATTGAACTACATGGATTCTGCGATTCTTCAACTAAAGCTTATGCATGCGTCATCTACTGCCGAATCAGCGAACCAAACTCGGATGGTACCCAAAAATCATCAGTTGTTATTGAAGCAGCAAAAGCGAGGCTAACACCACTCAACAAGAACATCAGTTTACCCAGATTAGAACTAATGGCCTGCCTCCTTTTATCAAACCTCATGGAGAAAGTTATCAAAAGCGTACCTTCATATAACATCAAAATCTTCGGCTGGACCGATTCCACCGCAGCATTGGGTTGGCTCCAAGGGGACTCTGGAAGATGGAAACCTTTCGTGGCAAACAGTAGAAAAGATCAAAGCTATAATACCATCAGACTGCTGGCGCTACGTGAAATCAGGAGAAAATCCCGCCGACTGTGCCAGCAGAGGCATCACTGTGAAGCAACTCAAAGACCATCAACTGTGGTGGAATGGACCTTCCTGGTTATCTACGTACAAACCAAAAAATAAAAAAGATCAACCTGTATATACAACCGATCAAGAGCTAAAGAAATGCATAAAAATAAATGTCACTACTACAATTCAGGATGACGTCATCAGAAACATTGTAAACAGGCACAGCTGTTTTACGCGTGCAACCCGAGTCCTAGCCTGGGTACGTAGAGCACTGTCACGTGGACAAGTTTTGCAACCATTCTTATCAAGTCAAGAACTATCGGAAGCAAAACAAATGATTATACGTCACTATCAGCAAATTGAATTCGCTTCTGAAATCAGCAATTTAAAAAATCGAAAACCAATTGACAAAAAGAGCAATCTCATCAACTTAACACCGTATCTCGATCAGACAGGATCGCTTAGAATCAAGGGACGCATAAAAAATGCACACATTAGCGAAAACATGAAACATCCCTTAATAATACCCCATGATGGTCATCTGACGAACTTGCTCATCGATCAAGCCCATAAAAACACATTTCATGGTGGAGCACGCCTAACCCTAGCACGTCTGCGTCACCAATATTGGGTAATAGGCGGAAACAGAGCCGTAAAGAAACGACTGCGCCGGTGTGTCATATGCAGGCGGCATTCCCCTGTAATGCAAACACAAATTATGGGAGACTTACCAGCAGCTCGGTGTAATCCGACGAAGCCCTTCTACAGAACCGGCGTAGATTTGACCGGATTCTATGACGTAAAGGCAAACAAGGGCAGAACAATAAGGACCACTAAAGCATACGTTGTTGTTTTCGTATGCATGGCGACGAAAGCTGTCCATCTAGAGCTAGTCTCGGATTTATCATCATCAGCGTTTTTAGCAGCATTGCAACGGATGGTCTCTCGACGAGGAGCACCAGGCCACATATATTGCGATAATGGTACTAATTTTCTCGGTGCCAATCGCATACTAAAAGAAGAAATGATAAATCTCCAACAAACAATGGACGAAGAATATTATGCCTACGCATCAGAAATGGCCATTCAATTCCATTTTAATGCTCCATCGTGGCCAAGTGCCGGAGGACTTTGGGAAGCGGCTGTGAAGAGCTTAAAACATCATTTGCGCAGAGTTATCGGAGAACAGAAACTGACTTTTGAGGAATTCTCTACTATCCTCGCACAGTTAGAAGCGTGCTTGAACTCTCGTCCACTCTGTGCCATATCAGAAGATCCGGGTGACATTGACTTCCTTACCCCTTCACACTTAGCCAGCGGACCAATACTTACAATCCATCAGACCGAGAGGGACGCTAGAACACGATGGCACCTTATTCAAAAAATATTTGGAGATATCTGGAAAAGATGGCAAGAAGAATACTTATCAACTTTAACAAGAAGTAAATGGCAACTACCAAAGCAGAATCAGAAAATTGGAGACGTCGTTTTGATACGTGATGCAAACTTACCAGCCGGAAGGTGGGCGCTCGGAAGAGTGATCGATCTACACCCTGGGAAAGATGGTCAGGTGCGAGTGGTAAGCGTCAAAACTAAAAATGGCATCATAAAAAGACCTATTATCAAACTATCACCTTTGCCTATAAATGAAGATGTAAGGCCAGACAATCAAGAAGTCGACAGCCCTAAACAGAAAAGATCAGCAAAAAAGGAAAACATCTGTTCGAGCCTCAAAACAATGATGGTCATATTACTAACAATGTTTCTTGTATTACCGGCACAATGTTCGCTTAATATCGCCCAGCTAAGCAGAAATCAGAGTATCTATTTCGACAAGATTTCGGATATGCATCTGAAACGAAACGAATGGAAGCTTATTGTATATTATAATATGCAACCCTACTGGGAAGGCACAGAAACATTAACTAAATGTCTCAACAGTCTTGACAACATGTGTGAAAAATCAGAAAAACAACACTTATGCGAAGTCATCATGTTACAACTACGTCACGGCTACAAGGAACTCGACATCTACAATCATATGTTACTCGGTCAGCAGATTCGCGGCCCGCATCTACGGGCCCGCCGGGGACTTATCAATGGCATAAGCAACATAGCACGATCACTATTCGGTGTACTAGATGATCAATTTGCCGATCAATATCAGAAATATATCGGATTACTTCGGATGAATCAGAAGCACATGGCATCATTATGGCGAAACCAAACCTCTATTGTACCTCTAAACCTCTAAGCCCAGCATAACTTACTACAGAGAGTTGAAGAAACCATGGATCAGCAACACAAACAGATCAACAGACATCTCAATAAATTAGATCAAATGGCTTACACAGCAAATGAAAATATTCAAAATAACCTCAACGACAACAACTTCGCATTATCAGCAATCATAGCGAACACTATTCTACAAAATCTGCGAAACATCCAGGACTACCTTCTCGATACTCTAACAGATCTACACTATGGGTCATTCAATATTCATCTTATCAGCCCAGAACAGTTTCGAGATGAGTTAAACATCATATCTGGTCAGTTGACAAAAGATCTTTCTCTTCCGATTACCGACTTAGTCACTGATCTACCGAAACTCTATCATATGTTGAAAATCAAGGCAAAAATGACCACTCAGTACTTCATTTTCGAAATAAAGATCCCTCTGGTAGCTTTAAGATAACTTTGAGATATACCACCTGATACCTACTCATCATAAAGTGAACAACAGTATGATCAACATTATACCTATATCAGAATATATAGCAATGAACATGCAACAGGACGCATACTTTCCTATGACACAAGCCGATCTTCTACGGTGTGACCGATACGATGACGTCACCTATGTGTGTCCATTACAAAGACCAGTATATCATATGACATCAGACAAAGGTTTATGCATCATGAATGACGAAACAAAACAATGTGCAATCAATATTAAACCTTGTAGCACCACGTGGACAGAACTACATTCAGTAAACACACATCTTTTCTCATGTTGTGGACAATGTAATATTCGAATCATATGTGGGAATCAAGTTACGTCCGAACAGCTGACTAGAAATGGAATTATCAGTTTAAGTGGAGATTGCGTCATTAAAGGAACAGACTTTACTATATACTCACACAGACAGCAGAGCAATGCAATAAATATCGAAGCAGATATTTTACAAATTGACATACCACCTATAAATGATATAATCAACTTACCAATATCTATCAGCAACGAAAGCAGTCTTACCGACCAAATGCAATCCAAAAATCACACATACTATCATCAGCGAATAAAGGAAATCGGTACACTGATACAACAGATGAAAAACAGTGAAAATGAGGATGTTCTAAGTGACCGACTCTCAACTCATGACGTCACTCAATACAGTTTAATAAGTACAATAACCATAATAACCATATGTGTGGCTCTCGTCTGGACATGGCTAAGGAGAAGACGAATGAGAACATCGAGCAATATCAGCGCACCAAGTTCATGTCCCTCTGCGCCTCGCCTCCACACGCCTCCGCCGGTGAAGCCCGCGCGCGCGCTGAAGCCAGCAACAGATCACCCTCTACCGCACGCAATGAGCTCTTGGCAACAAGCCGCCATTGAACGCGCTTATTCAGCTTCACGCGTGGACTTATCTGATAAAGACAACATTAACAAGCGCCGAGCGAGCTTAGTGGATAAATCAATCTCACATAGTTTTAGAAATCATTTTAGTGTATAAGTAAACCAAATATTTAAGGTGAAATGTAACTTACTTAAGAATTCATCATCAATTGCTTTTCTTCATCCCATTATCATTATTTTGTAAATCATTCATCATCATATCAGATCCCTACTCTCACCCTTCTCCCCTCCTGGAACATGTACGATCCACAATATCGTACATTTTCTATCATCAGCATTTTACGTGAATTGGCCGAATTCAGGTCAACGCACGTCAGTACTCAAACATCAGCCACCGCGCTTACTCATTATCAAATTATCATAAATTAATTATTATCAATAAACTTTATAAATCATCAGAATATCAGAACTATCATTTAAAGATCGTACTCCTCGTACAGGTAGAAATGTATTAAATATCTTTTTGTGACACCAGAGTATAATTAGTTACATTTTACAGGAAGCGTTAACTGTTTAGTTAAGAGTAAATTACGGTTTACTAAAAAGAAGGTTTTGTAGAAACAAGAATAAATTATAATTGAATGAATTGTGTCGAAAACCATCATAAACTTAATTTCAAAATACCTAGTGATGAAATTGTAAAGTAGCACATTGCATAATGCAAGTGATACCTATAGTAATAAAGTTCACTAACCTAAGTTGACACTGAATGACCTGGATATGGATGTCATTTTGTGCAAAGAATTTTGTATAATTTATTTAGTGCTGATTTGATTGTAAAATGCAGAGAAGTCAAAAGGAAATACTTACATGTAAATTACATGCAATACTGTGAAACATTTAGTAGTTTCGAAAAATGACAAATACAGATTTAAAAGTTGGATACTAATAAAATAATAGGTATAAATTACTAGTATGATTATGAACGTATCAGATATCTTTTTCTGCTTATAGGTAAAGTTAGTTGGATGATCAAGGATAGGTATATTTGAAATGTGAAGAATCGTGATGTATATTAAAAATCTTTTGCTACCTAGAGTACAATTACTTATATTTCCGATAAGAAAAGATGCTAGGAAGATTGAAAGAAAGTAAACCGAATGAATGGATTGCAATGTAAAGATAACCATGAAAGTTGGGAATTATTTGGTAGAAATATTGAAATGCTAGTTGGATTGATCATCCACAAAGTAATGATAAATATTAATGCCAAAGGATTCAACATGCTGCAGCATGACGTCATAGAAAGAAAAGTTGGTATTAGAAAGTATTGCGAAAGATGATGAATAAAAGTTAACTATGAAGTCGGTACAAAAGCAGAAAGGATAATTATTCAGATTTAAGTGTGAATAAGATTCCACTATGTAGAAAAATAGGAGGCCATGAGATGCCTTACACATTATGCGTTTTGTAATAATTGTATAATGATAACATGGTCAACAACATAAGCTGACCTGTTGTGTATTGATCTATATGTTATGTCCTTTGTGTTATATTGTGTACAATAAACGGTTAAATAAATAAAATAAATACATTGAGGATCAGAGCTTTCAAGTCGACCATGGTGTTTGACTCACCGTCCTCCGTGGGATAAGTTAGTGCCGCATATAGAAATATTGGCTTAAAATTGATGATCACTCACATACCAGTATTGTAAGGGTGTACGTAAGGAAACGTACAAACCATGTAGGCACAGCACAAAGATGTCACTATTATGTATTATGAAATAGGTAACATAATATGTTTACCGTATTATGATTACCGTATTAAGTAGAATTTGTACTAAGAGAGACAACTACTTATGCAAAATGCCACCTAGAATGGTAGGTAATTAGCTAAAGCATTTATGAGCCCCGTAATCTACCATAAGTGTGTTAGCGAGAGATTTATGTAAGGTATGCAAGCAGACAAACCAAAATGTTTATATAATAAAAAGAAGAAAATAAAGAATTATGTATGACACAAATATGTAAAATACAATTAGGTTTTTACCTTTAATTTAGAACGTGGAAAATGTTGTACAGTGCAAAATATGGATACGACAATTATATAACTAACTGGATATGTCTTGAAAATTTAGATCAATAAGTCACGGATTGAGACGAATAACATATATTTGGCTTTATAAGATAGTAGCTATACTAAGTATATCTTGTTAGTAGCTATACAGTCCCAACCCAAGTATAGATTAATGAAAATAAATAGATATTTAATTGGATAATTTATTAAGAAATAATTAAATACGGCCCACTATATCTAATAAGTAGGTATAAGATATTGTAAGTATTTACATTTTATTAATTTTACATTTACACCTTTCTAGTATAAAAAAAAAATGTTTATTTAGAACAAGTAATATGCTTCTACATTTTTTTTTTCTGCTGCCCCGGGGGTGAATCGGGACTTCGGGGGAGGTGTAGTTGCCGCATAGCCACTGGAAGCGTATTGCTTGTCTTAGCATTATTTAGTACTAGCTTATACCCGCGACTTCGTCCGCGTTAGATAGTTTTTTTAGAAACAGGTTCTAAAGTAGATATGTATATTCACAGTAAGTATGACAGTCATATTAGAACAGTTCTTATCACTACTGTTTAAGGATGACTTGCTTGCTTCTGTTGTTAAAAGAACAATTCAAAATTTGCTGTCCGGTGAACTGCCCTGAAAGATCAATATTTATAACCATTGAATACAAAAGTCAGTAGATAACAAAAAAATCCTCGGTAAAAAGTTGCCAATATCCTTTCTCAACTTATTCCCATCATACTGAACAACTTTTGTTTTGGAACCGTTTCTGTATCTCAAATAGTTTAGGAGGGCTCTTGATGGTACACCTGGTGGTCTACATAATGTACTCCAGATCCTCAATGTCCTTGTGAAAAGCAGCGGGCCATCATACTGAACAACTTTTGTTTAGAACCATGCCTGTATCTCTAATAGTTTAGCTGGGCTCCTGATGGTACACCTGGTGGACTACATAATGTACTCCAGATCCTCTATGTCCTTGTGAAAAGAAGCAGCCCAACATACAAAACAACTTTTGTTTTAGAACCATGCCTGTATCTTTAATAATTTAGCTGGGCTCCTGATGGTACGCACCTAGTGGTCTACATAATGTACTCCAGATCCTCTATGTCCTTGTGAAAAGAAACAGCCAATCATACTAAACAACTTTTGTCTTGGAACCATTTCTGTATCTCTAATAGTTTAGGTGGGCTCCTGATGGTACACCTGGTGGTCTACGTAAGGTACTCCGGATCCCCAATGCCCTTGTGTAAAGAAGCGGCCTAATATACTGAACAACTTTTGTTTTAGAACCATGCCTGTATCTCTAATAGTTTAGCTGGGCTCCTGATGGTACACCTGGTGGTCTACATAAGGTACTTCAGATCCCCAATGTCCTTGTGAAAAGAAGCGGCCCATCATAATGAACAACTATTGTTTTAGAACCATGCCTGTATCTCTAATAGTTTAGCTGGGCTCCTGATGGTACACCTGGTGGTCTACATAAGGTACTCCAGATCCCCAATGTCCTTGTGAAAAGAAGCGGCCCATCATAATCATCACAACTATTGTTTAAGAACCATGCCTGTATCTCTTATAGTTTAGCTGGGCTCCTGATGGTACACCTGGTGGTCTACATAAGGTACTCCAGATCCTCAATGTCCGAGTGAAAAGAAGCGGCCCATCTTACTGAACAACTTTTGTTTTAGAACCATGCCTGTATCTCTAATAGTTGAGCTGGATTCTGATGGTACACCTGGTGGTCTACATAAGGTACTCCAGATCCCCAATGTCCTTGTGTAAAGAAGCGGCCTATCATACTGAACAACTTTTGTTTTAGAACCATGCCTGTATCTTTAATAGTTTAGCTGGGCTCCTGATGGTACACCTGGTGGTCTACATAAGGTACTCCAGATCCTCAATGTCCTTATGAAAAGAAGCGGCCCATCATAATGAACAACTTTTGTTTTAGAACCATGCCTGTATCTCTAATAGTTTAGCTGGGCTCCTGATGGTACACCTGGTGGTCTACGTAAGGTACTCCGGATCCCCAATGCCCTTGTGTAAAGAAGCGGCCTAATATACTGAACAACTTTTGTTTTAGAACCATGCCTGTATCTCTAATAGTTTAGCTGGGCTCCTGATGGTACACCTGGTTGTCTACATAAGGTACTCCAGATCCCCAATGTCCTTGTGAAAAGAAGCGGCCCATCATAATGAACAACTATTGTTTAAGAACCATGCATGTATCTCTTATAGTTTAGCTGGGCTCCTGATGGTACACCTGGTGGTCTACATAAGGTACTCCAGATCCTCAATGTCCTTGTGAGAAGAAGCGGCCCATCATACTGAACAACTTTTGTTTTGGAACCATGCCTGTATCTCTAATAGTTTAGCTGGGCTCCTGGTGGTACACCTGGTGGTCTACATCTGTACTCCAGACCCTCGAATGGTGATAAAAAGTAGCCTATGTCCGTTCTCGGTATGCTAGCAATCTCTGTGCCAAGTTTCATGAAGATCGGTTCAGCGGTTTGGCCGTGAAAGCGTAGCAGACAGACAGACAGACAGACAGACAGACAGAGTTACTTTCGCATTTATAATATCACATACTGAACAACTTTTGTTTTAGAACCATGCCTGTATCTTTAATAGTTTAGCTGGGCTCCTGATGGTACACCTGGTGGTCTACATAAGGTACTCCAGATCCTCAATGTCCTTATGAAAAGAAGCGGCCCATCATAATGAACAACTTTTGTTTTAGAACCATGCCTGTATCTCTAATAGTTTAGCTGGGCTCCTGATGGTACACCTGGTGGTCTACGTAAGGTACTCTGGATCCCCAATGCCCTTGTGTAAAGAAGCGGCCTAATATACTGAACAACTTTTGTTTTAGAACCATGCCTGTATCTCTAATAGTTTAGCTGGGCTCCTGATGGTACACCTGGTGGTCTACATAAGGTACTCCAGATCCCCAATGTCCTTGTGAAAAGAAGCGGCCCATCATAATGAACAACTATTGTTTAAGAACCATGCATGTATCTCTTATAGTTTAGCTGGGCTCCTGATGGTACACCTGGTGGTCTACATAAGGTACTCCAGATCCTCAATGTCCTTGTGAAAAGAAGCGGCCCATCATACTGAACAACTTTTGTTTTGGAACCATGCCTGTATCTCTAATAGTTTAGCTGGGCTCCTGGTGGTACACCTGGTGGTCTACATCTGTACTCCAGACCCTCGAATGGTGATAAAAAGTAGCCTATGTCCGTTCTCGGTATGCTAGCAATCTCTGTGCCAAGTTTCATGAAGATCGGTTCAGCGGTTTGGCCGTGAAAGCGTAGCAGACAGACAGACAGACAGACAGAGTTACTTTCGCATTTATAATATTAGTGTGGATTAGGCAATCGAGCGTTCGAGCTCTAGATATGTAATTATTAGAATAAAGTAGTCAGTCTAAGTTCAACCACCAACTAAGTCGTATCATTTCTATAATAACTCCCTGTCGCCCATCCACTATTATTGGAGTGTAAAAAAATTAGCTGATGTAGGGGCTCATTATCCCTACAAATGCTTAAGCTGCAACTTGCATTAGCACGCGGCGCGGGCACGCCAGTCGTTCCCCGCGCGCGTCCAGGTATAGACGTAGACACCTCAAATTGTAGGTTCTGTATTATGTACAATTGGCAAGTTATATTTATGTGAAGAAAGAACAATATATCCGGACTTTCGTGAACTGTATTTCCTCGTTTCATTGAACATACAACTGTCCTAAATAATGATTCAGTAAGCCGCTTCACGGCATAAACCTTTTAGTACACGAACACATATAATCTTACATTGGTGACACCCTAGTGAGTGAAACGAGGGACTTGTGCAAAGTTACGCGTCTAGCGTAAATCGGGAACGACTCAACTTGATCTATACCTGGCGCGTACAACATAGTGTTTGCACTCTGTGGACTGTGAACAAAATTTTCCATAAACTTTTTACGTAAACTCAGCAAGATGGTTGAGACAGGTGATGGAGAGAAGCCTAACGACGTGGTTTTAATCTCAGTTTCGTCGCGGATCCCTGAATTTTGGACAGACCAGCCAGAATTGTGGTTCGTGCAGTTTGAGGCAACGGTAGCGCCTCAAAAAGCTAGCGATGAGTCAATGTATCAACTGTGCATTGCCAAGCTCGGCAAACAGGTGGTAATGCAGGTAGCGGATCTGCTGACTAAGCCACCAGAGGCCGGGAAATATAAAGCCTTGAAGACAAGACTTCTGGCAGTCTACGAAGAATCCGAAGGCAGACGTATTCAAAAGTTGATCAGTGAAATGCAGCTTGGAGATCAGAAACCTTCACAGCTTCTTCGACAAATGCAGGCTTTGGCAGGAGATAGGATCACTTCCCAAACCTTGTTAGTGATGTGGCAAAATCATTTGCCTGCCGCAGTCAGGTCTGTTCTGGCAGCAACGGCGATAGAAGAAGCAGAGAAATTGGCAGCGGTAGCGGATAAAATCCAGGAGACCAGCCGCCCACTCGAGGTGGCGGAAGTATCTGGCGGGCGCAGAGTAGAGGACTCATCTTTGGCGGAGGCGGTCGCCCAGCTGAGCATCGAGGTGGCAGAGCTGCGTAGGTCCAGACACTCCGGCAGATTTGGACAGCGGAGCAACCGCGCGCCGTCAAGGTTTCGTGCGCAGAGCGCCGGTCGCAGGCGTGACCGCTCTGCATCCCGAGAACCTGGACTGTGTTTCTACCATGACCGTTTCCGCGCCAATGCATACAAGTGCAGGGCGCCTTGCACCTGGAAGCACACCAACCAGGGAAACTAGCAGCCGTGCAGTCAACGACGGGATCCTGCAGCGGAGGTATAATTAGCCGTCGTCTTTGTATTAACGATCGTATCAGTGGACTTAACTTTCTCGTTGACACAGGCGCCGATGTGTCGGTATTACCGGTTGCTGCAGTTAAACGAAAGCAACTAGTCGCGCAGGAAGAAGCATTACCTTTGTTTACAGCAGATGATACTAGGATGAAAAATTATGGCACATTCTTAATGTCTCTTAACTTTAACTTGAGGCGTGATTTTAAGTGGAATTTCATAGTCACTAATGTCAGACAACCTATATTAGGATCCGATTTTATAGGCCACTATAAGTTGTTAGTCGACATAGATGGAAAAAAACTAATTGATAAGATAACTGATTTATGTGTGCTAGGGTCTATTCAATATAGTACAGAAACGTCAGTCAAAACGGTAAATGGAAGCCATCCTTACCATGATTTGCTAAGTTCCTTTCCAGATATAACGAGACCATCAACCTTTAGAGAACCTCCACAGCACACAGTGGTTCATCACATTGAGACGACGGGGCCGCCTGTTCACGCTAGAGCGAGGCCATTGCCACCAGACCGATATGTCAAGGTAAAAAATGAATTTAAGCGTATGCAAGAGATAGGAATATGCAGACCTTCCAAGAGCCCCTGGGCAAGCGCCCTACACGTGGTGCCTAAAAAGGATGGGGACATTCGTCCGTGTGGTGACTATAGGCAGCTTAACGCCATCACCAAGCCGGACCGGTACCCAATTCCGCGTCTGCACGATTTCACGTACATTCTCGCAGGTAAGAAAATATTTTCGTCGATAGATGTTAATCGCGCCTACCATTACATACCCATCAATCCAGCGGACATCGAGAAAACGGCAATTATAACACCTTTCGGGTTATTCGAGTTCCCACGCATGACGTTTGGACTGAAAAATGCAGCGCAAACCTTTCAACGGTTCATGCATCATACAGTTTTAGAAGGTTTGGATTTTCTGTTCTGCTACATAGATGACGTCATCATAGCAAGCGACAATGAGGAACAACACAGGGAACACCTACGCCTACTATTTGAAAGGCTAAACAGGTACGGGTTGACCATTAAATTAACAAAATGTAGTTTCGGCGTAACGGAACTGAACTTTGTGGGACTCCATGTGTCATCAAAAGGAATTAGACCGTTGGATGACAAGGTCAAGGCGATAACTGAATACCCGAAACCTAATACGCTGAACGAGCTACGCAGATTTTTGGGTATGGTGAATTTTTACCGCAAGCATATACCACACGCAGTTCAAAGCCAGGCATTATTATCGAAGTATTTGCACAACGCAAAGAAAAACGACAAAACACCTATAGAATGGTCGACAGAAGCTGAGGCAGCATTTCACGAATGTAAGTCGCAATTGCAAAACGCGGTCACGTTATCGTACCCATGCGCTAACGCGACGCTTGCGCTTTGGTCGGACGCGTCGGACACGTGTGCGGGGGCAGTTCTACAACAACTGGTTAAAGGTACGTGGAGGCCCCTAGGATATTTTTCTAAACGTTTGTCTGAAACCCAACAACGTTACAGCACATATGACCGTGAGTTAGTCGCTATATACATGGCGATCAAGCATTTCCGCAAATTGTTCGAAGGCAGACCGTTGACGATTTATACTGATCACAGACCGTTGGTACATGCTTTTACAAAAATAGGTACCGATTCTGAAACGCCTCGTAGAACTCGGCAGTTATTATTTATTAGTGAGTTTACAACGGATATTCGACATATCAGCGGCGACAAAAATGTTGTGGCAGATTCGCTGTCTCGTGTTGCAACGATTTCCTGTCCTACGAGTCTAGACTACGAACAATTTGCTGAAGAGCAAAAAACCGATGACTATATCATGCGATACCTACAGTCAAACACAGTTGAAAACAACATTAGATTATGCCACATGGCATTGCCTTATTGTAATAAAAAGATTTATTGTGAAATTTCAACTGGCAATGCAAGGCCGGTGGTACCAGAAAATTTCAAAAAAGTTGTTTTTGAATCAATACATGGTATTAGTCATCCAGGCATACGCACTACGCGTAAAATGGTTACTCAAAGGTTTTTTTGGCCTAGGATGAACTCTGATATTGGCAAATGGGCAAAAGCATGCGTCAAGTGCCAAAAGTCGAAGGTAGACACAACATTTCGGAATACGCAAGTTTTCAGAGTGCGGACAGATTTGAACATATTCACGTTGATATTATTGGACCACTGGCAATTTCAGAAGATGGTTTTAGGTACTGCGTCACGGTAATAGATAGAGGTACCCGTTGGCCGGAAGCATTTCCAATCCGCGATATCACCGCAGATACGGTGGCAAAGGTTATTTATGAAGGCTGGATCACACGCTATGGTTGTCCAATAAGGTTGACGTCAGATCAAGGCCGGCAATTTGAAAGCCAGCTTTTCTCCGAGCTACTGAAATACTTAGGGGTAAGGAAATTGAGAACTACTAGCTACCATCCTCAGGCTAACGGCATAGTGGAACGCTGGCACCGCTCTTTAAAGGCAGCGTTGATGACTCGCCTAGGCAACAAATCATGGGTAGACGAGTTACCAACAGTGCTCCTAGGGTTGCGTGCAGCGGGACGCAGCGAAAACGGCGTAAGTGCAGCCGAGTATACATTTGGTAAGCCATTGCGGTTGCCATGCGAGTTTCTCGAGAATACAGATTACAAGGTTGGTGAGTCGAATGAATTATTAAAGAACATTAGGAACACAATATCAAAAATGAAACCAATTTCTAAAGACCATTTAGCTAACCGTAAATGGTTTGTTTTTTCAGATCTACAAACATGCAGTCACGTGTTTGTTAGGGATGACACAGTTCGAAAACCTCTAAAAACCCCATATGACGGGCCGTTCAAAGTTTTGAGCCGTACAGATAAAGTTTTCGTTCTGCAATATCCTAACAGACAGGCTACTGTATCGATAGATCGTCTTAAACCGGCATATTTGCTTGATGATCTAAACAATGACCCTCCTTTCCATCTGAAGCAGTCGGGTAAAAAAACCACGACGCCAAATCGCAGCGACACGCAAGTACAGAGCAAAGTGCATGATGATCATGTACAAAAAACAACACGCAGCGGGCGAGTCATCAAAATGCCCGTGCGGTTTAAGTAGGCTAGATAGGTAAGCATAATAAATAATATTTAAGGTAATCTCCGTCCGAATTTCACCACACTCACTAACGGCAAGTTGCAGTCGGTTCGACCCAGCGAGACGACTTATGGTTGGATATCCGTACATCGACATCATGGGCCAATATAATACGAAGAACGAAGAAATCATCGTAGCTCAGGCCGGAGCTAATCAGCAGATCGAGGAGCTACAAAGCAAGATGGGCGTATACAGCATTCTTGTTGCGGTGGTAACCGTATGTGTTATTTTTATATTTCTCTGCCTCTGTTGCAAGCGCTGCAACCACTGTGCCAAGAAGTGGGTTCAAGGACAGCTGCAAGACATCATCGTGGTTCCACAAGCTCCAGAAGTTCGTACTAGGACCGAGCAATCTACACCGGCTACTAAGGTGATATTCTCTTAGCGTCATTCCCGGATTATCATAAATTTTATTTGCTTAATTAATAGATAAATTAAAGGTGCACGATGGTTTAATGATTCACATCGATATTTCTATCGCATTTTGACAGACGTTTATGTACTATTAGTATATCTACCTATATTATGTTGATACCTACGTAATAAAATATTACTTAAATCCTTATCAACAATAATCTGTATGTATTCGGATGAGAGGTTATGTATTTGTACCTATACTTATCCGTTCTCAATTTTCATGTTTCAACTTTGTTTCAAAGCAATCAAACCTAATGTAAGCAGCAACAGTGCAGGTGTCTACCAACTGAATTATCAACAGCGTAAAGCAACATGGTATACCTATTTTAATTTATCATCAGCCACTCAAGTAGTCATAGCGTATCACATTACAAAATTGTTTTGTCATTGTATTCAAGCTCTGTTGAATTGCATATTTTATATGGAGGTCAGTGTAGGAATGTTGACTGTGTAACTTTAAATAGATATTTGTAACTTCTTATTGTGATATATTTTTTTTTTTAAATTTGGTTTATTTAAAATTGTACGGTACCAAATTTTAGGAGGGGTGTAATGTAGGGGCTCATTATCCCTACAAATGCTTAAGCTGCAACTTGCATTAGCACGCGGCGCGGGCACGCCAGTCGTTCCCCGCGCGCGTCGAGGTATAGACGTAGACACCTCAAATTGTAGGTTCTGTATTATGTACAATTGGCAAGTTATATTTATGTGAAGAATGAACAATATATCCGGACTTTCGTGAACTGTATTTCCTCGTTTCATTGAACATACAACTGTCCTAAATAATGATTCAGTAAGCCGCTTCACGGCATAAACCTTTTAGTACACGAACACTTATAATCTTACACTGAGAATATTTTGAGGGGTGAACCAGTACGTGAAACTGAACAACTTTTCCCAAGGAACATAGGTCGAAATATGAAAAAATAATTTGACCCTCCCATACTTAGTGTGTTACCCGGCCGGGATAATTTGTATGGGAGGGCCAATTTTTTTTTTAATTTTTCGACCTATGTTCCTTGGGGGAAAGTTGTTCAGTTTCACGTACTGGTTCACCCCTTAAAATATTCTTAGCTAATTTTTTTACACCATGTATACAGGGTGTTAATTTAAATGCGTGCCATAGCTTAAGGGCACGTTAAGTATCGACAACTGAACAACTTTTCCCTAGAAACATTAGAAGAAAAAAGAAAAAAAAATTGGACCTCCCATACGAACTGACCTGGAACCGAAATACATTCTGTATGGGAGGTTCAAATATATATTTTTATATTTCGACCTATGTTTCTAAGGGAAAGTTGTTCAGTTGTCGATACTTAACCTGCCCTTTAGCTATGGCACGCATTTAAATTAACACCCTGGACATATGTCGCAGTATTATGGCAGAATTAGGATTTCGGCCGAAATCCTAGGATTTTGGTCAAAAGCCGGATTATGGTAAATCGTAGACTTCATTCGACCTTCGTCCTAAGTAGATCTAGGATTTCGGCCATAATCCTAGGATTTTGACCGAAATCCTGGATCTACGTAGTAATATGGTAAAACGAAGGCTTCAGAACACTTTATATAAATTTTGTAGTGACTATTATACACATACATACATAAATACTTGCGTAGTATGCAGAGTTTTAATGGCCATAAACAATTTTGAGGGCTATTTTAGATAAAACGTGAATGACTATAGAAAAATAAAATGGTAATACACATGAAAACTTCCATCCGTTAGTCGCTTCTGGGTGTCGTACCCGCGGGAAAGAATAGGGGTGATACTATTTTAAGCCGTCATTACACGGAATAGTAACTATCGCCATGCATTATTACTATTTGTCTTTACTTAAATTTGTATTCTTATTATGCTTTTGGAGAGAAAAATAAGAACTTAAGAAAATTTGATGAAACAATATAAATGACACAAAAAATATTTATAATAATCAAATCAGTCTTTTATTTTGATTGATTCCAGATAGAATGTACTAATGACTATTATTATCAGGTATCTAGTCTCGATATAAAAATTAACCATTTTTCATAAACATTTGAGTGCTAACCTCTTCTAACTATGATTTATATAACAAACATTAAATAATTCGTTTTTCTGTCATTAACATGAACTTTTGAGTATCATTTCTTTCATTAAAGATTTTTCAAGTAGTAAAAACAATATTTTTTAGATAATCACATAAGTAACTGTTTATAATATTATAAGATGAGTAATAAAATAAACATTTGGGTGTCTTCTCTTTTACAAAATATAACAAGGTAAACAGAACCTCCTGTTATCATTTGTATCACCTAGTATCTAAATAAAGATTATGAATGATTGAAATAAACACTTTTCTTTTTTAAAAATAAATTAGTATTTTCGGAAAGAAAAATAATTTCACATAAACAAAAAATAACAAATTTAGCGTTGTTCTTATCCGTTGGTCTTAGTTTAATCAACATCGATTCCTTTCATAGATTAGATTGGACTCTTTTCTGAATTATTACTTATTGTGGCACTTTGACGAATTGTGGCACCTTGAATTGCAGAGTACTTCATTTTTTTTACAGATGCATCTGTTAGTTTTGCACTGTATCTTTGACTTGCTGCAGGCACATTTTTTATAGCCTTGTCCTCCGAACATTGAAAGTTTTCCAGCAATCTCGATTAATGCCATAATACTAAGCAGATCCAGGATTTTGACCAAAATCCTAGGATTATGACCGAAATCCTGGATCTGCTTAGGACGATGGTCGAATGTAGTCTATAATTTTGCCATAATCCGGCTTTTGGCCGAAATCCTAGGATTTCGGCCGAAATCCTAATTCTGCCATAGTACTGCGACATATATATACAATGGCACTGTTAGTATTCGTAACTGTTTGAAAATTTCCCTGCACGATTCCCAGGGTGGAATGTTTGCAATCGCACGAATTGCACTTTTTTGGCTCACAAAGGCTTTATTAATATTATTTGCATAACTGTTGCCTCACCATTTTATGGAATATCTAAGTTTGGACTCAACAAGAGCAAAATATACCATAATAGACCTTAGCTGTTGTATAGTCAGTTCGTCTCTCAAACTTCGTAATGCATAGCAAGAGGAGTTAATGGACTTTTCTATCGCGTTTAATTCTGGCTTCCAGTTAAAACTATCATCAATGTAGATACCCAGAAATTTTATCTCACTTACACATGTAATCGCGTTGTTATGTAAGTTTATATTTAGGGTCTCTTTATTTTTCGATGTAGTTTTAAAAAGTATCGCATTCGTTTTTTGTGTGTTGAGTTTAAGGTCATTAGCTACTAGCCAATTGTCAAAAGACATATTTGCACTAATATCATTAATAGTTTCTTACACACCTTCAAGTATAGATGTAAATCTGGAATATAATATAAAGTAAGAGTCCCGGCCGTCACGATTTTTAACACCATATTTTTCATTGAAAAAGATAATTTCAACATGTAAAATTCAGATAAATTGGAGATAGTTTATTAAATTTTATATTACTGTTCATATATATTGTGATTGGTGTATTATAACTACAAAATATGATTAACTACATAGAAAAGAGTCTAAAAATGTCCCGACCGTCACCATTGAATGCCCCAATCTGTGTATTTGTTTTTAACTACGAGGTTAAGTTTTTCAAAGACATTAAAAATGGCATGTTATAAATGCATCATTTTCATCATTCTGATATGCTTACCTAGAATGCCGTAATGTAGTAAATGAGGTTTTGAATTAAATTTTCTTTTTTAATCTATTATATTTTATCGTCATTTAAGGGTGAGTTTATGATATAACAGTACTTTTTAATCAATTTCAAAATAAATAAATATTTAGTATAGTGGATCAAGATCATTGTTGTTTATAAAGAAATACATTTTAAAGATAAATCATATATGTTTCTTGTTTATGTCATTTCTTTTATTTACTAATTTCGGTCATTCCCGCGCGCACCGTATTTTGGTCATGTATCTTAGTAAGTAATTGTATCAGGCGTTACTTTGCGGAAGTCCATCTTGATTGAATTAGATAGAAAGGTATTTAGCTCTCGCGCAGCCAGGCCAGTCGTGAGCTGTGCAACCGGGGCCGCCGCTCACGTAGTGGTGCCAGCCGCCAGTCACGCGGCCGGGACCGCCGCTCGCGCAGCCCGGCCAGTCGTGAGCTGCGCAACCGGGGCCGCCGCTCACGCAGTGGGGCCAGCCGCCAGTTACGCCGCCGGGACCACCGCTCGCGCAGCCAGGCCAGTCGTGAGCTGCGCAACCGGGGCCGCCGCTCACGCAGTGGGGCCAGCCGCCAGTCACGCGGCCGGGACCGCCGCTCGCGCAGCCAGGCCAGTCGTGAGCTGCGCAACCGGGGCCGCCGCTCACGCAGTGGGGCCAGCCGCCAGTCACACGGCCGGGACCGCCGCTCGCGCAGCCAGGTCAGCGACCGGTCGCGCAGCCAAGGGTACCGCTCACGCAGCCGGGCCAGCCCACGTTCTCAAGATCATGTTGTTCATCCGAAAGGGAGCCGTGAGTTTATTACGTCTGATACTTTGATTAAACTTGTCGATGCTTTAAAATCAGCTAACCGTAGCAAATCATTAGGTAATAATAGTATGCAAACCACTGTACCCGAATTTGATCCCGCGAAAAAAGAACAGACTGTCACAATATGGCTTCAAAAAGTTAACGAATGCGCAACCATCTGTGGATGGACAGAAAAACAGACGATACATTTCGCTCTACCTAAACTTCGTAGACTTGCTCAACGCTGGTATGAAGATATCTATCGTCAGTTCTTTTTTCGTGGAAGGATTGGCAAACTACATTAAGGACCGCGTTCCCGTCTCACGAAAACTATGGACAAATGCTAAGCGACATGTTGGCTAAACGCGCTCGATTTGGGGATTCACTGGAAGCGTACTTTTATGATAAAATTGCGTTGATAAATAGGTGTGGCATAAAGGGGAAAAGAGCTATTGAGTGTGTCTCAATCCCATATTGACGATCGTTCAGTCCGGTTGGGAGCTGAAGCAGTCCAATACGATGACCCTGACAAATTACTTGCGTATCTAAGAAATTGCAGGAATAGTCGAACGAACGAGCGAATTGAACGTAGACAGAACACTAGTTCTGTACAACCTAGGACCTTGTCATACCCTAATACAAACAACCGTTTGGGCAGATCTCAAGAGGTGAATTCTAAACCGGGCAACAGGGCTTCTCGCTGCTTCAACTGTACAGGAACAGGAACATCATTCGGTTTCCCAATGTACTCAGCCAATAAAAAAATGTTGAAATTGTCAAAAGCTTGGCCATGAGACTGAACAGTGTTATTTAAAGCAGTCGTCTTCAACAGAAAAAACTGTCATGTCCATTACAAATGATAATTCATCTGGAGATAAATTTTTCAAAACTATTAAAATCAATCAGATACCATTTCATGCTTTTATTGACTTTGGCAGGGAATGCTGTTTAATAAAATTGTCCGAATTCAATACATTGAACTATCTGTTGGGCACCAAAGATGACCTTCCTGCTCTCAGAGGGTTTGGTAATTCTGTTGTTCAAGCGTTGGGTAGGCGACAAGTCAGCATCTGTATTGATGACGTAGAAGCAGATGTGGAGCTGTTTGTTGTACCGGATAATGCTATGCAGCACCCAGTTATGATAGGCCAATCGTTCACAGAACAACAGCATGTATCTTATTTCAAGTCGGGCAATGACTACAGATGATTCAAACTAGCTATGATTTAAGTCCTCCTAAAAACAAAATATGCGTACTTTTAAACGAGGACGTTACAGCATCTGGAACGTTTGTTGTTGATATTTACACCAAACCTGCTGTTACAGGCGATAATTATGTAGAAGGAGGGTTACGTCGCTTCTCTGACGTAGAATTTTCTGTTCCGTCTGGTATTTTTAGTATTGGCGCAAGCGGGGTTGGCAAAATGGTAGTTAATATTCCCAATGGAAAGGTTGTGACCTTCAAGACAGGATACATGATTTTAAGTATTAGACCGGGTCTATCGCGATAGTATTTAGGTAAATATTAGTAATTTACCTGTGTCCCGACGTTTCAACACAGTTTCATGTATTGTGGTCGCGGGTTGACTGACGTCATCTCGTCACCCGCCGCCTAGATGACAACTCGCTGGGACGTCAGTCAACCCGCGACCACAATACATGAAACTGTGTTGAAACGTGACCGCGAGTGCTTAAAAAGTTATAGGATACATGATTGCACGTGGTAATGAGGCTAAGGAAGAGGAACCCGCAACACCACAGGTTATGAATGTTGGCAAAGAAACTAAAGACTATGCACCGCTTAAAGATACTGACATATACAGGGTTATTTTTTAGTCAGTGCGCAAACTTATACCATGATATCAGAATCGTTAATAGGACATTTTAGGCAAATAAAAAAATATGTTTTATTTTTGTCTGCCTCATAAAAAATAAATCATGGACACACTACTTTTCAATCGGGGGTGCGTGAAAATGTCAAATTCCGTCCGATTCCGTCGCGGGCGGGCGCGCACCTGTGTGACACTACTTTTCCCGTCGATCCCGAATTGATTTCGCGATGTCGAATTTTACGTTTCGCGAGTTAAACGAAATGGTGCGTTCGTACTTTTTAAGTGGGGAAAATATCCGAGCAGCCCAATGAATGTACGCGGACGAAAGTTTACCTCGACTGCGTAATGCTGGCGTTGTGGACCCTCGTGTACCGAACCCAAGAACATTCCTCAACGTTATGCAGCGGCTGTTGGATCACGGGCAGTTTACGGTAAATAACTGTTAATTAAACGACTATTGTACTTAGCTACCTACTGCCTACCTAGTGTTCTAAATAAACTTTTCATTTTGACGGTCCTAAGCCCGTAAAAGTATGAAGGGAAAATTGGAATCATATTTTTAAAGGCTCAGCTACACAAGACCGGCGCGCGATAGCCGCGTTCCGGCCATACGATTTTTTTTATGAATGCCCAATCAAATCACACCCTGTGATTTTTGTGTGAGTAGACAGTTTTTAATCTTTATTCCTTAATAACCGCTCAAGGTTAGTTCACACTGACGTAGTAGCAACATTTTAGTGGCCTAATCAACTTTGACTGTCATACGTTACTGAATTTTTCGCTCCACTCTCATAAGCGCACAAAATTGCCGTTTACTTTATTTTAAATGCAGTTGTACTTTAAGGATAATTCGGTTACAATCATCGAAGGGCAGGCACGCGCAATACGAGCTACCTCATATCATCAGTGTACATAAAGCTTTCTAGCAGTGCAGATGAATTTCCCGCCACGCCGTGCCGGCGGCGGCGGCGCGGCGCGGGCGGACGGCGGCGCCGGCATCAGATTTCTTCTAAAAATTGAACTGTTGGCGCCACTATGTCTGGCGCTGTAAGACGCGGTGACTAATCGCGACGTTGACAAACCATCACAACCTCTGTTGTATGCAGGTTGTGTAGGCTTTTTAGGTAGGTACTATCAGCAACGGCTCCAGTTGCCATCAAAGTCTTTACTGGTTATTTTTAAAGAATATTAGAAAAACCTTTGAATGTTGATCTTTTAAAATGGGTATCAATCTTTTCTGGTTATTCTTGGGGTGGTATGGGATCTACCTCCTAGCGGTCCACCCCGGGCAACGGCAACACAGGCTTGCTTGTGGATAAGTCCGGCTGAACGATCCCACTAAGCGGTGGAAGGCTCCGTAAGGGGCCGCCTGGCTCGCGACCACCATCCCACCGAAGTCTGGCGCCAAGTAGCTTGCTGCGTTCCGTCAGTGTGTGGGAGTGCCAGTGCCTTAACAGGCTTCTTCTGGGTGAGCTCGCTCCATCTTAGACTTTGTCTCTGTCTTATGACCTAGACTAGGGTCAAGAGCAAACCCATCATTAATAAAAAAAAAAAAAAAAAAAAATCTTGTTAACTGTAAGAAAAACCATTCTTAAGTTGATCACGTAGATGGTAACTCGAGGTGCTGTACAATCTCGAGTTACCGTTATGGATTAAACATTTACATGTCTTGCTTATGCTAGTAGTAGCTGCTAATTCTTAACCAAACTGGGAAAAATCCAACTACGTGATTAACAAAATAATCTTGTCTCTCCGCATAAACTAGAAACAGGTATCATTAAATCAAGAGACCAACTTTCAAACCACTACACCACGGAGGCAGTTTAAGTGTAGGTACTTGTGAGATAGGTACTTAGTTGTTGTAGGTATCACCCGAACGCACCCCGGAACCAATAGTGGTCATTAACCTGGACTGGTCATTGACCTGTGCTGTATGTAGAAGCTAGAACACAGTCAGCTGATAGGTATAACTGGGCCGCGCGCGACGTTGCCATACCGAAAGATAGCTAGTGAACCTAATAGGGTGATCCATACTTACGTACGATCCTAGGATAAGTTCAAGTGCGATTATTTCAATTTTTTTGTTCTAAGTCAGGTGTAAAAAATAAATACATATTTTCCAAAATTTTATAACCATTACGTATGTTGAAGCTGCGCACTGACTAAAACATAATCCTGTATGTTGTTGAAGGCATTACGTCTTTACAAAAACAAAAACTCTTCGGATTACTTCAAAAGTACAGAAAATGCTTTGCTACTGACCTATCTGAATTAGGAACAACTAATGTGGGTGAAATGTCAATTTCACTTCACGACAATGATCCAGTAGTCTATCGTCCTTATCGTTTATCGATAAAGGAAAAAGAGGTAGTTAGAGACATGGTCGAAGAATTGTTGGAGAACGGAATAGTTCGACCTTTCACTTCACCGTATGCTAGTCCAATCGTGCTAGTACGCAAGAAAACCGGAGAGTCCAGACTTTGTATTGACTATCGCGCTTTAAATAAAAAGACAGTAAGGGAGAACGGTCCCATGCCTCTGATCGACGATCAGCTGGATATGTTGGCTGGACATCAGTTTTACACAACTCTTGACTTGGCTTCTGGGTATTACCAGATACCCATTCAAGAAAATGACAGGTTTAAAACTGCGTTTGTCACACCAAACGGTCATTTTGAGTTCACTAGAATGCTGTTTGGCCTTGCAAACGCGCCCGCAACATTCCAGCGTATCATGAATCAGGTGTTGGGATCTACTCGCCACAAAGAGGCTTTGGCGTACTTAAATGATGTGATTATACCTAGTAATGATTTTGCACAAGGCTTAGAGCGATTGGAAAATGTTTTTAAATTATTTTCGAGTGCAGGATTGACACTCAAACTTTCCAAATGTATTTTTTTTGGTCACACCGTAGATAATTTAGGATTTGAAGTGTCAAACGATGGAATTCGACCAGGATCTAAAAAGGTTGAGGCAGTGGCCAAATTTCCTGTGCCACAGAACCAACACAATGTGCGTCAATTTTTAGGGCTGGCAAGTTTTTTTCGACGTTTTGTACCTGGATTTTCTATTATTGCAAAACCCCTAACTGACCTTTTGAAAAAAGATGTCTCTTGGACATGGGGGTCAGACCAAGAAACGGCATTCAGAAATTTACAAGAAAAGTTAACTGAGAAACCAACATTGGCTTTATACGATTCTAAAGCTGACACCAAACTACACACAGATGCCTGCAAAATTGGCGTAGCTGGAATATTGTTGCAACGAAATGAGTGTGGAAATCTGAGGCCAGTAGCATACTTAAGCCTGCAAACAACTCCTGAAGAACAAAACTACTCGTCCTACGATCTTGAAACACTCGCGGTCATATCTTCTCTTCACAAGTTCCGTGTATACCTTGTTGGTATTAAATTTAAGATAATTACTGATTGTAACTCTTTACGAGCTACTTTCCAGAAGAGAGATATGTTGCCGCGGGTGGCAAGATGGTGGGAGCAAATGCAGGAGTATGACTTTGATATTGAGTACAGAGCAGGCGCTTCCATGGCTCATGTTGACGCACTTAGTCGCAACCCTATTACACAAGACCCTGGTGCTGTTCTGGAAGTCCAAAATGTTGGTCAAGAAAGTTGGCTTTTAACTGTACAAAACGCAGATTCCGAAATTCAAAGAATTGTTAAGATTTTAAAAGATCCGGATCTACATGATGTAGTGGAAATCAAAAACAATTATAAACTAAAGGGAGATAGGCTGTATAGGGTAACATCCGATGGCGATAAGTGGGTAGTGCCCAAAGGAGTCCGATGGCAGGTAGTTAAATTAAATCACGACGATATTGGGCACTTTTCCGTTGACAAAACGCTTGAAAAAGTTATGTCATCTTACTGGTTCCATAAAATGCGAAAGTTTATTACCAAATATGTAAATTCTTGTCTGGAATGCATTTATTCCAAAGCCTCAGGAGGCAAGAAACCGGGATTTTTACATCCCATCGAAAAAGTTGATGTGCCGTTCGATACCATACATATCGATCATGTTGGCCCCTTTGTGCGTAGTAGTAGAGGCAACATGCATATACTAGTCGTCATTGACGCTTATACAAAATATATATATTTAAAACCAGTCAAAAACACCAAATCATCAACGAGCATAAAAGTGTTCAAGGAATATTTTTCTATATTTGGCGTACCGCGAAGGCTGGTTTCTGACAGGGGAACTTCTTTCACAAGCACTACGTTCAAAAAATTCGTGGAGGACAAAAACATCAAACATGTGCTTAACGCCGTAGCGACACCCAGGGCTAATGGACAGGTAGAGCGATATAATAAAATAATTATTGATGCGTTAACTGCCAAATCCGTTGGGAAACCTGAGAACAGATGGGACGACCAGCTACCTGACGTTCAGTGGGGTATCAACAATACCTTCAATAAAGGTATTAACTGCACTCCCTCTGAAGCTTTGTTTGGTCTTAGACCATCAGGTGTCAGTGAAAGTAGAATTTTGTCTGAACTGGCCAGTGATGCTAGTCCTGGGAACACACCGGTCTTAGACAGAACTGAAATAAGGGATAAAATTAACAGTCATATTCATCACAATAAAACAATTTTAAACAGATTTAAGTTGTGTTTATTTCAGCCAGTACATCAGATCAGTCAAATGCAACATCCCTCTCCAAGACCCTGGTGTTTATAGACTTGACTGTGACTGTGGACTCTCATGCATAGGAGAAACAAAGAGAAATGTATCTACACGTCTAAAAGAACATATTGCTGATGTGAAAAACCGTCGTGACAGACAGTCTGCAGTGTGTGAACATATCATGGATAACCCCACCCATTATGTCAGATTTGATAAGGCTGCAATCCTAGCGAGAGAGAAGAGATTC
Source organism: Tuta absoluta (assembly GCA_027580185.1). Classification (NCBI taxonomy): domain Eukaryota; kingdom Metazoa; phylum Arthropoda; class Insecta; order Lepidoptera; family Gelechiidae; genus Tuta; species Tuta absoluta. Next base: position 285,542 of record JAQAHW010000088.1, on the reverse strand, counting down.
ATTCCTAGGAAAGTACGGGAAGCCATAGAAATTCAAAAACATCCGAATTTCAACAGAGATACTGGATGGGGAATCTCATCAACTTGGACTCCGCTGATTACACAGCAGAAGAACCAGATCCAACATACTGTAAGACCTACTACACAAGATACGGTTTCAGCATTTTGTGTGGAACCAGGACGTTACGCTAGGCAATTAAGAAATAGATGGCGGTAGAACAAAAATAATTTCAATTCTAAATAATGACGTCTAACACCTTAGTCATCCGTGACCACGGGCTCTGTAAAGAGCTCGAAACGTAGGAATTGTAAAATCCAAAATAAACACAACTTAAATCCGTTTAAAATTGTTTTATTGTGATGAGTAATAGTTGTGCAAACTCAAGAAAATATTATAACAGTCATATTGCCGTGAGCCAACAGAAACAAAAAGAAGCTTTTGACAGACATCGTTCGAATCCCGTCAATTATCAGGTGAGGGATTTAGTTAGGGTAGAGAGACAGGTAACGGCTACTGGTCAGAGTAAGAAGCTTGTTCAAAAATTTCAGGGTCCGTACAAGATTACAGCAATATTCGACCAAGATCGTTTTCTCGTGGAAGATACACCACTCACTCGAAAAGGGGGTAGGGAATTTACAACTGTTGTTGCTATGGATAAAATCAAACCCTGGTTAAGTTTTAGGAGACCCCATGATCATGATTTGGACGTTTCCGGTGAATCTTCAGATGAATAGGTATTTTTATTATTAAATGTGTATGTATAGGAATAGTTATATCATATTTATATTTGTTGCCTTATTATCTATGTCTAAGTTTAGTAATAGTGTTTTAATACTTTTTTTGGACAACACTGGTCCTAGTTCTGTTTTGTAGGGGACAACCCTGGTCCTGCCTATTTTTGCTAAGGGCATCCCTGGTCCTAATATTATTTATAAGGGACAACCCTGGTCCTGGCTATTTTTGTAAACGATATCCCTGGTCCTAATATTATTTGTAAGGGACAACCCAGGTCCTGGCTATTTTTGTAAAGGACATCTCTGGTCCTACTATTATTTGTAAGGGACATCCCTGGTCCTGACTATTTTTGTAAAGGACATCCCTGGTCCTGATATTATTATTATTTGTATGGGACAACCCTGGTCCTGACTGATATTGCTAAGGACATCCCTGGTCCTAAATAGTACATTGTTGTCGAGGTATGGAAAATAAGACTTTGCTGGACGAGTATAGTTTGAAGTCCGAGCCGCAGGCGAGGACTTCAATTATACAAGTCAAGCAAAGTAATTTTCCCCGAGGCTTACATAGTGCTTTTCTCAAAAAAAGGCTAGGAAATGAAAGATTGTACTTCTTATAAAAGTTAGCTAGCGACCACAACACAACGAAACAAATAAAAATTTACAATTTTCCCACCAATTGTAATTTTTTAAAATAAATTCGCCTGTAAGGCACAGTATTACGTAATATTCAGCCATACTAAATGTTTAGTTCATTCTTTTCTTTTTTAATTCTGGACAGGCAAGGGTCTTCACATCATACAGCCTCGTCTTTAGTTACCTGTTTCATACAAAATTACGTTCCATTTCTATTAGAGTCATCGAGATAATTTTGAAATCAAATTATGTGGGTTTAGCGTATAACGAATTTATCTTAATGGACACCAGCAAAGGATTTCCATACAACTTTGCTGGCGTGATCTGAGACGTGACAAACAATGTGAAACTTCGCGGTTTCTTTTTTTGAAAGAAATGAACACATTTCCTAGCATGTTTGAGAAAATTATTATTTCGATTTGTAAGAGGTATACTCTTAATCAAAACCTGGACTTGATCACAAGTATTTATAATGGAGAACCCTGCTTATTGTTTATATTATTATTTTTAATAATTAGTATATTTATTAATTTATGTAAAAGGAAGAATCTCAAAAGCAACTAGTTATTGTACAAATCGTACGAGGTCGTACGATTAAATTCGGATGACCGACTGTTATCATTACTAAAGTTAATCTTCTTGAAAATTGCTTTTACACGCTACAAGAATTTTTTAATTTAAAATAGATTATGCTGCGATATTTTTCTAATATTTTATGAATGATGTTTGATGACTAAGATGAAATACTTTTTATTTATTGTAATTATAGGCTATTAATTTATTTTTTTTTGTTTAACTTATATAAATTTAATTTACACCAATGAATTTTATACAATGTTTTTAGATTTAAATTTTATGACATATTTTTACTACTAATGAAATATACGACTTTTTTAAATGTTATTTATTGCATGCAATTTACTTTTTATTTTATTTCGTAAGTAAAATAATTAAGTAGATACGTTTTTAAGTATATTTGCTGTGCCCTCCCGGGTCCATATGTGATACTTTTACACTGTAAGATCTTGTTTACCATATGGTGTGCAATAAACTTTATGATTTATGATTTATGAATGTTATTTCATTCATAATAGTTTTATTATTCAGTATTTATTATGTGAAGAATTATTGTAATTTTAAATAATTAATTATGAGTTCTTGAAAATATAAAAGTTGTTACGTTGACTAGGACGACATTAAGTGGACTGATGCACTAAAGGCGCCCCACGCGTACGCCAGAAGGGGTAAGGCTATAAGGGGTAAGGCTATAAGGGGTAGTTAAATAGTGGTGGGAGGCAGTCCACTTTCTGTCGTCAACCGATACACACGTGTGTAAAGTTGCATCTAAATTGGAATTTATAAAAGTGATTGTGATTGACTTGTTCAGGAAATATATTCGGTTATAAGTGAGTAAATTTGTATTTTATTTAATATTTAGGCCAAAACCCTCTACAATAATGTAACACATTTTTTAGTAATTTTTTCTAGAGTTAACCTTTCATTAGGATATTGTTGGCCTGATTTGTTAATAGCATTGTAATATTCTATATATCTATTCATATGCAGTTAAAATTTGTCTGTAAATCTTCCAAATACAAATAAATAAATAAAATAAATGTGTCCCACGTAGTATTATATTTTGGTTGCGGAGGGCGTAACCTAAAGATGTCTTTAAAGAATCTTGAGATTCGGTCATCATTCGCTACGTGAGGACCTAAGATTAGTGCCAGGGCAGATCTATAAGAATTTAAGGTTCCAAATTGGCCACCTTTATTGAAATTTTCCGTAAGGAAATAAAGCACAGTGGGAACTGATGCCTCATAAAGGCTAAAGTTATTTCTTAGGCTAAATTCGAACCATCTACTGAGTGCAACGTCATATTGCTTATAAGAGTTTTGTGCAAGCGAGGCCATCATTATGTCTACAGATGAAGGCGGTATGCTGCGTCACAGTAACGCTGTCAGCACAATACTCCGGCAACTAGGGTAAGGTTTGCCTGTATGTTCCGGTTGCTGGAATGAGAAATTATATTATGTTGATCAGATGCAAACTCTATAGGTTCTGAAGCAAGAAGCCGATTGAAAATGGGATACCACGGTTGTGTAGGCCATTTAGGTACAACCATGATACCTTTTGCACTGTCCGAGATTACTTTACGCAGCGTCTTGAGTATGATCGCGAATGGAGGGAAGGCGTAAAAGTAAAAATTTGTCCACTTTATAGTAAAGGCATTAATAGCGAAGGCGTCGGGGTCGCAATGTCACGATACATTAGCATTAACTCTGCTCGCGAAAAGGTCGACTTGGGGCTGTCCAAACTGGGTTACTATTATTTGAAAACAGTCAGCTCCTAACTCCCACTCTATATTATATCGGGATGAACGCGGCGAGACTCTGCATCTGCGGTCATATGTCCGCTGATTTTATGTAGGACGCATAAATGTATAAATGACGATTTTCGCACCACTGCCAGATATCTTTAGTTACCTTGGTAAGGTGAGGGTATTGTACACCTCCCATGCGGTTAATGTACGCTATGGCAGTGGAATTTGTATCTCTCGAAATCTTTAGTGTAGAGCATACCATACTCTATGGCTGGGCAAGCGGATATCAACAATCCGAATAGGTGAGCAAACTTCCTTATTTTGCAGCGTCTTCGATTCATCATGTGAGTGACCTCATTTTTTATTCTTAATCGTTTCTCTTCGGGTAAAGTTATATGAAACGCTCGCGAGTCTATGATATAGCCTAGAAATTGACAGGATGTTGATGGTTCTAGGTTGCTTTTTTCCCTATTAATGATGAATCCAAGATTTGTCAGCAGCTTTGTTGTAAAGGCAATATTATCTAAATATTCGCGTTTCGTTTGACCAATTAAAAACAAGTCATCTAAATAAGCTTTTGAAATATGTGGAGTGAAAGAACTTAGTACTAATATCTTAATTTTTTGTTGTTATCAAAATGATAAAAAATTTGATTTGTTTATGACTAAGTTAGAATTACTGCTACAAAAGATTTTCAATAAAAAGACAATTATCGTAGGTGATTTTAATGTACATTTAGAGAGAGACTCTACCAAGAAAACTGACTTTTTAAATCTGTTAAGTAGTTATAATTTTAGGCCTCTAATTGATAATATTACTTTTATTAGAAATGGGTCACAATCTTGTATCGATAACATACTAACTAATATTAATAGAGACATCATATTTAACAATGTTGTAGATCACAATGGACTTGGGGATGGTCATGCGGCTATCTCTACATCTTTAGAGCTAGAAGTTAGTAGGACTGAAAAGTGGAAAGACCAAGCACTTTTTGTGGAAAAACGTATATTTAATAATAGAAATAAAGCTCATTTCTGTACTTCGTTAAAAAATATATGTTGGAATAATTTAGGTGTAAATGGATTTTTAAACAAGTTTACCACTATATTCAAAAATAGTTTTAAAAAGAAAAAGATAAAGGTTAGGTTAAATAGGGTCTGTCGTTTGCGATGGATTACTAGAGGTATAAAAATCTCAAGTGCCATGAAGAGAGTTTTGTGCAATTTAGACAAAAATCATAATGACTCTAGTATTTTTACTATAAGTCCAAATATATTAAAATCTATAGAAAAGTATTAGAGGAAGCTAGGCGAATTGCAATACAATCAGAAATAAATAAAGAAAGGTACAAGGCAAAGGGTGTTTGGAAAGTAGTAAATGAGCAAAATGTTAAGGATATAAAAGAAAATGTAATTTTGAAAGACAATAACAATATACTTAGTAAGGCGTCAGATGTAGCACGAAGTTTCTCTCGACAGTTTGACCATGGTCGATTCCCACTCATGGAAGTAGTGAATTAGCGTTAAGATTGTTAAAAGAAAATACAAAGAGGGTTTCACAGACTCTTGAAACGTGGACAACAACTCCAAATGACATAAGCAAAATAGTAAGTAGTATGGCGAACAAACATTCAGCAGGCTATGAGGGCATCCCCATCTCCATCATAAAGGAGAATATAGATATCCTGGCAGCTCCCTTATCTGTGTTTTTCAATAAATGTCTCGATACGGGAAAATTTCCTGATCAGCTAAAAATAGCCAAGATTATGCCGGTATATAAAAAGGGTTTTAAATTATAGGCCAAAAACTATAGACCAATTTTATTACTACCGACACTATCAAAAATATTCGAAAAAATCATTAAATCCAAGTAACTAGGTCATTTAAAAGATAACAATGTGTTAAACACTGCTCAATATGGCTACCGATTGGGGTAGGAACTTTTGATGCCATAGATGCTATGTTGGATCATGTTGTTGTGGGACTAGACAATAGACAAAAAGTTGCAGGTTTGTTTTTGGATTTGTCGTCCGCTTTTGATATGGTAAAACATGACATTTTCATAGATAAATTAGAACACTATAGCGTCAGAGGAAAGGCTTTAAAATTTTTACAATCATATTATCATTCATTCATAATCTTTATTTAGATACTAGGTGGTGCAAATGATAACAGGAGGTTCTGTTTTCCTTGTTATATTTGTTTGTTAGTGTAAAAGAGAAGACACCCAAATGTTTATTTTATTACTCATCTAATAATATTGAAAAAATGAAAAAAAAAAAACACATTATTTACACAACAGGAAGCAATTTGTAGAGGTGAGATATATATATTGTAATGGTAGAGATATTTGTGAAACGTCTGGTTTTGTCAATATAGTAAGAGGAGTGCCACAAGGTTCTGTTTTAGGGCCAATTTTTTTGTAATTTACAACAATGACATGATCAATTTTGTCACTACAGCTCTACCAGACACGAAGTTAATACTATTTGCAGATGATACGAATGCAGTAATGACAAACAATACAATTAACGGATTAAATGACAATTTAAATGCTGTATTAGCGACATTTGATAAGTGGCTTACTATTAATGACTTATTTGTTATTATTATATTTTTTTTTTATGTAGTCATTTTTGGGCTATACATATATATTATTCGTTTTTTCCAAAATTAGCTAGGGCAGCTTAGGGCCTAGAAAGATTGTTAATTTAGAGTAGGAGCACTTCTGGGCAGGTTTTTTGGGGGGTTTTTCCTGTTCAGGGGGTCCGGTTAATTATACGCATGTAAATAACACGCATTGGAAATCTTGACTAAAATTTGAAACAAATGTCGTTTACAAATGGTAGTGGCGGAAAGTTACGTGCTGTGTAATTAACCTGGCCAGCCCCGAGGCAGTGCCTTTATTTTTATTTTTATTTTTTTATCCCGACCGAACCGGTTTTCTATTAGGACAATACAAAATTGTTATAAAAAGAAGAAAATTGCGTCATGCAAATTTCTTTTTTTAACAATGACCGATCATGACGTCAATAAGTGATAATGCTATCCTACATTGAATAAAGTTTTTTCATTTTCATTTTCATTGATTAATGTAAAGAAAACAAAGGGCATGCTATATAACTTTTTAAGCACTCGCGATCACTTTCACTCATTTTTAGTATTAGTAAAATTACTAATATTTACCTAAATACTATCGCGATAGACCCGGTCTAATACTAAAAATGAGTGAAAGGGCATGCTTTTGAAAGCCTCAGCACGAAAATATTAAACACTAAATTTAAATTTAAATGGGCAAACTATTGAAGTTGTACAGGAGATCAAATTCTTGGGGGTATATCTGGACTCACTTCTTAGTTGGAAACCTGAGTTAAGTGTGGTTGAGGCTTCAGTAAGTCAGTCTTGTTATGCTTTAAGAGCTTTGAGAGATATTCTAAAAATAGATCAATTAAAGTCTGTCTATAGCACATTAATAGAGTCGAAAATAAGATATAGTGTTAAATTTTGGGGTAAGAGTTATGTATACAATATGAAAAAAGCGTTTACGATCCAGAAGAGGACAATAAGAACGATTGCACGTATACCACCTTGGGTATCTTGTAAAGAGTTTTTTCAGGAATATAAAATATTGACTGTCCCTAGTTTGTATATAATGGTATTGTTGTTAACATAATTTATGGTTATTTGAACTTACCTAAGTGAATTAAGTGAATTTCAACCAAAATTATACGAGTTGCTGCATCCTATGATATTTAATAAACCATGTAGTACGTTTAACGTCGTATCGCATCATCACACGAATTTTTAGAGATATCTAAAAGAAATAATCGAAATAAAGTAACTATTTTGACTTCCATCGTAATTCGTCCCCCACCCGCCAGAGCGCTCCCCGCTTGTGTCATTACTTTTAGAGTGAGAGAATCAGAACACATTCTGCAATAACAGTCAGGGCTAATGAAGTTGAAGAACGGGAGGGTGGGATCTTAAATCTCTACGGATACAGCAACTCGTATAATTTTGGTTGAAATTCACTTGGGTAAGTTCAATTAACCATAAAATTATACTTCGTTGCTGCATCCTTTGAGATTTAATAAACCATGTAGATGTTTAGATCTAAGTATTGCAGAATTACTTGCAAACACAACTTGAACAAAGACATTTCATGTATGTTTGTACTTAACTGTATGTTATACTTAATGCCATAGTATAACAACCATTTAGTTAAATTCACATACACAATTAGAAAATAGGTAGGTAAATGTAACAAAGTGTTCATTTATGTAAGAACATGAAAAATACTGCACGAAAGATTAGGTAAGCAAACAAAAGAGCGGTCCAGCTCGCCGCGCGCTTGATGACATCCACAGAGGAGCCGCGAATCGCGAGCAGCTGCCGACACGGCCCTGCGTGGCGCGTTGGGCTGCAGCGGTACACTAATGTCAATACCACTTTCAAGTCAGTTTTCTGTCTAATTAGTTTAGTGGAAATATTATGAATAGACAGTTTTAGAAGTTACACTGGCCCACCGTCAGCACCGGTTACAGCTCTATCCATTGCAAAGTTCTTATCAATTAAGAAGAAACAGCTTTTGGACGTTCATCCATAGTTACAGCAATGCTAGTATCACAATAAGTGTTAACATCGAACACAATGTCTCGTCTATAAATGCGAGAAAAGGTACAAGCTTTTAAGTAACCACTTCCAGATAAAAAAGATCCGCTTGGATATTATCCAAAAAGGAATGCTAATTGTGGCGAATTCTCGCCGGTTTGTAGGTAAGGGTTGTTTCGTAATAAAAACCACTGTTTGGAACTTCAATAGTAGGTAACATGTATTGTTCAGTTTCAGTCTTACAAATATATATTAACACTTTGCAGAAAGCGCCGTGGTCAAGGCGCGTGGGAATTGAAAAAGGATTTTTTGACAAGTCAACATTTTTGGTTATGTTATTTTTTTTAAACGCTAGTGTTGCCATAAATCACAACATCCTCTAAACCACGAAGAAGAAAGAAGAAAACAGAATAAGCTCTGCAAGCATAATGACTCTACTTTCACTTATACAATTTTAATGTCTCTACCAAACAAATGAGTTATTCTATATCACAGTTTTACGTTTTATTCATACTCTATTTTCTTGTCATTCCTCACAATAAAATTATAATACCTGAACAAGATTATTTTCAGTGAATAAACAATTTGAAATTATCACAACAATTACAAAACAAAAAAAAAACCGTCTAATGACTAGAGGTGACGTCAAAATCAGATATCTAGTGCAACATGCCTTCCTATACTTAAATAGAACTTTACATATTACACTCTATCAAGTCAAAATTATAAAACATTGCAATAGGTATAATATTTGTCTTCGCAAATATGAAATAAATTAACAATACAATAATGTATTACTCATAGAATAGATTTAATATTTCTGTATACATAACTATATGTATCTTTGTCAGTCAGCTATGTCATTCAATACAATTTTCAAAGACAAATTAACAAATACAAATTCACAATACAGAACATTGTACAAGGTACCTACTCATAGTCAATTAATCCTTTTGTACACATAATAGAGTCAGTCTATGTAGTTTAGAAATAATTCCCATAATTCAATCCAAAATTTAGGTAGGTACATAACATACATTGAGAATAATGTTATTTCTACAATAAAATGTTCTGTGTATAATAATATAGGTACACAAGTCAGACAAAGCAACTGGTTTTTTAGTCATAAAATCTGCGCGGTATTTTGACAACCCTACCGAGTCTAGTTGTAGCTGAGGTCGGCTGCGGTCCGCTACTTACCGGGCTGCTAGGGCTCTCGTCCGTGTCGTGAGATGTTACCGTCTCTAGATCACAACTAGAGCTGGATAACGGGTCAGATTTAACGGCCTTACCTTGCCCACTGGTGGAAGCGGCCTCCTGCCACTTTTCAATGTCAGCTGACAATTCTAATGGGTAGAGTCGTTGGCACGCTCTAACCTTAACGCCAGTTGCTGTCTGCACTCGTGCTACTCTCGCATGTCCATCTGCACCTGTAACCAATTCTTTTATAATACCTAAAGGCCAGTGCAGGCGACTCGAGTCCGCTTCAACCAAAACAATGTCTCCCACGCTAGGGAAGCGGGACTTAATTTTATTCCGACTCACGAGCATTGCGATATATTTGTTCCTAAAACGTTGACGAAAATCTGCGCGTAGCTTTTCCATATATCTTAATCTCAAGTTGGCGCTGTTGGCATCCAGATGGTCTAAATCCGGTGTGTCTGAAGTTTGAAGTCCATGTAAGAACATTATAGGTGTAAGAGGTCGAAGTGAGAGATCATCAGTTGGTACATATGTCAACGGCCGGCTGTTTATGATTGTTTCACAGTCACAAAGGATTGTCTCTAGCTCTATAGCAGTTACTGAAGCTTTCCCGAGCGTTCGGCGTAACATCTCCTTTACGACTCGCACCAATCTCTCCCACCATCCTCCCCACCACGGAGCCGAAGGGGGTATGAATCTCCATTTTATTGGTTGCACCATGTTTGCGGTCGCACCTTCAACTTTTGCCCAGTCAATCTGCCTCAGCATATTGGCAGCTCCCTGGAAATTTGTTCCATTATCTGAAAATATTGTGTTCACTCGTCCTCGTCTCGCAGTGAAACGTCTTAAGGCCAACAAAAAACAGTTTGTTGACAAAGAGCCTACCAGCTCGAGGTGTATGGCTCTGTATGTAGCGCATGTAAACAACGCTATCCAGCATTTTTCTTGGCTTTGAAGAATCAGGAGTCCCAGGAGGTCGACGCCCGAGGTCTGAAAAGCTGTCACATTTTCTATTCGCTCAATAGGTAATGGAGCCTCAGGTACTTCATAGTGCTTCGTTTTGTATCGCTTGCAGATGACGCAATCCGAAACTGTTTTCTTCGCAAGGCGTCTTATGTTCAAAATCCAGAAATCATTTCTGAGGTCTGACATCAAGAGCTGTGTCCCCGCATGTTTCAGAATTTCGTGTCTCTGTCTCACGAGCCGTCGCACGATTTCGTTTCTTCCTGACAGCAAAATTGGATTGACGAATTCCTTTCTTTCGTTGCTCAGATCTAGCCTTGTTTTCACTCGGATGATTCCTTCACCGTCGACTTCCGTATTCAGATTTGATGGCGTAGAACTCTCGCTGAAGCTCTCCTTCTGTATCAATTTAATTACTGTATTCTCTGCGTTTGTGTACTCGTCGTTCGTGATGTAATTTGGACAAGCGAACTGATTCCTCACTCGTGGGGAAAACCGTAAAATCCAGGCTACTACTCTAACGATTTTAGAGTACTTCGAAAAATGTAGCAGCTGTGTGTTTAGAGGGGTAGAAACAGTGTTCATATTAACCAGAATACGTTTCTCCTCTCGCGCTACTGCCTCGTCCTCTGAAGTGTCTCTAGTGGGTTGTGAAGTGGGCCACCTGTCACTCGGAAGCCGCAGCCACGCCGGTCCCTCCCACCACCGCGAGTCTCGCAGCTTCTGCGCGTTGCATCCGCGCGATGGAAGGTCCGCAGGATTGCTGACATTTGTAGTACTGGTTATTTCTTTTACTCTATTACTAACAAATGGCTTCCATTGCTTTTGTTGTTTAAGCCACGCAATAACGACTGTAGAGTCTGTCCAAAAATGTGATTCAAAACTTTTACACTGGGCTAACAGCTCAGAGTTTATTACCTCATTGTAGAGTCTTGATGCTGTAATAGCTCCCATCAATTCCAATCTTGGTAGAGACATATTTTTGTTCGCTGGAGCAATTCTACTTTTAGCCATTATCAGTTGGACATGTACATTGAGGTGCTGTTTAGTTCTTAAAAACACACAGCCTGAAAAAGCGTGGTCACTTGCGTCGCAAAATGTATGCCGACTCACATTTGTTTGTTCTATAGGAGTTGTAGATTACCGTCTTGGTATTTTGCATTCTTTTAGTACATGTAGCTTGTTTTGCCATTGTATGAACTCTTTTGCTAAGTCGCTTGTTATTTCTTCGTCCCAGTCGAATTTTTTCTCCCATACCTTTTGTAATATATATTTAGGTATTATTGTCACCGGACAGAGCATTCCCAATGGGTCAAAAATTTTCTGTGTTACTGAGAGTAAGTATCTTTTAGTGACTTTTTTCTCTGGGCAGTCCATGACATCTAGGTTTAGATATAATTGATCATTTTCTATGTTCCAGGTTAAGCCAAGTACAGGGACATCTTGTGTAGGTGTCTGGTTTCTTGCTGGAGCGGTCACCCATCCTCTCAGGTCAAATTTTGCCAATGCCATGACTTCTTTCGACTGTGAAATGAAAGTATTGAGTTCATTACAAGTGTCAAAGCTTGTTATGCAGTTGTCCACGTAGAAAGACTTTTTTAATTTTTCTGCTGTTTCTACATGCAAGTGACAATTGTCTAGGTGATAATTGATTGTTGCTGATAACAAAAATGGACTGCAATTTATACCAAAAACTACACGATTGTGTTTGTATGTCACTATCTCCTGTCGAGTGCTGCAATCTTTCCACCACAAGAATTTTATGAAGTTCCTATCATTTTCATTTACTGATATTTGAAGGAACGCTTTTGCAATATCTGCTGAAACTCCATAGGCCCCTTTTCTAAATAGAATAAGTAACTTCGGTATAAGTTCAATTAAATTGATTCCTTTGTCGATACAATCGTTTAAAGATAATCCCTTAGCACTCTTGGCCGAAGCATCAAAAACTGGGCGCACCTTGGTGGTTGTACTGCATAGCTTTATTACTGCTCGATGAGGTAAATAGTGGCCTTTTTTCTTATCATCATTTTCCACAAGTGATATGATGCCTTCATCCTTCCATTCCGTAAAAACATTATTGTAGTTATGAAGGTTACCTGTAGACAACAGCTTCTTAGTTATGTATTCTAGCCTTTTCTGTGCCATTTCGTAGTTACTGCTTGGCTCTGGACACCCTTCCTTCCAAAGAAGTGACACCTCATAGCGTCTTTCCGCATTCACTGAAATGTTGTTGTTAAAACATTTTAAAATTTCAGATTTTGTCTCCTCTTTGCTTTGTTGCTGATAGGGGTCATGTATGCCTAACAGTTCCATATCCCACAGCTGTGAGATATCATTGTGAGGTACTTGTGTCACATTCATACAAAAACTCACTGTTGAGTTATTGTGACCAAATGTTGGTCCACATATTGTCCAGCCCAATTTTGTTTCTACCCCCACCAAATTACCTTGAAGGGGAACATAGTTTGTGGTTATTATGGAACCCAAGTAGTCTGAACCAATCAAAAGCTGAATTTCAGTGTCATTAGATTCTATGTCACTGACCTTTATATTTAAGCTTTTTAATTTTCGGATAATATTTTCATCTGATAATTTAGGTAGGTGACCGCATAAATTAGACTGCCCTAATGCTATAATTGTCAAGTTAAATGTATGATTTAAATTGCTCACCTTAAACTCAAAGCATTTATGTAATTGGGCAGGCATTGTTTCACCTCCGAATACCGTGTGACTGATGAACTCCACTCCGACCTCTTTGATATTCAATTCCTCCGCGACTGATGACTTTAGATATGTTTTCTGCGATCCATTGTCCACAACGGCCCTTACCTTTTTATTCTTTCCGTTGTGACTAATGTTCACCATTAGCGTCTGCAATAAAGTGTTATTATTTTTATGATTTACAAGCACATTTTCGTTCTTACTAGTGTTTTCTTTATAATTTTTTGCATGTAACAATGGACATAATACAACATAGTGCCTTTTACTACAGCAAATGCACCGAATATAAGTTGCTTTGCATTTGCTAGCTAGATGTGATTTTTTAAAACAAACAAAACAACGCCCTGAGTCCTTAGTCGCCTGCTTTTTCTGTTCAAGTGTCATTTTTGTTGCCTTACTGCACTGAAAAATATTATGATTATTTTTACCACACAAACAGCAAGCATCATCCTTACCTTGTGTTGTAGGCTTCCAATATTTTTCTTGTTTTAACATTAAACATGTTGCAGTTGGGGGTATGTTTGTCTCACCTCGATGAATGGCGTTCAAACTGGAAGATTGGTAGCTGTTAAAGTCTGACCTAGCAAGTGTTATGGATTCCTGAGATTCTACCTCCTGCTTTAGAAAATCTAACAATGGTTCAAGTTGCTTTGACTTACTTGTTCTATTAAAAATTAACAATAATTCTTCAGGGATAGCTGATTCTACTAAAGAATATAGAATTACTTCATATTTTTGCTTAGTAATGTCCAAAGTCTCAAGCGCTAATAAATAGGATGTTAATTTGTCATAAAGTACTTTAAGATCTAATATTTCCGACTTTTGAAGCACTAAAGACAACAATTCCCTGACATACACTTGGATTAGAACATCATCTTTGGCAAACCTGTCCTTCAGTTGTTGCATAACTTTTTCATAGTTTTCACCAGATGGTGGGAAACTTTCCACCAACACCCTGGCACTGGAATTTTCGGTCAGCCCTTGAAGTAAATACTGGAACTTGTCCTCTCTTGGTAATGTTTTATTTTCGTGAATCTTCTTAAATTGGCCCCAAAAGGACAACCAATTTTTGGGATTTCCATCAAAGGATTTTAATTCAATCTTTGGTAAATTTAGTTTTTGAGGTTGTTTTTCTTCGGGTTTTTTAAACTTGTTTGCTAGCTCTTCCTCAAATGTGTGTTTGAAAGTGAGGAATTTCTTCTTATATAATTCTGCACCAGTCATTTCATTTTCGAACTCCTCTTCGTTATATTCATCCAGCATTCTTTGTTGTATAACTTTGTCCAAGGTTACTATTGACGTGTAAGTTTCTTTGAGATATTCGAATTCGATTATGCCGTTGCTGTACTCTTTCTTCTCGATATGGCCCTTCAGTAAAGCAGAACTTCGATCGAATACCCGTCGAAAATGCGTACGTTGCGTCATTTCTTTGTTTTCCGCCATGTTTCAAGATCGCGTGTTCGATGGATACGGTCGCCAGTTGTGGCGAATTCTCGCCGGTTTGTAGGTAAGGGTTGTTTCGTAATAAAAACCACTGTTTAGAACTTCAATAGTAGGTAACATGTATTGTTCAGTTTCAGTCTTACAAATATATATTAACACTTTGCAGAAAGCGCCGTGGTCAAGGCGCGTGGGAATCGAAAAAGGATTTTTTGACAAGTCAACATTTTTGGTTATGTTATTTTTTTTAAACGCTAGTGTTGCCATAAATCACAACACTAATATTTAAATTGATTAGGTCTGGCCTAAACCCAAAGGCACTTAGAAAAACTGAATAACAAAATCATGAGCAAATGAGCTCCGAATATCAAAGACAAATATTGAACAAAATATGTCCAATATAATACCACTGTAAAGTAGCGCAATGGCAACCAATAAATTGTCTTGAAATAATTTTAAATTAAATTAAATCTACGACTTAGTGTATATAAAAAGAAAATGTGTTATTTTGTGTACATAATGTAAGTCATCAGTCAGTCAGTCATCAGTCAGTCATCACAGCATGTAAGTTGTATTATGTTACAGTTTTTTTTTTCTCATTTGGTACTGAATGACCATCCAATGAATGACTGTTGCACGCTTTTTTGATAAATCCGCGCACACCTGGGTAAAGTTGTGCCATATGGGATGAGCTGTTCTAGAAGGAGAAAACAATATGCTTTCGTCTTGACTAGGATTAAGTTGGTATCTAAGATATTGGCAGGATCATTAAAAGTGGATACCAAACCAAGGCAGAACAGGCCAATAGCGTGTTACTAAAATGGCAGTTGCTCGGTCCTCAATACTGCCGTCATAAAAAAAGGGCGCATTTGAAAAATAACAAAAATGTAGTAAAAAATGTAACGCAATTTTTTTTTTCATGGTCGTGCTGTCTCCGCATTATTGTACTAGGTATCAATGTGAAAGTGAAAATTGATAGAAATTGGTCTAAGGCTTGAATATGTTGTGATAATTTTGATGAAATTTTTTTTTTTTTTAAACTTGCAAAATTTTCGAGTGCGGGCAGGATTTGAACCTGCGACTTTCGCATTACTAGTGGCGACGCCTCTTCCATCTGGGCTACCACAGCTCATTTCTTACCCGTCAATTTTGCAAGTGTATTTTAATGCCAGTAACGCTTGGCATGGCTCCATCTACCGGGTTAGTTTTGCAACTAATAACCGGCGACTAATTCTATCTTTACAGATTGAATGTAGTCTAAGCGATGAAAACCAGCGATAAATTGAGTACCAAATTTTAAAACACTTCCCGTGTTAGGTATACAATTTTTGAAAACTTGCAAAATTTTCGAGTGCGGGCAGGATTTGAACCTGCGACTTTCGCATTACTAGTGGCGACGCCTCTTCCATCTGGGCTACCGCAGCTCATTTCTTGCCCGCCCGGTAGATGGAGCCATGCCAAGCGTTACTGGCATTAAAATACATTTGCAAAATTGGCGGGCAAGAAATGAGCTGCGGTAGCCCAGATGGAAGAGGCGTCGCCACTAGTAATGCGAAAGTCGCAGGTTCAAATCCTGCCCGCACTCGAAAATTTTGCAAGTTTTCAAAAATTGTACACCTAACACGGGAAGTGTTTTAAAATTTGGTACTGAAATTATTATATTAATTTTTTTTTTTTTTTCTTTCTTAGTACAAAAAATATACAGAAAAGGCAAAAAGTAGAAGAAAGGGCTCAATTTGACATTTAAGTCCTTTTAACTTAGAACATTAAAGTAGCAGTTTTTTATTATATGAAGTGTACGTATATAATAATATAAATTTGAAGATAAAAGGGCGCAAATAGTCATGTACTGCCTTTCTTCTTATTATATTTAAAAATAAAAAACATATCAGTATTTAGCGTATGACGCATTTACAAACAACAGATGCGATTTTCGACTAAATAGGGATTTAGTAATTATCTTGTGGGACATAACCAATTTCTTTCACTGAAAACAAGTGATTTATGAGATTCATTTAATGAAAAGACATGTAACCAAAAGCTAAAATTAACCATTATCTTATCCTTATCTAATAAAAACTTGAATGGCTATAGCTACTACTAGCATGAATCAGCCATCAAAACGAAACAAATGTTTTTGTGTCTAACAAAAAAACTTAAACTCTTTATGTATCAAAAATAAACAAATAAAAAATATAACAAGTTGTAGTATGTAGATACCCTGTTTCTTGTATTTACCATCATAATAACAATTTGGGCAAGAACCACACGTATGAACTTGACTTAACCTTATCGAAGCCTAAAAAAAAAAACAAATACAAAAAACTAAAATCGCCATCCTACTAGCATCAAAAAAATAATCTCTATATATCATATGTCGGTTAAACAATATCCAGACTCGTTTATATGTATTATCTATCCAAATTAACATTTATGACAAAGAATGTTCCGCTTTTTCTTGTTATTCAAGCAAGAATCACATGTATGCAACTTCACCTTAATATCTTATATATTTTTAAATAATTATAATAGTCTATATATAAAAAAAATACTATCAAATTTTTGGGTTTACCCGTTTAGTGTCTACCTAAGTTCGAGTCGTGATACTTAGGTATGAGATCAAATTAAAATTATCGTAAAATAATAAAATCTTAAAATAAAAACTTAAACAATCATTATTCATCGTAAAAAAACGTGAGATCAGTTGCTGCGTCGTCGACCGGTAAATTTTCCCAGAACAGCCTTCTATTTTCTGGCATTAGTGGCCCTAGTTGGGTAATGATGTTCTTTTTTCGCTGAGAAGTAATACCTCTGCATGTATTGTTTTGTCTAGGACGAGGGATTCCATTTTTGATGTTCTTCAGCTTCAAAAAATCGAGTGTGTATTCTTCATCCACGAAATAAGTTTTGTAAAAAAGCACATTGTGTCCTCTGCGGAAAGTAGTTTGACAAATATCTTTTAAATATGCTCTTGGAGACAAGTTCTGTATATTGTACACAGATGAACAATCTTCAAATTTACAAAATGCCAGACGGCATTCTCTACCGGCCAACCAGAAGGTAAACAGAGAGAGAAAGAAGCGGGTGCACTAATGAGAAAATAACACTAAGGAAAACAACATGTCAAAACGACTATCAAAATAAATACCTACCAATACATAGTTATAACACATAAAAATCACACATGTTATCAGACGTACTAAGCACAGCTTGATGAAAATCTTCAAAGTCATGAATACGTTTTTTCTTTTTCATAGCTAACTCAACTCTGTGATGAAATTCATCAGCTGCCATGTATGTATGACCAACTTCTAAGTATTTGAATGTGACACTGTCAAAAGAAACTTCAGCTGAATTTATGAGGTATATCATATATGAGTAAAGTGTCCAGTTTTTATTCTGGGAAGCACAGTTATCTAACCAAAGTACAAAGTGCTTAAAGTCCAGATTTCTTAGAAAAAACGCCCGAAAACAACTTACTATGTCATCTTTTTTCCTGCCAGAGATTTTTTCGTACCAAATACCTGCAAATGTTTGACAGTTCTCATTTGTTTTTTTCTCTCCGATTGGTACAAAGCTCTCATTAAATACGATCATGCGTGGGCAGAACATGACTTTTTTAAATTCTTCCATACGCGGCAACATTATAACTTTTTGCAAATCAATGGCAAAATATGCAGTATCAGAATCGGAGGATGTATTTGTTTGCAAGCCGCTATCACGCTTGTATTCGGCTCGAGCTGCAATGTATTTTTTATGATGAGTTTCATAATTTTTACACTCCATGCAGTTTCGGTGTCGTAAATCATTTTTAGGATTGTGGATAAGATATTGCTCACAGATTTTGCATTCTTCGTGGCCTAATTTAGCGAATGATATATTTAAAACTTTTAAAACTTTTCTGTAGTGGTCGTATGATATTTTATAGTCGGTGTACATATTACAAAAATTGTCGTACATTGCTCGCACTGTCAAATCTGAGGGCAAATACTTTTTATTCGGAGCGTGTTCGCGTCTGTAATGCGATATTGTAGGGTTGAAAGATTCAATGTGCTGTTTAATTAAGTTATTGTAAATTTTCTTTGGGTTTGAATTTATGCCTCGCTTGTCCATTGGGACTTCATTAATAGCTACAGCGTTTCTCACAGCTTTGTAATTTTTTCTGTTAAAACCAATAGTTAAAAAAAATACCTTGCAAACTTGATGTTTAGTGCCGGCATGATCCATTAGAAAGTATGAAATAGTCTTCTCTTTATTTTTTTTATCAGCCTCTTCATCGTAAGTTTTTTGTCGCTTTGGTCGTGTTTGAGAAGTATTTTGTTTAATGTAAATATTTTGTTCAGTCCAAGTCATTTTTCTAAAATAAATGTTAATAACGTAGCGCTGGTCGTCTGAAAATTTAGTGCTACATTTTTTCTTGCAGAATTCAGTACAGCCTCTTTTCACTCCATACATCTTCAATTTTTCTGTTCTTTTTAATTCTTTTCGGGCCTTCAGCGACATTTCGTATCGCTTTCGCTTTCTTATTGTCCCTTTTTTAGTCAAAGGTAAATCGTTTTCGTCATCAAATTCTGATGACTCTGAAACAATCAAGTTACCGACTTGCGTGTTTTCGATAACGTCACCTAGAGAATCTGTGTCTGAATCCGAAACATGTCTATTATTGGCGGTAGGTGGCACGTAATCCTTATCTAAGACAGAATCGTCGGAATCATAAATATCTTCATTTGTACAATAGTCATTAGGGCGTGTATTACAATTTTAGGCGATGGGCTGACAACCTGTTACTATAGCGATACACAATTTTCCGAATGACCCTCAAATATATGTCAGACATGGTGTAAATGGCCGTTTTTTGC
The DNA here is from genome assembly GCA_027580185.1 of Tuta absoluta. Taxonomy (NCBI): domain Eukaryota; kingdom Metazoa; phylum Arthropoda; class Insecta; order Lepidoptera; family Gelechiidae; genus Tuta; species Tuta absoluta. The sequence goes on along the minus strand of JAQAHW010000088.1, from coordinate 266,047 downwards.
GGCTGTTTACGCTCTGCCTACCCCGCAAGGGATTATAGGCGTGATATGTGTATGTGTGTATGTGTATGTACAATAGTCAAAAACCTGGATATTTTCACCAATGTTACTCGTTGATGGTCCGCAAATGTTGCTTGTATAATCTAACGAGAGATTATTATTTTGTTTGTCCATGGAACAAGTCTGTTGCATCTGTTTCTCTTCATCTGATTCTTTATAACAATTAGCTGCTTCATGTTTCTTCAGTTCTGTAATTTTTTCTTCGATTCCTTGTAAATTTTCTTTATCTTCAAATATATGAACATAAGTTACAGATTCACGCTTTTCACAATCAAGAATAAAGTTATTTAAGTTTACTAAAATAAACTCTGAATCATCTCTTCTGTTTGTCAACTGGCTAAGTGGTATCAATTCATCGTCTGATCTTAAATTTTCTTCAGCTAAATCTGACAGATTGTCAGGAGCCGGTAAAATACTCAACACGGGCTAAAAATGAAACTTACATCAAATTGTATGATATATAATTAATGGACATTATCAAGTATGTTTTAAAATTCCCACGGAATGTTTATTTTAAAATCCCTAAATAAGCGAATACGTACGCGTAATTATCTTGCTCAATCTTGGTCACAGAGGAGCTACTCTCTCCTCCAACGACTCGGTCGCAACTGATCGCCGAGCGTTAGTTCTTACTCTGCCATGCACCCAAAACTACATAGAAAAGACGTAAGTGTTCACTTACGTCTTTTTTTCTTCAAATTTGCAAAAAAAACTAGTCTGTTTCTAAGGAATAAAGTATTAACAAATACGTTTTAAAATCCCCACGGAATGTTTATTTTAAAATCCTTAAATAAGCGAATACGTACGCGTAATTACCTTGCTGAATTTTGGTCACAGAGAAGCGTGCTCTCTCCTCGAACGACTCGGGCGCAACTGACCGGCGAGCGTTAGTTCTCGCCCCCTCTCACCCCGCCATGCACCCAAAACTACATAGAAAGGACGCAAGTGATCACTTGCGTCTTTTCCCATTAAAATTTGTAATAAAAAAACTAGCCTGTTGCTTAGGAACAAAGTCTTAACGTCTCTTACGTCTTACATGCTGTTTTAATAATGTTGGTTACTAAGTTAATTAGACGTAAATAACCAAATGCGTCTTTTCATTTACTTAATCGAAAGAAATATATGAGTCAATGTAGGAAGTAACTGACCAAATACGTCTTATCTTCTTAGATGCAATGAAAACGTCTTTTCAACTTCGGAACACTCAATTTTTTATATGCAATTACGTCTTTTCTGCCCTACTAAGGAGAAAAACCGTAAGTCGGTAATTTACGGAAATTGAGTTAAATACAGTTTTGGGATCAGTGAAAAAAGGCCTTTTTTTCTCTCTAGGAACGGTTGATATTGAAGAGAAACTGCCAATTTTAGAAACCCGTAAGTCAATACTTTCTAGGACTTTACCTCTAATTTTGTAGCTCTTACTAGCAAAAAAAGCATATGTCTTGTGTCAGAAGCAGAAAAGCCACAAATACTGGATTTACGGTTTAATCACTATACGAACACTAAGCAGAAAAACCATATGTCACTATACAATAAGACTTACTAGATATTACCAGATAATGGTTATTTTGTTATTATTCGTAGTATGATAAGAAAAGTAGACAGGTGTGTTCTCATAATTTGAGACATCAAACTATTCTTTTGTTTCAAAATTCCTGGTCGCAAATCCACACTTCCACACTAATATTATAAATGCGAAAGTAACTCTGTCTGTCTGTCTGCTACGCTTTCACGGCCAAACCGCTGAACCGATCTTCATGAAACTTGGCACACAGATTGCTAGCATACCGAGAACGGACATAGGGTACTTTTTATCACCATTCGAAGGTCTGGAGTATAGATGTAGACCACCAGGTGTACCACCAGGAGCCCAGCTAAACTATTAGAGATACAGGCATGGTTCTAAAACAAAAGTTGTTCAATATGATGGCCCGCTTCTTTTCACAAGGACATCGAGGATCTGGAGTACCTTATGTAGAACACCACGTCTACCATCAGGAGCCCACCTAAACTATTAAAGATACAGAAATGGTTCCAAAATAAAAGTTGTTCAGTATGATGGGCCGCTTCTCTTCACAAGGACATTGGGGATCTGGAGTACCTTATGTAGACCACCAGGTGTACAATCAGGAGCCCACGTAAACTATTAGAGATACAGAAATGGATCCAAAACAAAAGTTGTTCAGTATGATGGGCCGCTTTATTTACACAAGGACATTGGGGATCTGGAGTACCTTATGTAGACCACCAGGTGTACCACCAGGAGCCCAGCTAAACTATTGGAGATACAGAAATGGTTCCAAAACAAAAGTTGTGTTGTATGATAGGCCGCTTCTTTTCACAAGGACATTTAGGATCTGGAGTACCTTATGTAGACCACCAAGTGTACCATCAGGAGCCCACGTAAACTATTAGAGATACAGAAATGGATCCAATACAAAAATTGTTCAGTATGATGGGAAAAAGTTGAGAAAGTACATTGCCTTCTTTACCGAGGACAGAAAAACAAAAAATGTGGTAAGAGGTATAAAAATGTATTACAGTAACTTAAATTACCTTTTTATCTGTCTTATCTACTTACGCTGACCATTTTAGCGTGCTCAAATCGGCACCTCTGGAGTAAGTACTCTGTTATCTACTGACTTTTGTATTCAATGGTTATAAATATTGATCTCTTAGGCCGGATAGCAAATTTTGAATTGTCCCTTTAACAACAGAAGCAAGCAAGTCATCTTTAAACAGTAGAGATAAGAACTGTTCTAATATCACTGTCACACTTACTATGAATACACATACCTACATTAGAACTTCTGCCTAAAAAAAGATCTAACGCGGACGAAGTCGCAGGTAAGAGCTAGTAGACTATATTTTCTTAAGTTTTAGAGTTAGATGTTGTAGTTATTATGTTCAATGTACCTCAATGTGATCTCAAAACTACATTAATAAATATTTCAAATTATAAAAATAATCTTGTTTTATTTTAGGTTAGCGCCTAAGTACCTCATACATTAATTGCTCCCTTCTAACTACTTTTTGACCCAAATTGAGAAAAGGGCTAACTCAGCTATAAGGGATATCTCACACACACATGTCGTCGCTGGGCTGGCGGCATCATAACGCAAGGGGCGGATAGTACTTTTGCTATGTGGCTTGCCGCCGCCATGGCAGAGGCATCGAGGTCCATACAATATCATAAAGTAAGTACTAAAATTTCGTAAATCCAGCAGCTTCCATCTCTTTAGCCCGGCGGCGGTATGTGTGAAAGCTGTCTTGGAGCATAAAAAGAACATATTTGCAAAGAATTTTGAAGCTCCGTTAACAAATGAATACGATACTATTAACAACAACGCTTGCGTAAAAGACATGAAATGATACTTATGGTTTATTTACAAGTGAATCCATTCACAAAAAGCCATATGTCCGACTTATGGTTTTTCTGCTTAGTAAAGTGATACAATTTTTTCGGAAAATACTTATGAGTTTAATATTTTTGCCTTTATAAATAAAACTATAAGGAATAGCGCAAAAACACTGTACACAAAAAAAAATATGTCAATTCTCCATACATAACAGTAATTTGTAACGTTGTATGTTTATTGAATCCTGAATTATTAACGTTTAAAGTCTTTTGCGTTTTTCTCAAAATGAGTCGCCACTGACTTACGGCTTTTCTTCTTAGTGGGGCAGTTTTATTCTTGTGTATTCTGGAAAATAACGTTTATTAGCCAAAATTTTAAAATTCAGCAGATGCGCCTTTTTTTTCTATGTACAGAGGTGTTTTTAACTAATTTTTATGAAAATTGTCAGATGCGCCCTTTTTTCTTATGGCGGCAGAATAGACTTCCTAGGATTACTGAAAAAGTGAGGGTAAAGCAAAAAAGAAAAAGAATGTTTGCATCATCTCAGAATACGATAATTGCAAATGTACCTGGACCTCGTTTCAAAGAAACAAAGTTTGAACATTAATAAATAAATCTACGAAATCACGCAAAAAAGAGAATCCCCCTTTATTTGTGTCACCGCAAGGCCTCAATTGTTAATTAATTTTATAGTCCAAATGGCATCTGTGTTATTATTTACCAATGCGTAACAATATTAAAGAATTTATCTCGCTACAAACAACCGCGTTCTAAATATAATTCTTCTTTTCTACCTGTGATCAATAACTGCCCACAGTTTTCCCTTAACTAATGTTCCCCATGTAAAACACGAACAATGATGAACTCTAATTGAAAACGACCAAACCGTATAGGTTTGTCTGTATTAAAAGTATTCAAATAAAATTTTGACCCATACAAAATATCATCATGAAGTAAAATTCATATCTCACGAACTTGGCAAACTGTCATACTTTGATCTTTGATTTTGTTTAAATAATATTAAACAAGGTCAAAATACTTTTTGGAGTTTCTCAGAAGAAAATTCGAAAGTTGTAAGGAGTCAACATACAACCTACACTGCCTTCTCTAGATTAGTTCTTCACCGCCCGCTAGATGTCGCTGTTAGTTTTCTAAAACGCGGTAACGACTTGTTCACGGCATTTACATATAAGGTCCTAACAAGATCAGTTGTTTTATACTTGTGCACACTAATGCAATATATTGTGACGCATTAACTATCAGTCGATGGCACATATAATTGTCATTATTATTGCCTAGTACGCTCGGTAATGTGCTTCGAGCCTCGCAAGAACACTTACGGAGCGACGCTAATTCTACTTATTGCTATTGTAAATATATTAATCCTTGCTTGCTGAGCTTCAATACATTATTAGTTACGACTATCCTGTGGTTACCCTTCGGATAAGAACCGTCATCCCCTACTAAGTTACATTTTGAGAATTTGGTAAGTAAGGGAAAAAAATACGTCTTTACAAAATTTGAACATACATAACAGTTATGGCTATAGGTAGGTATACCATAAATTATCTGAATATCCTACCAAACGGTGGCCCTTACTGCGTCAAAAATTAGGTAACCACAGGTTTCATTAACCTAATACTAACCAAATAAAGCTGAACACAGACAGCATATTAAACATGTAGGTACCTTACTCAATTAAAACAAAATCGCAAACCACATCTGATTTGGTTTGCGGTAGTCCTCACGACAGGAGAAAGAGAAGGTACTTCACTTTCTATTACTTTATGAATAGGTACCTACTAAAAAGGAGGCAACTTTAAAGATCCATTTAATCAAGCAAGCATGAGTCATTAGTCAACCGTTTTGAGCCCGTGCCGATATTGGTGAATATCTTGCAATTAAACATTCACTTGAACTTCAAACTTATTGTTTTTGAAATAAAAAAGAACCCCAATTAAAATTTTGAAAGGGTACAATTTCATTGCTTTTTGGATTTTGACAAGTATGTGAAATACGCTTAGATGCAGATTCTAAATAGAATCCAACATAACACATCTTGTGTAATAAATGCTGAACACAGCCAAAGCCACCCTCTATTACCTCTATCGGCGAGAGCTGCCACGGCCGCCTCTTTATCGCAGGCTGTGTGGCGCGGGATAGATGCGCGCTTGCGCAAGGGAAGCGCGCCCCGGTCCAGCTGTGCACGCTTAACGAGAAGGCAGTCTGGAGCCTCCATGATGCAAGCCTGCAGCTTCCCCTGACAGGTCTGTCGGAGTTATTTTCCTAATTCGCAAGCCGGACCACTGAGTCTTCTCAGGCATATGTAAGCATATGCGTCGTTTTGCGAGTAGAAGAAAAAGTAACCAATCTTGCAAGCACCACCGAAATATCTTTATGTAATTGAACGCCTGCCAAGAATAATTGGCAACTTTGCCAGCGAATATGTAAAATCTAATATTATATTACAATACTCTCCGCATCAAAACCTCCCAAACACAAACAACCTATCTGTTTAACTTTTGTCTAAAAAAGCAAAGTATGATGAGCCACCTACGATTCATTGTTTCTTCATAAAGTAAAGGATCTAGTTTACTTTGGATATTCATAAGAATATTAGGTCGTTGGACGACTCGGTGTCCCACACGAAAAGAGAGAGAGAGAGAGAGTTGTGTATTGATAATTAAATCAGTTGTTAGGCTGGCTAGCCTCGCTATAGTGCCACAGCACAATTAGCTTTATAATGGGTTCGGGACATAGGGTCCTAGTCAATCAACCCTCTCTCTGATCTGTAGCCAAGTCTTCTATGACCATCTTCCCCAAAACGTTCAGAGATCTCGGAAGAAATCCTCTCTTTTCAGCCACTTTTGAGCCGAAATATTTTACAGGAATCATTGCTTTATCCGTTATAGAAATAAAATGAAATTTGTGTTCTTCCAAACACCAGCGTCTCCCAGATCAGGTATTGAAGTAGGTTGAATAACAAACGATCTTACTTGAGGCCGACCCGGCTCCGGCTGAAGGTTCCAGTGTCGACTTGAGGTGCAGCAGCCCCAGCAGGTCATTGCCAAGTAGGGCGGCATCCAATAGCGGCCGCCATTCATACACAGGTGACTTCTTCAACAGCATAAGTAGGAGGTACCTACCTGTAGCCGAAGGCCCAATTTTCACGATTTACGTGAGGAAAATACAACCTGAGAAAATTTCATGTTACATGACTACTTTCTGGATGACGTCACGCGCCACCACATTAGAAAAGTACTTACTTTGCTATGTTTCATAAGTATTCTGTGGCATTCACAGGGGGTCATGTTTCATGCACTTATCTGCTTCCTGGATAACATCTCGTGATACCACGTTAGGAAGCCAATAAAGTACCAATTTAGTTTGTTCATGTTCCATGTATTTACTTCCTGGATGACATCGCGTGCCACCACGTTAGGAAAGTAAGTAGATATTTCCGGATAACATCGCGTGTTACCACTGAGGAAACGCATCGTGAAGAAGTATTGGAAGATTGTCATGTTTCATGCACAGCCAATAAAGTACCAATTTAGTTTGTTCATGTTCCTTGTATTTACTTCCTGGATGACATCGCGTGCCACCACGTTAGGAAAGTAAGTAGCTATTTCCGGATAACATCGCGTGTTACCACTGAGGAAACGCGTCGTGAAGAAGTATTGGAAGCGAGAAATTTGCCCCTTAGATTGGTTTTACTTTCTTCTTCTTTTATACATACTCGTGAGAGCTCATTGTTCTTATCGGTTTTACTTTTAGAAAGTGATAAAAGTTATTCCCGGACGACATCGCGTGCCACCACTGAGGGAAAACCAAACGGTATTGAAACAAGAACCAGGAAAATAATATTTTATAAAAACTAACCTCCATTTTCCTGGCGTGTAATTCCATGTTTAGTCGCCTGAATTTCCTTTTAATTCGAACTTAACAGTATCCTTTTTCTATTGCATACCTAAACTTTCAGTTTTCACTTGATTTATAACAAAAATAATATTATTTTTTACGGAACGTGTTGACGATGCGACACACGAAAAAACGAATGACACAAGCGGGGAGCGCTCTGGCGGGCGGGGGACGAATTACGATGGAAGTCAAAATAGTTACTTTATTTCGATTATTTCTTTTAGATATCTCTAAAAATTCGTGTGATGATGCGATATGACGTTAAACGTACTACATGGTTTATTAAATCTCATAGGATGCGCAACGAAGTATAAATCTAATCAGCTGATTGCCGAAGTAAAGAAATGAAGTGATTCGTCCGTGTTTGTGTGAATTTAATTCAAAATATTAACTCAACCGATAATTTTCCACTTACTTTGCGTGGTAAAAGGTGTTTTCCAAGGATTCGTGCAACAAAAACACTCCAGTAGGTGGTTTCGGCGTTGTGCTTTTAGGTTATCCTAAACTTGTAAGTATCAATGCACTTTAACACTTTATATTAGAATTTATATCCGTTCTCCCCATTTTAGATTCGCTGTGGCCTATTGCGTAAGGCAACGCACACTGGCCAGCCTACCTACGAGGTTGCGCAGTGACCGCCCCCCACAAAGACGCCGATCGAACTTATCGATATTGCATGGCACATATGTGATAACCTCGATTTTAAATATTGTTATCTTTAAAATAGGTCCTGCATGATTGACGGGGTCCTAGTCGTGCCATTATACGGATTGCACGTTTTTGCAGTATGAAAATTCGATTGGAATCCGTGGAATTTCCAAATAGTAATAAACCATATGTCATGAGTGACTGAAAATGCGCAAAGTACTGTAAACTTCCTCGTAGATTTTGGCGTAGGATAGGTGTATATCTTCATTAAAACCAGGCTTAATTCGATATTAACTTGTATTAATTATATTCCACATGTAACGGTATCAGCTGTCAAAAATCAAGGCACAGAGCATAGACAAAATCACATTAGTTTTTTTAAATCGTTTTACGTATCGATTATTCGAGATCGACAACATTTGAGTTAAATCGATTCACAAAATTCAAATAGCTAACACTCGGCTAATCCTGACACAATACGCGTCCTCGTGTTTTAAGACAAAACATTTATAATCAAAAGTATATATATAATCTATAACTTAACTACTTTACCGACACTTTCATGAAGACAACTCACTCTTACGATCATTAAATATCTACATCGTCTACACATTCGTGAAGACGACTCACTCTTATGATCTATACTTAACTACATCGTCGACACATTCGTGAAGACGAGTCACTCTTATGATCTATACTTAACTACATCGTCGACACATTCGTGAAGACGACTCACTCTTATGATCTATACTTAACTACATCGTCAACACATTCGTGAAGACGACTCACTCTTATAATCTATATATTAACTTTTGACAACTTTTATCGCTTTTTCACTTTACTTTCGCCATAATTCATCCCTCTTAAACAATCACATTGGGTATTTCACTCTTATAATCGCTTAAATTTATGTATTTATTTACTTAACTATTTATTCACTTGTATTCCATTATAATATCACTACTAGAATAATCCCAAACTTAACTCTAATAGGTTTCACTTCAAATAGCTAACACAATTCTATAATTAAATTTTATATTTCACATTCATATCCTCCTCAATTAACGAAATTTTTATTCTGAATCACTAGATATCACATAATTCCTGAAAACTAACCACGGATATAATTTATCTACTGAAAAGGTTCCTTTATATAGTTTAATTCCTTCTTTTTTTGTAATGGGAGTGTCCTCTATTTCGTACCTATCATTACCTAATACTTTTGAAATCCGATACGGACCACAACATTTTGGTAACAATTTTCGACTATGACCGGGTTCACTATTTACATCTTTCTCAACACGAACCAGATCCCCTACCCTATACTGTTTCGGGCTTTTTCGTGTTTTATCAAATCGTTCCTTCTGCTTAGCTTGACTATCTGATATTTTTTTACTAACATCATCACGAATTTTATCAAGATCTTGAGGTTGTTGAGATTCTGCCACAACTGGATTCATGAAGCCATCAGAACTACCGGTTGTACGAGTACCAAACAGTACTTCGGCCGGTGTGTGCCCTGACGTTTTATTAATCGTGTTATTTATTGACCACTGCACCTGAGGAATGGCCAGATCCCACAGATTTTCAGGTTTGCCATGATTTGTTGCTGTTAAAGCATCTACAATTGTGCGATTAAATCTTTCGATCTGGCCGTTCGCTCGGGGCGTAGCCACCGCGTTTAGAATGTGCTTGACCCCCTTTTCTCCCAAAAAGTTCGTAAATTCCTTGCTGGTAAAACTCGTGCCACGATCCGATATCAGGCGACGAGGTACACCAAATATCGAAAAATATTCTGTAAATACTTGTACAGTTGTACTACTTTTTAGGTTTTTCACGGCTTTTATATAGATAAATTTTGTAAAAGCATCTATTATGCATAATATGTGGCAATTCTTTCTTTTGCTTAGTGGAAAAGGACCACAATGATCCGTATGAAGCGTGTCAAATGGTTTATTAACCTTGGGAATTGGATGGAGCAACCCCTCTTAAGGGCCAGAAGTTGCTTTGTTATGAGCACAATTTAAACAGGCCTGACAATACTTCTTTATAAATCGCCTCATCTTTTTAAACCAATAAACCTTACTGATTTTTTCATATGTTTTGTCAAACCCCGGGTGTCCAGAATCGTCATGATTTAAACGAACTATCTGCCATCTTACAGATTTAGGTACAACCCATCTCAAGTCGACCACATCATTTTTCATGATTTTTCTGTATAGCCTCCCATTTTTAGTAGTATAATTGTCATGAATTTCAATTACGTTTTTTGTGTCAGGGTCACTTAAAATATCTACAATCCGTTTAAGTTCAGAGTCTTGCTCTTGGACTGTTTGGAGCCATGATTCGTCGTCAATCCTTAACACTTCAATAATATCCCTGATCTCTTCACCTTCAGTTGTAATAGGGTTGCGCGATAATGCGTCTACATGAGCCATCTTGGTTCCGTCTCTGTGTTCAACGGTAAAGTCGTATTCTTGCATGTAAATGTACCATCGCGCCACCCTCGGTATGAGATCTCGTTTTGTCATAGTGTGACGGATTGCAACACAGTCCGAAACTACTTTGAAGGTCTTTCCTAAGACGTACACTCTAAACCGATCCAGCGCTGAAACAACCGCGAGCGTCTCTAACTCGTACGAGTGCAGTTTGCTCTCATCAGCGCTGGTTTGTCGGCTAAAGTACGCCACTGGTTGTATCTTGCCTGAAAAGTCATACTGCATAAGAATAGCTCCGATTCCAACCTTACTTGCATCAATCAGCGTGGATTTCTAGTTCTGCATCAGGGTTATAAAGAGCTAGAACCGGACGATTCACAAGTTTTTGTTTTAACTCTTTGAATGCGGTGATTTGAAGGTCTCCAAATTGCCACGGCGCGTCCTTCTTTGTTAGCGCTGTCAGTGGTTTGGCTATCACCGAAAAGTTTCGTATGAATCGGCGGAAATAGCTTGTCAGTCCGATGAACTGACGAACCTCATGTACATTTTTGGGTTGCGGAAATTCCTCCACAGCTTTGATTTTATTAAGCCCAGGCCTAATACCATCTGAACTGATTTCATAACCCAAATAGTTCACATGAGTTTGAAAAAACCGGCACTTCTTGAGATTCAACGTCAGTTTTGCGGATCTGATTAGCTGAAAAACTTTTTCCAATTTCTGTAGCCCATCTGAAACTGAGGTAGATGCAACCAATAGGTCATCCATATAAGCAAGTGCTAAATTTCTACCAAAACCTTTCAGCATAGCATTGATTGTCCGCTGGAATACACTTGGAGCGTTGGTTAACCCAAAGGGCATCGTGTTATACTCATATAAACCGTCGGGCGTTATGAAAGCAGTAAACTGTTTGCTGGCTTCATCCATGGGGACCTGATAATAGCCGGATGCTAGATCCAAACTAGTAAAATACTGTTTTCCCCAAAGGCTATCTAATTGATCCTCAATGCGAGGCAGAGGATACTTGTCTTTCAGAGTTTTCCTGTTCAAGGCCCGGTAATCTACGCATAGGCGTTTTTCGCCATTTTTTTTCTTTACTAAGATAACCGGACTTGAATAAGGAGAACTGCTTTCCCGTATTATGTCGCTGGACAACAAATCATCAATAATGGTCGATAATTGTTCTCGTTCCGTATGGGACATTCTGTATGGATGATGAACCACAGGAGTATCGTCCGTTAGCTTTATTTGCATTTTTGACAAATTAGTTTCACCTAGCTCACTTAGATTCATTGCAAAGCAATCTCTATATTTCTCTAGTAATGCATGGAATTGTTCAGTTTCTGCATCTGTCAAATTAGCACCTGTCTTAATTTCATGAATTGGTAATGGTTCGTATAACTTTTCACTCGTTGAAGTAATTCCCACGTACTCAGTATCTATCTCCCTATATTTAAATCCTCTAGTGAGGAGGCTTTGACCTTTTGTCCTAATTTCAATTTTACCTAAATTTGTTACCATTACGTATCCCTTCCCTGAATCAAATTTGTATACTCCTGGTAGTATGATAAATTCTTTATTATCATCATTGCGATGTCCATATTGTACATATAATCCTCCCGTGTATTTATCATCAGCCCAAACATCAATAGCTTTTGTACTATAAGGCGGTATTATTTGTGAATCACCTTCAACAAACAATTTTACTTTGGTCTGTTCGTCTTCTACTTCAGGCCCCTGAAAGAAAACTATCTCCTTGTCAGTTTTGTACGCGTTCATATTAGGTCTTTCGGTAAAAGATTGGCCTATGTAAACGGGTCTTTCTAAGGACTGATCTGGCACCACTATTACCTCAATTTCTGCCTTGAGATTTCCTACTTGTACTACTGCCTGCTTTTTACCTAATGGTCTTACGATACCCTTCCCGAATCCCGTCAAAATAGGCAAATTTTCTTTATCCCAAGATCCTATTAATTGTAAAGCATCACTTTCTCGTACTAATGTAACTTTGCTTCCCATATCTATAAAAGCTTGCTTTTCGGTTCCATTTATTTTGACTGTCTGAAAAAAATTATCATTTGCGTCATCTGTGTCCATTATCCGTAATACTGACTTACTAACACCTTGATTTGAATCCGCCATCTGACATTGTCTGTTTTCATCACTATTTGGATTAATGTTGGATTTTCTGCTTCGGCAATCTTTTGTTTCATGACCTAATTTGAAACATAAGCTACATCTTTTAATAGGTTTTGAACATTTTAAACTTATATGCCCCAGTTCGTTACAGTTAAAACAGCGTACCTGATTTCCTTCCGAATTATTTCTCTGTGACTCGTTGCTAACTTTGTGTATCAATCGGTTTGAGAGTGTTACTCTATTTCTGAAATTACTTTGCATACTTGCTTCGTTCTGAGAAATAGTTCGGAAGTAATTGAGAACTTGATCCGGGTCTGTAAACATACAAGCGCCTGCCCCAATTCTAACAAATTTGTCGTCAATACCATGAAGTAAACACCCTACAGCTTTTACTCCAGAAATTTCGCATTTGTTTATTAAAGCCATTTTATCGTAATAGTAGTTTTCTAATGGTTGACCAAATTTACAACGTAATTTTAGCATGGACGTAAGCAAATCACCATAATTTTCGTTCGAAGGAAACGCAGTTTTTAATTTTTGTGTCCATTCCGGCCACGTGAAGAGTACTGAAGGTAAACCTTGGTACCACCTTTTCGCGAGACCGCTCAGTTTTAGAAGGGCGTAATGACTAATTTGCCGATCGTTCCACGAGTAAATCTGTGCACATTCGTTGACTTTATTAATCCAATTTTCTACTGTTTGGTTATTATCACTAGGATCAAATTCCGGCACTACGCTAAAATTGACAGGAAAATTATTATGACCCCAAAAGTTATTGCCCGAAACTGTCTGACTTATTTCACTGCTTGCAGAATGTTTACCTGACTCATTTGTCGAAATATGTACGTCATTTTCAGGCGCGATTGGCGGTACGTCTGAATTAGGTAGTGGATTCAGATTCGCGCCTGTGGGTAACTGAGAAATTGTTTGTTGATCAACAAATGATTCCATTACCCATTCACTGGTAGAAAAGTTAGATTTTTCACTTCTGGTTCCCTTTTGTTTATTAACCTTTTTACGCTTACGACGTCCTTCGCTACTATCTTCATTTAAACGCTTTCGCCTTAAAACATCCATAGTAAACTACTACGTACTATTTATATTCTAAAGTAATAAGAACTTTATAAGTACCTATGTGATTCTTTTTACCACTTAAAATGAAAAGGCATACAACTGAACTTCTTATTAAAAAAGTTCATAGATTATTCTTATGACAACCCTACTAATCAAATTTAATGGTTTTAAGTTAAACGTAGAACAACCGTTGTTATACTTAACTACTATTTATAACACAAACAACATAGGAATTAGTTTATATTGACACAATTGATACTATTACTTACAAATATATAGGTAAGTTCTGAAAAAAAACTTAAATACCATATACGATACGTAAACAAAATAAGTAATTACTTTTTATTAGTTAGCTATCTCTTACAACATTAATTAGCTAATTTTTCACATTGTATTTTATTCACTAGCAACTACAGTAATAATCCATGGCTGAGCAATCATAGTAAACAAAAGTCGTACACAAGTTCACAGAATCAACGTCTTACGTTAACTAAACTCGTGAATGGTTCCACGGAATCGACACCAATCGTGATACCAGCGCGCACTCAGTGCCTACTTCTCTTCGGGAATGTAAACAAAGATGACCAAGATATGTTTTCTTCGATATGAACAGTTGTTACTTATATGTCTTTTTGTGGAAATTTCACGACGATTATTCACAAATGCAGATGCATATTGTATTCCTGCTACACTTTGCACAATAACACGAAGAAAAAAAACTGATTTCTGACCTTGAGAATCCTTTGTTCCAGTGTCACCGTTTTTGTCCGTAAGTATCAACCGTTTTTCGTACCACTTCTGAAATGTAAACTTCCTCGTAGATTTTGGCGTAGGATAGGTGTATGTCTTCATTAAAACCAGGCTTAATTCGATATTAACTTGTATTAATTATATTCCACATGTAACGGTATCAGCTGTCAAAAATCAAGGCACAGAGCATAGACAAAATCACATTACTTTTTTTTAATCGTTTTACGTATCGATTATTCGAGATCGATAACATTTGAGTTAAATCGATTCACAAAATTCAAATAGCTAACAGTACGGTCGGATTCATAAGTAGAGTCATAGTTAGACAACGTGACAGATTGCAAAACGGGTTATTATCCTCTGTACTTACTTTACTAACTTACGCACACACGTAAGATTATCGACTGTAAGTAGAAAAGTCCACCTTAAGGCGTAGCATTAAAACTTAAACAGATTACCACCTATAAGCGACATCTATGTAATCTTTGAAATAATTACTCGGTGATAGCCTATTCGCCACCACATCACCACAAAGTAAACATCACACTGGTTTGTCTAAAATTGTATTATAGTTATCCTTATTCGTTCACTTGAAGTAAAGCAATAGATTACATATCTTTATTTCGGCCATTTGATCACAAGCAACCGTAGCTTAGCGGTTATAGTTCTTACCTTCTAATCAGAACGGAACCGGGTTCTCATCCGATCTCTGTATGTTGATTAATGTTTTTTTAAATGTTTTTACCATATTTTCTCCAGTAATAATTATTTTATATAATATTTTTCAATAAATTCATCTATGTATTATATCTATAAATGTTTATTGTAAATTATGTATCAAAATATTATATCTAAAAACATAAACCTATAATATTGTAATAAAACAAAAAGTAAGGTAAGAAATTATTTTATTGGTAGGTATGGTATCACTTTATGTAAATAACAAAATGACATGAATGAGATCTTTTGGTAACCATAAGATACGAGTATGTAAAACTACATAAAATACTTGCTGTCGTAATACTTAGTTAATAGTTTTGTTTTGAATGATAAAACACAATATTATGTAAAATGATATTAAGTGTTCATTAGCTGAAACATCGATAGGTAATTATTTATAAGATCATAGGAATGATCCAAATCTTGGATTGAATCTTTCAATAAAGTTATTTAAGTAATAATTTCGTTAGTAATTATTTTATTGTTCTATGTTTAACGATGATGCACTTTCCTCGGAAGTAAAAGTAATTGTAATAATAATAAATCAGTTATTTGCCTACATCTCAAGGTTTAAGCTTAAGTACTCGTTTTCGTAATGAAAAGATATTGAAGCAAGGCCTTAAGATAACTGACTAATAATGATCAATCTTATATAAATATATATCGATGTTTTAGCATAATTCAATTGCTAATGTAATGCTCCACAAATACCTACTTACTGCAATAGTAGGCGGGTAAGCAGGTAAACAGAGGTTGAGTGAGCAACGATTTATCGGGCCCGCTTCGGCATACATTGCTGATTATTTTGTGTATATTCATATATTGTAATGAAATACACAAGATAATCAGCAATGTATGCTAGATCGGGTCAGATTGAAATCTTAAGTAAAAATCGCCGCTTACATAATTAGTATTTGGTGTTACCTCCGCTGTTTTCAACAACACTTAATAAACACTAAATAGACTCGACCAAATAAGTGCATATATCTGTTCCTCTGGTACTCTCCCACACTCCCAGGCAGTGAGCCTCTAAAGCTTCTGTAGTTCTTTCATTGCGCATGTCCCACCTTTGCACCATTAAACCCCATAAATTCTCTATGGGATTTAAGTCCGGAGATTTTGCTGGCCAACGAATAACTTGGATATCTGGGTGCTGGCTAAACCAATTATTCACCACGGCAGCTCGATGCACTGGACAATTTATCCTGGACAAATGCAAAACGAGGAACTTCACTAGCAGGATAAACAGTTAAACATTTCGCACCGTCGTCGGTAGCATGCTTTCCTGTAGCATATCAACATAATTAGCGGCAGTTGCACGCCCTGTTTCTTGTGCTACTAATTCGTCTGGACCAGCGGCAGAACCATTTTCTTCATATTGTTACACCATCATCCTCCGCTGTGAATCATTAATAAGACGAGTCGAGTTTTTACGCTACCTTCCTCTTCAAAACGTGTAACCCAACGTTTAACAGTCTTCCACTAAAACAAAGTAGCATTATTAATAAAAAGTTTATACTAATCGGTTCACAGCTACCAACATACTATGAGTCAAAGTTTTTAATATTTAAAATACAATTGTAATGAAATAAAACTATACTTACGGCCAGACCAGTCTGATTAGCAATTTGAGTTAAATTAAATCCAATATCATGCAGCGCCACAGATAATTGCAGCGCAACAATACGCTGCCTATCCTGCAAACTGTTATTAGTATGCATTTCGAAGAAATAAACACTGAAGTTTAATAAATAAACTTAGGTTAAAAAAAACACTTAGCACACGCACTATCTCGCAAACGATCTAGCAACAACTAAAATGTAATTCAAAATTTACAAAATTTGCTTCATTTGATAAAATAAAAACTACAACGAAGATATCGGGATTCGAACCATTGTCTCCACAATAACGGTCAAGAATTTGCTTGACCGCGCTACTGACCAAGCTACCGAAGCTAATGATTCATGTAGTGAAATAGTCAATACTACTCAGCCTATTATACAATGGTAGTTCGTCAAATTATAGTATGTTATACGTCATTTGTGTCATTGTGTGAGTGTCGCCGCGGGTGCGAGCGACTTGTTTTCTGAGGTTTGTGTTAACTATGACTCCACTTTTGAATGCGACCGTACAGCCACAAAATACCACATTTAAATATGTTATCATAATTTGCAACTTTGTCTCTGAAATGATAATATTATTTGGGTCTTTAGATAATAGGTCTCAACTCAAGTGATAAGTCCTGTGTGAGGAAGTAAGTCAGTTTGTAAGAAATTATGCTCTAAATATTACTTAAATCTGATTTGTAGGTACCAAGGTAGAAAAAACAACTGTTACCAAGCAAAGTGAGTTTATGCTAATTGTAATCAATGTTTATTGTATGGCTAAAGGCCACTGAATTGTTTATAGATACCTAGTTCATGCATACTACTGTTTATTCTATTAGTTACAAGTTATTTAGGTATAGTTATAAAGGTTTATTTATCTATGCATCAGCATCTATATATATGCATGTGTAGAATCAACACAAATAAAAGTTATTTCTGTATAGTTATAAAGATTTATTTATTATGCATCTATATTATTTGCAGGTGTGGAATCCCCAAAAAGTCAGAGATCTCGGAAGAAATCCTCTCTCTTTTCAGCCACTTTTGAGCCCAAATATTATACAGAAATAAGTTATAGAAATAAAATGAAATTTGTGTTCTTCCAAACACCAGCGTCCCCCAGATCAGGTATTGAAGTAGGTTGAATAACAAACGATCTTACTTGAGGCCGACCCGGCTCCGGCAGAAGGTTCCAGTGACGACTTGAGGTGCAGCAGCCCCAGCAAATCATTGCCATGTAGGGCGGCATCCAATAGCGGCTGTCAGGAGGGGATTTATACAAAGGTGACTTCTTCAACAGCATAAGTAGGAGGTACCTACCTGCAGCCGAAGGCCCGTTTTTCACGATTTACGTGAGGAAAATACAACCTGAGCAAATTTCATGATACATGACTACTTTTTGGATGACGTCACGCGCCACCACATTAGAAAAGTACTTACTTTGCTTTGTTTCATAAGTATTCTGTGGCATTCACAGGGGGTCATGTTTCATGCACTTATCTGCTTCCTGGATAACATCTCGTGATACCACGTTAGGAAGCCAATAAAGTACAAATTTAGTTAGTTCATGTTCCATGTATTTACTTCCTGGATGACATCGCGTGCCACCACGTTAGGAAAGTAAGCAGCTATTTCCGGATAACATCGCGTGTTACCACTGAGGAAACGCATCGTGAAGAAGTATTGGAAGATTGTCATGTTTCATGCACAGCCAATAAAGTACCAATTTAGTTTGTTCATGTTCCTTGTATTTACTTCCTGGATGACATCGCGTGCCACCACGTTAGGAAAGTAAGTAGCTATTTCCGGATAACATCGCGTGTTACCACTGAGGAAACGCGTCGTGAAGAAGTATTGGAAGCGAGAAATTTGCCCCTTAGATTGGTTTTACTTTCTTCTTCTTTTATACATACTCGTGAGAGCTCATTGTTCTTATCGGTTTTACTTTTAGAAAGTGATAAAAGTTATTCCCGGACGACATCGCGTGCCACCACTGAGGGAAAACCAAACGGTATTGAAACAAGAACCAGGAAAATAATATTTTATAAAAACTAACCTCCATTTTCCTGGCGTGTAATTCCATGTTTAGTCGCCTGAATTTCCTTTTAATTCGAACTTAACAGTATCCTTTTTCTATTGCATACCTAAACTTTCAGTTTTCACTTGATTTATAACAAAAATAATATTATTTTTTACGGAACGTGTTGACGATGCGACACACGAAAAAACGAATGACACAAGCGGGGAGCGCTCTGGCGGGCGGGGGACGAATTACGATGGAAGTCAAAATAGTTACTTTATTTCGATTATTTCTTTTAGATATCTCTAAAAATTCGTGTGATGATGCGATACGACGTTAAACGTACTACATGGTTTATTAAATCTCACAGGATGCAGCAACAAAGTATAATTCAAAATAGGTCTCTATATGAATCAGAAGAAGAAATTTACAAACGTCTGAAAACTAGAAGGAAAGACTTAAAATGTAATATTGTTCCTCTACTTAATGTCATTAAACACTCTCCTAGGCTTGGCCGTGTCACTCTTCAATAGATTGCCAATAGAAATGAAAAACATA
The DNA here is from genome assembly GCA_027580185.1 of Tuta absoluta. Taxonomy (NCBI): domain Eukaryota; kingdom Metazoa; phylum Arthropoda; class Insecta; order Lepidoptera; family Gelechiidae; genus Tuta; species Tuta absoluta. The sequence goes on along the minus strand of JAQAHW010000088.1, from coordinate 246,758 downwards.
GGTAGTATTAATGTATTTAAAAGGAAACTTAAAATGTTGTTGCTTGAAAAATTATGCTATTCGGTTGATGATTTTTAGATTTTAAATTAGTTATTGACATTTAATTGGGCATATATTAATTGGAATTGTATTTAATTAAATTGTAGGTGACACGTAATTATCGATTTTATTTGGGACTTTTATAATTATACTGTATTTTATATTATAACGCTATTTCTTAATTAATATATTTAGAAAAATTTTTTTTTTTTAAATAATTTGTCATTTGTGTAATTAGTTTTAAGACATTCGAACACAGTGTAACTTTTTATGAATAAATAAACAAAAACAATAAGATAGGTATCCGCTTGTTCTGAGCAATTTGACAATTGGTTTCATTATCTTAGTGAAGACATAGGGCGCTGTGCACAAACCGAATGGCAGGACATTAAATTCGAATAATTTATTTTCCCAGGCAAATCTCAAATATTTTTTTAAGTCGGTATGTATATTTATTAATAAATATGCATCTTTTAGGTCTAGATTAGCCATAAGACATGTTTTTAGATACAATTTTAATTGCCGTCCGCAGGTCTTCGAGCTTAAAATTATCAACGTCAATAAATTTATTGAAATTTGTCAAATTTAAAATGAAACGCATCTTGCCATTCGGTTTGGGTCGTAGAAACACATTTGATATGAACTGGCCCTTACATGGATCACACTCGGATATAGCCCCAATACTTAGTAGATTGTCGATTGCTTCGCGAAAATGAGATTTTTTGGTTTCCAAATGAATGAAACCCTTAGGAGGGTAAGTTTGTACGACGGGGCTAGAAAATTGTATTTTGTATCCATGGAGCCATGAAAGTATATATTGGTCGTTAGTGATAAGCGACCACTGCTCATAAAATTTTGATAATTGCCCAGCGTACTTTACCGAGCTTATTGCCGGCGAGTTTGCCTCGACTGATGAGGCGGTGGCTTCGATAAGTTCGAGTGCGTCGTGTTGCGATACGACCCGCTGGGCCCGGCGCTGGCGGGATGGGGATCGCGACCGCCGCGTAGCGGGGGCGGATGCTGCTGTTTGCGCGCTAGTGCCGGGCTCTTCCAGTTTAAATTTGCTGAAGAGATAGAGGATTTCGGTTTTGGCGGGTTCTTCGTTTTTAGCTCGCTGCCGGACTTGGTTACCACCTTTGCAGATTTAAGTGTATCGGCTAAGTTGTCGCTAAAAGAGTTTTATCGATTTTCGTCGTAACCAGGTGTTCCTCGAGCTCTCTTTTAATGGTAAAAATTGCGAAAATACGACGGGTAACTGATTCGGCGTGATGAATGTCACAGAGAATGCGACAAACGTCCATAAGCTGCTTCAGCCGTGTGCTGTCTTTCTCCTTAGTCTCAATCTCTTTATTAATTAGGTCAGCCAAACCTGAAATTGCGGAGGCAAGCTGTTTTTGGCGTGTTTCTATTCCTTTGTCCCTTTTCATGACAGTTTCAGTAACTGCAGCTTTTATTTCCGGGTTCATAGAGGGGGCACCAATCTTAACACAGTTCGCAGGTATCATGTATTTTCGTTGAGCTCTTTGCGCGATTCTTTTGTAAGACCAGAAGCGGCAATATGCTGAAGTTTTGAAGCTAATTCCCCGTGAATATCCTTTCCATATTCTACAGTGGCTGAGGGATCGATGCCAAAGATATCTAAGAGGTCGTTATCTACTTCGTCAACAGAAGGTGTCTCATCTGCGTTAATACATTCAGTTGGAGGTTCATCCACCGCAGGGGCCGTAGAGTTAGCAGTTGAATTTGATTCAGTGCTTTTTTGTTTAGACGAAACTGTAGCCTCATCCGAGGTACCCAGAAGTTCTTCCACTGAAAACAAAATGATTGCTACAGGCCCAACCCAATTACGTTGTAAAAGTATCAACGTAGATGTGCTGACGTCGGTTCTGCCCCAGAAACAGCCCTGATTGTCTGAAACATTATGATAAGCGCCAGCGAAACAGTCCCAAAAACTGCTCTGAATGGCAATGAGTTTATTATGGGTCAGTCCCTAAAACAGCCCTGAATAACGCAAGCAAGCTATCATCAACCTTAACTAGTGAACATTGAGACGGCCCCTCAAGCCGCTTTGATTGTATCTTCAATAGCACTAACATATCAAAATTTGATAATACGAAATCTGCCATGTTATTAAAACGTTAAAAGTACGCGAACGAAGTAATTAACTCACATACAAACATACCTGTCATATCCTGGCTATCACCGTCATGTCTCCGCAGCGGCGCTTCATCACGAGATCGCGACCGTCTCGGTCGTGACCGGGAGCGCCGGTGGGACTGGTCGCGATGTTTACGTTCCTTGCTGCGACCGCGGTGATCTAGCTTCCGTTCTAACTTTTTTATTTTCCACGTTAGAAACTCCAATTTCTCGTCATCACCGTCTTTATGCCTGCGTTTAGGCATATTAGGACTATATACGCTAAATATATTCACAAAGCACTTCACAAAACACTTAAAAAGCGAAATCACGCGTCGAGTGGTTGCGCACTTAATCGTGAATGACATCACAGGGCGAGCGACACAGCGCAAAATTCTCGAAACTAAAGTGCAAAGTGTAGCTACTTGCGTGTTACTAACACGCAAAACTGAATAATATACATATATATTATTCAGTTTTTCAGGTTACTAATCTCGAGAAGGAAGCGCGAGTATAATTACCTGAAGACAAATGTATGTAATTAAATGTCATGTGACAGCTATTATCTTCCATCATCAAACCATACTATACATTTTGCGTTCAATATTTCTGTACCAGCATCATAATCTAAGACCAATTATATTTTTGCAATAACCTTCCTCTAATATATGGGATTTGCTAAAAGCATTCTCAAACACTTATCTGGCTCGCGACATGAAGCTCATATTATTTAAGGGTCTAGCATAATCTGCATTCCCTAAGTAATCTCCGTATGGATCATATAAAATACAAATGTCTTGTGCAGATTATATCTGAACGTTGGTCTTAGGACCACTACTGAAATACTTCCAAAGATATTAGTTGGAATCATATCATTTGACTGATAACCTAACTTATCAAACTTACTTCATCAACCAGACACAATAATGGTGTCAATTCTGCTTGTCATGAGATTGGCTATACTAATACAAATATTAAAATCTAATAGATTCAGATGTTCATATTACTCATCTTCTGATTGACTATTATCACCGCTCTCATTGCCACACTGGTGCCAATGTTTTAAGTTCTTTGCTACGTCGAAAGTCACAAAAAAAACAGCTAGAAAAAAACCCATCGGTAATTTCCGACACGGACGAGGAAATTTTTTCCCCAACCAAGAAAAATCAACGCTTGACGTTTAATTTGCCACGTAATGTGTGCAGAAAACTATTTCAAGAAAATTCACCAAATGAGACTGAGGGGCATTTAGCACGTGAAATCGATAAATGGACTATCCTGGTACCTAAACCTGATACGCCCTTTGCTGGAAACGATGAACGTTGCGTCTCCATTTCCGTACCTGAAAGTTCAAAGAATATTATCACAAGCGAGGTAGGTCCTACGCTCATTAATGAGCCTGAAAACGTCGTCCTTAATCCAGAACAAAATAAAAATCTTGAAGGGCCTAAAAACTCAACAGATATTATTACAAGCGAAGAAGGTTCTATACAAATGTATGAGCCTGAAAACGTCGTCATTAATTTAGAAGAAAACGAAAATGTTGGAGTATCGATTGAAGTAGATCCATTATCCATTTCTGACCTTGATCAGTTTTTAGATAATGAACAACAAAAGGAACACTCACAATTTAATAATGTTATTAATATTATACTATCACAGCCAGATATGCAATCCATCGAAAAACACACAGAAACGAGCGAAAATGAACAGAGTAACAAATTAGTACAAATAGAAGGATATGACGCTCCAAATCAATCTGGCAATACTGTCAGTGATTTTTGGGAACAAGAAAATATTTTTCAAGGATTGAAGAGAAAACCTCGTAAAAGTGAGATAGAATCAAGAAAAAAAAGACAAGAAAGAAGTTTATTACGGAACACAGGACAACAATATGATACCAGTAATGGAAAAACTCAAAGAGCTTGATCAATAAAAGAACTTGAAGACTGTAGAATGAAATGTAAAGAGAGAATTCCAGATAACATACGAAAACATTTTCATGCACACTTGGCAGTTATGAAGAAAAAATCAGATTAACGCTTAAAAAAGAGAGAGTTCTCAATTAATTATTTTTTTAAGTTTGCAGGAGAAAACTTTGCAATATGCAGAGGCTTCTTAAAAACTCTAGATGAAACGTCAAAATTCCTCCAAGTTGTGACAAAAAAAAGCAAATTGCTGTAGGTTTTGTTCATGGAGAAATTATGAAGAGAGGCGGAAAGAAACAAGTGAATATAACACAATTAGAAGAAGCCAAAAGGCATATTTTGTTATTTCCAGCCATTGAAAGACAATACGCTCGTTCGCAAACAAAAAAAAAGTTTTTGCCGAGTGACCTCAACATTGCAACTATGTACAAACTTTATAAAGAAAGCTGTCAGAAGAGGCCTTTTTGCCTAACGACATACACATTGATATTTAGAGCACAAAACATTTCATTTAAAAAGCCTAAAGTTGATACTTGCGGTACGTGCGACGCGTTGAATGCCAAAATTAAAGTTGCTGAAAAAGATGACAATAATGAGACCAAGACTGGGTTACAAAACCAACTAAAAAAATACCAACAATTATCAGATAATGCCTATAAGAATAAAGATGCTGATAAAAAGATGGCAGCAGAGAGACAAGACACGATGGTTGCCTTTGCTTAAGTCTGGGATGGCATTTTATAAAAGACAGTTGTGGACATACAATCTGACCATTCACGTATGCAACGACAATAAAGTATATTGCTATATGTGGGATGAAGCATCTGGTGCCAGAGATGGCAACTATATCGCATCATGTGTGTATCACTTCATTTACCATGTTGGTAAACAAAAATGAAAAGATTAAACATCGAATCCTGTTCTCTGATTCCTGTGCAGGGCAAAACAAAAATAATTTCATGATAGCAATGTTCTTGACCGCCATAAAAGAAGCTCTATACCTGACAAAAATCGAACACAAATTTTTAGTTCCAGGTCACACTAATCTAGAGTGTGATTATAACCACGCTTTAATAGAAAAGGCAAAGAAAAATACGACATTGGATATCCACGTGCCACGCGACTGGTAACAGCTTGTTCGCTCAGTCTCAAAGAAAGACGCTATTGAAGTCATTGAAATGACTTACAAGAGCTTCTACAACTTTAGCATGCTTTTGAGATCTGAGTTCACGGCCAGTATTTTTTTTTTTTTTTATTTATTAATGATGGGTTTGCTCTTGACTCTAGTCTAGGTCATAGGACAGAGACAGAGTCTAAGATGGAGCGAGCTCACCCAGAAGAAGCCTGTTCACTTTTACTTTGAAGAGATTAGGGTTGTATGCTTTTGGAAACACAGACGCAGTAAATTCCACTCTTTAGCAGTGCGCATTATAAATGATGACTGGAAGCGCTTAGTCCGAATTGGTGGAATAGCTACCAGGTACGGATGGTATTCGGCGGTGCGTCTGGATGTCCGATGGTAGAAGGGAGCTGGTGGAACAACGTCGTGAAGCTCTTGAGCACACTCTCCGAAGTACAATCTATAAAATACCAACAAGCAGGCAACCTTGCGGCGATGAGCCAGGCTATGTAGCTTGGTGTCCACCAGTTTTATGTCGCCTATGAGCCTCTTGGCCCTGCGTTCCACCGAGTCAAGAGCGGCAAGTTGGTATTTGGCTGAGCCATCCCAAAGGTGACTGCAATACTCCATGCAGGATCGGACTTGTGCTTTGTAAAGAGTTAAAAGCTGTCCAGGCGTAAAGTATCGCTTCACTCTATTCAGGACGACCAGCTTTTTAGCCGCCGTCTGAGCCTTGTACTCGATGGTCGCACCAAAGTTTAGATTTGATGTCAACTCCATGCCTAGAAGCTCAAGCCTGTCAGTGACTGGGACAGATGTACCCCGAAAAGTAGGTGTCCAGTCGAAAGGACTCCTTTTTGCAGTGAAAAGACACACCTGTGTTTTGGTGGCATTGAATGAGACCAGATTGTCGTCGCCCCATTGGGAGACAAGACTTAAGGTCAGATCTGTTCGCTCTACCGTGGCCTTTCATAACGAACGTATTTCATCCCCACTGGTCCCTGCGCCTGTCAAGTATCTCTCTGAAACGGTACTATCATCTGCGTATCCTACAATAACATGCCGAAGGAGGTCATTGATGTGCAGCAGGAAAAGAGTTGCAGAGAGAACAGACCCCTGAGGAACTCCGGCATCAATGGCCATAAGGTCAGAGGAGCAGCCGTCAACGACTACTCTGATGGACCGTTCACTAAGGAAGTCTGAAATCCAAGTACAAAAATCAGCTGGGATGCCATAAGCAGGAAGCTTGCTGAGCAGACTTCCATGCCAGACCCTGTCAAAGGCCTTCGAGATATCGAGTGAAACGGCAAGTGATTTGCGACCGATGTGGCGCAGTGGTAGTGCGACTGCCTGCGACGCAAAGGTTCCGGGTTCGATTCTCGGTGGGACACTCACAAATTTGATATTTATCACTTTGTGAATTTGTTCCCGGTCTGGTTAGGACATTGCAGGGTGAACCACTTGATTGTCCGAAAATAAATAGTTCCGTGCTTCGGAGGGCACGTTAAGCCGTCGATCCCGGTTGCTGTCTATGATAACTTAGACGGCGGTCGTTACATAACCATGTCAGAGGCCTACTACTAGTAGTAGGCGGTTGAAAGACTCTGACACCAGGGTTCGTCGGGTCGTTGGAAGACTTGGTGTCCCACACGAGAAGAGAGAGAGAACGGTCAGAAAAGTTAATAACAAAAAAGAAAAATTTTTATTCGCAGAAATTGGTGAATTTATATTCGAAAAAGATTTCTCTCCTAAAGTGCTGTATAAGATTAGAGAAGGAGATGATACCAAAACACTTGATTACACAAAATGGGGTAGAAGAACATATAATCAGCAAATACAACTGGAGCCATGCTATACGGAAACATTGCCAATATCGGCTGAAAAAAGAAGGATTTGGAGTCATTGTTCAGTTTTCTTGATCGCCAGGCTCAAGAATTTTATTCCAATCTAAAATCAGATGAAAGTATTCCTTTTGTAGATCCGAATCTAGAAGACAGAGCTAACCAAGAACTTTAAATTTTATGTTTTCTAATATTGTTTTATACTTTGGTACTTGACTTATATTGTAAGAACATCCCCTACTTGGTTATATCCTCAGGAGGTTGCTTTGTTGGACGGATTATTAAAGGAGACACTGGAAGGCATCCTTAATGTCAGCTTGGATGAAAGGCAGTGGTGTCAGGCTGGCTTACCTGTTCGTCACGGAGGTTTAGGGGTGCGTCGTGTGGAGGGGGATGGCCTTCCGGCTTTTTTGGCTTCTGCGCATGGGGTGGTGAGCCTGGTCACTCAGATTTTATCTATTAATGGTGACGAGGTTGCTATCCCGTTCGTTACTGAGGCCATGTCTGCTTAGGTCTTATGTCCGGGAGAAGCACTTCCGGAGGACCGTTGTCGTCAGAAAACCTGGGATGACATCTATTCAAGGGTGACTCTGAATCTTCTATTGGATGATGGGTCGGACTTGGATTCGGCTCGCCTGAAATCTTCAGTTTGTCCAGAGTCAGGGGCATGGCTACACGCGCTGCCTTCCCCTCAACTAGGTACTTTCTTGGACGATGACTCACTGAGGGTAGCTGCCGCATTGCGTCTTGGCAGTACTATATGTGAGCCACATGAGTGTGTTTGTGGTTCAAGGGTTGAGGCGAACGGGCTTCATGGACTAAGCTGTGTCCGGTCAGCGGGAAGTTTGTCTAGGCACCATGCATTAAATGATTTATTTTGCCGCGCCCTTGTTTCCGCAGGCATACCATGTGTGTTGGAACCCTCGGGTCTTTCAAGATCCGATGGTAAGCGCCCTAATGGTCTCACTTTGATTCCGTGGGAGAGAGGTCGGTGTCTCCTTTGGGATTCTACGTGCTGCTGCATGTTTGCGGCCTGCCATTTGTCAGGGACAAAACGGACCGCAGGATGTGCAGCCGAATCTGCTGCTACGCTAAAGCATAGCAAGTACGCTTGTCTTCAGTCTTCGTACATGTTTGTTCCCGTGGCGGTGGAAACTACAGGCGTTTGGGGGTCCGAGGCCAAAAAAATTATAGCGGAGATAGGTCGACGGTTGCGGAAAAAAGGTTTTGATCCTCGCTCGGGTTCGTATCTTTCCCAAAGGTTGTCTATAACAATTCAGCGGGGTAATGCTGCAAGTATTTTAGGCACCTTCGGACGGGGTATGGCCCGGGGAGGGCTACTTGATTGAATTTGACGACGCATGTGGCTGAAAGTAAGCATTGTTATTTTTGACGAAGCATGTTGCTGAAACGTATTATTGTCACAGGTTTTGACGAAGCTTGTTGCTGATTTGTTCTGTATCTTTAGAATAATGTCTGACGATGCCTGTTGCGGATTAGCTTTTGTTTGTTTTTTTTATAATCCAATAAATGTAAAAGCTTTGGTTCTAGGTTTGAGGGTATTCTTGACTCTGATAAGATTGTATGATTTCAATTATTATTAGTGTACCGTCTGCAGCACGAATCACAATTTTTTTTAGTTTTGATTTAAGAGTTTATACTTTTGTTTTTAGTTACTTGTCACTGCCGCAAAAACGGACATTTACGCCACGTCTGACAAACATTTGAGGGTCATTCAGAAAATTGTGTATCGCCATAGTGACAGGTTGTCAGCCCATCGCCTAAAATTGCAATACACACCCTCGAGTCCCTTAGTCGCCTTTTACGACTCCATACGATGCTATTCTAAGCCGGCATCACATGGCTAATCCTGTGTATTTCATTACAATATATGAATATACACAAAATAATCAGCAATGTATGCCGAAGCGGGCCCGATAAATCGTTGCTGTAGTCACTCAACCTCTGTTTACCTACTTACCCGCCTACTATTGCAGTAGGTATTTGTAGAGCATTACTTTAGCAATTAAGGGCAGTGTTTAATTTAGCGTTGCTATGCTGGGGTAAGTTAGGTATTAATGACGGTCTATGAATGCGCCGCGATTTTGCACGCATCGCTCTGGGCATATGTTGTCCCTTTCTCGCTCGCGGGGCGAGGGTGGCGGCGTGCGCGCGGGCCGCCTGGTAGGCGCCAAGCGGTGATTTCTGCACCGCACTATCAGTCACTCAAAACCGTTCGGACGAGGACGTATTGTGTTTTGTACGGATTTCCCGCCACGCGTTTTGTGATGCCGCGTGTAATGGACGATTCAATTTGAGATCGCGCGTGTTGATGCATCGTATTATTGCGGTTCTCCTGGGTTATACTAGAATACCAGGCTTAGTGATTGTTGGATGTCTCGACGTCTTCCACGTGAGCGTCGCGTTGAATAGGCATCAAGTGGCCATATCGGCTCGCGTTTGTACGACCCAAATTCGGGTTGGGTCACGCGTAATGACTGATATCAAAGTGGAATACGAACAGAAGCTGTGAGTGGTTTGAAGTGAATAACGCGCCAAGGCTGTAGTGGAATGCTGGGTGTCGATATCTTTTCCACCCAGCCCTGTAAGTACCAACGGAATCCCTATTTGATCCATTCCCTGAACTTCCTTTCTCCGTTGGGTATTTATGCATTTGCGCCGGCACGTGACTGTAAGTGTTAAACCTAGTTGTTTTAGTATAAAACTGTTTCCTCGTGTTAATGGTGTGTTCCCTTTAGTCATATTTGTTGTACCATTATCATTGTGACTCCTTAGTACGAATTGCGGAATTCGTGGGGTGATATAATTTGGAGGTACTTACTTATAATCTAGTGCTAATACGTGTGACGTAACGCCAGATCGGCAGACGGTATTTACTACCGACTTGAGTTATGTAAAGGTCAGAACACATCATTTGCCAATTTCACTCAACTTAGTTAATTAAGTTAAATAGATTTAGGTTCACGTTTAATTCATAGTATGCGCTGCTATATTGTGCAGTGTATGCTATTTAGCGCTGCGTAACGCGGCCATTGTCTGCCTTCAGTTGAACTCCTGGTATTTTACTAGAAATTTACCTGTGTAAATCGCTTCCACTGCGGGAGTTTAGCTTGGAATTAGACAATTTTTGGTAGCAGAGCGTGGTTCAGAAAACCACTAGATTTAAGATTATTTTAGTATAAGATTTTTAATCTACCTACATAAAAAAAATATATTTATTGTGATTGTAGTGTGTGCCCTGTGTAGAATATCCTATCGGTAGGATCAGGGCCAATCAATTAGTGAATTGCTTGTTATTATCGTTGTGTTTACCCTGTGCGGATATCCTAACGGTAGGATCAGGGCCGATTGTCTATTATTGTTTTTTATTGTAAGGTTCGGTGTTACTTTGAGTTGGTACCATGGCTCCCACAATTACACAGCTTCAGGCAAAAATTAGAACGCACCTAATTTGGTTCGCGACTAAGCAGGCGATGGTCGGTCGCGGGGACCGAGAGGACGCACTCATCGCTTGTGCGCAACGGATTTACGAACGGGTCGCGGAGGTGTTGGATTGCCTCACTGGATGCGAGGAGTTATTTGATGGGACGCCTGATGAGGAGGTCAAACTTACGGTCCGGACGAATGTGACCCAGTGCATGGAGATGGGGCAGGAGATCCAGCAGGCGGCTGCTGTGATCACCAGGCGTAGAGCTGGGGAGCCGGACCCACCCCATGGTCCGCGGGGACCGGGGGTGCAAGTGCCCCTGCCGGCGGTGGCGATTCCGGTCTTCCACGGGGACTACACGGATTGGACCCGATTCCAGGATCTGTTTGACAGTGTGATTCATAACCGCACTGACTTGCAGCCGGCATATAAAATGGCACAATTGATGGCCAAGCTGCAAGGTGAGCCCCATGAGCTGGTAAAGCATCTACCAGTCGATGATGCAAGTTACGAGACGGCTCGCGGTTTGCTGATCGAGAGATACAGCAACAAACGTCTCATGATTGACCAACTCCTGGAACAGTGGCTCACCGTGCCGACCATCACACGAGGGACGGACCTCAGGGCCAAGGTCCTCAACCCTGTCTGCGTTGCAGTGAACGCTCTTGAGAGACAGGGGATGCCGGTGTCAGGCTATGATTATATCCTGGTCCACACGTTGTTGCGCCGCCTGCCGAGCGACATGGCCGCTCGTTTTGAACAGTCACACGGAGGTAAGACATCTGATTACCTCCCGACCTTCGAGGAGCTCAAGTCCTTCCTCGAGGCCGAGTGCAGGCGGGTAGATGCCCAATTTGGAGAGTCGCCTCACGCGGAGTCTGCGGCCGCTCGCCGCCCGGAACAGCCGGGTGCACAGGCGCGAGACGGTAAGAGTAGGCCACCCAGGCGATACAATGTCGCTAATTTGGAATCGAGGTGTGCCTACTGCAGAGAGGCGGGGCATCAGGTGACTGCGTGTGAGGAGTTCGCTGCACAGCGGGTGCAGAAACGTCGTGGTGTGGTGCAGCAACGGCGTTGGTGCTTTAGGTGTATGGGGCCGCATCAGGTGCGAGAGTGCCCATCAAGCACCAACTGCAGGTACTGCCAGGGTGCCCACCATCAGCTCCTATGCATGAACCGCAGCGGAGATTACGGAGGCAGAGCTGACGCGGGTCAGCGGACGGAGTCTGCCCTACCTAGACGGGAGCAACGCTCCCCACCCCCTCCAAGGAGGAGTCCTCTTCCACCAGGGTTTCAGGGACGAGGCCAGGGACATCAGCAGGTGATGCCCCCTTCACCACGCGCGAGACAGTCACCACCTCGGCATCAGGTGCCGGAACAGGGTAGGTGGTCACAGGTCCAAGGTCAGGGGCACCCATCACAAGTACGTGATGCTACGGGCGGGTGCCAACACCAGGGTCAGTACATGCAGTACTCGGCGGGTCTGAACAACATGGTGAGTTCCCATGACCCACGCATGCCTCTCCCCTTGGCTGAGCACCCGCGGCTACAGGCGCATCCACGGTACGCGCGCCTGCCGCAGGGTTACTATAGGCTGCCAGCCATGGCGTACAGGACCAGAGGTCCCTATCAGCAGGAGTGGGACCCACTCGAAGGTGTACGGAGAGAGGGGACCCCCCCGCAGGACGCGGACACTCCGCGCTTAGATTCCTGCTAGGTAATCGCCGCCTACACGCCAGCTTCGGCCCCCCGGCCAATTACGGTATTGTTGCCTACGGCAATGATTTGGGTATGGGGATACGGTGGCCGCAGCATACAGGTAAGAGCCTTGTTAGATACAGGGGCTCAGGGTTGTATTGTGTCTAGTAAGCTGGTGAGTAGGCTACGCTTAAATATAAGGCCCACAACGGATGGGGCTGTAGGTATTGGAGGTGTAGATGTGCCTGACGTTCGGGGTCAGGTGAACTTCGAGTTCACATTAGGTAATACAGGTACAGGGGTCAGCTATCATGCCTCAGCAGTGGTGCTGGATGAAGTGGTAGGGAAACTTCCTCAGGTTCGGTTACCGTCAACGGTACGAGGGTTAACCACAGGCTTAGAGCTAGCTGATCCTGACTTTGGTACTCCTCGTACGGTGGACGTTCTCCTCGGGTCAGACGTCCTCGGGAGATTCTGGTGTGGCAGAAAACGGGTACTTCAGCAAACTGGTTTAGTGGCCGTTGATACCACAGGGGGGTATGTTATTTTTGGCCCAGTTTGGAGACCTCAGGACCTACCAGAGGGCGATACGGTTCTCTATGGTAGTGTGTTGTCGGAGGTGCTGCAGAGGTTTTGGGAGTCTGAGGAGCCACCCACAGCGGATAGACGGAAGCCAGAGGATGACGAGTGCGAGCTGTTCTATCAGTACAACACTGCACTAAGTTCGTCAGGTAGGTTTGTTACCAGGCTGCCATTTCTCCCAAACCGCCCCTCCTTAGGTAGTTCGCGACAGATCGCGGAACGGAGACTACTGGCTATGGAGAGAAAGATGAAGCGAGATGCAGCACTTCGGCAGAAGTATATCGAATTCATGAGGGAGTACCTAGAGTTAGGCCACATGTCGGTGTCCAGCATAGATTGGAGGTGTGTCGAGCATTACTATATACCACACCTGGCTGTTTTGAAGTCACCGGAGGCGAAGATACGGGTAGTGTTTGACGGTTCTGCTCCTACATCGAATGGTGTGTCTGTGAACCAGTGTCTGCACGCGGGTCCCAAGTTGAACCGGGACATTGTGGACATCCTCACAGATTTTCGGTTGCACCAAGTAGCGTTCGTCGCAGACGTCAAAATGATGTTTCGCCAAACAATTATACACCCGGATGACCGTCGGTACCAGCTGATTTTGTGGCGTGAGAGCCCTGACGAGCCGATGGTCACTTATGAGCTTAACACGGTAACGTATGGTCTGAAGCCAAGTCCGTTTTTGGCAGTACGCACGCTGCGAGAGTTGGCCGCACAGGAAAGGGTAAGATTCCCTCGAGCCGCAGCAGTACTGGATCGCGACGTCTACGTGGATGACATCTGCACGGGTGCAGATAGCGTGCAACAAGCACTGCTACTACGAGACGAGCTGATCGCGATCATGGAATCAGGAGGTTATGAGTTTCGGAAATGGCTGTCCAGCTGTCCAGAGCTCCTGGCCGGGTTGCCAGGTGAGTTCCAGCAGGACCCGCACCTTTTCGAGAACCCGGACAATCCAAATACGTTGAGCATCCTAGGGGTGCAATATAGGCCAACGCATGATGTCTTTACGTATCAGATCGAGCCAGACCTTTTGCAGAAGACTTGGACGAAGCGTTCGGTATTATCGACGATCGCCAGAACTTTCGATCCTAACGGGTGGATCGCACCGGTGACGTTCATGGCGAAGTGCTTCTTGCAAAGGTTGTGGATAGCAAACTTGGGTTGGGACGACCAGCTCTCCGGAGAGCTGTTGAATGATTGGACCAAGTTTGTGACCACCTTACCAGGGATCGTACGCATCGCCATACCTCGCAAGTTGCTCCCATCGGTGGGATGTAAGGCTACCCTACATGGGTTTTGTGATGCCTCGGAGCGAGGGTACGCGGCAGCTGTCTATTTGCGGACAGTCAGTTCAACGGGAACTGTAGACGTGCGTCTAGTTATGGCCAAGAGTAAGGTGGCTCCGGTTAGGACAAGATGGACCATTCCAAAGTTGGAATTGGCGGGAGCAGCGCTTCTCACGCGCTTGCTACATTATGTCGCTAGTAATCTACGCGGTACCATCAATTTGGATGAAACGGTGTACGCATGGACCGACAGTAGGATAGTTCTGTGCTGGTTACAGACGTCGGTACATACTCTTGAGGTTTTCGTGGCAAATCGGGTGTCACAGATTAAAGGATCGGAAACTCCGTTGGTATGGAGACACGTACCGGGAGAATAGAACCCAGCGGACTGCGCCTCACGGGGATGTAGGGCCCCTGATTTGGTAGGTCACTCACTGTGGTGGGGACCTCAGTGGCTGACTGAGTCACCTGAGAGATGGCCATACAATGAGTGCGGGTCGCCGCTTGGGCCACCTGATCGAGGTTTGCGAGTGAACGTAGGGCAGATCGTACCTAAGCCTAGTGCGGCTTTCTTGCTGGAACGATACAGCTCCCTCGACAAACTTCTAGGGGTGACAGGTTGGATCAAACGGTTCGTGAACAACTGTAGAAAACCTCAAGCAGAACGGAACTTGGCACCTGTCCTCTCGCCTGCGGAGCGGAATGCGGCTCTAAGTTTATTGGTTAGGGTCGTCCAGGCGGAACATTTTGAGGAAGAGGCCAGGCTGCTCAGGGATGGCCGTGGAAAGCTGAAGGGAGGTCTTGTGCGCCTCAACCCGTTCGTGGACGAGCATGGAATGCTCCGGGTTGGAGGTAGACTTCGGAACGCTAACCTGCCCTTTTCAGCACGGCATCCGCTGTTACTCCCAAAGAAGGGACCTTTGGTAGAACTTATAGTTAGGGATCGTCACCAGAAAAACTCGCATGCGGGCTGCAATGCACTTTTGGCTATTCTGCAGCGCGAGTTTTGGATCTTGTCTGGACGACGTACGGTACGGAGCATTGTGTTTCGGTGCTTGCCTTGCTATCGGTTGAAGGCAGCCACAATGCAACCTCAGATGGGAGACCTCCCACCGGACCGGGTGACGGAAGCCTGGACGTTTGCGGGTGTGGGAACGGACTTTGCGGGGCCTTTTATGGTAAAGGCATCACGCCTTCGCAACGCGAAGTCAATCAAGGCGTATTTGTGCGTGTTTGTGTGCCTAGCAACCAAGGCCGTCCACTTGGAACTCGTGGCCGACCTCACTACGGAGGCTTTCTTAGCAGCTTTAGATAGATTTGTGTCGCGAAGAGGGCGACCAGCGCTGATCAGGTCGGACTGTGGTACCAACTTTAAGGGCGCTGATCGATGTATGAAAGAAATTATAACGTTTTTATCGGAAAACGAGGAAGCTATCGGCACGAGCCTCTCCCGTCAGGGCATTAACTGGGTGTTCGATCCACCAGGATGCCCCCACTGGGGTGGTATATTTGAAGCGGTTGTAAAGTCCGCTAAGACGCATTTGATGCGCGTTATAGGTTTAACGATATTAACCTTTGAGGAGCTAGCGACCGTGTTTTGTAAAATTGAGGCCGTTCTCAATTCACGTCCTTTGTGTCCGCTTAGCTCAGATCCGAATGATCTGGAGGCCCTGACACCAGGGCATTTCTTAATTGGCCGACCACTTAACGCCTTGCCAGAGTACCCCTACACAGAGGTCAGTAGCAATCGTTTGACGCGTTATGAGTTGCTGCAGCAAATGTCTCAGAATTTTTGGAAGCGATGGTCGCTTGAGTATTTGCACATTCTGCAGCAACGCCTTAAGTGGACGGACAGAACTGAACCCCCTCGCATCGGAGATCTCGTTCTGGTTAAGGATGCCAACCTGCCGCCACTGCGATGGCGCAGAGGGCGCATTCTCAACATGTTCCCAGGTAGTGATGGCACTCCTCGAGTCGCGACAGTTCAGGTAGGGGATTCAGTTCTTAAGCGAGCAATAGCAACGCTATCTCGTCTCCCCAGTAGTGAATAGGCCTAAGGGATTCGGCCTAGGGCGGGTGAATGTTTAATTTAGCGTTGCTATGCTGGGGTAAGTTAGGTATTAATGACGGTCTATGAATGCGCCGCGATTTCGCACGCATCGCTCTGGGCATATGTTGTCCCTTTCTCGCTCGCGGGGCGAGGGTGGCGGCGTGCGCGCGGGCCGCCTGGTAGGCGCCAAGCGGTGATTTCTGCACCGCACTATCAGTCACTCAAAACCGTTCGGACGAGAACGTATTGTGTTTTGTACGGATTTCCCGCCACGCGTTTTGTGATGCCGCGTGTAATGGACGATTCAATTTGAGATCGCGCGTGTTGATGCATCGTATTATTGCGGTTCTCCTGGGTTATACTAGAATACCAGGCTTAGTGATTGTTGGATGTCTCGACGTCTTCCACGTGAGCGTCGCGTTGAATAGGCATCAAGTGGCCATATCGGCTCGCGTTTGTACGACCCAAATTCGGGTTGGGTCACGCGTAATGACTGATATCAAAGTGGAATACGAACAGAAGCTGTGAGTGGTTTGAAGTGAATAACGCGCCAAGGCTGTAGTGGAATGCTGGGTGTCGATATCTTTTCCACCCAGCCCTGTAAGTACCAACGGAATCCCTATTTGATCCATTCCCTGAACTTCCTTTCTCCGTTGGGTATTTATGCATTTGCGCCGGCACGTGACTGTAAGTGTTAAACCTAGTTGTTTTAGTATAAAACTGTTTCCTCGTGTTAATGGTGTGTTCCTTTTAGTCATATTTGTTGTACCATTATCATTGTGACTCCTTAGTACGAATTGCGGAATTCGTGGGGTGATATAATTTGGAGGTACTTACTTATAATCTAGTGCTAATACGTGTGACGTAACGCCAGATCGGCAGACGGTATTTACTACCGACTTGAGTTATGTAAAGGTCAGAACACATCATTTGCCAATTTCACTCAACTTAGTTAATTAAGTTAAATAGATTTAGGTTCACGTTTAATTCATAGTATGCGCTGCTATATTGTGCAGTGTATGCTATTTAGCGCTGCGTAACGCGGCCATTGTCTGCCTTCAGTTGAACTCCTGGTATTTTACTAGAAATTTACCTGTGTAAATCGCTTCCACTGCGGGAGTTTAGCTTGGAATTAGACAGGCAGCTTAGTGCTGAAAAGTAGGCATTTACGGCCTTCCCCCCGTCGCATAGAAAAGATCGCGCGAGCTAGTCTGCGGTGAACTCACTTGACCCTGCGGTACGCACCGGGCGGCAAGCGCAGCTTCCACAGCGAGCGAGCGCGTTACAGTATACAAAACTATGGCAGTAGGTCAATAACTCCCCAAGATATAGATATAATTTTTTTGTTTACGTAATTTACTTAAGGAAAAATATGTAAGTACAATTGTAGGATTGATAAAATTAAACAGTGCAGATGTGTTTTTGTATTATACATTTTTAGTTATTGAATTATATAAGTACTTATTAATAACAGTAATATTATTTAAATATGATGTTATTATTATGTAATGTGCAGTTGAATAACTCATTATGATGAGCTTTGTCCTGTAATTCATTTAAAATATGGTTGATGTCAACAAGTCGGCGGCGTCCCGTAACAGTTTGAAATTCGTCTTCCTTGGTTTCCGCTTCTACTAGCAGGGGATATATTCCCAATTTCATCACCGTCGGTACATTTTGGGGGGTTTTTCCTGTTCAGGGGGTCCGGTTAATTATACGCATGTTAATAACACGCTTTGGAAATCTTGACTAAAATTTGAAACAAATGTCGTTTACAAATGGTGGTGGCGTAAAGTTACGTGCTGTGTGATTACCCTGGCCAGCCCCGAGGCAGTGCCTTTATTTTTATTTTTATTTTTTTATCCCGCCCGAGCCGGTTTTCTATTAGGACAATACAAAATTGTTATAAAAAGAAGAAGATTGCGTTATGCAAATTTCTTTTTTTTACATTGACCGATCATGACGTCAATAAGTGATAATGCTATCCTACATTGAATAAAGTTATTTCATTTTCATTTTTTTTTTCATTTTCACATCTGAAATTTTTCATTAGTTACTAATAATCATCGAAAAAATGAAAATCGAAGGACAATGACAAATAATCCTTACTATCCGTACTAATTTTATATATAAAGTGTGTGAAGTGTGTGTGCAAAAATGCTATCCAGTCTTAAGGCAGCCTCGAGACGTGACAGACTCGGGATGAACTTGGACAAGACAAAAGTCAAATTCACTCAACAAATCCCCAAGCCAGTCTCCGTTGAAGGTGTAGCCTTTAAAGTTGTTGAAGTGTGTGTTGCAGTTGGGTAGAGACAACTTTGAGGTTGAAAGCACCAGAAGAGTGCAGCTTGGCTGGGCGGCATTTGGGAAGCTGCGTCATATCCTATAATCATCTTTGCCACAATGCCTCAAGACCATGGTGTTCGATCAATGTGTCCTACCAGTCATCACCTACCTTATCCGCAAAAAAGACCAGTGACGGACATTTTCTGGAAGTGTAGCAAATTGAAGTGGGAGTGGGCTTGCCACATTTGTCATAGAACCGACGGACGGTGGAGTAAGCGGGTGGAGGGTATGAGTGGAGGCCACTCCTTGGCAAGCGTAACGTTGGACGCCCTCCGGCCAGAATCCAGATGGACCGATGACTTAAAAAAAGGCGGCTGGTAACGACTGAATGGCGAAAACGGGAGATCGTGCCTTATGGCGTACCGAGGGGGATGTTTACGTCCAGCAGTGGACTGTAATAGGCCGATGAATGACTTTTCGTAACTTACTTATGAGATTTAGAAGTTGATTGAAGTGGAAATGTATGGGAGTCCATAACTTGCAATGAGGATTGATCATCACATATGCTTGAAACTCTGAAACATGTTTGAAACATCAATATTCACACAGAGCAGTATTTAAATAACATTAAGAATCGTCATTTCCACTTTTAGTTCTAAAACTTATCTGAATCTGCCTTTTCTGCTTGGAATATGGGTAATAGCTACATGGTGAGGCTGCTTTATAGAACTACAGTAAAAATTTATGTATAAGTAAGTGGAAATCTATATATAAATATGAAAAATATCATCAATGCTTTCAAAGTCTTATTAAGAAACAACCGTTTATTAGCTGAACAATAAAACATTTAATTTTCGTAACTTACTTATTAGACTGGAGAGTTGATTGGCGTGGAGATGTCTTCTTCTTCGTCAATACACTCTTAACAGAGCGGACGTGGTCATCAATCCGGTTTGGTGGCACGCTTTACAATCCGTCGCCATTCCTCACGGATGGCTGCTTTTCTGGTGCACTCAGTCACGGAACCTTCTTGTGTAGCGGCTTTAATTTGGTCCGTTTGATCTTTCTCGAGAGCGCGCACCCTCGACTTTCCCCTGGACCACGAGCCGCTCGATAGATATGTCCCCGCTTCGGGCGACGTGTCCAAAGAATGTGAGGATGCGAGCTTGCACGATGTAGGAGAGGCGTTGCTTGATGCCAAGTTCCTTGAGAATGGAGTCATTGGTGGGGAATGCTGTCGATGATATTCTAAGCATTCCTCTCCAGCACCACATTTCCAGTGCGTCTATCCTCTTCTTTTCAATTTCCCGCAAAGTCCACGTCTCCGCAGCATAGAGGAACACGGGGAATATGAGTGCTCTCACGAGTCATGTTTTGGTGGCTTTCGTGATATTGCGATTTTTTCAAACCTTATGAAGCTTGCTCATAGTGGATCTAGTTATCGCCATACGTCTTTTTACCTCGTCTATGCCAGGGATCGTTTTAGGTTAATGTACAGGGTTAAGCTACCGGTATAATAACGGTACCGGTATACTTTTTAAAGGTAGACGGATAAAGGTTATGATAAAGGTTATGGTACCGGTAAAAAATTACGGTACCTTTATTTTGTACCTGTAGCGTTATAAATTTATTTAACCTTTATTAACCAGTATTAATTTTGATATCGAAAAATGAAGTGTATTAAGCGACGTTGTTAGACTTAAGTTCCACGCGGTTTTAACGTTTCCTTTGTTTCTATGTTGTCGTGTTCGCTTTCATCTTTGGCGTTGGCCCCACGTGCTTCGCTTGTCAAAGTGAACTGATGTTTCATGTGCTGTTTGGAAGGTGTCACTGATACCTGTCAATTGTGTCGTGGGCCTCCCCTGACATATCTTACCCCCTGCACCCCCTTCCAGTTCAAAATTTCACCCCCCTTAAACATCCCGGACTATTTTTTTTTGGCAGGGCAAGTTGCCCCCCACCTCGTCTCCCCTCTACCAACATTTTTGATCGGCCATAACTTTTGAACCGCTTGTTACATTTTGACCGGGTTTTCGCTGAAACTCTTTAAAAAAAGGGTGTGCGTCGAACCTCTCCCCCTTGTCCCCCCGTTCCCCCTGTAACCCCCGTTTGTAATAGTTAGTTGCGAAAGGTCAAATCTGTTAAGTATTATGTTGTCATTATTTGATGAGGTTGAGGTAAGCCAGGGTCAAATGGTAACTCCGAAATACTGCATGTGTTGTATATAGAGCAATGAATTTCCCTTCTAAAGATCCCTATTTGAAGACCAAAAATTACAAGATTTTACAGATGGAAATGGATTTAAAAAGCTTAATCGAAGAAGCAAGCCTTAAATAGTGCTCTTGATTTTTATATTCTCTCAATCAAGTAAAAAGGTGTCACCGAAATATACCATATTAGTTTGATGATGCAGTTATTTACCTGATGCAAGTGATTTTAAACTTTGTGGGAGGGGGAGAGGTAGAGAAAGGGTATGGCAAGGCGGAGCGGTTTATTCGGGGAATATGGGGAATGAGCGAAGCAAGGAGAACGGTGAGTAACGTGGGAGCAATGAAAGTAAAAATTATGTATGAAATTTTCGATCATTTTAAGGTCAAGGTCAACCTAAGGTCAAAAAAATTACGGAGTTAGTAATTTAGGAGGTTTGAAAGGGGTTTTGAAAATCTTGTTATTTTTTCGCTGCGACGTACCGTTTTCAAGACAATTGCACTTACTTTTATTTTGTTGTTTATTTCTACCACCTAGTATTAAAAATCGGCTGTATGATGCAGGTTTAGAATAGAATTACTTCATTCCTTTCTCACGCTCGCCTATACCATATCAAACATACTGAAAGATTTGTCACCATACACTACACCGCAGAGCCACGGGAGTTCGACCCAACCGCTCTAAATAATTCGTTGCATACATTTTCTTGTAAGTAAAGTCGCACAGTGCTGGCACGCGCTGCGCGGTCGCGACTGCCGCCGCCTCAGCCGCTTGGAAATTTCGACCGCGCCGCGCGCAACACAATTCGTTGCATACATTTCCTTGTAAACTCGCGACCCTTAGGAGTGGCACCGATTATCGGTGAGACAGTAAGAAAGGACATAGACAATTTTTTTACGCAGGAATATTAACAAAATACACATTTCATTTAAAGTATGGCATTTTCGGTGATACTTGAATGAGAAAATTTCAAAATCAAGAGGACTTCAAAGGCTTGCCTGTACGACTAAGGTTTTAAATCCATTTCCATCTGCAAAATCTTGGAATTTTTGGTCCTCAAATAGGGATCCTTAGAAGGGAAATTCATTGCTCTATACAACGCATGCTATATTTCGAAGTCACCATTTGACCCTCACTTACCTTAACCTCATCAAATTATGGCGACATAATATTAAACAGATTCAACCCTTCCCAATTAACAAATGATTTTTAACTTTATTGACATTCATTTGGTGGCACTTCAGTCAAAATAGAACCTTTCAATTTACAGCCAATCTAAATCTTCCGACCTAGTGCCACTTTAGAACCTTAGGAACCTGAGCCTCAAATGATCCTACTTATTTATTTACTATTTGATCTGACCGAAAATCATGTACGGTCGCGTTCTAAAGTGGAGTCATAGTTAACACAAACCTCAGAAAACAAGTCGCTCGCACCCGCGGCTACACTCACACAATGACACAAATGACGTATAACATACTATTATTTGACGAACTACCATTGTATAATAGGCTGAGTAGTATTGACTATTTCACTACATGAATCATTAGCTTCGGTAGCTTGGTCAGTAGCGCGGTCAAGCAAATTCTTGACCGTTATTGTGGAGACAATGGATCGAATCCCGATATCTTAGTTGTAATTTTTTTTTATCAAATGAAGCAAAATTAAGTAAATTTTGAATTACATTTTAGTTGTTGCTAGATCGTTTGCGAGATAGTGCGTGTGCTAAGTGATTTTTTTTAACCTAAGTTTATTTATTAAACTTCAGTGTTTATTTCTTCGAAATGCATACTATTATCAGTTTGCAGGATAAGCAGCGTATTGTTGCGCTGCAATTATCTGTGGCGCTGCATGATATTGGATTCAATTTAACTCAAATTGCTAATCAGACTGGTCTGGCCGTAAGTATAGTTTTATTTCATTACAATTGTATTTTAAATATTAAAAACTTTGACTCATAGTATGTTGGTAGCTGTGAACCGATTAGTATAAACTTTTTTATTAATAATGCTACTTTGTTTTAGTGGAAGACTGTTAAACGTTGGGTTACACATTTTGAAGAGGAAGGTAGCGTAAAAACTCGACTCGTCTTATTAATGATTCACAGCGGAGGATGATGGTGTAACAATATGAAGAAAATGGTTCTGCCGCTGGTCCAGGCGAATTAGTAGCACAAGAAACAGGGCGTGCAAAGCATGCTACCGACGACGCCGACGGTGCGAAATGTTTAACTGTTTATCCTGCTAGTGAAGTTCCTCGTTTTGCATTTGTCCAGGATAAATTGTCCAGTGCATCGAGCTGCCGTGGTGTATAATTGGTTTAGCCAGCACCCAGATATCCAAGTTATTCGTTGGCCAGCAAAATCTCCGGACTTAAATTCCATAGAGAATTTATGGGGTTTAATGGTGCAAAGGTGGGACATGCGCAATGAAAGAACTACAGAAGCTTTAGAGGCTCACTGCCTGGGAGTGTGGGAGAGTACTAGAGGAACAGATATATGCACTTATTTGATCGAGTCTATTAAGTGTTGTTGAAAACAGCGGAGGTAACACCAAATACTAATTATGTAAGCGGCGATTTTTACTTAAGATTCCAATCAGACCCGATCTAGCATACATTGCTGATTATCTTGTGTATTTCATTATAATATATGAATATACACAAAATAATCAGCAATGTATGCCGAAGCGGGCCCGATAAATCGTTGCTCACTCAACCTCTGTTTACCTGCTTACCCGCCTACTATTGCAGGTAGGTATTTGTGGAGCATTACATTAGCAATTAAATTATGCTAAAACATCGATATATATTTATATAAGATTGATCATTATTAGTCAGTTATCTTAAGGCCTTGCTTCAATATCTTTTCATTACGAAAACGAGTACTTAAGCTTAAACCTTGAGATGTAGGCAAATAACTGATTTATTATTATTACAATTACTTTTACTTCCGAGGAAAGTGCATCATCGTTAAACATAGAACAATAAAATAATTACTAACGAAATTATTACTTAAATAACTTTATTGAAAGATTCAATCTAAGATTTGGATCATTCCTATGATCTTATAAATAATTACCTATCGATGTTTCAGCTAATGAACACTTAATATCATTTTACATAATATTGTGTTTTATCATTCAAACAAAACTATTAACTAAGTATTACGACAGCAAGTATTTTATGTAGTTTTACATACTCGTATCTTATGGTTACCAAAAGATCTCATTCATGTCATTTTGTTATTTACATAAAGTGATACCATACCTACCAATAAAATAATTTCTTACCTTACTTTTTGTTTTATTACAATATTATAGGTTTATGTTTTTAGATATAATATTTTGATACATAATTTACAATAAACATTTATAGATATGATACATAGATGAATTTATTGAAAAATATTATATAAAATAATTATTACTGGAGAAAATATGGTAAAAACATTTAAAAAACATTATTCAACATACAGAGATCGGATGGGAACCCGGTTCCGTTCTGATTAGAAGGTAAGAACTATTACCGCTAAGCTACGGTAGCTTGTGATCAATACGACGAAATAAAGATATGTAATCTATTGCTTTACTACAAGTGAACGAATAAGGTTAACTATAAACAGTTTTAGACAAACCAGTGTGATGTATACTTTGTGGTGATGTAGTGGCGAATAGGCTATCACCGAGTAATTATTTCAAAGATTACATAGATGTCGCTTATAGGTGGTAATCTGTTTAAGTTTTAATGCTACGCCTTAAGGTGGACTTTTCTACTTACAGTCGATAATCTTACGTGTGTGCGTAAGTTAGTAAAGTAAGTACAGAGGATAATAACCCGTTTTGCAATCTGTCACGTTGTCTAACTATGACTCTACTTATGAATCCGACCGTACGTTGATCGATGACAAATTTTGATGCACACGACCGTACACACGCTTAATTAAAGTAGTACATCCCGTACGAAACGAACACGACGACTTCTTGCCCTACCAAGCTACCCAGGCACGACGCGCCTTTTTAATTCAAAGGGTTAGAAGAATGGCGGCTCTGTCAATTCAACACGCGCGGGCAAGCGATCTGCTTGATGCGGCATTCACCCTTCCACCGCATGCACGGAACGGCAACGCAGCGTAGGCTACGGTGGCCGAATAGTCGGAGATGACCTTGCAAAACCCTTTTGATAGCGGTTTTGGTATCATAAAAATACCGATACCGGTACATTTGCGGTAGCAACAAATTTCCGGTTCCGACACTTTATGGTATCGTAATATTTCGGTATGACGTCATACCGTTTACCGTTTCAACCGAAAAAAAATCGGTTATACAATCCCTGGTCTATGCAACTGCCGTTGTTGGAAATCAGCGCTCCCAGATAAACATAGGATTGGACAACCTCGCAGTTTGCGATATGGTTGACTATGTTGTTTTGGAGATGTATGTGACTCCAGAACTTGCAGAGAGAGTTGGTCATCGTCATGACGGCTTGAAGTCCTGGAACGTTTTATCAAAAAGTACACTAATCTTGAACAGGCTTACCTTTTCTGTTTCACTAAATTATACTTACTTTTCAGTACCTAGTAATTTGTTTGCATGTTAATACTTTTGTCTCTTGGTATTGAAGCACTGCAAGGATTAGAAGGCTAAGGTTATCGGTACACTATTTACGGTCTAATTAAATATACTATTACATTACAAACAAATTCAGTGGTTGCACTACTGATTTTGTTTTACTGTGTATGTACTTGATAATTACTTATAGCATGGCTCACTAATAAATAATAAAATTACATTATGTAAAATCGTACATTGTCTTCGTATGATTTGAACTGTGGTTGCACCACTGGTTTCATTTCTACTGTGTATGTATTATGATGTTTACTTTTAACATGGCAACAGTTTATGAACTACTTAATAAATAAAATGACACTAGATCAAATTATAGGTACAATGTTAGATACTGTGGTTGCAATACTATTTAATTTTACTGTCTGTTGTTGTTCAACCTAAAACTGCTTCTGGTTTAGTTACCCAGATCAGCTATACAATTCTTTGTCTACTTACCTATTCACTAAAATTGATACCTATAATTCATAGTAGGTAGTCACTTTGGTAGGTCAAAAATTGGTTAGAATTATGTTCAGATACTATGGATATTGTTTGCCTGTCCTTCCGCTTTTGACAATTAGGTACCCTCTTGTATTTATTTTTATTTCCCATTTTTACTTATTTACAGACTATGTACACGTTTATTTACAATAAATTAACGAAATATTTACACATTCACAAAATATTTACAGTCAAAAAATATACAACACTTATTTAAAACTTAGTAGCAAAGGCGAGCTTATCTCTTAAGAAGAGATCTCTTCCAGCCAACCCATTTGATGACAGAAAATTCATATCTTATTAATATTACGCGACAAGATGAAAAAAGCAGGTTGCGGAACGCCGCGGTCGAAAAATTGGCATAGGTCCTGCTCCGATGATGCCCGGCGGGCGTCTGAAGCGCAGCGCGCGCGTCGTTTGGTTATATAATGGGAATAATGGGGTTTCAAAAGATCCCAAAAAACAATTTAAAAAATCTATCCATTATTTTATTTACATCTTGTAATTTCCTACATTTTAGCATATTTTAAATTTTTTTAGTGTAAATAATCTTTGAGTAATACTTGAAAAATTGTCATAACATACGTATCTTTGCATTTTTTTATGATCGAGGAAAGTTATAGAAATCGTGTTTTGTCCATTAAATAATCAAGAACTGTTCGTAAACAACAACATATATTTTTTCTGGTTCAAATAAAATAATATATGATGCTTAAAAACTCAACCAAAAATAGGTCGATTCGACATTTTTCACACTAAGCTGCCCTTAAATTATGCTAAAACATCGATATATATTTATATAAGATCGATCATTATTAGTCAGTCATCTTAAGGCCTAGCTTCAATATCTTTTCATTACAAAAACGAATATTTAAGCTTAAACCATGAGATGTAGGCATATATCTCATTTATTCTTATTACAATTACATTTATTTACGAGGAAAGTGCAGCATCGTTAAGCAAAGAACAAGAAAATAATTACTAACAAAGTTATTACTGAAATAACTTTCTTGAAAGATTCAATTCAAGATTTGGATCATTCCTATGATCTAATAAATAATTATCGATGTTTCAGCTAATGGGAGTTAATTTCATTTCACATAATATTGTGTTTTACCATTCAAACAAAATTATCAACTACCCGCTCAACTGGGGAAAAGCCAAGACTTGGTTGCCGCCATTTTGCGCCGAACTGGGGAGCAGCCATAATATGGTCGCAGTTGGTCTGTCAAGCTGAGAGCTCACATTTCGCGCCTTTTATAAATATTTACAGCACGCAGTTGTGATTGAATGAATGAAATACAGTGTTAGAAGGTTTAAGAATATAATAATAGCAACACCAAGCGGAACCATAGAGTTTTATCAAACAAAACCATCCAATCTTTGTGTGCGTTTCGGAGTCTGTGCCGCGCGGGTGTCAGATTTTTTATCGTGTTTTTTGTATCAACTTTAAGTGGTTTTGGAAGTGTTTACGAAGTGTTTGGGCACTGTTCAACTATGAACAGGGTAAGTTACGATCGTTTTTGTGTAATTTATTGCCGATCTAACATGGTTTTAAGTCAACATTTTCCTAACAACTTGCACGCTACCGCGTCTCGTTGTGACGCGCCCATGTACCTCCTGTCAAATTATTTTGCAGGAATTTTGCAATAAAAAGATAATGTTACTTTAATAAAACTTTGTGAAAAGCTAATTAATGATGTGTTAAAAGTAATGAATAGCAAATTGAATTGTATTTATGTTTTAAGCATCCTTAAAAATAGCCCTAAAATTGTCATATTTTTTTGACAGATAATGTCAGTTTTTGGCGTATTGTGTGCATGCTCTTCCTATGAAAAATATATATCGGGTGGGGATATTTTATGCTTTATTTTAGTAAATAGATGTACAGTAATGTAAAATATAAAGATATTTCTAACAAACATTGTTTAATTCACAAGTTCTTTGTGTCAGGGGATACACAACCTAACTGCCTGCCCGGTAGCTAGGTCTGGTATACGGGTATGCGACCCCGGCTTCCCGAGCTACTACAATCTCAAACCTAGTCCTCCGAGGCAGTAGTATCCTTACACCTTGTTTTCCCTTCCACGTCATAACTTCCTTTCTTACTCCCTCTTCCTACCCAGTTCCTTTCTCCTTCCCTCTCCGCCAATCCAAGGTCTGCCGCGCCGATGGATGCATAGCTAGGGGCGTGCCTAGCTTAGCGTGCCGATTTGCCCTGGGACCAGGTGACCCCAGATTACGGCTTACCTTGTCCTGGCATGCGGGGCTCTGCCAGGATCGACATATTAATTCCCTTGCTACTCGTGGGAACGCTATGATTTCTTTATCTAACCCAAATCAAAATGGCGGCGATGTAGGAGTTCGCGACTCATCACGTCTCGTTTCTATCGGGAGCGGAACGCGGCCTACGGAAAGCCGCTTTGCTACGATGAATGTTAGAGGAGGAATGGAAGATAAAGTAGACGAGGTATGTCAGGTGATGGATGAAAGGCGTATAGATGTATTGTGTGTGAATAAAACTAAGCGGAAAGGATGTGAAACGACCAAACATGGACCCTACACAGCGTATTGGTCTGGTGTTTCCAGTACCAATCGTGCATGTAAGGGAGTCGGCTTATTTCTTTCCGCGCGAATGGCTGAATGTGTGACTGAGTTTGAATGTGTGAGCCCTCGACTCCTCTGGATTAGGCTAAAGGTTGGAATTACGCGAATCTTTGTCCTAGGTGTTTATGCGCCAACGGATTTGGGTACGGGTGGCTCCACAAAAGCTAAAAAGGAAAATGAGGAGTTCTGGGATAGTGTGAGAGAGGTTTTGAAAGGTTGTAAAACAAATGAAAGGATTATCATGCTAGGTGATTTTAATGGATGGGTTGGTATAAAGCGTGATGGGTATGATAAGGTTCTTGGAGCGTTTGGAGACGAACGAGTTAATGAGAATGGAAAGAGTTTGTTAGAGATTTGTTTGGAGTGGGGTCTTCTTGTGTCGAATACAATGTTTCAACACAAGAAGATTCACACTTATACAAGAGCAGAAGGTGTATCAAGGACCATTATAGATTTTGTGATTGTGGATGAAAGATTGAAGAAGAAAGTTCTAGACACTCGTGCGTATCGCGGGGCCGGGATCGACACAGACCACTTCCTAGTGATATCACGAATAAGTGGTCTCTTTAAACGATGGCGACATAGAGTGCACGAAGCGACCAGTGTTCTGGAAAGAGTGAAAGTAGAAAATTTGCAAGAAAAAGAGGTAAGAAAGGAATATGTCAAAAGGTTAAAGGATGAATTTGATAAGATAGATGAGATGAATGACATTGAAGATGGTTGGAAGGTATTTAAGGAAGGAATCGTCAAAGTTGCTGTCGAAGTATGTGGAGTCACTAGACGGGCGAAAGGTAATAAACGAAAGACTGCATGGATGAGTAAAGATGTGCAAGAAGTTGTTCAGAAGAAGAAGAAAGCATGGTTAGATTTATTGGCTACTAAAGCTAACCAAAGATTGCAGAAAGCGACAGATCAGGATGTAGAGAAAGCACGAAAGGAGTATAAAAGTTTAAAGAATGTAGTAAAGAAGACAGTGGAACGAAAGAAAGAGGAAAATAAAGATGAGTTTGACAGGAGGCTATCAGAAAACTTTCGCAAGAACTTAAAGGTTTTCTGGAAATCTATAGGAACAACTCGAGGAAAAACAGCACAATCAGAGTTGAGTAGGATTCGGAGCCAGGATGGTAGTATAATAAAAGGTGAGGAATGTGTGTTGAAGAGATGGAAGGAATATTTTGAAAGCTTGTTTGAAAAAGAAGAAGTACAAGAGGTGAACATACATGAAGAAGATGACAGTGAAAACAAAAGCGAGATTGAAATGGATGAGATTATGAAAGCTCTGAAAAGTATGAAATCTGGTAAGGCTGCAGGGTATGATAGAGTATCGGTTGAGATGCTGAAGGCTGGCGAAGGCGTAGCAGCTAGTCAGCTGTACCTCCTTTTTAACCTTTGTTGGCGAAGCGGTCGAGTGCCAAGTGATTGGTGCAAGGCTGTAATAGTGCCATTATACAAAGGAAAAGGGTCACAGCTAGACTGTAAAAATTACCGCGGTATAAGCCTTCTCAGTGTCGTCGGTAAACTGTATGCAAGGGTACTGATTGAAAGAGTTGTGAAAGAAACTGATGAGAAAGTCTGGGATGCTCAAGCGGGATTTCGAAAGGGGATGGGATGTACGGATCAGGTCTTTTCCTTGCGGTGCATAGCGGAAAAGTATTTGGCTAAGAACCAAAAAGTCTTTTGCACATTCGTGGATCTGGAAAAGGCCTATGATAGAGTTCTGAGGAATGAATTATGGTCGGCACTATCCGTGCATGGGGTGAGCAGCATCTTGGTACGAGCACTGAAATCCTTATATAAGGATTCCAGTGCTTGTGTCAGGATTAACGGCACCTTCACTGAACTGTTTAACATCGAGAAAGGTGTTAGACAGGGATGTGTTGCGTCACCATGGCTGTTCAACCTATTCATGGATAGTTGTTTGACAGATTTGAAAGAGTGTGAAAATGGACTGAGAATAAATGGGTTACTCGTCAAATGTCTTCTCTATGCTGATGACCAAGTTATCCTTGCGTCGTCGGCTGAAGAGTTGCAGAAGATGGTAAACATTATGAATGAGGCTTTGAAAAAGAAAGGAATGAAAGTGAATGTAAGTAAGACGAAGTCAATGGTTTTTGAAAAAGAAGAAGGTATGACGGAGTGTAATATTATGATAGAAGAAGAGAGGGTGGAGCAAGTGAAAGAGTTTGTATATTTGGGATCGAAGTTTACATCAGATGGAAAGTGTGAAAGTGACATTGAAAGGAGGGTAAATGCCGGCAACATGGTGAATGGAGCGTTGCATACTTTTATGAACAGCCAGACAGTGTCTAATAAGGCACGTCTGGCTGTGCATAGAGGAGTGTTAGTTCCAACACTTATGTATGGGAGTGAAAGTTGGGTATGGCAGAAAAAGCATGAAAGTAGAATAAATGCGGTAGAAATGAGAGCGCTAAGAAGTATGATAGGAGTGAAATTGAGTGACAGGATAAGGAATAGCGTGATTAGAGAACGTTGCGGTATAAAAGATGACATAGTGACTGGTATAGAAAAAGGAATGCTGAGATGGTTTGGTCACATTGAGAGAATGAATGAAAGAAGATTAACGAAACAGGTGTATATGGCGAGTGTGGATGGGAACGTTGGAAGGGGAAGACCAAGACGCACGTACTTGGATCAGATCGGGGACGTTCTAGAGAAAGGTCAGGTCAAGAGTACCCTAAACCGACGAGCATGTATGAAAAGATTGATGCATGTTGAAGAAGCGAAAGAGGTGTGTCAGGATCGTAGCAAGTGGAAAGATGTAGTCTCTGCCTACCCCTACGGGAAAGAGGCGTGATTATATGTATGTATGTATGTATGTATGTTCTTTGGCGGTAAACATAAAAAGCCGGGTATTTAAAAAAACTACCACTTCAGCTAGAGATCGACAGAAATACAATATCCAAAATGTTTAGATTATTCAACAACAAGGTAGCTTGTTTCACGACGAACTCGGCGATATAACATACCATGCTTATCGCTTAATCGTTTCTGAGCAATCTTTGTTTATGTAACCGGAGTCAGTGAAGTGGTTCCCTCCCGCGGGCGGGCCCCCCAGTCATCGCCATTTTGATATTTCAAGTGCACCCCGGAAAAGCGGCTACGTATTTATTTTTATTTATTTATTATTTATTAAATACGACACATATGGCTTACAGTGAAAAACCAGGCGCACACAATGTTGACTCAATAAGTAATTAAGTACAGTACAGAGTTAGCCAGGAAAAAGTATCATTATCAAAGAAGTAACTTCATCAAATTAACAAATTGAGTTTACATACAAAAGATAAATTAATGATAATATTTAAAAAGTCGCATAAATTAATGTCAATAAGATAATAAACATGCAATATTATAGTTTGCTGCTTATCAGAGCAGTTATATTTGATTAAATTTTGTTCTAGGAGAAGCTTACGATTATTTATTTGTGTACTATTATTCCATTGTGTACTCCTACAATGCTGCTTGCTTTTGTCAACGATTCTAGATATCGGCTGCTAGACGCAAAAAATTTATTTTGAGAGCACATAAAAATATCGAGCTCCGGCTCTGTCAACGAGATGTCATTGATCAGTTTAAGCGCTGTCGGTAGAGGGGCAGATCTCGATGACATACACCGCATGGAAGGTACAGCAAACACTTCCCGCCTGCACGGTCGGACTGCAAACGATCTTGGTACGCTTAATCCTACTCTATCTAGTAAGAATGGGTTGTGGATCTTACCACGTACTAGCTCAAATATATATTTCAGTAGTGATAGGTTTCGCCTGATTTCCAGGGATTGATACTCCACCATACCCAGTATGAAAGACGTAATGATAGAAACCGTATATTTTTTTGTAAAGAAAACGAACGAACGATTTCTGTACCTTTTCGACATCTAAGATGAGGCAGGAGTGAAAAGGATTCCAAATCATAGAGTTGGATTCCAGTTTACTTCGCACGAAGGCGTTGTAAAGTAGGCAAGGAATGTACAAAACCAAGACATTTGCGAAATGATCCACACATTTTAAATATGTGGTCATGGAAAGATAACTGTGTATCAAACCATGTCCTAAGATCCCTCACGCCACTGGCGCGCTCTATCGTCGAAGCATCATCAATAGTGTAGTTAGCCACCAACGGATTATTTTTACGGGTGTATGTCATAGTAATAAATTTTTTTATATTCAGTGTGAGGCTGTTCTTTTGCCCCCAAGCGCATATACTATTGATATCCTCCTGAAAAAGAGAGCAATCGACTATATTCTCTATGGGTCTAGCCAACTTCACGTCGTCGGCAAACATAAGACACGTGCTGTGTTTAACAATGGAAGGCAAATCATTAATTAATATAAGAAATAATAAAGGACCAAGACATGTACCTTGACCAACACCAGAATTAACCAAATAAGATGTGGATTGGCACCGATCATGCATTACAAACTGTTGCCTTTCACTTAAGTAGTCGGCAAAAAAGTACACAAGGTCCGTGGAAAAACCAATACATACATACATACATAAATCACGCCTATATCCCCCACGGGGTAGGCAGAGCGCTAACGGCCGCTCAACGGACACTAACACCACGTCCGACAAAAGTTTGAGGGTCAATCAGATAACTGTGTATCACTATAGTGACAGGTTGTCAGCCCGTCGCCTAAAATTGCAAAAACACACCCTCAAGTCCCTTAGTCGCCTCTTACGACACCCACGGGTAAGAAATGGGGTGATGCTATTCTAAGCCGGCATCACACGGCAAAAAACCAATCACGGCCAATTTACTCAAAAAAACATCACAATCAACCTGATCAAATGCCTTTTGGTAGTCAAAATAAACTACATTGACCTGCTCTCTACAATCTAGCTTTTCAGAGATAAGTAAAGTAAAATTTACCAAATTTGAACATGTAGAGCGTCCCGGTAAAAAACCGTGTTGTTGATCACAGAACCAACCGACCCAAAAAAGCCTGGTATAGAGTAGATTCCATGACCTTAGCAAAAACAGATAAGACGGCCACTGCACGGTAATTTTCTATATCAGATTTGGACCCTGATTTGTGTATGGGAAGCACCTTTGAGGTTTTCCAAACATGTGGGAATATACGTTGCTTTAGGGCTAAATTAATAATGTGTAAAAGCGGGTCAGTTAGTGACTCACGACAGTCCCTTACAATAATCTGAGGGATTCCATCAGGACCCTGAGTGTACTTAGATTTTAGCTTTTTTATAGCTTTAAGCACATCGACTCTGGATACGGAATCTATCGATAAATGCACATCAGATGACAATTGATCTCGGGAGGCCGTGTTTATGGCGGCAAGCAGAGCGGTCATAGAATTTAATAGAGGATCAGTCTTATACGACTTGATATACAAGCAGCTGCGTGGTTGGTTTTGCGACGGGCAACATGGATTTTTGCCGGGTTTCTCTACTGTTTCGAACCTCTTAAATGTCACCACCCTGATCTCAAGAGAGTTGGACGCTAGAAATCAAGTAGACGTAGCCTACTTTGATTTTCAAAAAGCGTTTGATCAGGTTGACAACGATGTCCTACTTCGCAAGATGGCCATCATAGGATTTGCCCCTAGGATGATACAGTTTTTTGCTAACTACCTAGCCAGCCGTACTCAATACGTTCTATACAACAACTTTAAATCATTACCCTACGCGGTCAACTCGGGCATCGGTCAAGGTAGACGGTTAGGACCGTTGCTGTTCTTGGTCTTGATCAACGATCTTCCGACTGCCATCAAAAGCAGCTTTTGTTTAATGTTTGCGGATGATGTAAAGCTATCCCTTACGATCAAAAATCAATCCGACTGCGACGCATTACAATGCGACATTGATAATGTTTATAAGTGGAGCTGTACCAACAGCCTAAACCTAAACATAAGTAAATGCGTTGTCATGTCATACAGTCGCGCGCGCTCCCCGATAACGGAGAACTACACTATAGCCGGCAACGCACTTAAGCGAGGCACCACTATGAAGGATTTAGGTACTTGGTATGACTCTCAGCTGACGTTCCACGATCACTTAAAAAAAATGTGTGGCAAAGCCCGTAAGAGCTTAGGTTTTGTCCTTCGACAATCTAGTTGAGAAAGTACAAAAAACGTTTGTCCGCTTTTTATATAGGAAAAGCTACGGCTACTACCCGTACCTTTATCCTACCTTATTCATTGTAGGTATGGTAGAATATCGAATGCTCGAAGCCCGGAGAAACTTGTACCTGATCACTTATTTCTTCCGGCTAATAAGAGGAACGACATACAACCCGTCGTTACTAGCTCAGGTCAGACTGTCGGTGCCGTCGCACGGTGCGTGCGCAGTGCGGCGATGCAGGCAGCGACTGTTTGCTCCGGCGAGTGCGCGCTCCAGTGTAGGCAGGCATGCGCCCCTCCCTCGCGCCCTTCGCTACCTAAATGAGATCCTAGCGTATGACTCATCACTGGACCATAGTATAAAGAAGGGAGGAAGTAGGCCAACTCCGGCCTAATCCGCGCTATAATTGCCTACTCTCTTGGGGTTGCCACTTTTAACGAAATTTCTATTCAGTGCCTATGAATTGGCAAGCGTCGAGCAGTTGCATTTTTAAATTGTTTTGTGCCAACCAAGGACTCTTGGTCAGTTTTACCTTACCAAACGATGATGAAACCTATCTAATAAAAGAAAGAATCTGTGAAACGTTTGAGAAACATGAGACAATGTGTGGCATGTTTCCCAAAGAACGACCAGCAGACGTGCGGGGCAGTGTTGGTTGAGCATGTCGTCTTTGTTAAATAAAACTAACACAGTGATGATCATTAATCCATCAATGAATCCTTGTTCGCCGAGCGTTGTTTGGTTCAGCGGTTTCCGAACTTTGAACCTTAATATTTCGCCTGACCAATAGTAAAGCAATAATAACAGCAAATAGACAACTAATCAATCTCATCATCAAGTTTAACAAAGTTTATATAATGTATCATGTTAAAACAAATGAATTCCTCGCCCTTAAGTACCTTTCCTGGTCAGTAGGTAATAAGTAAAAGTGACAAATCTGGAGTTGATGTATAGTTCAAACATCCAAACACACAACAAGCATAATACATTAAAATTTAAAAAACACGACAGCTTTCTGGGATAAAGCCTAGCCTTTGACACTCAGGATAATGTAAGAATTCTTCCGATACAATTCGAATCTATTCAGTGGTTAACGAGTTTCAGTCCTTTAAAGAATGGCACATATAGTATACATACATGAACTCTTTAAACATTATACTCCTTTTTAGTTGTGCAGTCGTGTAAAAATAATTACTTTCTTTTGCGATAATCAGCCATTTTACAATCGTGGATTCGCCCTACTATTAAGTCGTGACGCGTGTGTGAGCAGAAAGGGGTAAGTATTTAAGTTGATAAATCAAACCACGACCGGACAGTTCAACCTCTATATTCTAACTAAAAATTACTATGAACATACAGGGGCTACATGTTTACATTTAACTCTATCGCTACACAGGGTCTTAAACAATATAAGTCGTGTGAGTGGCTGTCACGGCCTTCCTGCCCAGGCTTCGTTCTCGAAGTCTATTATCGACCAGGACGGCGACCAAGGCAGGCCAGCACAGAAAACAGCCAGTCACCCCATCTGTAAAGAAAAATATTTTAGTAGAGTCACTAACAGATTCCCAATGTGCAATTGACAAGTGTTATTCGTAAGGAGCATTTTTTTTCTTCACCTACTTCTTGTTTATCTCCATTACCGAACACTTAAGATGCGGTCCAAGCTCTTAAACTTTTAAACAGCTCCCGCAAACCCATTTTTTTTTTACTACAGTCCTAGCCCACTTATAGTTTACAACTATAAGTAGCTTACACCATTCATCTTTTGTTTTTGTTCATATTTTTTTATTTATTTACGGCCGTAGCTCACTATACTCAGTAGCTTTCGCCAATCATCTTTTTATTTCATTTACGACCATAGCTCACCATAATGGCAGCTTACGCCAATTTTTATTTTTACTACAGCCATGGCTCGCAATAATAGCAGCTTTACGCCAATTTTTATTTTTTACTACGGCCATAGCTCGCAATCACAGCAGCTTACGCCAATATTTATTTTCTACGGCCATAGCTCGCAATCACAGCAGCTTACGCCAATATTTTTTTTCTACGGCCATAGCTCGCAATCACAGCAGCTTACGCCAATATTTATTTTATTATATTATTATAAAACGGCTGTCACGGCATTTTCCGCAGCATCTCGATTCCACAATCTAATTCTATCTTTTGGTACAATTTGAAATGTTTTCTTCTCAACATTTTTAACTTTGTACCGATCTCTTGGCAGACATTTCGCAATTGTGTAAGGTCCATTATATCGTGGATCTAATTTTCCCAGACGTGTTCTCTGACGCTGGACGTAAACAACGTCACCTTCTTTGAGTTTCATGTTGTTTCGACGCATTCTATCAAATCTCATTTTTGATTTTAATGCATTATTTCTTAAACGTTCCTCTGCCGTAATTCGCAACTGTTGCAAGTCGATATCTGACTCAATTTCGGGAAGATCGCTGTTCACTCGCCCTACAGCAGGTACTTCAGATCGCAGTCCCGTAAGTAGTTCGATTGGGCTGCATCCAATACTTTTTTGTATAGTTGTATTTAAAGTGAGTTGAATTTTTAATATTACTGCCTTTGCGATATTCAATTTTAAAGTTGAAGTCTTGTATATAAGACCACCATCGGGCTACACGTGGTAATAAATCTCGTTTCGATGAAGTTGATTTTACAGCATTGCAATCGGTAACTAATTTGAATTCTATTCCCAATAAGTAAACCCGGAAATGTTTCAATGCATTCAATATAGCTAATGTCTCTAGCTCATAGCTGTGATACTTGGATTCTTCCGGTGAAGCTTTTTTGCTGTAATAGGACACCACGCGAAGATCTTGATTGTGTCTTTGAAATAAAATAGCGCCGAATCCATGGCTACTGGCATCAGTATGAAGTTCTGTTT
The DNA here is from genome assembly GCA_027580185.1 of Tuta absoluta. Classification (NCBI taxonomy): domain Eukaryota; kingdom Metazoa; phylum Arthropoda; class Insecta; order Lepidoptera; family Gelechiidae; genus Tuta; species Tuta absoluta. Next base: position 209,420 of record JAQAHW010000088.1, on the reverse strand, counting down.
GACAATCAGGGTCAAAAACCACCAATAATGGTCTTGATGAAAGCTTGGTAATAATATATTTTCGAGCTTTTTCACACTCTTCAGACCAAAAGAAGGTTGTATTCTTACGCAACAGATCAGTAATACTGGCAGTTTGAGTTGCAAATTCGGGTATGTATTTCCGAAAATAGCTAGCTAGTCCCATCAATTGTCTCACTTGTTTTATATTGCAAGGCGTTGGAGCATTTTTCAGTGCTTCTATTTTAGCTTCACCTGGTCGTATTCCTTCCTCAGAGATAATTCTTCCTAAGTACTCAATTTCGGTTTGCAAAAACTTACATTTTTTTAAATTCAACGTAAAGCCAGCCTCATCTAATGCTTTCAATACTAACTCCAATCTTTGTAACCCTTCCTCGACACTAATTGAAGGTACAATTATGTCGTCAATATAAACTAAGGCCACAGTATTCCTCAAAACTCCTAGTGCCTTATTTACTGCTCTTTGAAATGTACTCGGTCCATTACTCAAACCAAAAGGTACTCGTAACCACTCATGATGACCGTCAGGCGTTACGAAGGCAGTTTTCTCAACAGAGTTAAATATTTCTCCTGAATTTTTCGTCTGGTCAATAGGTATTCCATGAAAACCCGATGCCATGTCCAAGGTAGTGAAATAACGGGCCTTTCCTAATCGGTCCAACTGATCATCAATTAATGGCAACGGATACCTGTCCTTAACAGTCATTTTATTTAATGCTCTATAATCAACACATAATCTGTCTTTAGGTGAGTCTTTTCTCGCAACTAAAATAACCGGTGACGCATACGGTGAAGTTGATTCTCGTATTATGTTATGCTTCAAGAGGTCGGTCACAATTGCCATAACTTTTTCCCGCTCAGAGATTGACATCCGGTACGGGTTATACACAACGGGTTCGTTAGTCGTGGTCCGAATAGTCATGACGGCGGTTTTAATTTCTCTGATGTAATTATTTGACGCTATCAGGTTAGAGTATTTGTTTAAGAGGTCTCGTATGTCGGGTTTGTGCGAGCCCGTAACAAGATTCAAAGCATTCGTAATCAGTTCGTCCATATTACAAACAATCTCGGGCTTGTTTTGAGTTCTCCTTTCAACTACAGTGCCGTTAATCATAGTGACAAAAGTAATGTTATTGTTCATACTTATAGCGTCTCTACCAAGAATAGCTTCGTAGCGTATTTCTTTGTCTTGTACAATGTGATATTTTGTTTCTAAAGTTATGTTTTCCAGCTGAGTAACAACATCAATTTTTTCTATTGACGTAATTATTTCTTCTGAAAGGCCACAAACATAAATAACGGATGATTGACGATGAGCTTCGAGTGATTTTGCTACATTATCTCTCATTAATGAACAGGATGCTCCACCGTCAATTAATAAATGTACAAGTTTTCCATTAATGACAGCAGGTGTTGTACATACCTTTTCATTGCTGTTGACAACATTTGTCTGCTTCAATTTTCCTTTATCGATTCTTTGTTTCGTCCAACAGGAATCCGCCATATGTCCCTTTTTAAAACAAAATGTGCAAGATTTATCGGCACTTATCTTCCTCTTGAGACCTTGATTGTTATTTCCTTTTTCTCCCATCGTAACTGCCGGAAACTTCACTGGTAATTTATGGACGCTGGTAAGACAATCCCTCTGCACATGTCCATATCTATGGCAACGATGACACCTCGGCGAATCAGTGGCCATTCTTGGTCTCTTTGAAGGAGATGGCAAGTTAATCTCACTTTCAATTTCATAACTTTTTTTTAACATCGATGCAGTTGGTAAGTACCGTGCTAATTTCTCAAATAGACCACTTACTGAATCTGCACTGCTTGCAATCGATTTTGCATGGGGATCAGTTATCCCTCCGATAATTAATTCTAAAATTTCATTTTCTTGAAATTGTAATCTTAATTGCTTCAGGATTCTGTGCTTCTTTGCGGCGTAAATAGATACCGTCGAATATTTGTCACTTGTCATATTTGCCGCCGTTTGAAAATCACGGTGTAAATCACGACATTTTGGAAATGTTATTTGTAAGTCCTCCTTTAATGCTGGCCAGGTCCTTTGCTGAGGTGTCCACTCATCATACAATTCACGCGCTGGCCCAGCTAAAAATGGCACACATCTTGCGATTATTTCGACATCATCCCATCCATTTTGGAAGCTAATAAATCAACTTCCGCACTCCATTCTTTTGCTTCGATAGCACCAACACTCGGGTCAAAAGTAGGCAAAGCTATAGCTTTGCTTGTACTCAACTCATTGTTTTTTAAGGTCCCGTCACTCGTCACTGTCTCTATTATCACTGTTCCACAACTGTTGTTTTTCACTTTATTGTTCATTGTAAGGCCGTAGGTATTTAATTGAATCTGTATTTAGATACAAAATCATCCCACTTCTGATGTGAGCAGAAAGGGGTAAGTATTTAAGTTGATAAATCAAACCACGACCGGACAGTTCAACCTCTATATTCTAACTAAAAATTACTATGAACATACAGGGGCTACATGTTTACATTTAACTCTATCGCTACACAGGGTCTTAAACAATATAATTCGTGTGAGTGGCTGTCACGTGCGTGACCGTGACTCGTCGCGCGGTGTCGACTCTGGCGGCCCCGTCAAAGCGCAGTCCGAACCCCTCCGAGATTTGTCCGCGTGTGCGTGCGGCGACGCATAGGCACTATCGCGCACACATACAAGCCGCGCGCGTTGCGTTTGTATGAAGATAACGTACTTCCCCCTTCTTTATACTATGACTGGACTTCTTCTCGAGCTCCGAATCTCAATTCATCACGTCAGCTGGTCGTTATGTTGAGGCTCAGACCACTAGCAGCAGTGTTACTAGCCACATTTAATCTGTGTTACTTTAATATTTTAATACCCAAAAGAATTGATTTACTAATTAATTTACCTTAATGAGATGTGTTACTATTATTTATTATTTTATTATTTAATTGTGTATCGACATGTTTAATTAATTATTACACTAATTGCGTTTGGTTGTAACTGGTAGCAATTAAGATGACTTAGTAAATGAATTGAAATTGAGGAGCATTCGGTCGAAAGACGCTTTGAAAAAACGAAGCGAACTCTTGTGCCACTTCTTGGGAATTTAGTTTTCCAAAGATAGAGGGATCATTCGACCGTCTATTTTCCCTGGTATGCGACCAAAACGTGGAAGGGTTCCGCTTTATGCTATTTTCAATTTTTAATCTGTTCCTATTGTCACAATCGATAGCCAATAATTTAGATTGTTTGCGATAGTAGTAAAAAAAGGCATAGTATAGTTGATTATTAGCCACCTTAAATAATTTATGAAAGTAATTTTTAATTTTTATAATTTTTATTAAATTACGGCTGTACCTGTCTGGATAACCATTTGAGAATGAATTCGGTTGATACTTATTGCTTAGTTTGTATGGAACTGTAGAGTCTAGTACAGTGTTAATTAATGTATAGAATGTGCTATAAAGCGGAGAGTATGGTTCCATAAAATCAGCTTTTCTAAAATCTCTAAATGGAATGCCTATATCGGGAGCGTTTAGCTCTTCTCCATCGTTGTCTCTAGAATCTGGTGGATATTTGCTCAAAGCAATAGAAATTTCCAACGCTAGATGGTGTATCTCGTTTGATTTAATAAGGATATCTGATTTCGCGACATTTATAATAATTTGGTCCTGTTTGGTCTTGTTTTGAACTAAATCAAGCAGCCGATTAAGATCATTGCGGATAGCATTCTGTTTCGAGAGTTCACATGAAGACAAAATAACGCGATAAGCAGCTCTAACGCTAGTAGTCGTAGAATACAGATTAAAATCTCCTAGAACTAATACAGGCATTTTTCTATTTGTTAATAAACGTTCTAAGCAGTTTAATATTGAGTAATAGCGAGATTCAGGGCATGCTGATTGCTGGTGGTAGATATACTACGCAGCAGATGAAACGTAAACTTCTTTTTACAATAGTTCCCGCAATCATTTCGTCTATCAGTGAATTGGAACATTCGAGTTTAAGTAGTTTAAAGGGGCTACGCACTGCCAAAAGTACGCCGCCACCGCCGCCACTTTGTCCAGGTTCCTTATGTCGGTCACAGCGTAGTACTGAATAGTCACGAGGAAATATTTCAGAGTCATAAACACTTTCATCAAGTTTAGTTTCAGTCATTGCTAAAATGAAATGTGGTAAATCATATAACTTCTTTTTAATAGTGTTTACGCTCATTTTCATGCCTATCATATTTTGGTAGTATATGGTTGTTTTGTAGTGTCTTGCCTTGCCTTTAAAATGATTATGGTAATATTTGTCATGCGTTAATAAGTTATGCTTGAAGGGTTACGCGTACATAGTTTTATGCGTACTATTATTAGTTTCAATAACAATATGCAATTCTATATTATGACTATTTTTTTATGAAAATGGATAGGGAACCGTTCACATACTGCAGACTGTCTGTCACGACGGTTTTTTACGTCGGCAATATGTTTTTTCAGACGTGTAGATACATTTATATTTGTTTCTCCTATGTATGAGAGTCCACAGTCACAGTGAAGTTTATAAACACCAGGGTCTTGGAGTGGACATGGATGTTTGATTGTTCTGATGTACTGGCTGATCTTCCTCGGCGGCTTGAAAATGGTCTTAATTGAAGCTTGCTTCAGAATTCTACCGATTTATCAGTTACTCCCTTCAAGTATGGTAAGTATGCTCGTTGTCGTTCGACTGTGGATAGTTTTGCACGGTTTCTGTGACGTTGACGGGGTGGCTTAAGGTTATTTTCATAGAGTACTCGTCTCACATGCTTGAGCTCATCGTCTATGTGTTGGGGGTCACAGATACCGCGTGCTCTCTGAAACAAAGAGGTTCTAACGGCTGCTAATTGGCTCGGATGATGGTGGGAGTTACCATTTAGGTAACTACAACCCTTGACAAACTTCTCGCGAGTGGTTTGTCTTATGTGGTCTATTTGTTCTACTCTTCGTACTCTTTTGCTAGATCTCCACGTCGTCTTGCATTTGTTTTGTAAAAATGTAATATCCAGTCGCAGTTGATGCCGCATGGCGTCTTTTTTTTGGCATATTTTAAGCTTTCTTCTCTCTCTGCTCAGCGACATAGTCTTTTTCTATCTATTGTCGTTGATCGGTTTATATGTCGCTGCTCGCCGGCTGTTGGGCTGGTTACGTGTGTCTTTCTCCGCTATCTTGATCGGCTATGTTTATAGTAACTAGAAGTCGTGGAACAAGTGGGCTGGTGCTGTTATAGGAGGTTCAATTGTACTTACCTACTATGATATTAATATTTGTTATGCTGAAAGCGGTAAAATTTCTTTTACCAATTCCTTTTGGGTGATCTGCCTTCGCCGATGGTGATCTTGGTAGTATGTTGTTAGGGAGTTGTTCCTTGGCGTAGATTATTGAATCTAGTTATAAGCAAATGAGTAAATAATAAATAAATGAAACGATCTCACCGGGATTCTGCTACTCTGAGTTTCCTGCGAAGTTATGGGCATGAAGATTTCCCCTATTTAGGATTCTGTATTTTAGATTAATTTAAAACTTTTTATTGTCCGATAGAGCGTTCTGAATGAGGAATTTTGGATATTAGTTTGTAAGTATTATATTTGTTAGCACAGTTCATTAGTATTGGCACGTAAATCACTGATTATTCTAGCAAGGTAGCGGCCGCTGGCTATAATATATCGGTCACTAGCTTTTCGTATAATTTTTAATAAACATGTCAATTACAGATTTTACGGATCACTTAACAACAAAACATAAATACAGCCAATAAATACAAAAATAACCACTGACACTTGCACTAGATAATCTACAACCACAAGTTAACAACTTTGTCGCTCGGGCGTCGTGCCGGCCGTTGCAATAGATAGAACAATCGCGCGCTAACAAAGGGCTCTAGCACATGCACCGGGTGCAGCGGGAGCAGCGGGCACGTCCGTCCTTTACGGCGGTCAACGAAAGATCTCCGATATACTTCTACTTTCCCTTTTGCATATTAATTCACAATATGAAGAATTTATCAAAAAATGCTCATACAACCACAAGTAAATGAATGTGATGTCGGTTTTAAACGTATATCAGATCAAGAAAGCTTTGATAACGGAACGTATCTTATATTGTAACAACATACCTCGCTCAAAGATTTTAGAAGTTTGTAGTGAAAACATTGATAAAAATCACTAATTTGTTTGTAAAGTGTTTGAATAACGGAAGCCACACCACATATATTGAAGACACCGCATTAAATCACCAATATCTTCGCAATTTTACACCAGGTACACTGCATTTCAGCTGTTTGTATTCAAATTTTAAATGTTATAGAGATTTATCCAGCGAATCAGACGTAATTTTACTCGGCCCCGATCAACTGATAGCTCTGATAGGCTATCTGACGGTTGACAGCCCAAGAACATTCCGATTCACGCAGGCTTCATATAGACCATCCATAGACAAGTAAAAAACCGGTGTTTACCGATTATATTGTTCCTGGATCGACAAGTGCGAAATCAGTTCTTCGTGATATAACGAGAGGGCGCGCATCAGAATACGGTGTTGCCATATAAAAAAGATGGTATAACGTCGGAAAGCGGGAATTTTGAAGTATTATGTATAGTGTGCAGATTTAAATCCAACTTTAAAGAAATAATGGCCCGAAAGTGTTCAAAATGCGGCAAAGAGGTTATAGGAAAAACCTTTTTGAAATGTTCGGTATGTTCAGGTATCTATCATATTGAGTGCTCACAAAGGTCGGAAAAAATGTTCTACTTGATGAATGATGAAAAGAAACAAAAGTGGAAATGTTTAACTTGTTTATCCCAGCCAAGACGACCCTCACTTGCAACTCCACCTGCAGTACCAAACGAAAAAAATTCCATCAAAAATAAAAACCCAGAAAAAAACGCAGTGAAAGCTATTCCACAACAAACAGGAATGCAAATTACAACAAATCTACAAGCACCTGGGCCTCCTTCAACACACGAGCAATCCACACTTATACCTATTTCGTCTAATCACAGCTCTCCAAGTAATGAAACAGAAAAATCGCCTTCACCAACATCTGAACATCGTGCGTCTAAACCGCCAACGCCAAAACTACCAACAACCGAACTGCCGACTACGTCAAAACCACCAACACCAAAACAATCTTCACCTAAACCGCAAACATCAAAGAACAACCTGCCATCACCTAATTTGGATGAGAGTAAAGGAAATGAATCCTTGGAGTATGTCACCGTGAGAACTAAATACAACGTTCCAATTTATAACTCGTTTAGCTCATTGTCGGAAGATGACACTTTCGATATCTCGTCAACGAAAGGTGATACCATCCAAAATAGGAGTTTTCCTGACTTGTCCTGTCATTATAAAACTGAAATTGAAGAATTGTCAAAAGCATTGGAAACACTAGCGGAAAAACAAGAATCTGCAGACTTAGAAATAGAACATCTTATGCTCGAAAACAATGAATTAAGAAAAAAATTAACTGCTTATGAACTGGAAATAAAAAAATCGAGATCCATTTGCAAAACGACGCCTAAAAGGAGCATGACTAAGCATAAGCATACTCCGAACAGCACTCCACGAACTAAGGCCCAACAGCGTGACAGCCTACTCCAACAAAGTCTACAAAAAATGAGACCCGCTGTAAAGGATATAGAAGCTAACAAAAATGAGTCCCACAAAGTTACTATCGGGGATGAAACATCATCATCACAAATAGATATCACCTCGAACGTAGTACCTTGCCAGAAAACCACACCGACATTATATATACTGGGTGGGAAACAGTGCCGAGGTTTGGCTTCCGCACTGATCGAAACGAGAAAAAACACTAACTATGAAAAATACAAAATTATCTCATATATAAAACCAAACGCACAGTGTGAAGATATATTGAAGAACTCAGAAGTACAAAACGCGACATCAAATGATGTAGTAGTAATCAACGTCGGCGATTCTGACTGTAATCCAACAAAAATATGCTCTGAGCTAAGCTACTTTTTAAAATGTAATACGCATCCTCTAGTTATCATGCTTAGTGTTAAAAGCAGTAAATATTTAAATGAAAATAAGCTAAATGAAACTTTACAGTTGTGTAGCAATACCTTTCAGAACTGTAACTTCATTGATTTGAGTAATTGTGATAACAACAGAGACTTTATACGTAATTTATGTAATAAGATTAACATGTTCATTGACACAAAGTACTACGAAAAGACATTTTTAGGGTATAAAAACAAAAAGTTTCTCGGTAAACTAAAAAGGCTTGATGCAAAAGACACAAAATTGAACCAAAAGAAGATAACTGACTACTTCATTACTAAAAATCAGTACAGTCCTGCTAAAATTATAGTGTGGACACTAATTCTTCAGCTTCGGAATCAAGACGAAAATTAATTAGAAACGACAATTTTTTTCGTGACTAAACAAAAAGAAACATTAGAAAAGAAAAACAAAAACAAAACCTCAACAAATAAACCCAATTTTGTTTTGTTCCACCAAAATATTTCTGGTGTTCAATCTAAGACAGAATTAATAGAAGTAACTTTGACAGATTTAGGAACTGATCTAATACCAGATGTTATCTGCTTCACAAAAACATTCATTAAAAATGGTGATTCAGACAATATTCATCTTAATAATTATGAACTAGCCACAACGTATTCTAGAAATAAAGGACGTGGTGTTGTGGACATGGTTTCTCTTACCACTAAATCAATTTGACATGCTAAAAATTATAAAATCACTCAACAACACAAACACTGAAGGATATGACGGGATTGCAACAAAGATAATTAAAGCATGCGCGGGGGAAATTTGTGATGTTTTGACCTATATGGTCAACTTATCTTTTGAGCAGGGCCAATTCCTGGAAGTCTGAAAACATCTATTGTTAAACCTTTGTTCAAAAGTGGTAGTAGAACCGAACTATCCAACTATCGTCCCATCACAATAATTCCTGTCATATCAAAAATATTTGAAAAATCTATGCATTCTAGATTGATTGGCTTTTTCGAGAAACATAAAATATTATGCAAGGAGCAATATGGTTTTCAGAGGGTCAAGTCTTCAACGCACGCGGCATTCGACTTAGTTAATAATATTCTTAAACATACAGATAGCAGAAAGATCACAACTGCTATGTTTTTTGACATGTGAAAGCGTTTGACTTCGTTTCACACAATCTTCTGATATCTAAACTTGAACGTTATGGAATAAGAGGACCCGCTTTAGACTGGATAAGTTCGTATTTACAAAATAGATTGCAATGTGTTGAAGTTGCTAAATTAAATGGAAGTTCTGACTTAATCTACTATCAATCTGACTATAAATGTAATCGGTTTGGCGTACCACAAGGCAGTGTGCTGGGTCCCTTATTGTTTTTAGCATACATTAATGACCTACCAAATGTGACAAACCATCAATGTATATTATTTGCCAATGACATCTCTATTATAGTAAAAAATGACAATAATAATTATATTCAGCATGTAAAAGACGTGAATGACACTATTTCTGCTATATCTGACTGGCTTGCAAGGAATAACTTACAACCTAATTTCAACAAGACTCAATATATGCATTTTAACAGAAGACAAAACAGATTATCGATGAATATTGTTCATCAAGGACATCTCATAAAGGAGACTGAACATGTGACATTTTTAGGAATAGATTTAGATTTGGCATTTAGTTGGGCGTCACATATATCGAAGGTATGTAATAAGATAAACAGATTTATATATGCATTATATAAACTTCAAACCGCCTCAACACGTTCTACTGCTGTGTCAGCTTATCATGCCTATGTTGAGTCTGCATTAAGATATGGTATCATTATATGGGGAAACGGAACCAACAAAAAGAAAGTATTTATTATACAAAAGAAATGTATCAGAGCCATTTGTGGGGTGGCCCCAGATCACTCTTGTAAGCCGCTGTTTGAAAAACTTAATATTTTACCGTTTCCCTGTCTGTATGTCTATGAAGTAGCTAAGTTTGTGAAACAGAACCAGGATTTATTTGTAACAAGCAAAGAACTATATCCGAACAGATCTCTCCGTTATCCAGATAGATTAGAAAGAAATATGCGTACTAATTCAGTATTGATAACAAAAAATTGTTACATAATGTGTGTCCGTGTCTATAATAAATTACCTGATGACATCAAATGTCTACCTGTTACTAGATTTAAGAATGTACTTTTTAAGTGGTTAATTAGCAAAATGTATTATTCAATTAATGAGTTCCTTACTGAAAAATGACATTTATGTACCTATATTGATTTATATAATTATTTTTGCATGTTACAATAATGTGACTGAAAATGCTTGTCCTAATGTGATGCCATACATCTGCAAATTTTTGTTACCATTTTCTTGTGCAAAAAATAAATAAATAAATAAATAAATGATAACTTCGAAAAAATATTAGAAGATGTAAATTTTTTCGCAAAATATTATGAAAAAGATGTGTGCATTTTGTGGGACGCGTAGAAGAAAAAGCACTAACAGTGCGTATGCGTTAGTAAATATGTTATTTGAACGACCATTTCTGCAACAATGCTCCTGGGCTGATGGATCACGAACGGACTCTTCCCAAAATTTGTTTTGAAAGTCGTACTGATACGCTTAAGTTCTTTTTTAGTATGATAAATAAAGCTGATAATTTTTTACACCAAGCAGCTGGTGGTGATCTCTGCCTCCAAGTAAAACAATTCTGAGCTACAAAAACAACCGAACAAGACACCACTTGAATTAATCGGGCTGCTTGAAGTTTTAAACAATGAAATATCGATCCAGAAATGCAGTAAAGAAGTCCAGTCAATTGGTGGACGGCTTCAGTTGTAGAGCCATTAATTTAGAATTCTGGGGGAGATATCTTATCTATGATAGTCAATGACTTGCCATAAAACTGCCAGCCCAAGTTGAGGCAATTGTGCAGCCTGAGCCTTCAAAAGTAGAGCCGTTAAGTCAGAAGTCTAAGGAAGAATACTCTACTATAAAATTGCCAGCCTACTTAATTTTACAGCCTGAGTCTTTAGATGCAGAGATATTGAGCGATGAACTTGCTTCTAACTTTAAAATATTCGTCGATTTTTGTGCGATAAAGCACCAGCATCCGAGCGACCCATCTATAAATAATTGTATAACCCATTACTCTAGTCTAATTAAATAATTATGCATGCGTGAACGTCGCACTTACAATAATGAAAGGCTAATAAATGCAAAAAACCCGTCAAAAGAAGTGTGGCAAATAGTTAACGATGAAATATCAAATCAGTGTAAGTCAAATTACATAGGGCTGACAGATGGAGGGTCAGCAGTTCAAGCAGATCGCGTACCTGACTGCTTTAACAATTATTTTATTACATTCACAATCAACCTACCCATTGGCCATGACAAAAACCAAGTAATTACCTACCTGAACCAATACCTGTACGAGCTAAATCCACCACAGTTTTCACTACCAAGCTACCAACCGTAACTCTAAACATGCTGAATAAGGTTCTGAAAAGCATGCTTCATTAATCGGGAACTATTGATATTTATGACATATCAGTTATCATTTTAATGTCTATCTGGCCAGTTTTGGCAAACATACTAAAGGTACTCATTAATGAAATATTTCGCGAGGGTATCTACCCTGATGTTTTAAAAACTACAAGGGTGTGTCCTGTCTACAAGGGCAAGGGAGATAGGACTCAAGTTGAAAGTCATAGGCCCATAACAATCGTCTCTAATATCTCGAAAATTATTGAGTCGATTTTATCCAAGAGCATTATCGAACATCTCGAGACTATGACCTTCTTACGGACAGACAGTTTGCGTATAGGAAGGGCAAATCTACAACTATGGCCGCACACCAGGTGATCGATTCGATACTTTACGATACAGGTATTTTTTGCGATCTTACAAAAGCTTTTGAGTTTTTCTAGCAGTCTAATACTTAAAATGAGTGAAAGTAATCGCGAGTGTTTAAAAAGTTATAAGGCTTTTGATGTTATAAAAACCGACATACTGCTAGAAAAACTATACTGTTACGGAATTAAGGACAATGCTCATGATCTGCTTAAATCATTTTTAAATGATCGCAAACAGCAGGTGGAGGTAACTACGAACGGCCGCAAGTATAGGTCTGAGTCAGGTGATGTCACCATAGGTATTCCGCAAGTTTCAGCGCTCGGAAATACTTTACGATACAGGTATTTTTTGCGATCTTACAAAAGCTTTTGAGTTTTTCTAGCAGTCTAATACTTAAAATGAGTGAAAGTAATCGCGAGTGTTTAAAAAGTTATAAGGCTTTTGATGTTATAAAAACCGACATACTGCTAGAAAAACTATACTGTTACGGAATTAAGGACAATGCTCATGATCTGCTTAAATCATTTTTAAATGATCGAAAACAGCAGGTGGAGGTAACTACGAACGGCCGCAAGTATAGGTCTGAGTCAGGTGATGTCACCATAGGTATTCCGCAAGTTTCAGCGCTCGGAAATACTCTGTTCTTAGCGTTCGTTAACGATCTGCCACACTCCATTGTGCTCTGAGCAAGTAACTATGAGCAGCTTAACATTAAAATACGAGGTACTTATGATAGATTGAAAAAATGGTTTACTGCAAATGCACTCATTTTAAACGCGTCTAAATCAAATCTGATGATATTCACAGCAAAACATATCGAGAGCCCACCGAGTATTACAATTCCAGTCCCACTGTGTAACAGTTGCAAGTTTCTTGTGTTTACACTTGATCCCAATATTAACTGGAAATCCCACGTACAAACCCTAAGTGTCAAATTAAGTAGTGCAGCGTATGCTCTGAGAAAACTGCGACCATTAGTCTCCAATGCCGTACTAAGGCAGACGTAGGTACGGTCGCGTTCAAAAGTGGAGTCATAGTTAACACAAACCTCAGAAAACAAGTCGCTCGCACCCTCGGCGACACTCACACAATGACACAAATGACGTATAACATACTATTATTTGACGAACTACCATTGTATAATAGGCTGAGTAGTATTGACTATTTCACTACATGAATCATTAGCTTCGGTAGCTTGGTCAGTAGCGCGGTCAAGCAAATTCTTGACCGTTATTGTGGAGACAATGGTTCGAATCCCGATCTCTTCGTTGTAGTTTTTATTTTATCAAATGAAGCAAAATTTAGTAAATTTTGAATTACATTTTAGTTGTTGCTAGATCGTTTGCGAGATAGTGCGTGTGCTAAGTGTTTTTTTTAACCCAAGTTTATTTATTAAACTTCAGTGTTTATTTCTTCGAAATGCATACTAATATCAGTTTGCAGGATAAGCAGCGTATTGTTGCGCTGCAATTATCTGTGGCGCTGCATGATATTGGATTAAATTTAACTCAAATTGCTAATCAGACTGGTCTGGCCGTAAGTATAGTTTTATTTCATAACAATTGTATTTTAAATATTAAATACTTTGACTCATAGTATGTTGGTAGCTGTGAACCGATTAGTATAATCTTTTTTATTAATAATGCTACTTTGTTTTAGTGGAAGACTGTTAAACGTTGGGTTACACGTTTTGAAGAGGAAGGTAGCGTAAAAACTCGACTCGTCTTATTAATGATTCACAGCGGAGGATGATGGTGTAACAATATGAAGAAAATGGTTCTGCCGCTGGTCCAGGCGAATTAGTAGCACAAGAAACAGGGCGTGCAACTGCCGCTAATTATGTTGATATGCTACAGGAAAGCATGCTACCGACGACGGTGCGCAATGTTTAACTGTTTATCCTGCTAGTGAAGTTCCTCGTTTTGCATTTGTCCAGGATAAATTGTCCAGTGCATCGAGCTGCCGTGGTGAATAATTGGTTTAGCCAGCACCCAGATATCCAAGTTATTCGTTGGCCAGCAAAATCTCCGGACTTAAATCCCATAGAGAATTTATGGAGTTTAATGGTGCAAAGGTAGGACATGCGCAATGAAAGAACTACAGAAGCTTTAGAGGCTCACTGCCTGGGAGTGTGGGAGAGTACCAGAGGAACAGATATATGCACTTATTTGGTCGAGTCTATTAAGTGTTTATTAAGTGTTGTTGAAAACAGCGGAGGTAACACCAAATACTAATTATGTAAGCGGCGATTTTTACTTAAGATTTCAATCTGACCCGATCTAGCATACATTGCTGATTATCTTGTGTATTTCATTACAATATATGAATATACACAAAATAATCAGCAATGTATGCCGAAGCGGGCCCGATAAATCGTTGCTCACTCAACCTCTGTTTACCTGCTTACCCGCCTACTATTGCAGTAGGTATTTGTGGAGCATTACATTAGCAATTAAATTATGCTAAAACATCGATATATATTTATATAAGATTGATCATTATTAGTCAGTTATCTTAAGGCCTTGCTTCAATATCTTTTCATTACGAAAACGAGTACTTAAGCTTAAACCTTGAGATGTAGGCAAATAACTGATTTATTATTATTACAATTACTTTTACTTCCGAGGAAAGTGCATCATCGTTAAACATAGAACAATAAAATAATTACTAACGAAATTATTACTTAAATAACTTTATTGAAAGATTCAATCTAAGATTTGGATCATTCCTATGATCTTATAAATAATTACCTATCGATGTTTCAGCTAATGAACACTTAATATCATTTTACATAATATTGTGTTTTATCATTCAAACAAAACTATTAACTAAGTATTACGACAGCAAGTATTTTATGTAGTTTTACATACTCGTATCTTATGGTTACCAAAAGATCTCATTCATGTCATTTTGTTATTTACATAAAGTGATACCATACCTACCAATAAAATAATTTCTTACCTTACTTTTTGTTTTATTTCAATATTATAGGTTTATGTTTTTAGATATAATATTTTGATACATAATTTACAATAAACATTTATAGATATAATACATAGATGAATTTATTGAAAAATATTATATAAAATAATTATTACTGGAGAAAATATGGTAAAAACATTTAAAAAAACATTAATCAACATACAGAGATCGGATGAGAACCCGGTTCCGTTCTGATTAGAAGGTAAGAACTATAACCGCTAAGCTACGGTTGCTTGTGATCAAATGGCCGAAATAAAGATATGTAATCTATTGCTTTACTACAAGTGAACGAATAAGGATAACTATAATACAATTTTAGACAAACCAGTGTGATGTTTACTTTGTGGTGATGTGGTGGCGAATAGGCTATCACCGAGTAATTATTTCAAAGATTACATAGATGTCGCTTATAGGTGGTAATCTGTTTAAGTTTTAATGCTACGCCTTAAGGTGGACTTTTCTACTTACAGTCGATAATCTTACGTGTGTGCGTAAGTTAGTAAAGTAAGTACAGAGGATAATAACCCGTTTTGCAATCTGTCACGTTGTCTAACTATGACTCTACTTATGAATCCGACCGTACTGTTAGCTATTTGAATTTTGTGAATCGATTTAACTCAAATGTTGTCGATCTCGAATAATCGATACGTAAAACGATTAAAAAAAAGTAATGTGATTTTGTCTATGCTCTGTGCCTTGATTTTTGACAGCTGATACCGTTACATGTGGAATATAATTAATACAAGTTAATATCGAATTAAGCCTGGTTTTAATGAAGACATACACCTATCCTACGCCAAAATCTACGAGGAAGTTTACATTTCAGAAGTGGTACGAAAAACGGTTGATACTTACGGACAAAAACGGTGACACTGGAACAAAGGATTCTCAAGGTCAGAAATCAGTTTTTTTTCTTCGTGTTATTGTGCAAAGTGTAGCAGGAATACAATATGCATCTGCATTTGTGAATAATCGTCGTGAAATTTCCACAAAAAGACATATAAGTAACAACTGTTCATATCGAAGAAAACATATCTTGGTCATCTTTGTTTACATTCCCGAAGAGAAGTAGGCACTGAGTGCGCGCTGGTATCACGATTGGTGTCGATTCCGTGGAACCATTCACGAGTTTAGTTAACGTAAGACGTTGATTCTGTGAACTTGTGTACGACTTTTGTTTACTATGATTGCTCAGCCATGGATTATTACTGTAGTTGCTAGTGAATAAAATACAATGTGAAAAATTAGCTAATTAATGTTGTAAGAGATAGCTAACTAATAAAAAGTAATTACTTATTTTGTTTACGTATCGTATATGGTATTTAAGTTTTTTTTCAGAACTTACCTATATATTTGTAAGTAATAGTATCAATTGTGTCAATATAAACTAATTCCTATGTTGTTTGTGTTATAAATAGTAGTTAAGTATAACAACGGTTGTTCTACGTTTAACTTAAAACCATTAAATTTGATTAGTAGGGTTGTCATAAGAATAATCTATGAACTTTTTTAATAAGAAGTTCAGTTGTATGCCTTTTCATTTTAAGTGGTAAAAAGAATCACATAGGTACTTATAAAGTTCTTATTACTTTAGAATATAAATAGTACGTAGTAGTTTACTATGGATGTTTTAAGGCGAAAGCGTTTAAATGAAGATAGTAGCGAAGGACGTCGTAAGCGTAAAAAGGTTAATAAACAAAAGGGAACCAGAAGTGAAAAATCTAACTTTTCTACCAGTGAATGGGTAATGGAATCATTTGTTGATCAACAAACAATTTCTCAGTTACCCACAGGCGCGAATCTGAATCCACTACCTAATTCAGACGTACCGCCAATCGCGCCTGAAAATGACGTACATATTTCGACAAATGAGTCAGGTAAACATTCTGCAAGCAGTGAAATAAGTCAGACAGTTTCGGGCAATAACTTTTGGGGTCATAATAATTTTCCTGTCAATTTTAGCGTAGTGCCGGAATTTGATCCTAGTGATAATAACCAAACAGTAGAAAATTGGATTAATAAAGTCAACGAATGTGCACAGATTTACTCGTGGAACGATCGGCAAATTAGTCATTACGCCCTTCTAAAACTGAGCGGTCTCGCGAAAAGGTGGTACCAAGGTTTACCTTCAGTACTCTTCACGTGGCCGGAATGGACACAAAAATTAAAAACTGCGTTTCCTTCGAACGAAAATTATGGTGATTTGCTTACGTCCATGCTAAAATTACGTTGTAAATTTGGTCAACCATTAGAAAACTACTATTACGATAAAATGGCTTTAATAAACAAATGCGAAATTTCTGGAGTAAAAGCTGTAGGGTGTTTACTTCATGGTATTGACGACAAATTTGTTAGAATTGGGGCAGGCGCTTGTATGTTTACAGACCCGGATCAAGTTCTCAATTACTTCCGAACTATTTCTCAGAACGAAGCAAGTATGCAAAGTAATTTCAGAAATAGAGTAACACTCTCAAACCGATTGATACACAAAGTTAGCAACGAGTCACAGAGAAATAATTCGGAAGGAAATCAGGTACGCTGTTTTAACTGTAACGAACTGGGGCATATAAGTTTAAAATGTTCAAAACCTATTAAAAGATGTAGCTTATGTTTCAAATTAGGTCATGAAACAAAAGATTGCCGAAGCAGAAAATCCAACATTAATCCAAATAGTGATGAAAACAGACAATGTCAGATGGCGGATTCAAATCAAGGTGTTAGTAAGTCAGTATTACGGATAATGGACACAGATGACGCAAATGATAATTTTTTTCAGACAGTCAAAATAAATGGAACCGAAAAGCAAGCTTTTATAGATATGGGAAGCAAAGTTACATTAGTACGAGAAAGTGATGCTTTACAATTAATAGGATCTTGGGATAAAGAAAATTTGCCTATTTTGACGGGATTCGGGAAGGGTATCGTAAGACCATTAGGTAAAAAGCAGGCAGTAGTACAAGTAGGAAATCTCAAGGCAGAAATTGAGGTAATAGTGGTGCCAGATCAGTCCTTAGAAAGACCCGTTTACATAGGCCAATCTTTTACCGAAAGACCTAATATGAACGCGTACAAAACTGACAAGGAGATAGTTTTCTTTCAGGGGCCTGAAGTAGAAGACGAACAGACCAAAGTAAAATTGTTTGTTGAAGGTGATTCACAAATAATACCGCCTTATAGTACAAAAGCTATTGATGTTTGGGCTGATGATAAATACACGGGAGGATTATATGTACAATATGGACATCGCAATGATGATAATAAAGAATTTATCATACTACCAGGAGTATACAAATTTGATTCAGGGAAGGGATACGTAATGGTAACAAATTTAGGTAAAATTGAAATTAGGACAAAAGGTCAAAGCCTCCTCACTAGAGGATTTAAATATAGGGAGATAGATACTGAGTACGTGGGAATTACTTCAACGAGTGAAAAGTTATACGAACCATTACCAATTCATGAAATTAAGACAGGTGCTAATTTGACAGATGCAGAAACTGAACAATTCCATGCATTACTAGAGAAATATAGAGATTGCTTTGCAATGAATCTAAGTGAGCTAGGTGAAACTAATTTGTCAAAAATGCAAATAAAGCTAACGGACGATACTCCTGTGGTTCATCATCCATACAGAATGTCCCATACGGAACGAGAACAATTATCGACCATTATTGATGATTTGTTATCCAGCGACATAATACGGGAAAGCAGTTCTCCTTATTCAAGTCCGGTTATCTTAGTAAAGAAAAAAAATGGCGAAAAACGCCTATGCGTAGATTACCGGGCCTTGAACAGGAAAACTCTGAAAGACAAGTATCCTCTGCCTCGCATTGAGGATCAATTAGATAGCCTTTGGGGAAAACAGTATTTTACTAGTTTGGATCTAGCATCCGGCTATTATCAGGTCCCCATGGATGAAGCCAGCAAACAGTTTACTGCTTTCATAACGCCCGACGGTTTATATGAGTATAACACGATGCCCTTTGGGTTAACCAACGCTCCAAGTGTATTCCAGCGGACAATCAATGCTATGCTGAAAGGTTTTGGTAGAAATTTAGCACTTGCTTATATGGATGACCTATTGGTTGCATCTACCTCAGTTTCAGATGGGCTACAGAAATTGGAAAAAGTTTTTCAGCTAATCAGATCCGCAAAACTGACGTTGAATCTCAAGAAGTGCCGGTTTTTTCAAACTCATGTGAACTATTTGGGTTATGAAATCAGTTCAGATGGTATTAGGCCTGGGCTTAATAAAATCAAAGCTGTGGAGGAATTTCCGCAACCCAAAAATGTACATGAGGTTCGTCAGTTCATCGGACTGACAAGCTATTTCCGCCGATTCATACGAAACTTTTCGGTGATAGCCAAACCACTGACAGCGCTAACAAAGAAGGACGCGCCGTGGCAATTTGGAGACCTTCAAATCACCGCATTCAAAGAGTTAAAACAAAAACTTGTGAATCGTCCGGTTCTAGCTCTTTATAACCCTGATGCAGAACTAGAAATCCACGCTGATTGATGCAAGTAAGGTTGGAATCGGAGCTATTCTTATGCAGTATGACTTTTCAGGCAAGATACAACCAGTGGCGTACTTTAGCCGACAAACCAGCGCTGATGAGAGCAAACTGCACTCGTACGAGTTAGAGACGCTCGCGGTTGTTTCAGCGCTGGATCGGTTTAGAGTGTACGTCTTAGGAAAGACCTTCAAAGTAGTTTCGGACTGTGTTGCAATCCGTCACACTATGACAAAACGAGATCTCATACCGAGGGTGGCGCGATGGTACATTTACATGCAAGAATACGACTTTACCGTTGAACACAGAGACGGAACCAAGATGGCTCATGTAGACGCATTATCGCGCAACCCTATTACAACTGAAGGTGAAGAGATCAGGGATATTATTGAAGTGTTAAGGATTGACGACGAATCATGGCTCCAAACAGTCCAAGAGCAAGACTCTGAACTTAAACGGATTGTAGATATTTTAAGTGACCCTGACACAAAAAACGTAATTGAAATTCATGACAATTATACTACTAAAAATGGGAGGCTATACAGAAAAATCATGAAAAATGATGTGGTCGACTTGAGATGGGTTGTACCTAAATCTGTAAGATGGCAGATAGTTCGTTTAAATCATGACGATTCTGGACACCCGGGGTTTGACAAAACATATGAAAAAATCAGTAAGGTTTATTGGTTTAAAAAGATGAGGCGATTTATAAAGAAGTATTGTCAGGCCTGTTTAAATTGTGCTCATAACAAAGCAACTTCTGGCCCTTAAGAGGGGTTGCTCCATCCAATTCCCAAGGTTAATAAACCATTTGACACGCTTCATACGGATCATTGTGGTCCTTTTCCACTAAGCAAAAGAAAGAATTGCCACATATTATGCATAATAGATGCTTTTACAAAATTTATCTATATAAAAGCCGTGAAAAACCTAAAAAGTAGTACAACTGTACAAGTATTTACAGAATATTTTTCGATATTTGGTGTACCTCGTCGCCTGATATCGGATCGTGGCACGAGTTTTACCAGCAAGGAATTTACGAACTTTTTGGGAGAAAAGGGGGTCAAGCACATTCTAAACGCGGTGGCTACGCCCCGAGCGAACGGCCAGATCGAAAGATTTAATCGCACAATTGTAGATGCTTTAACAGCAACAAATCATGGCAAACCTGAAAATCTGTGGGATCTGGCCATTCCTCAGGTGCAGTGGTCAATAAATAACACGATTAATAAAACGTCAGGGCACACACCGGCCGAAGTACTGTTTGGTACTCGTACAACCGGTAGTTCTGATGGCTTCATGAATCCAGTTGTGGCAGAATCTCAACAACCTCAAGATCTTGATAAAATTCGTGATGATGTTAGTAAAAAAATATCAGATAGTCAAGCTAAGCAGAAGGAACGATTTGATAAAACACGAAAAAGCCCGAAACAGTATAGGGTAGGGGATCTGGTTCGTGTTGAGAAAGATGTAAATAGTGAACCCGGTCATAGTCGAAAATTGTTACCAAAATGTTGTGGTCCGTATCGGATTTCAAAAGTATTAGGTAATGATAGGTACGAAATAGAGGACACTCCCATTACAAAAAAAGAAGGAATTAAACTATATAAAGGAACCTTTTCAGTAGATAAATTATATCCGTGGTTAGTTTTCAGGAATTATGTGATATCTAGTGATTCAGAATAAAAATTTCGTTAATTGAGGAGGATATGAATGTGAAATATAAAATTTAATTATAGAATTGTGTTAGCTATTTGAAGTGAAACCTATTAGAGTTAAGTTTGGGATTATTCTAGTAGTGATATTATAATGGAATACAAGTGAATAAATAGTTAAGTAAATAAATACATAAATTTAAGCGATTATAAGAGTGAAATACCCAATGTGATTGTTTAAGAGGGATGAATTATGGCGAAAGTAAAGTGAAAAAGCGATAAAAGTTGTCAAAAGTTAATATATAGATTATAAGAGTGAGTCGTCTTCACGAATGTGTTGACGATGTAGTTAAGTATAGATCATAAGAGTGAGTCGTCTTCACGAATGTGTCGACGATGTAGTTAAGTATAGATCATAAGAGTGACTCGTCTTCACGAATGTGTCGACGATGTAGTTAAGTATAGATCATAAGAGTGAGTCGTCTTCACGAATGTGTAGACGATGTAGATATTTAATGATCGTAAGAGTGAGTTGTCTTCATGAAAGTGTCGGTAAAGTAGTTAAGTTATAGATTATATATATACTTTTGATTATAAATGTTTTGTCTTAAAACACGAGGACGCGTATTGTGTCAGGATTAGCCGAGTGTTAGCTATTTGAATTTTGTGAATCGATTTAACTCAAATGTTGTCGATCTCGAATAATCGATACGTAAAACGATTTAAAAAAACTAATGTGATTTTGTCTATGCTCTGTGCCTTGATTTTTGACAGCTGATACCGTTACATGTGGAATATAATTAATACAAGTTAATATCGAATTAAGCCTGGTTTTAATGAAGATATACACCTATCCTACGCCAAAATCTACGAGGAAGTTTACAGTACTTTGCGCATTTTCAGTCACTCATGACATATGGTTTATTACTATTTGGAAATTCCACGGATTCCAATCGAATTTTCATACTGCAAAAACGTGCAATCCGTATAATGGCACGACTAGGACCCCGTCAATCATGCAGGACCTATTTTAAAGATAACAATATTTAAAATCGAGGTTATCACATATGTGCCATGCAATATCGATAAGTTCGATCGGCGTCTTTGTGGGGGGCGGTCACTGCGCAACCTCGTAGGTAGGCTGGCCAGTGTGCGTTGCCTTACGCAATAGGCCACAGCGAATCTAAAATGGGGAGAACGGATATAAATTCTAATATAAAGTGTTAAAGTGCATTGATACTTACAAGTTTAGGATAACCTAAAAGCACAACGCCGAAACCACCTACTGGAGTGTTTTTGTTGCACGAATCCTTGGAAAACACCTTTTACCACGCAAAGTAAGTGGAAAATTATCGGTTGAGTTAATATTTTGAATTAAATTCACACAAACACGGACGAATCACTTCATTTCTTTACTTCGGCAATCAGCTGATTAGATTTATACTTCGTTGCGCATCCTATGAGATTTAATAAACCATGTAGTACGTTTAACGTCATATCGCATCATCACACGAATTTTTAGAGATATCTAAAAGAAATAATCGAAATAAAGTAACTATTTTGACTTCCATCGTAATTCGTCCCCCGCCCGCCAGAGCGCTCCCCGCTTGTGTCATTCGTTTTTTCGTGTGTCGCATCGTCAACACGTTCCGTAAAAAATAATATTATTTTTGTTATAAATCAAGTGAAAACTGAAAGTTTAGGTATGCAATAGAAAAAGGATACTGTTAAGTTCGAATTAAAAGGAAATTCAGGCGACTAAACATGGAATTACACGCCAGGAAAATGGAGGTTAGTTTTTATAAAATATTATTTTCCTGGTTCTTGTTTCAATACCGTTTGGTTTTCCCTCAGTGGTGGCACGCGATGTCGTCCGGGAATAACTTTTATCACTTTCTAAAAGTAAAACCGATAAGAACAATGAGCTCTCACGAGTATGTATAAAAGAAGAAGAAAGTAAAACCAATCTAAGGGGCAAATTTCTCGCTTCCAATACTTCTTCACGACGCGTTTCCTCAGTGGTAACACGCGATGTTATCCGGAAATAGCTACTTACTTTCCTAACGTGGTGGCACGCGATGTCATCCAGGAAGTAAATACAAGGAACATGAACAAACTAAATTGGTACTTTATTGGCTGTGCATGAAACATGACAATCTTCCAATACTTCTTCACGATGCGTTTCCTCAGTGGTAACACGCGATGTTATCCGGAAATAGCTGCTTACTTTCCTAACGTGGTGGCACGCGATGTCATCCAGGAAGTAAATACATGGAACATGAACTAACTAAATTTGTACTTTATTGGCTTCCTAACGTGGTATCACGAGATGTTATCCAGGAAGCAGATAAGTGCATGAAACATGACCCCCTGTGAATGCCACAGAATACTTATGAAACAAAGCAAAGTAAGTACTTTTCTAATGTGGTGGCGCGTGACGTCATCCAAAAAGTAGTCATGTAACATGAAATTTGCTCAGGTTGTATTTTCCTCACGTAAATCGTGAAAAACGGGCCTTCGGCTGCAGGTAGGTACCTCGTACTTATGCTGTTGAAGAAGTCACCTTTGTATAAATCCCCTCCTGACAGCCGCTATTGGATGCCGCCCTACATGGCAATGATTTGCTGGGGCTGCTGCACCTCAAGTCGTCACTGGAACCTTCTGCCGGAGCCGGGTCGGCCTCAAGTAAGATCGTTTGTTATTCAACCTACTTCAATACCTGATCTGGGGGACGCTGGTGTTTGGAAGAACACAAATTTCATTTTATTTCTATAACTTATTTCTGTATAATATTTGGGCTCAAAAGTGGCTGAAAAGAGAGAGGATTTCTTCCGAGATCTCTGACTTTTTGGGGATTCCACACCTGCAAATAATATAGATGCATAATAAATAAATCTTTATAACTATACAGAAATAACTTTTATTTGTGTTGATTCTACACATGCATATACAGGATTATTTTTTAGTCAGTGCGCAGCTTCAACATACGTCATGGTTATCAAATTTTAGAAAATATGTATTTATTTTTTACACCTGACTTAGAACAAAAAAAATTAAATAATCGCACTTAAACTTATCCCAGTATCGTACGTAAGTGTGGATCACCCTATTAGGTTCACTAGCTATCTTCCGGTATGGCAACGTCGCGCGCGGCCCAGTTATACCTATCAGCTGACTGTGTTCTAGCTTCTACCTACAGCACAGGTCAATGACCAGTCCAGGTTAATGACCGCTATTGGTACCGGGGTGCGTGCGGGTGATACCTTTCAACAACTAAGTACCTATCTCACAAGTACCTACACTTTTGGTCTCTTGATATGATGGTCCCTGTTTCTAGTTTATGCGGAGAGACAAGATTATTTTGTTAATGACGTAGTTGGATTTTTCCCAGTTTGGTTAAGAATTAGCAGCTACTACTAGCATAAGCAAGACATGTAAATGTTTAATCCATAACGGTAACTCGGGATTGTACAGCACCTCAAGTAACCATCTACGTGATCAACTTAAGAATGGTTTTTCTTACAGTTAACAAGAATAACCAGAAAAGATTGATACCCATTTCAAAAGATCAACATTCAAAGGTTTTTTTAATTCTTTAAAAATAACCAGTAAAGACTTTAATGGCAACTGGAGCCGTTGCTGATAGTACCTAAAAAGCCTACACAACCTGCATACAACAGAGGTTGTGATGGTTTGACAACGTCGCGATTAGTCACCGCGTCTTACAGCGCCAGACATAGTGGCGCCTCCGGTTCAATTTTTAGAAGAAATCTGCCGCCGGCGTGGCGCCGGCGTCACGGCGTGGCGGAAAATTCATCTGCACTGCTAGAAAGCTTTATGTACACTGATGATATGAGGTAGCTCGTATCGCGCGTGCCTGCCCTTCGATGATTTTAAGCGAATTATCCTTAAAGTACAACTGCATTTAAAGTAAAGTAAACTGCAAAAAGTTTACCTAGAACACTAGGTAGGCAGTAGGTAGCTAAGTACAATAGTCGTTTAATTAACAGTTACTTACCGTAAACTGCCCGTGATCCAACAGCCGCTGCATAACGTTGAGGAATGTTTTTGGGTTCGGTACAAGAGGGTCCACAACGCCAGCATTACGCAGTCGAGGTAAACTTTCGTCCGCGTACATTAATTGGGCTGCTCGGGTATTTTCCCCACTTAAAAAGTACGAACGCACCATTTCGTAAAACTCGCGAAACGTAAAATTCGACATCGCGAAATCAATTCGGGATCGGCGGGAAAGTAGTGTCACACAGGTGCGCGCCCGCCCGCGACGGAATCAAAGCGAGAACTGAATGAAACTGACTGAAGGGTGCGCTGCGCGAGCGCTGTTGCCATTTTCACGCACCCCCGATTGAAAAGTAGTGTGTCCATGATTTATTTTTTATGAGGCAGACAAAAATAAAAAAATAATAAAAATAAAACATATTTTTTATTTGCCTAAAATGACCTATTAACGATTCTGATATCATGGTATAAGTTTGCGCACTGACTAAAAAATAACCCTGTATATAGATGCTGATGCATAGATAAATAAACCTTTATAACTATACCTAAATAACTTGTAACTAATAGAATAAACAGTAGTATGCATGAACTAGGTATCTATAAACAATTCAGTGGCCTTTAGCCATACAATAAACATTGATTACAATTAGCATAAACTCACTTTGCTTGGTAACAGTTGTTTTTTCTACCTTGGTACCTACAAATCAGATTTAAGTAATATTTAGAGCATAATTTCTTACAAACTGACTTACTTCCTCACACAGGACTTATCACTTGAGTTGAGACCTATTATCTAAAGACCCAAATAATATTATCATTTCAGAGACAAAGTTGCAAATTATGATAACATATTTAAATGTGGTATTTTGTGGCTGTACGGTCGCATTCAAAAGTGGAGTCATAGTTAACACAAACCTCAGAAAACAAGTCGCTCGCACCCGCGGCGACACTCACACAATGACACAAATGACGTATAACATACTATAATTTGACGAACTACCATTGTATAATAGGCTGAGTAGTATTGACTATTTCACTACATGAATCATTAGCTTCGGTAGCTTGGTCAGTAGCGCGGTCAAGCAAATTCTTGACCGTTATTGTGGAGACAATGGTTCGAATCCCGATATCTTCGTTGTAGTTTTTATTTTATCAAATGAAGCAAATTTTGTAAATTTTGAATTACATTTTAGTTGTTGCTAGATCGTTTGCGAGATAGTGCGTGTGCTAAGTGTTTTTTTTAACCTAAGTTTATTTATTAAACTTCAGTGTTTATTTCTTCGAAATGCATACTAATAACAGTTTGCAGGATAGGCAGCGTATTGTTGCGCTGCAATTATCTGTGGCGCTGCATGATATTGGATTTAATTTAACTCAAATTGCTAATCAGACTGGTCTGGCCGTAAGTATAGTTTTATTTCATTACAATTGTATTTTAAATATTAAAAACTTTGACTCATAGTATGTTGGTAGCTGTGAACCGATTAGTATAAACTTTTTATTAATAATGCTACTTTGTTTTAGTGGAAGACTGTTAAACGTTGGGTTACACGTTTTGAAGAGGAAGGTAGCGTAAAAACTCGACTCGTCTTATTAATGATTCACAGCGGAGGATGATGGTGTAACAATATGAAGAAAATGGTTCTGCCGCTGGTCCAGACGAATTAGTAGCACAAGAAACAGGGCGTGCAACTGCCGCTAATTATGTTGATATGCTACAGGAAAGCATGCTACCGACGACGGTGCGAAATGTTTAACTGTTTATCCTGCTAGTGAAGTTCCTCGTTTTGCATTTGTCCAGGATAAATTGTCCAGTGCATCGAGCTGCCGTGGTGAATAATTGGTTTAGCCAGCACCCAGATATCCAAGTTATTCGTTGGCCAGCAAAATCTCCGGACTTAAATCCCATAGAGAATTTATGGGGTTTAATGGTGCAAAGGTGGGACATGCGCAATGAAAGAACTACAGAAGCTTTAGAGGCTCACTGCCTGGGAGTGTGGGAGAGTACCAGAGGAACAGATATATGCACTTATTTGGTCGAGTCTATTTAGTGTTTATTAAGTGTTGTTGAAAACAGCGGAGGTAACACCAAATACTAATTATGTAAGCGGCGATTTTTACTTAAGATTTCAATCTGACCCGATCTAGCATACATTGCTGATTATCTTGTGTATTTCATTACAATATATGAATATACACAAAATAATCAGCAATGTATGCCGAAGCGGGCCCGATAAATCGTTGCTCACTCAACCTCTGTTTACCTGCTTACCCGCCTACTATTGCAGTAAGTAGGTATTTGTGGAGCATTACATTAGCAATTGAATTATGCTAAAACATCGATATATATTTATATAAGATTGATCATTATTAGTCAGTTATCTTAAGGCCTTGCTTCAATATCTTTTCATTACGAAAACGAGTACTTAAGCTTAAACCTTGAGATGTAGGCAAATAACTGATTTATTATTATTACAATTACTTTTACTTCCGAGGAAAGTGCATCATCGTTAAACATAGAACAATAAAATAATTACTAACGAAATTATTACTTAAATAACTTTATTGAAAGATTCAATCCAAGATTTGGATCATTCCTATGATCTTATAAATAATTACCTATCG
Source organism: Tuta absoluta (assembly GCA_027580185.1). Lineage (NCBI taxonomy): Eukaryota > Metazoa > Arthropoda > Insecta > Lepidoptera > Gelechiidae > Tuta > Tuta absoluta. The sequence continues at coordinate 181,731 of JAQAHW010000088.1, read as the reverse complement.
ATGTTTCAGCTAATGAACACTTAATATCATTTTACATAATATTGTGTTTTATCATTCAAACAAAACTATTAGCTAAGTATAACGACAGCAAGTATTTTATGTAGTTTTACATACTCGTATCTTATGGTTACCAAAAGTTCTCATTCATGTCATTATGTTATTTACATAAAGTTATACCATACCTACCAATAAAATAATTTCTTACCTTACTTTTTGTTTTATTACAATATTATAGGTTTATGTTTTTAGATATAATATTTTGATACATAATTTACAATAAACATTTATAGATATAATACATAGATGAATATATAGAAAAATATTATATAAAATAATGATTACTGGAGAAAATATGATAAAAACATTTAAAAAAACATTAATCAACATACAGAGATCGGATGGGAACCCGGTTCCGTTCTGATTAGAAGGTAAGAACTATTACCGCTAAGCTACGGTTGCTTGTGATCAAAACGACGAAATAAAGATATGTAATCTATTGCTTTACTACAAATGAACGAATAAGGATAACTATAATACAGTTTTAGACAAACCAGTGTGATGTATACTTTGTGGTGATGTGGTGGCGAATAGGCTATCACCGAGTTATTATTTCAAAGATTACGTAGATGTCGCTTATTGGTGGTAATCTGTTTAAGTTTTAATGCTACGCCTTAAGGTGGACTTTTCTACTTACAGTCGATAATCTTACGTGTGTGCGTAAGTTAGTAAAGTAAGTACAGAGGATAATAACCCGTATTGCAATCTGTCTCGTAGTCTAACTATGACTCCACTTATGAATCCGACTACTTACCTACCTAACTATTACCTACTTAATAGTAGTAGTAGTTGAAGTAGTTTAAAAACACTAAGTGTTTGTTTGTTTCATTTTTGTGCAAAGATTGTATAATAGGTACACACAATTGACACATTTCACACTATTTTAGGTACTAAAGAGGAATGTTTTTTTTTGTATTTATTTGTGTAATCAATATCTCAGAAATTGCTGTACCTTGTAAACCTTCATTCACTGTTAAATAACTGCATTATCCATCATGACTGAAGAACACTGGCTGTCTTTAACCATTGAAAATGCTTGATTTTCAGGGAAGATTTTAAAAACACATAGTAGCAACAAGGAAAACCAATGAGCAACTAGTTCTAAATATTAATTCAAAAAATGTATTATTAAGTGTAGGCCGCCTTTGAATAGCTTCACCCCAATTCTACCTAAAGGTGTTGTTTAAACAGTGACAAAGAGACAAATTCGTCCAGACAGAAACAGACAGCAGCATTCCTTGTGAATTTCATTATCTTGCACTCGCCAATCCGCCTGTACTGTAATTGCGATACCCCCCAATAGGGAAGGCCCATGTCCGCGAACCGACAGTGAACTGTTGAGGCTGTTAATGAATTATTAGGTAGTATACAGTGATTTATTTTAATCATCTGTAAACCAACTACTTGCCGTAATCACTGATGAAAATGACTTAGCACTACATGTAACAAGATGATTGTTTGCAAATAGCTTGTATTAATTACAAATATCTGCTATTATTTTCTCAGTGAGGCTAGCCTTGATCCACTATGTTGTACATTCCAGTTATTACAAGACTACAGATCAAAAAGAGGGTTGATTGACTAGGACCCTATGTCCCGAACCCATTATAAAGCTAATTGTGCTGTGGCACTATAGCGAGGCTAGCCAGCCTAACAACTGATTTAATTATCAATACACAACTCTCTCTTTCTCTTTTCGTGTGGGACACCGAGTCGTCCAACGACCTTATATTCTTATGAATATCTGAAGTAAACTAGATCCTTCACTTTATGAAGAAACAATGAACCATATAGGTGGCTCATCATACTTTGCTTTTTTAGACAAAAGTTAAACAGATAGGTTGTTTGTGTTTGGGAGGTTTTGATGCAGAGAGTGTTGTAATATAATATTAGATTTTACATATTCGGTGGCAAAGTTGCCAATTATTCTTGTCAGGCGTTTAATTACATTAAGATATTTCGGCGGTGCTTGCAAGATTGGTTACTTTTTCTTCTACTCGCAAAACGACGCATCTGCCTACATATGCCTGAGAAGACTCAGTGGTCCGGCTTGCGAATTAGGAAAATAACTCCATCAGACCTGTCAGGGGAAGCTGCAGGCTTGCATCATGGATGCTCCAGACTGCCTTCTCGTTAAACGTGCACAGCTGGACCGGGGCGCGCTTCCTTTGCGCAAGCGCGCATCTATCCCGCGCCACACAGCCTGCGATAAAGAGGCGGCCGTGGCAGCTCTCGCCGATAGAGGTAATAGAGGGTGGCTTTGGCTGTGTTCAGCATCCATTACACAAGATGTGTTATGTTGGATTCTATTCAGAATTTACATCTAAGCTTATTTCACATACTTGTCAAAATCCAAGAAGCAATGAAATTTTACCCTTTCAAAATTTTAATTTTAATTGGGGTTCTTTTTTATTTCAAAAACAATAAGTTTGAAGTTCAAGTGAATGTTTAATTGCAAGATATTCACCAATATGTGAATGTAAGTAAGACGAAAGCAATGGTTTTTGAGAAAGAGGAAATTTGACAGAGTGTAAAATTATGATAGAAGAAGAGAGGGTGGAACAAGTGAAAGAGTTTGTGTATTTGGGCTCCATGTTCACATCAGATGGAAAGTGTGAAAGTGACATCGAAAGAAGGGTGAATGCCGGCAAAATGGTGAATGGAGCGTTGCACGCTTTTATGAACAGCCAGAAAGTCTCTGATAAGGCTCGTCTGGCTGTGCATAGAGGGGTGTTAGTTCCGACACTTATGTATGGGAGTGAAAGTTGGGTATGGCAGAAAAAGCATGAAAGTAGAATAAATGCAGTACAAATGAGAGCGTTTAGAAGTATGATTGACGTAAAATTGAGTGATAGGATAAGGAATAGCGTGATATGGGAACGTTGTGGTATAAAAGAAGACATAGTGACTGGTGTAGAAAAGGGTATACTTAGATGGTTTGGTCATGTAGAGAGGATGAATGAAAGAAGATTAACGAAACAGGTGTATATGGCAAGTGTGGATGGGAACGTCGGAAGGGGAAGACCTCGACGAACGTACCTCGATAAAATCGGGGACGTGCTAAAGAAAGGTCAGGTCAAGAGTACCCTAAACCGACGAGCATGCATGAAGAGATTGATGAATGTGGAGGAGGCGAAAGAAGTATGCCAGGATCGTAGTAAGTGGAAGGAAGTAGTCTCTGCCTACCCCTCCGGGAAAGAGGCGTGATTTATGTATGTATGTATGTATGTAATTTTAATTGGGGTTCTTTTTTATTTCAAAAACAATAAGTTTGAAGTTCAAGTGAATGTTTAATTGCAAGTTATTCACCAATATCGGCACGGGCTCAAAACGGTTGACTAATGACTCATGCCTGCTTGATTAAATGGATCTTCAAAGTTGCCTCCTATTCATAAATTTAATAGAAAGTGAAGTACCTTCTCTTTCTCCTGTCGTGAGGACTAACGCAAACCAAATCAGATCTGGTTTGCGATTTTGTTTAAATTGAGTAAGGTACCTACATGTTTAATATGCTGTCTGTGTTCAGCTTTGTTCGGTTAGTATTAAGTTAATAAAACCTGTGGTTACCTACTTTTTGACGCAGTAAGGGCCACCGTTTGGTGGGATATTCAGATAATTTATGGTATACCTACCTATAGCCATAACTGTTATGTATGCTCAAATTTTGTAAAAACGTATTTTTTGTCCTTTACTTACTGAATTCTCAAAATGTTACTTTCGAATTTTCTTCTGAGAAACTCCAAAAATTATTTTGACCTTGTTTAATATTATTTAAACAAAATAAAAGATCAAATTATGAGAGTTTGCCAAGTTCCTGAGATAGAAAACTTGACAATGCACCGGTTTGTCTATTAATAACAAATTTTAGTGATACACAAACGTTTAAAGAACAATTAAATTAATGGACCTTACTAGAATGTCTTAACTATGATGCTGAGGTAAAAATGAAATTTTACTTCATGATGTCATATACAGGGTTATTTTTTAGTCAGTGCGCAAACTTATACCATGATATCAGAATCGTTAATAGGACATTTTAGGCAAAAAAAAAATATGTTTTATTTTTATTATTTTTTTATTTTTGTCTGCCTCATAAAAAATAAATCATGGACACACTACTTATCAATCGGGGGTGCGTGAAAATGGCAACAGCGCTCGCGCAGCGCACCCTTCAGTCAGTTTCAGTTCTCGCTTTGATTCCGTCGCGGGCGGGCGCGCACCTGCGTGACACTACTTTTCCCGCCGATCCCAAATTGATTTCGCGATGTCGAATTTTACGTTTCGCGAGTTTTACGAAATGGTGCGTTCGTACTTTTTAAGTGGGGAAAATACCCGAGTAGCCCAATGAATGTACGCGGACGAAAGTTTACCTCGACTGCGTAATGCTGGCGTTGTGGACCCAAGAACATTCCTCAACGTTATGCAGCGGCTGTTGGATCACGGGCAGTTTACGGTAAGTAAATGTTAATTAAACGACTATTGTACTTAGCTACCTACTGCCTACGCCTACCTAGTGTTCTAGGTAAACTTTTCATTTTGACGGTCCTAAGCCCGTAAAAGTATGATGGGAAAATTGGAATCATCTTTTTAAAGGCTCAGCTACACAAGACCGGCGCGCGATAGCCGCGTTCCGGCCATACGTTTTTTTTTTTATGAATGCCCGATCAAATCACACCCTGTTATTTTTGTGTGAGTAGACCGTTTTTAATCTTTATTCCTAAATAACCACTCAAGGTTAGTTCACACTGACGTAGTAGCAACATTTTAGTGGCCTAATCAACTTTGACTGTCATACTTTACTGAATTTTTCGCTCCACTCTCATAAGCGCACAAAATTGCCGTTTACTTTACTTTATAAGCAGTTGTACTTTAAGGATAATTCGGTTAAAATCATCGAAGGGCAGGCACGCGCAATACGAGCTACCTCATATCATCTGTGTACATAAAGCTTTCTAGCAGTGCAGATGAATTTCCCGCCACGCCGTGCCGGTGGCGGCGGCGCGGCGCGGGCGGCCGGCGCCGGCGTCAGATTTCTTCTAAAAATTTAATCGTTGGCGCCACTATGTCTGGCGCTGTAAGACGCGGTGACTAATCGCGACGTTGTCAAACCATCACAACCTCTGTTGTATGCAGGTTGTGTAGGCTTTTTAGGTACTATCAGCAACGGCTCCAGTTGCCATTAAAGTCTTTACTGGTTATTTTTAAAGAATTTTTGAAGGTGACTAATCGCGACGTTGTCAAACCATCACAACCTCTGTTGTATGCAGGTTGTGTAGGCTTTTTAGGTACTATCAGCAACGGCTGCAGTTGCCATTAAAGTCTTTACTGGTTATTTTTAAAGAATATTAGAAAAACCTTTTCAATGTTGTTCTTTTAAAATGGGTATCAATCTTTTCTGGTTATTCTTGTTAACTGTAAGAAAAACCATTCTTAAGTTGATCACGTAGATGGTTACTCGAGGTGCTGTACAATCCCGAGTTACCGTTATGGATTAAACATTTACATGTCTTGCTTATGCTAGTAGTAGCTGCTAATTCTTAACCAAACTGGGAAAAATCCAACTACGTGATTAACAAAATAATCTTGTCTCTCCGCATAAACTAGAAACAGGGACCATCAAATTAAGAGACCAACTTTCAAACCACTACACCACGGAGGCAGTTTAAGTGTAGGTACTTGTGAGATAGGTACTTAGTTGTTGTAGTCTATGGTTGTAGGTATCACCCGCACGCATCCCGGTACGGTACCAATAGCGGTCATTAACCTGGACTGGTCATTGACCTGTGCTGTAGGTAGAAGCTAGAACACAGTCAGCTGATAGGTATAACTGGGCCGCGCGCGACGTTGCCATATCGAAAGATAGCTAGTGAACCTAATAGGGTGATCCACACTTACGTACGATCCTGAGATAAGTTTAAGTGCGATTATTTCAATTTTTTTGTTCTAAGTCAGGTGTAAAAAATAAATACATATTTTCCAAAATTTGATAACCATAACGTATGTTGAAGCTGCGCACTGACTAAAAAATAATCCTGTATATGGGTCAAAATTATATTTTAATACTTTTAATACAGACAACCCTACACGGTTTGGTCGTTTTCAATTAGAGTTCATCATTGTTCGTGTTTTACATGGGGAACATTAGTTAAGGGAAAACTGTGGGCAGTTATTGATCACAGGTAGAAAAGAAGAATTATATTTAGAACGCGGTTGTTTGTAGCGAAATAAATTCTTCAATATTGTTACGCATTGGTAAATTATAACACAGATGCCATTTGGACTATAAAATTAATTAACAAGTGAGGCCTTGCGGTGACACAAATAAAGGGGGATTCTCTTTTTGCGTGATTTCGTAGATTTATTTATTTCTTTGAAACGAGGTCCAGGTACATTTGCAATTATCGTATTCTGAGATGATGCAAACATATTTTTTCTTTTTTGTTTTACTAGTGTGTGGTATCGAATAAATATAGTAGTTTTGAGAATATAAGGTAAAATGAATAAAACTACCATAATATTTATCAGTTAGGTATTTATTTTGGTTTTTAACTATTCAATGATATTGGGTTGGGTTGCATAATGTTTGTTAATGTGCAACAATAAATAGGTATGTCAAAGTGAATAAACATGTTATAAATGAGATAACGAGGTAGCCTCATTCCTGCATTTATTGTGACACTAACATCACTTAACATATTTTTTATTGGTAACACATTAAGCCTAAACTGAACAAGGGGATCAATTCATTTACATTCTTCGTTAGATTGTGTAAACATAGTAAAACAATTATGCAGAATAATTAGATATTAAGTGACAGGTTAACTTGGTATTGTTATTGTTTGAGAGCTTGAACAGTTTCAGAAAGTATCGAATAAAATAAATCCTCTGCAAAATTCCCAACCCAATATATTAATACCTACCTATTTAAATATTTCAATTTAATAATAATTTATGAAAACTTGCAAAATTTTCGAGTGCGGGCAGGATTTGAACCTGCGACTTTCGCATTACTAGTGGCGACGCCTCTTCCATCTGAGCTACCGCAGCTCATTTCTTGCCCGCCAATTTTGCAAGTGTATTTTAATGCCAGTAACGCTTGGCATGGCTCCATCTACCGGGTTAGTTTTGCAACTAATCACCGGCGACTAATTCTATCTTTACAGATTGAATGTAGTCTAAGCGATGAAAACCAGCGATAAATTGAGTACCAAATTTTAAAACACTTCCCGTGTTAGGTATACAATTTTTGAAAACTTGCAAAATTTTCGAGTGCGGGCAGGATTTGAACTGGCTCCAAGCGTTACTGGCATTAAAATACACTTGCAAAATTGGCGGGCAAGAAATGAGCTGCGGTAGCTCAGATGGAAGAGGCGTCGCCACTAGTAATGCGAAAGTCGCAGGTTCAAATCCTGCCCGCACTCGAAAATTTTGCAAGTTTTCAAAAATTGTGTACCTAACACGGGAAGTGTTTTAAAATTTGGTACTCAATTTATCGCTGGTTTTCATCGCTTAGACTACATTCAATCTGTAAAGATAGAATTAGTCGCCGGTGATTAGTTGCAAAACTAACCCGGTAGATGGAGCCATGCCAAGCGTTACTGGCATTAAAATACACTTGCAAAATTGGCGGGCAAGAAATGAGCTGCGGTAGCTCAGATGGAAGAGGCGTCGCCACTAGTAATGCGAAAGTCGCAGGTTCAAATCCTGCCCGCACTCGAAAATTTTGCAAGTTTTCAAAAAAAATTGTATACCTAACACGGGAAGTGTTTTAAAATTTGGTACTCAAATAATAATTTAATTTTAATACCGAAGAGGTGCACCTTCACCAGACTCGATCTGTTCTCGGGTTGTCATGCTAGCTACCATGTTCGAACACATTGGTTTACCACGCATGGACTCCCAGGTGAACATGGCTAAGTCGCGTAAATTTTTCTTGGTCCTGACTTCAGATGGGTCCCAGTTAAGGACCATTTGACCCCATAAATTTTCTATGGGATTTAAATCCGGACTCTTTGACGGCCAGTTAATAACAGTCACGTCGTGCTGGGTTCGCAATCAATCCTGGACGATTCGGGCTTTATGCACAGGGCAATTATCATGCACAAAATAAATGTGCTGATTTGGGTAAGCAATACGCACTGTAGGCATCATTACGTCCCGCAATATTTCCACATAACTCTCGCTATTGAACCTTTCTTCTATTTCAACTAGTTTTCCAGGTCCCATAGAAGACATCCAGCCCCAAAATCCCAGAGTTATTCTACCACTCATTCTATTTGGGAGAATGTGAATTGGTCTGTAACGCTTGCCTCTCCTGCGCCATAAAATCTTGCGTCCATCTTTATCCGATTTAAAAGCTTTTTCATCAGTGAATATTACTACATTATTCTCCCAATCAAATTTCTATAAATATGTGCAAATCGGACTCGTGCTTGTTGATGAGCAGCTGACAGCAAATTTTTTGAGCTGGCCGATAACAACTTATACCAGTTGCGTGTAAATGGGTCCTTACAGTTTGTAAGGTCACTCCGAATCCGAACTCCGTTGCTGTTGAGCGAGTTGACAGGAATGGGGTATTAGCATACTTGGCAACTATCCCTCGGTGACGCGCTGATGCATTCGTGAACATCACGGCCTTACGACCTTTCCGGGCAGGCAGGATGTCACCGGTATCGGCGTAACGCTTAACCCACAGCGTAACAGTTCTTTTCTGTAAGAAAAATACCTAGTCAATCTACAAGTATTTAAAGTAGGTAAATGCCAATAATAATAAATAGGAAACTAAGTAAGTACATATAATAAGCAATCTGTAGCGACCTCTGGGAGCTACTGCAAGAAGCTCACTCAAGTGGTTCTCGAGCAAGCAAGACGCAACAGAAGTTCCAACATAGCTGCAAGATGGCGCCACGTCACAGAACAAAGAGCCTGAAACGCGGTATCGAAGTGTTTCACCGCGCAACGCATATATACAACTTCCAATTCTATCCAGGTGGACCAGTCGGTCCCCTGGCCACAACACCCGGCCAGGCGGTAGCTACCCTTTTCCCGACACCACCTGGAACCCTCCATTCTGCCTATTGGCATCACTCCTGTCACCCGCCATATTGGTGAACCCTACCTTGGACTTCGCAGCCTTCGACCACGCACCAACCACTACAGCATGCAGCCAACTACTACGTCATCAGCACCCACCGCAGTCACAGCATGGCAGCTTCACTGGTTTCCATCATCGTCTCGACTCACCGTAGACGTCCCAACTCACCGTGGACATTGGAACCAGCACTGCTTCGCCACGCCTGACTGCATCATCACGCTACATGACGTCATCAGCCCCACTTCGCTCGCTGACGGTATCGACCTCCGGTCATGAGGGGGAGTACTGTAGCGACCTCTGGGAGCTACTGCAAGAAGCTCACTCAAGTGGTTCTCTTGCAAGCAAGACGCAACAGAAGTTCCAACATAGCTGCAAGATGGCGCCACGTGACAGAACAAAGAGCCTGAAACGCGGTATCGAAGTGTTTCACCGCGCAACGCATATATACAACTTCCAATTCTATCCAGGTGGACCAGTCGGTCCCTGGCCACAACACCCGGCCAGGCGGTAGCTACCCTTTTCCCGACACCACCTGGAACCCTCCATTCTGCCTATTGGCATCACTCCTGTCACCCGCCATAAATCTAATACCTATTTAAACATTTTAAATAATGAACGTATGGCAGGGCAGGTAGTATGTAGTAGGTATCTTTATCTAGAAACTTAATGTTTGGATGATATGAATGACCTGACTTGACTTGAAGCATTTGCGCTAATTTTGTAAAATAAAAATATTTAACTTACATTTAATTGAAGACGTCGAGAAATTTCATAATACTAAGATTATCTTCATAAAGCACTATGATCTTTGCTCTAAGCACTGTATGTAGACAAAGGAGCACACTATAGGTAGACATAATTAAGATAAAACGATAGCAAACAACAACACAAAGAAACATCGAAAGCTAACGGTTAGATACGTAGGCAGTAGTCAGATCAGATGACTGTGCTTATTACTTACCGTCTAATAGTTTTAATGACTATGTGCAATACTTGGCAATACCCACAAACATCATTCATTCAAAATAACAAATGGGCCGTTAACTAAAAATTATCTTACATATAAAAAACAAAAACATAAAACAATACACATGGGGGGCGGGATCGACCCAGTGTCCTACCATAATTTTAACTCGCTCTAAATCCAGACGCATACTATCTCGGCTATGCCAGCTGTGACGAGTGTATCGAATTTTTAAACCACTTAACTACTTACCTATGACGTCCTACCGACCATTGCTATTATTTGTAAAGTGCGAATATGATGTATTTAGCGGCTGCGAATGATATGCGTACGCGTAAAACAGGTTCTCTGAGTTCTGCCGGCTCAGAGGTATTTGATTTTTATTAAAGATGGCGTTATTCGTAGTTTTAGTTAGACCTGTGCAGCCTATTCATTTGCGTACTGTACGGTCGGATTCATAAGTGGAGTCATAGTTAGACCACGTGACAGATTGCAATACGGGTTATTATCCTCTGAACTTACTTTACTAACTTACGCACACACGTAAGATTACTGGACTGTAAGTAGAAAAGTCCACCTTAAGGCGTAGCATTAAAACTTAACAGATTACAACCTATAAGCGACATCTATGTTATTTTGAAATAATTACTCAGAGATAGCCGCTATTCGCCACCACATTACCACAAAGTAAACATGTGTAATGGTTTGTCTAAAACATATATTAAAGTTATCCGTATTCGTTCACTTGTAGTAAAGCAATAGATTACATATGTTTATTTCGGCCTTTTGATCACAAGCGACCGTAGCTTAACGGTAATAGTTCTTACCTTCTAATCAGAACGGAACCGGGTTCCCATCCCGTCTCTGTATAGGAATAATGTTTTTTTTATGTTTTTACCATATTTTCTCCAGTAATAATTATTTTAAATAATGTTTTTCTATATATTCATCTATGTTTTATATCTATAAATGTTTATTGTAAATTATGTATCAAAACATTATATCTAAAAACATAAAACTATAATATTGTAATGAAACAAACAGTAAACCACACACACATATCACGCCTATAATCCCTTGCGGGGTAGGCAGAGCTTAAACAGCCGCAAAAAACGGCCATTTACACCACGTCTGACAAATGTTTGAGGGTTATTTGGAATATTGTGTATTGCTATAGTGACAGGTTGTCAGCCCATCGCCTAAAATTGCAATACACACCCTCGAGTCCCTTAGTCGCCTCTCACGACTCCCACGGGAAAGATATTGGGTGATGCTATTCTAAGCCGGCATCACACGGCAAAACTTAAGGGCGCCTATTACCTCAAATGCCGTTTTTCAAAACAATATTACTCAGTAGAAAACAGTCTTAAAATATCGAAAAAAATATATGTTGCAGTTGGGGATTTAACAGAGTAAAATTCGACTTCAATTCGTCAGGTCTGAAATAAAACATTTTTATTTATTACTAGCTTTTACCCGCGACTTCGTCCGCGTTAGATAGTTTTTTTAGGCAGAAGTTCTAAAGTAGGTAAGTATGTGTATTCTTTGTAAGTGTGACAGTGATATTAGAACGGTTCTTATCTCTACTGTTTGAAGATGACTTGCTTGCTTCTGTTGTTAAAGGGACAATTTTAAATTTGCTATCCGGCCTGAGAGATCAATATTTATAACCATTGAATACAATAGTCAGTAGATAACAGAGTACTTACTTACTCTAGAGGTGCCGATTTGAGCACACTAAAATGGTCAGCATAAGTAGATAAAAAGGTAATTTTAGTTACTGTAATAAATTTTTATATACCACATTTTTGGTTTTTCTGTCGTCGGTAAAAAGTTGCCAATGTCTCAACTTATTCCCATCATACTGCACAACTTTAGTTTTAGAACCATGCCTGTATCTCTAATAGTTTAGGTGCGCTCCTGATGGTAGACCTGGTGGTCTACATAAGGCACTCCAGATCCTCAATATCCTTGTGAAAAGAAGCTGCCCATCATACTGAACAACTTTTGTTTTGGAACCATTTCTGTATCTCCAATAGTTTAGCTGGGCTCCTGATGGTATACCTGGTGGTCTACATAAGGTACTCCAGAGCCCCAATGTCCTTATGAAAAGAAGCGGCCCATCATACTGAACAACTTTTGTTTGGAACCATTTCTGTATCTCCAATAGTTTAGGTGCGCTCCTGATGGTAGACCTGGTGGTCTACATAAGGCACTCCAGATCCTCAATATCCTTGTGAAAAGAAGCTGCCCATCATACTGAACAACTTTTGTTTTGGAACCATTTCTGTATCTCCAATAGTTTAGCTGGGCTCCTGATGGTATACCTGGTGGTCTACATAAGGTACTCCAGAGCCCCAATGTCCTTATGAAAAGAAGCGGCCCATCATACTGAACAACTTTTGTTTTGGAACCATGCCTGTATCTCTAATAGTTTAGCTGGGCTCCTGATGGTACATCTGGTGGTCTACATAAGGTACTCCAGAGCCCCAATGTCATTGTGAAAAGAAGCGGCCCATCATACTGAACAAATTTTGTTTTAGAACCATTTCTGTATCTCCAATAGTTTAGGTGGGCTCCTGGTGGTACACCTGGTGGTCTACATAAGGACCTCCAGATCATCAATATCCTTGTGATAAGAAGCGGCCCATCATACTGAACAACTTTTGTTTTATAACCATGCCTGTATCTCTAATAGTTTAGCTGGGCTCCTGATGGTACACCTGGTGGTCTATATAAGGTACTCCAGAGCCCCAATGTCCTTGTAAAAAAGAAGCGGCCCATCATACTGAACAACTTTTGTTTTGGAACCATGCCTGTATCTCTTATAGTTTAGCTGGGCTCCTGGTGGTACATCTGGTGGTCTACATAAGGTATTCCACAGCCCAATGTCCTTGTGAAAAGAAGCTGCCCATCATACTGAACAACTTTTGTTTTGGAACCATGCCTGTGTCTCTAATAGTTTAGCTGGGCCCCTGGTGGTACACACGAAGTGGTCTAAACCTGCACAGCCAGATAACGCCATCTTTTAACGACAAATTGAATTCATTGAATACCATTATAGACACATTAAAACACACACATTGACTGGCGCGCACACACACTAGAATTTAAGACGCGCAGTTTGATGACTAATAATAATTTAAATCTTAATTTCGCTGCTTGCATCACAGCAGTCGTAGCTCAATGGTTAACATAGCGGACTTTGGAAACAGGTAGCTAAGGATCGAGTCGTGGTTGGTCGCAGGTCTAGGCCTGTTTTTTTTTTATATAGGTTATACTTACTATTTTTTAATGATTATTTTGCTGTTGCTGATAAATTTTTATACTTATCTGTGTAGTATAGTGTGTGATATCGAATAAATATAGTAGTTTTGAGGATATAAGGTAAAATGAATAAAACTACCATAATATTTATCAGTTAGGTATTTATTTTGGTTTTTAACTATTCAATGATATTGGGTTGGGTTGCATAATGTTTGTTAATGTGCAACAATAAATAGGTATGTCAAAGTGAATAAACATGTTATAAATGAGATAACGAGGTAGCCTCATTCCTGCATTTACTGTAACAATAACATCACTTAACATATTTTTTATTGGTAACACATTAAGCCTAAACTGAACCAGGGGATCAATTCATTTACATTCTTCGTTAGATTGTGTAAACAAAGTTAAATAATTATGCAGAATAATTAGGTATTAAGTGACAGGTTAACTTGGTATTTTGATTGTTTGAGAGCTTGAACAGTTTCAGAAATTAACTAAGCAGTAAGTATCGAATAAAATAAATCTTCTGCAAAATTCCCAACCCAATATATTAATATCTACCTATTTAAATATTTCAATTTAATAATAATTTAATTTTAATTTAAACGGCTTGGCATGCTAGCTACCATGTTCGAACACATTGGTTTACCACGCATGGACTCCCAGGTGAACATGGCTAAGTCGCGTAAATTTTTCTTGGTCCTGACTTCAGATGGGTCCCAGTTAAGGACCATTTGACCCCATAAATTTTCTATGGGATTTAAATCCGGACTCTTTGACGGCCAGTTAATAACAGTCACGTCGTGCTGGGTTCGCAATCAATCCTGGACGATACGGGCTTTATGCACAGAGCAATTATCATGCACAAAATAAATGTACTGATTTGGGTAAGCAATACGCACTGTAGGCATAATTACGTCCTGCAATATTTCCACATAACTCTCGCTAATGAACCTTCCTTCTATTTCAACTAGTTTTCTAGGTCCCATAGAAGACACCACAGTCCCACTCATTCTATTTGGGAGAATGTGAATTGGTCTGTAACGCTTGCCTCTCCAGCGCCATAAAATCTTGCGTCCAATCTGTATCCGATTTAAAAGCTTTTTCATCAGTGAATATTACTACATTATTCTCTCAATCAAAGTTTCTATAAATATATGCAAATCGGACTCGTGCTTGTTGATGAGCAGCTGACAGCAAATTTTTTGAGCTGGCTGATAACAACTTATACCAGCTGCGTGTAAATGGGTCCTTACAGTTTGTAATGTCACTCCGAACTCCGTTGCTGTTGAGCGAGTTGACAAGAATGGGGTATTAGCATGCTTGGCAACTATCCCTCGGTGACGCGCTGATGCATCCGTGAACATCACGGCCTTACGACCTTTCCGGGCAGGCAGGATGTCACCGGTATCGGCGTAACGTAACCCACAGCGTAACAGTTCTTTTCTGTAAGAAAAATACCTAGTCAATCTACAAGTATTTAATGTAGGTAAATGCCAATAATAATAAATAGGAAACTAAGTAAGTAAATATAATAAGCAATCTAATACCTATTTAAACATTTTAAATAATGAACGTATGGCAGGTAGTATGTAGTAGGTATCTTTATCTAGAAACTTAATGTTTGGATAATATGAATGACCTGACCTGAAGCATTTGCGCTAATTTTGTAAAATAAAAATATTTAACTTACATTTAATTGAAGACGTCGAGAAATTTCATAATACTAAGATTATCTTCATATAGCACTATGATCTTTGCTCTAAGCACTGTATGTAGACAAAGGAGCATACTATAGGTATAGGTAGACATAATTACGATAAAACGATAGCAAACAACAACACAAAGAAACATCGAAAGCTAACGGTTAGATACGTAGGCAGTAGTCGATACAGATCAGATGACTGTGCTTATTACTTACCGTCTAATAGTTATAATGATTATGTGCAATACCCACAAACATCATTCATTCAAAATAACAAATGGGCCGTTAACTAAAAATTATCTTACATATAAAAAACAAAAACATAAAACAATACACATGGGGGGCGGGATCGACCCAGTGTCCTACCATAATTTTAACTCGCTCTAAATCCAGACGCATACTATCTCGGCTATGCCAGCTGTGACGAGTGCATCGAATTTTTAAACCACTTAACTACTTACCTATGACGTCCTACCGACCCTTGCTATAATTTGTAAAGTGCGAATATGATGTATGCGGCTGCGCATGATATGCGTGCGCGTAAAACAGGTTCTCTGAGTTCTGCCGGCTCAGAGGTATTTGATTTTTATTATAGATGGCGTTATTCGTAGTTTTAGTTAGACCTGTGCAGCCTATTCATTTGCGCACTGTACACCTGGTGGTCTACATAAGGCACTCCAGATCCTCAATATCCTTGTGAAAAGAAGCTGCCCATCATACTGAACAACTTTAGTTTTGGAACCATTTCTGTATCTCCAATAGTTTAGCTGGGCTCTTGATGGTATACCTGGTGGTCTACATAAGGTACTCCAGAGCCCCTATGTCCTTATGAAAAGAAGCGACCCATCATACTGAACAACTTTTGTTTGGAACCATTTCTGTATCTCCAATAGTTTAGGTGGGCTCCTGATGGTAGACCTGGTGGTCTACATGAGGTACTCCAGATCCTCAATGTCCTTGTGAAAGAAGCGGCCTATCATACTGAACAACTTTTGTTTTAGAACCATGCCTGTATATGTAATAGTTTAGCTGGGCTCCTGATGGTAAACCTGGTGGTCTACATAAGGTACTCCAGATCCTCAATATTCTTGTGAAAAGAAGCGGCCCATCATACTGAACAACTTTTGTTTTGGAACCATGCCTGTATCTCTAATAGTTTAGCTGGGCTTCTGATGGTACACCTGGTGGTCTACATAAGGTACTCCAGAGCCCCAATGTCCTTGTGAAAAGAAGCGGCCTATCATACTGAACAACTTTTGTTTTAGAACCATGCCTGTATCTCTAATAGTTTTGCTGGGCTCCTGGGGGTACACCTGGTGGTCTACATCTATACTCCAGACCCTCGAATGGTGATAAAAAGTAGCCTATGTCCATTCTCGGTATGCTAGCAATCTCTGTGCCAAGTTTCATGAAGATCGGTTCAGCGGTTTGGCCGTGAAAGCGTAGCAGACAGACAGACAGACAGACAGACAGACAGAGTTACTTTCGCATTTATAATATTAGTGTGGATTATTTATTACACAATCAGATGAAATTCCCTTGATAGAAAAAAATGCCAAAGTTGCCTCTTTTCAAAATTTCATTACGATATTATGCTTAAAATAATAATCTTATTGAGAAACTTTTTATATTGCCCCTTAGATTAATCAATTATCGAGTTAAAATCGATGATTTGAATGTTGTAGTGCTACTTTATGAAATATGATGTATAAATACCTACAAAAAGGCGAGGGACGCGGCTCCGCGGGCTTTGTCAGTCGCGCGGAGGCGCTTACGGACGCCGGACCTGTGCTGATGCTCTACTCGCCGTGCGACGTGATTTGATTTTTAGATTTATTTGTTACTCTCTTAGTGCCACAGTATAATTAATGCAGTATAACAACGGAAAGAAAAACTAAGGGCGGCTATTAGATATACTAACATTTTAAAAAGGGACCTATAATTTTTGGATATTAACATCATCAACAAACACAACGGTCCACTGCTGGACATGGGTCTCCTGGTATTAGAGGGTGTTTGCCATGCTCACCGCATGCTTGGTAGGCGGGTTGGTGAGTGCAGTGGAAGGTGTTGCATTATATGTAGCAGAGAAATATTGAAATCCCACTAGATGTCGAAATGATTGATTATCATTCCATCTTATTACAAAATAATGAAAATTGAAAAATATTTTTATACTTAAATCCATCTACTGAAATTACGCCAGGAAGTTTAACAAAATTCGAACCTCCGGTCATCCATGGTCCTTTATAAAAGACTTTTGCTGAAAAGTTCTTGGGGCCGGTATATATTATGGACGAAGGACCCGATTTTGAGAAAAGTTGTTTGATTCGTCATAATCTCCTGATGATGGATCAGCCTGTGTTAATGTAATGCAAATAAAATAAGTTATATTTATCTAATTTGAACATATTATGGCGTATTATTTTAAAAGGATTAAAACGTTTAGACATAATTTTCATAACTTGTATATGTATTTTTTTTCTTATAACTATGTTTTTTTATATCTCCCATATACTTAATTATTATTATATTTTTTTAAATTCTATACTTACACAGTTAAACTTTAGGAAATTTAATTAGCTATTCAACAATGTATACAGATTAGGCTTTTAGTAATAAAAACAAAAGTTATTACTGTTTCGGTAAAATAGGTATCTAAATCAGCTTAGGGTCCGTGAAGATTATGCCACGTTGAGCTTCCAAAATATAAGAGTGGGACGCCAGTGACGACCGTCAAGACTTTTATTACAGCAATAAAGCAGCAGTTGGTAATGGTTAAAGAAATCGGAACCAATAATAGGCAATAAAATGTTTTACATAGGTACTTACTAATCTTACTATTGTATGCAATGATAACTTTTCAAACTGGCGGCCGAAGTGGCGCAGTGGTAGTGCAAATATAGCGTGATATAATATGCATGCAATAGAATTATAATGTTGTGATGAGATTTTTATATGTAAGCATGTGCACAAACGATATGTACACATTTTTTTATGTTACTCGTAGTTTCTATTTTATTTTTGTAAATATACTATTGGAGTCCAATAATATAAAGTTTTACTCATGCCTGTGAGTAAAGTTTTCGCCAGTGCAGCGCAGTACTGGGCGTGATACCTATTTTACAAAAACAGTTATAAATTTTGTTTTAATTACTAAAAGTCTAATGTTAATGCATTGTAAAATAGCTAATTGAATTTCCTAAAGTTTGGCATGTCAAACTCAGTGAGTATAAAACTAAGAAAAAAAATAAAGTATATATGAGAATTAAAAAAAAGCATTTATGTTTTTTTTTCCTTTAAAATTATACGTCATATATTATGTTCAAATCGGTTAAATAAAACTCGAGATATTTGCATAAAACTTAATGGTAATGCTGACATCTTTGTGACGTCATAGATACCTAGTGTACCATTTTTTGAAATTAAAACAGGCTAATCCATCATCAGGAGATCGTGACAAATCCAACGATACGTGTTTTAGCTATCGCGTATGAAGTGACAAATTACTAACTTAGATAGTTATTGCGAATTTTCCTCCAGTCTAGTAGGTACTTATCGCGTGCAAGTAAATAGCAAGTAGATAGAGTGAAAGAGGCCTGCTACAAGACCTTACCGTTTTCATTTCAATACCTATAATATACCTACCTACTTACCTAAAAAAAGGAATTAAAATTAAATTAACTTTAGACTTATTCTTTTTTGTATACTGTGGCGTTCTAGTCCGCCGCCAAAGGTCACCGAAGTTCATTTCAAAAAGGCTCGCCCGTAACGCGAACGCAAATCGCCTGGACGTGTGATTCCTTAAGCTTCGGTAGAACAGGCCCTTAAGTATTCATTTTCGTAATGAAAAGATTTTGAAGCTAGGCCTTAAGATAACTGACTAATAATGATCAATTTTATATAAATATATATCGATGTTTTAGCATAATTTAATTGCTAATGTAATGTTCCACAAATACCTAATGCAATAGTAGACGGGTAAGTAGGTAAACAGAGGTTGAGTGACTACAGCAACGATTTATCGGGCCCGCTTCGGCATACATTGCTGATTATGCTGATAGCCAACACCATACACAAAATAATCAGCAATGTATGCCACATTGCTGATTATTTTGTGTATGGTGTTGGCTAAACCAATTATTCGGCAGCTCGATGCACTGGACAATTATCCTGGATAAATGCAAAACGAGGAACTTCACTAGCAGGATAAACAGTTCGCACCGTCGCGTCGGTAGCATGCTTTCCTGTAGCATATCAACATAATTAGCGACAGTTGCACGCGCTGTTTTTTGTGCTACTAATTCGCGTGGACCAGCGGCAGATATCCAGCCCCATAGATTTCTGGCAAACCAAAATCGGTTACGTTTATGCTCCGCTGTTAGACCAGGCTTCTTGGCTGGCTTTCTATGGTGTACTCCTGCACCATGCAGGGCTCGACGAACGGTTAGGCTCGATACAGGTAGAGCGACCGCGCAACCTCGACTCAGCCGCTTTTCGCCAGTTTCTATGAAACTGTATGCAACGATTCATGTGCGGCGACACGCGCGCGCTGCCGACTGTCGACTCGGTCGCCGCGCCTCGCCGCCATTGCAAATTTCTATGCACTCAGTAGCAACGGTTCATGTGGAGCGGACGCGTCGCTGCGCGGAATAGTGTGACAATATGTTCGATACCGAACTCTTCATTAGTTTAATCGAAGAGAGAATGAATGAAAGTATAGTACCTACATCTGTACATACATACCTACATAAGTATTAATTTACTTGTAATTTATTTGTTTGAAGTGGAATTTTATTTTAGATTAACGAAATCCTTTTATTATAATATTTATAATATACCTACCTAATTAACTTAGAAAATTACAACAAAATGTTTAAAATGGTATCAAAATCGGTCGTAATTTGTATAAACAATAAAAACAAACAAATTATCAATAGCAAAATACATGTATTTTATTTATCTAACATCTCATATGTAGTCCCACATTTGTCCTGAACTTGTCCCGAAACTGTGGAGAACGCGCGTGCGGCGGACAGCGGCGCGGGCGCTCCACATAAATCGTTCTGCGGCCCGGTCGCGGCTGCCAAAATTTGCTGCCGGGTCGCTGCTGCGCGGCCGCTTCACCTGTATAGACCCTTAGTGCCGATGTTTCAAACATGTTCGCATAATGAGACGTCCGTATGAAACCATTTTCTTAATTTTGTTGCACCATCATTCTCCGCTGTGAATCATTAATAAGACATGGGTAGCTAGTCTACATATAGTTAATTTGTGGACATGGGTGGCCACTGCGCGGTCGAGTTTTTACGCAACCTTCCTCTTCAAAACGTGTAACCCAACGTTCAACAGTCTTCCACTAAAACAAAGTAGCATTATTAATATAAAAAGTTACTAATAATCGGTTTAAAGCTACCAATATACTATGAGTCAAAGTTTTCAATATTAAAATACAATTGTAATGAAATAAAACTATACTTACGACCAGACCAGTCTGATTAGCAATTTGAGTTAAATTAAATCCAATATCATGCAGCGCAACAATACGCTGCCTATCCTGCAAACTGATAATTAGTATGCAGTTCGAGAAATAAACACTGAAAATTAATAAATAAGCTTAGGTTAAAAAAAAACACTTAGCCCACGCACTTTCTCGCAAACGATCTAGCAACAACTAAAATTAAATTCAAAATTTACTAAATTTTACTTCATTTGATAAAATAAAACTTAAACGATGATATCAAGATTCGAACCATTGTCTCCACATTTACGACCAAGTTTTTGCTTGACCGCGCTACCGACCAAGCTACCGAAGCTTATGACTCATGTAGTGAAATAGTCAATATTTCTCAGCCTATTATACAATGGTAGTTCGTCAATAATATTATGTTATACGTCATTTGTGTCATTGTGTGCGTGTCGCAGCGGGTGCGAGCGACTTGTTTTCTGAGGTTTGCGTTAACTATGACTCCACTTTTGAACGCGACCGTACATTGTACAAACGTATCAGAAAAATGGTATTATCTGATGACTCGAGACAATAAACAACAATAGAGATGCGGAGACTGTCTGGCCAAATTAAGAATTTTGAAAGAGGCACCGCCAACTACGGCAGCACCTAATTCCGCTTACTCAAGGGTCACCACACCACCGGCTACGGCTACGGCTACGTCAGAGCCCACATCACAAAAGCCAAGAGTGACACCTGAGTCTACCCCTTCTTACAGCATGGTTAACTACACTCCTCGTGATAACACGATGGACCCGAACTTCCAGATTAACGTTCCTACGGACAACTCATACATGACCCTGGAATCCAATGTTTCACTTGATGATGATACCATTCAACAAAGCCTTTTTTTTGTTGCCCAAATTTAAGCAGTGTTCATAATGGTTTTTCGGCTGAATCAAAGGATGGATTGAACTAGAAAGGAGGCTTAAAATGTCGGATGATCTTTTTAATAAATATTGAATAGAAAATAATGCACTAAAGAAACTAATACAATGTAAAGATAAGAAAATTGCCAATCTGACAGATATTTGTAGCCCAACGCCAAAGGTACAAGACAGTAAAAAACTGAAAAAATGAACTTATCTACTGGAAATAAAGTAAATTCAAACAACCAAACAAACATGAATATATCTACAGACAATACAACAAAATGAACATAGCAAGAATCAGAGACACCATCATTTAAGCGGCGAGTTTTTGTTCTGGGTGAGGAAACAAGTCATGGTTTGCGTGACATCTTGGAGAAGAAACTTGGAGATGTATTTTCAGTAATAAAACCGAGGGCTTCACTTCGACAGGTTCTATCTGGTTATATACCGGATTGCAAAAAAATGACAAAGAAGGATTTTATAATAACATTAGCTGGATCTCATGACAAAAATTTAATTGAGTTCCAATCCATATTGCACCATTTCTTAAATCTAGTTTCTAATACTAATGTTTGATTTGGTTAAATCCATAATAATGAACATTTTAATACATATAAACTGAATGAAATGTTACAAATAATTTGCAATAACATTGAAAACATACATTACTTGCAAACATATTATGTATTATCGAAATTTAATTTGCACAAACAAAATACATGCCGATGTTTAATTCTAAATATAATAATGCTGAATTGTAAAAATATAAAGTTAGGAAATGAAAATGTAATTACATCGAGCAATCAATATACTCAAACTGATACGGATTTATGCGAGCAGGCTATTCATAAGGATTTAGATTTTTTTCGTGTCTAATTGTTCTTCTAAGTGTGAAATGGCTTCGACTTCAAATGACTTCAGATTGTTTCATCAAAACATAGCAGGACTGTGTAGTAAATTGAATTTAGTTGAATTGACATTAAATACATTAATTGACAAGCATGATGAAATTGACGTTCTATGTTTTAGTGAAACATTCGTTAAAGACGGCCGTCAAAAGAATGTAAAAATGCATAACTATAACCAAGCTGCTGCATATTGTCGACCACATAAATAAAGAGGTGGCACTTGCATTTTGGTTAAGAATATCTATGAAAGCAAATGCCTAGAGTACTGCAAGGAATTAGCAATCCCTAATTATTTTGAATGCTGTGGAGCAATTTTGACGGACATAAACATAATAATTATAAATATTTATAGAATACCGGTCGACACTAAAGCACACGTTGCAGTTTTTATATATAAGCTTGACAAACTACTACATTACTAATCTAATTTTAAAAATAAATCAATTATTCTATGTGGTGATTGGAACACCGACGTTTTAAAGGAGAGCACTTACAAAAGAGACTTATTATCTACGCTACATAACTACAACATTCAACCTCATATATGGGTACCTACTAGGGCTAAATCCTCTATTGACCAGATTGCTAGCAACCAAAAATCGGTTCAATCTCAGATTCATTGTCTCAATCTATCGGACCATGAAACTGCTTAAAGTTTTTTTTTTTCTTCAAATTGAATAAAAATAAAACAAACAATATTTATCATGGTTTGAGCAAAAATTATATTACTTCCCGGACAATATTCGAAAATACTGCAAGTGTATATCATCATTATCATTCGCTAGTGTTTATGAATATGACACACTAAACGCAGCTTTTGATGAATTTAATGACACTCTCTCTGTTCTATTATCTATGTTTCCCTATAATTAGAGTTAAAATTAATAATCGCCCGTGAAAGTTAAAATGGATTACTAAGGGATTAAATAGGTCTATTAAATCTAAACGTAATCTATTTCCTTAATTCAAACATAGCCGCATAAATAAAAATTTAAACAAACTACATTATAAAAATTTACTGAGGAAATATCAATAAAACAATTTTAAACGGATTTAAGTTGTGTTTTTTTTTTGATATTACAATTTCTTCGTTTAAATCCGTTTAAAATTGTTTTATTGTGATGAGTAATAGTTGTGCAAACTCAAGAAAATATTATACTGAGGAAATTGTTTACAGACCGCAAAAAGAATCAATAATGCTAAATTCATAAGTAATAGTGATAATAAATGTATCGCTACCTGGAGAACTTTATCATCAACGTTGACTAATGCTATATCTCACAATGACATTAAAGAAATGAAATTCAATAATCTGACTACTACTAATCCACAAGGCATTACTAATAATTTGAATTCATATTTTATTAATTTGACATCCACTAATAATTCTAATACAATTCGACATTCTACTGATATACCTATGAATTTATCCACAATATATTTAAGGCCAGTAGATGAAAAGGAGATTTTCAATATTGTGATGGGTCTGAAAAACAGTAAAGCTGCTGGTTATGATGGCTGCATTACAAAAATCTTAAAATCCTGTATTTTTGTTTGTTTATTGTTTATTCAATTGCATATTGTACAGAATTTTATAAAGGTCTTAATCTAAGAAAAGGTAATAGTACAATAACCCCGATAGGGGCGTCGCAACAAAAAGAGTGCACATTTAGACTAATAAACATTTAAAAAAATAATTAATAAAAGAACTAAAAAAATATTTAACATCCTTAAATTATATGTAAGTACATTGTTATTTTATAAAGTTCAATAAGTCAAAATATATATTAAAATTCATTCCGCATACATGTTGTCATCTATATACTAAACCTAATCATTATTATATAGTAATCCATTTATTCTGATTCACTACTTAAGTTAAATAAAATAATGTCATTTAATTATTATTATTTTTTTATTTTATCGTTTTATCATTCAAAAATTCGGTTATTGTATATATAGTAAGTAAAACTTCTAAAAAAAACTTCTAAGCATTCTTGAGCAGTAGATCTTTTACTTGCCTATCAAATTTTTTTTCATTTGTTTCTTTCTTAAACTCGTCAGGTAACTTGTTATACGCAACTATTGCCCTGTGTTGGGGGCTTTCCTTAAAAACCTGTAATTTTGGTTCGCTTTTGCAGTATTTAAATTTATCTAAGTTCCTCCTTACAAATTTTATTAGTTCAAGTAAGTAAATACACGGGAATGTTAGAATTTTTTCTTTTATAAAATGTGGTTTGCAACTCACTCTCGGGCGTAGGTTTAGAAGAATTCTGACGCACTTTTTTTGCAATATAAAGATGTCATTAGCGTCGGTGCTATGGCCAAACAAAAGTACGCCGTATCGCATCCATGCAAACGCGTAGGCATAATATGCGCTTAGCGCTGCCTCATAATGTGCGCTACGTTTAAGGACCGAAAGTACGTAGGTAAATTGTGATAGTTTTGTTTTTATTTTGCTTACGTGGTTTTTCCAACTTAAGTGGGTATCGATAGTAAGTCCAAGTAAGTTAAAATCACTAACCTCATCTATACATAATTTGTTAATAACCGGTTTTAAGTTTAAAGGTTTCTTTTGATGTGGTCTAAATTGTATTAGGCGTGTCTTTTTTAGGTTGATTTCCAAATTATTCTCCCCTAGCCAATTTTGATCGGTTTCGAACGTATGAATGATTCTGTCATAACTATCCTGGGTATCATCTTTACATTGGAACAAGAGTGATACATCATCCGCAAAGAGAACGCATTTCGGTTCCACTACGTCTGGCAGCGAGTTTAGGTATGCCAGGAACAGGACACAACCAGTGACACTACCCTGTGGGATGGACGAGTTTGAGGTGAGTGTATCCGATTGTATTTTCAGGAGTTCTCCAGTGCGTTCATTGTAGTGGTCCAGTTCAACGTATTGGGACCTATTGGACAGGTAGGACTTGAACCATCTATGTGTTTTACCCCTAATACCTAAGTTATACAGTTTATTTAATAGGATACTGTGAGAAACTTTTTCGTATGCTTTTGTCAAATCAAGCAAGATTCCTACTCCATACGATTTCTCTTTTATATAAGCGTAAACCTCTTGAATATACGAATACACAGCATCCGTAGTTGACCGTTTTTTTCGAAAACCGAATTGATTACTATTGAGAATGTTATATTTCTCCAAAAAATTGTATAGACGATTTGACATATTTTTTTCAAAGATCTTGGATAGGGCCGGCAAAAGAGCTATTGGGCGGTATTGGGTTACATCATCATCTGGTCCGCCTTTCTTAAGAATGGGTTTTATTTTGGCCAACTTTAGCTTATTGATCTGTCTTTAATTAAAACTCACGTCTTGTTTGACAACCATTTATTGCAAGACTGAGAACGACCGATGACACACGAATGAATGAATGAATAGGTACATACATTACACCACTCCTTTCTTATTCTCTAAATAAAAAATTATACACTTATTCAAATGATTATTCTTCAAGCGGTAATTATAGGCACAACATCCATCCAACTCTAAGTTACACATGAAGAATTAATAATAAGGAAAAACAAAAAGTTAACAATCCTATTAACCCATTATGGACTGAGTTTTTTCATGGTCTCGGATCCGCGTAATTTTTAAATATGTTATTGATATGGAACTCTTCATTACGAAACAAAGTCAAAAAGTTAGTTTGAACACATACTTTTGGAAAAAAAAAACCGGTGCCATATGGCACCGCTAGCCCATTATGTATACATATTGAATGAACTAATATGAGCTATATTATAACGGTTATTGGTATCCAATTCTCATAAATAAAACAATCTACTAATTTTTACTTATTTATTTCACACTAATATGACAACAGGTTATATTCTTGTAATTCTTACAATGTGTGGAACTGGTAATTGCAGCGAAGACAGAGTCCTACATTGCATTTGTAGCATTGAGCCCTATTTTGGCCTGTGCAAGTTTCGAGGGCGCACTTTCTCCTTGATCCACCCTCACAAGGTACTAGCAAATGGCCCACGCCATCGTAACGAATGTCATCGGATACCCTGCAACCTGTTTTAGAGAATTTGGATGCAGATGGGCGACCTCCAGTGCTGGGCAGTGACTGAAACCTCAGGAGATATGTTTGTACTATATGTCTTCGAAAATTCAATTGGCTTATAGAATTTCCAGCGCATTTTGATAAAACCCAGGCATTACAAATGGTCACATCAATCAGATACGTAAAGATGGACCACCACCACTTCTTTCCTCTAAACCCAATCCTGTAGGTGTTAACATTCTGATCCATCAAATCCGTTCCACCCATATATCTATTGTAGTTTGTAAAAATAGATGGCCTGGGTACTTGAGTCTTTTTTTTTTCTGTTGCCGAATATCTTCCAACATTTGTGATTGGTTCTACGCCATAAACAGTCGACATAGCTGTAACAACGGAATTGTCTTTCCAGCGGACGACAAGTACACCATCTTCCTTGCTCTTTGTGTACACATAAGTACCTCGAGGTTCTGTCTGCATGTCATTCTTTTTAGTCAAGGGTATATCTTTGGGCAGTCTATTTTCGCGAACTGTTCCTGTGCCTTGGTAGCCCCGGTTCTTCAACTCAGCCAATAACTGGAAGCTAGTGAAAAGATTATCAAAATGAAAACTCATTGGCAGTGTTTGAATACTTTCTGGCATTTCATCGATCATTACCATTAGTGGAGATGCCGCTTTTCCGAAAAGTTTGTCATATTGGGAACTTTCTTTTATACTCTTTCCTTGATATATTTCAAAATCTAAAAGATATCCATTAGGAGTATTTAGGCACCAGTTTTTGAAACCAAATCTGATGGGTTTGCCGCGAATAAATTGTTTGCATCCGTGCTTTCCGAAGTATTCAATCATCGACTCGTCATAGTTTAGATTTTGTGTAGGCACATAATTTTCTTGGAATTTCTTTTTTAGGAAATTTATTACTGGTCTCAATTTCCACATTTTATCTGAAATATCAAGCTGCGTATTATCGGCGCAATGTAGGAAACGCATTATAGTCTTGAACCTGTCCCGTCTCATGCAGTTGTAAACCATGTAGTTTCTCATATCGTCATTCTGGTCCCAGTGATGAGTTTTAGAAGGAACTGTATTATATCCGGAATTGATCAAAATCGATACGAATGTTACCATTTCGTCTACAGTTATTTTTGGATCAGGGCAATTGATGAATGCGGCGTATTTTTGAGACTCTGTTACTAATAAATCATAAAAACTTTTGTCAAGAAAATATTCTAACATTTCAATAGGTGATTTTGTTCTGTATTTTGTGTAATCTCCTTCAGGAAATACGACTGCGCTTTGGTTCAAATCTTCACGGACCCAAGTTTTTGATGTCTTTTTGGCTTGCTTTGCAGGCGGCCCATCATCATCGCTGCTATCTGAGGGGTCGACCATTTCTGAGTCATGATCATGAGATTCACGGCTTCTTTTGCCTAGCTGGTGAGAACTGTTAGACAGCCTTTGGCGGTGACCTCTACCGCGACGAGAGATGCTACTTCTACCACGAGAAGAGCCACGCCCGTGACTGCGCTTAGATGATTGTGAACCGTCTGTTGCTTCTTCTTGAAGATCATCTCTGCCGCTGTTATTCAAAGAAGACCGTGTCTGACGAGTTTCATACCTTCTCTTCAAAGCTAGCTTTACTTGACACCTAGCGTTAAGTTGTCGACCAGACAAGTTATTGACGAAGCCTCCATCATCTTCATCGGCCAAATCGGGGTGGTATGGGATCTACCTCCTAGTGGTCCACCCCGGGCAACGGCAACACAGGCTTGCCTGTGGATAAGTCCGGCTGAACGATCCCACGTGCGCGGTGGAAGGCTCCGTAAGGGGCCGCCTGGCTCGCGACCACCATCCCACCGAAGTCTGGCGCCAAGTAGCTTGCTGCGTTCCGTCAGTGTGTGGGAGTGCCAGTGCCTTAACAGGCTTCTTCTGGGTGAGCTCGCTCCATCTTAGACTCTGTCTCTGTCCTATGACCTAGACTAGAGTCAAGAGCAAACCCATCACTAATAAAAAAAAAAAAAAAAAAAAAAAAACTTCGTCCGTAAGAACAGCTGGTTCAGGTGGTTCAATATAAACAGCAACAGGTTCAGCCTCCTCGTCATCTTCCAGTGCCGCCAGCGCTTCATGAATCGAACAATTCCTAAAAAAAACATTTCAATATAAGTAGGTATCTCTAACTATGCAAATTTTGGGTCTACGTTTAACAAAAGTGCAGTTGTTTTCATAAAATAAACAAAGAACGTAATACTATGACGAATCAACGAAAAGATACGGTACTCGCCTAGCGGTGCCATACGGCACCCGCAAAGTTGAACTCATTTTATTACCAATACGAATTATAACTTTGATAAAAATCAAATACTATACAATCACTCAATGTTTACACGCTACAATAGAACAAGAAATGAGGTTGGAAATCTATTCATTTTAGAATTATTTATACTTACTTGAAAGGAGTATTCATTATTGCCGACGTTTTTTCAACAATAAACTTTCAGGTATGTTCAAAACAAAATACTGCGTTTTTATTGGCTGCACTGGTCACATGATCAATTTTTGACCAATAGACTACCGATTCTGATGAGAACCAATCACAGCCATCGCCGCGTTTTTTAAAAAGGCGCGATTTTTCAAACATCGTAACGACGGTGCCATATGGCACCGCTAGTCTATAATGGGTTAAATAAGGATCACCCATTATCTACTTCTCCCTTCCAATATGAATGCTAATGGGTCCTCACTAGGTAGGTACTTAACTTAATCTATTGAAGTAGCAGGTTATTATAATGACCTACTTTGTATGTTGTTGTTCAATTACTATAAACTATTAACATTTAAGCAGCGAAAATGAAGTATAACATAACAAAATTACTTTAATTTAGTTATTGCTTATTACAAAGAATTTAACTCAGTTAAATCTAACAATTAAGCGGAAAATAAAACAAGTTATCATCACGTAAGCTGTAGGCATTGTAATACCTAAAGATGCTAAAAGTAATCTTTTAATTAGCACAGGTACCTATGTTAGAAGGTATTCACTAATAGTAGTTGTAGGTACTTACCATACCGCATCATGTTACAATACACACGGTTTGTTGGGATCAATCAGCTCCTTGTTACGTAGCAATATTTTTTCTTGTCTTTGTAGCTTTTTCTTATTTTTTCCAGTTGCAACCAAGTCTACGCCACCTATCATCATTTTTCTTGTGGTTCTTTGATCAATTAAAATCATTTTTTCTTCCGTAGGAACGCGGCTGTCTTTTGAGCAATTGCAATTTGTGATATCTTTGCATTTGCAACTGCATATGTCAAATAGTCTACAAGACTCAGATTTGAATAACTTTATCTTTTCTTGATATTTTTCATTTGTTTTACGGCCTCGAAAGGGTTTCATTAGGCTTTTGTATTTGTCATGGTAGGCTCAAATAAGTTGTTGTACTCTCTTAGGACTGACAGTTGGCAGCCACGCTTTTCGCCAAATTTCTAAGATTTCCGGAATTAATCTTTCGGATACTGCCCTATAATTTTATTGGCATGCCCTATTATTTTATCATAATTTCTTGAACAGTTAGAAACTAATTACATTTAACTAAAAGTTCATAATGACTTTATAAAATTAGTAATCTATCTTGTCGTGTCTCTTGTGTATCTTGATATGTCGTGAATTGTCGGCTCCTTTGTATTTTTTCAGGCTTTAATTAATGTTTAACAAATAAATAATACTTAATAACGTCATTATAAGTTGGTAAATAAGATACTGGCAACTTCTCTGGAAAATCAAACACAGGACAGAGTGTCGTTTGTCGAGTTTTAACTTGTGAAATTTGACTGTAATAAAGACAAATAATAGGTATGAATTAAGATTTAAAAAAAAAAAATAGATATATATTGCAATAACAGTGAACAGGAAACTGGAAATATTACTTACATGACTTCTATTTCTTCTCATCAGTCGTTAAAACCAATGCGTCTCACAAGTGCAACAACATTAAATCACGCACGCGAGTAGAAAAAATGGCGTTCGAACAACGTTTGACGAGAGTAGTGAAATCAGCTCCTCCGCGCCCTTCCAACATCGCATCTCCCGCGCACTTGTCAAAGTCAGACTTTTCTATCCTATATCAACATGGCAAGACTCAGAATACGATTTAGCGTTAATAAGACTTTGGTTAATTCTTTTGAAAATTCTGTTAATTTATTATAGAATCTTCTTTTGCACGTTGTCACTTCAGCAACTCCTCCGCAAGACTGACTGACCGCCCCATTCCATGCCGGTCAGAAAACCGTTGGAGGGGTTTAGGTAAATCCGATCAACCTTGCCTCATAAGTTCGTAATTTCGCCGGATGGTGGCGCCACCATCAAACTTCAGACGCGTAACAGATATTTCAACGACTGTTATAAATGATATCCGTTACTGCTATTTATAACAATTATAAAAATAACGATAACGTATCATGTTATAATTATTAACTGTCACAGGTTGATGTGTTTACAAATATAGTTCTGTTAATTTTCAAATGTCAAATTAAATAAATAACAGCAAGAAATCACAAGAATCATGACATTCGGCCATCGGACATCGTGCAGACTCCGGCGCATGAAAACAAAGAAGGTAGAGATACAAGAAGGGTAAGCAATAATTATTTTTTCTAAAATTATTTCATAATAATAAAAGAAGGATTTGTAGTCTAGTTATTTTTATTTAAATATACATAAGTATAATTAAACTAAGAATTCTTATTGATCTACTATCAATCTTACATCTTCAATAAAAATCTATCAATTTATAATTTATCAATCATACATAAATAAAATAATCATGACATTTGGCCTGTATATTTTGTAGATTATTTGAGTCTTGATGATATTTACAACTAACATTCTTTATAAATATTTACATAAATAATATTTATGATATATGATATATGATAATCTATTCATTACATTCTGAATCAGTTTCCGAGCTACTATCGTCACTCATTACATTAAGTGCGCTCACGTTAACCCAAGGTCTCATGCGGTCAGCTGCCACAACTGTACAATATTTTTTTGTCTTACTCAAGCCTGGAATATTAGAAATTTGGTATCTATCATTACTTAATACTTAAGTCACTTTGTAGGGACCGATAAACTTGGGTAAAAGTTTGATCCAAAATCTTGAAATATGTTCTCTAAGACCTTTATAGCTGAACTGCTTTTAGTGTCTTTGACTGGTCTTACAAAAACATATTTTGAAAAGCTATCAACGACAGTCAAAATATAAGCGTTGCGTTGTTTGGTCCGAACAAAGGGACCGAGATGGTCAATATGTATTGTTTGGAAAAATACTCACCAGTGGTTTGTGATCCGTTCTTAACAAAAAGTGCCTACCATACAGGAATTGATGTAGTTTTTCAAAACAAAAAACGATAGCAAGCGCTTCTTTGTCAATTTGGGAGTAATTCCGTTCAGCGCCATTAAGACTACGCGATACATAAGCGACCGGGCGCTCTATGACGTCACCCTGTGGACCAACGCCGGCGCACGGCTGAGTCAGCACTCCCGAGATCCCTCGTGAACTCGCATCACAGGTCAGGATTAGCGGTTTGTTTTGATCATAGAGCGTTAGTACCTCTGCATTAGTTAATATGTTTTTTACCGTTTTAAATGCCCATTCACACTTAGCACTCCACTCCCACTGTACGCCCTTTCTAAGCAAATCATACAGGGGTGCTAAAATGGTGCTTAGATTCCGCACGAATTTAGCGTAAAAATTTACAAGTCCCAAAAATGACCTAATTTCCGTAATATTTTGGGGTCGCGGAATTTTAACTATTCCCTCAATCTTACTGGGGTCCACCTGAATGCCATCTTTTGAAATAACATATCCCAGATACTGAATTTCACTTACTAGGAAATTACATTTACTTTTTTTTAACTTCATTCCGTGATTGCTTAATCTTTCTAGGACTTTCTCTAAGGTAGCCAAGTGTGTTTTCTCATCTACTGAGCTGATAATTACGTCATCCAGGAAAACTTCGACGCCGGGAATATTATTCAATAAGTTTGACATAATGCGTTGAAATATCCCTGGACTAGATGATAATCCGTAAACCAACCGATTGTATCTAAATAACCCTCTGTGTGTGTTTATGACTGTATAACGACTGGTGTCATCTAGCTCAATTTGGTTGTATGCTTGGGATAAATCAATCTTTGAGAAAACTTTACTGCCCTTTAACCCTACTAAGAGATCATCTATCTTGGGTAAAGGATACCTATCGATCAGTAGAGCGGGGTTCAAAGTCACTTTATAGTCTGCACATATTCTAAGTCCACCGTCAGCTTGGTGAACGCGGACCATGCTTGTGTGCTTGAGACAACATGTCAAGGTTGCCGCCATTTTGCGTTCGCGAATCGGGAATGCAATGTGCGGCAGTATGAAATGACCTTCGTCGTCGCGTCCTTGCTTAGCCGGTGTCTGAGCGTCCTCCGAGCGCGGGTGGGCGGCGCTTGTAGGGGGAGGCAGGGAGTGACCATACTGTACGCTAGTACTATTAATTATACTGTGCTAACGGCGTGGCCCACTCTGACGTCTCCACCGGCTCGATGACCCCGGCGCGCAGCATCTCATCCAGCTCTGCGTCGACCCGCGCGCGCAGCGAGTAAGGCAAAGGTCGCGCTATGCAGAACACCGGCTCCGCGCCCTCGCGCACCCTCAGCCGAGCCTTACCACCCGTGTACCGTCCCAAACCTCCATTGAACAAATTTTTAAACCTGTCAAGTAAAACAGTCAAATTAGCATTTTCACTGGCTATCATATAACATTTAGTAATTTTCGGAACGTCAATATTTAATTCGGCTAACCACTGCCTGCCCAGTAAGGACGTAGTTCCCCCTTTGATCACAATTAAATCAAGATTTTTCTTAACGTTGCCGAACGTAACTAGAGGTTTTATTACACCTAACGGTTTGTTCTTACTACCGTCAATAAATCTCATTAACAAATTTAATGGCTTTAATGGTATGTTTGTAAAATATTTACAATAGGTTTCATGACTAATACACGACAAGGGTGAGCCGGTATCAATCTCCATTTCTATAGGTACACTATCGACACTAATAGTACGACTCACCGGTTTTTAATCGCTCAAGTCTAAACTCAAATGATTAAAGTCCTCTTCTACTTCCGATAACGCTACTTCCTCCTGAAACTTCTAATTTTCTGCATAAACATGGTGCAGGGCTCGCGATGGTTGTCCTCTTCTATCTCTATTACATGATTGCCCAGCATTGCAGACGCGTTTCAGATGTCCAACCCTACCACATTTATCGCAAATGAAATCCTTGTAGCGGCAATCCGCTTCACTGTGAAGAGCTCTTTTCCCGCAGATTTTACATGACGACATGTTTTGATTCCCTTTTTGTGCCGTTTTTGACTGTTTCCTTCCGCTCTGTTGTTTACGAGATGTCATTATCGCATGGAGCTGTGTAGTCGGTCCCGCGCTAATCACGGCCGTCTCGCCGCCTCTCGCACCCATCTCGCTCACACTCGGGCCTTCCATCGTCGCTGCGTCCCGTTCTGCCGCTTCTAATGACAAGGCTAAGGTAACCGCCTTTGTATAAGTTAGCTCACTCTCGGCAAAAAGACGTTGTTTAATTATTTCACTTTTTAAGCAACATGTGAACTGATCCCTTAGATTATCTTCAAGGTTTCCTCCAAATTCACAAAACTTAGACAATTTCTTTAGTTCCGCCAGATACTGCGATATACTTTCACCCTCATTTTGCCGGCGCCGACGAAAACGATGCCGTTCTGCCATAAATGAAGGTTTAGGTTCCAGGTGCTCTGTCATTGCTGTAACCACGTTTGCATACGTCTCCTCCTTTGGTTTCTTAGGGCTAATTAGGTTACTCATCAGTTCATAGGCCTCGTCCCCGATCACCGAAATTAACGTGAGTAGATACATTTCTTCCTTTATACTGTTGGCTTAAAAATACATTTCCAAACGTTCCACATATAGGGTCCAGCTCCCTGACGATACTTGAAACTCCCCTATTTTCCCATGAGACATTTTAAAGCACGTATAATCCTCGTTTGCCACTGATCTGTCTTTAATTAAAACACACGTCTTGTTTGACAACCATTTATTGCAAGACTGAGAACGACCGGTGACACACGAATGAATGAATGAATAGGTACATACATTACACTTATCAGGGAAGCACTCCTCATCAAAAGATTGGTTAACTAAATAGGTTAGGGGAAGTGCCAGCTCGTTTGTACAGGTTTTAATTAATATGGGTGGAATTTCGTCGGGGCCGTAACTGTATTTGTTAGACATTAGTATAATCACAGTTTTAATTTACCGCTCGTTTGTAGGCTGTAGGTACATTGAGTTAGAGACCGGTTTAGTGTGCGCGTATGGACACGGGCGCAGCAGGCACAGGCCGCGCTGTCCCAGTCCCTGACGTGGTTTTACTGGTGCCTACTGTTACGTAATACTGATTGAATTCATTCGCCGTGGTAATAGGACTTTGCGGAGTGTTCGTTTTTGATTTTAGTGTTATATTTTTTGGAACTGAGTTATTTGGCCGTTTAGTAGTTGTTTCGTTTATTATTTGCCACATTGTTTTATTTTTATTGTTTGATTTATTCATTACCTTCGTATACGAGATTTTCTTGGAATATTTTATAGCGGTCTTTAAGATTTTCTGATATTTTTGGTAATGTTTTTTTAGTACTTTATTGTTTGTTAGGTTGACTAAGATTTTATTAAGCCTTTTATTTTTACATGATTGTTTTAGTCCCTTAGTTATCCAGGTAATTTTTTTCTTGTGATTTAGTTTAACTTTCTTTAATGGAATACAGACATTTAGTAGTAGTTTTAGGTGTTTTTCAAATAGATTATAATTCTGGTTTATTTTATTTTGGTTTAGCAGTATAGTGTTCCAGTTTGATTTAGATAAATCTGATTTAAACTTTGATAGGTTGTCGGTATTAAATATTCTTTTATATGTGTATAGTTGGATTTTATGCATCTTATTTTAATTTTGGTTATATTTGAATTTATACTCAAGGGCTTTATGGTCAGATAAGCCATTGTTAAGCACCGAGAATTGGTTTGACTTTTGATTTGTAAATAAAAAATCTATGCACTTAGATGTAGTCTTAGTTACACGCGTTGGTTCATTAATTAATTGTTGTAAATTGCATTCTAATAGAGTATTACAGAGCTTACTGTAGTTCGGACAGTCGCTGGTGATATAATTATAAATATTGAAATCTCCGCCTAGTATGATATGTTTCGTTAAGTGAGATGATTTTGTTTTCTCTGTTAATTTGTCTAAGAAGTCAAAAAAGATTTTAATTTTACGATCTGATCTGTACACGCAAACAATTAAAGCGTTGTATTTCGGGATTTCGGTCGCACAACATCCACACTATCCACACTAATATTATAAATGCGAAAGTACCTCTGTCTGTCTGTCTGTCTGTCTGCTACGCTTTCACGGCCAAACCGCTGAACCAATCTTCATGAAACTTGGCACAGAGATTGCTAGCATACCGAGAACGGACATAGGCTACTTTTTATCACCATTCGAGGGTCTGGAGTACAGATGTAGACCACCAGTTGTACCATCAGGAGCCCAGCTAAACTATTAGAGATACAGGCATGGTTCCAAAACTAAAGTTGTTCAGTATGATGGGCCGCTTCTTTTCACAAGGACATTGAGGATCTGGAGTATCTTATGTAGACCACCAGGTGTACCACCAGGATCCCAGCTAAACTATTAGAGATACAGGCAAGGTTCCAAAACAAAAGTTGTCCAGTATGATGGGCCGCTTCTTTTCACAAGGACATTGAGGATCTGGAGTATCTTATGTAGACCACCAGGTGTACCACCAGGATCCCAGCTAAACTATTAGAGATACAGGCATGGTTCCAAAACAAAAGTTGTCCAGTATGATGGGCCGCTTCTTTTAACAAGGACATTGAGGATCTGGAGTACCTTATGTAGACCACCAGGTGTACCATCAGGAGCCCACCTAAACTATTAGAGATACAGAAATGGTTCCAAAACTAAAGTTGTTCAGTATGATGGGCCGCTTCTTTTCACAAGTACATAGAGGATCTGGAGTACCTTATGTAGACCACCAGGTGTACCATCAGGAGCCCACCTAAACTATTAGAGATACAGAAATGGTTCCAAAACGAAAGTTGGCCAGTATGATGGGCTGCTTCTTTTCACAAGGACATAGAGGATCTGGAGTACATTATGTAGACCACCAGGTGTACCATCAGGAGCCCAGCTAAACTATTAGAGATACAGGCATGGTTCCAAAACAAAAGTTGTTCAGTATGATGGGCCGCTTCTTTTCACAAGTACATTGAGGATATGGAGTATCTTATGTAGACCACCAGGTGTACACACGAAGTGGTCTAAACCTGCACAGCCAGACAACGCCATCTTTTAACGACAAATTGAATTCATTGAATACCATTATAGACACATTAAAACACACACATTGACTGGCGCGCACACACACTAGAATTTAAGACGCGCAGTTTGATGACTAATAATAATTTAAACCTTAATTTCGCTGCTTGCATCACAGCAGTCGTAGCTTAATGGTTAACATAGCGGACTTTGGAAATAGGTAGCTAAGGATCGAATCGTGGTTGGTCGCAGGTCTAGGCCTGTTTTTTTTTTATATAGGTTATACTTACTATTTTTTAATGATTATTTTGCTGTTGCTGATAAATTTTTATACTTATCTGTGTAGTATAGTGTGTGATATCGAATAAATATAGTAGTTTTGAGGATATAAGGTAAAATGAATAAAACTACCATAATATTTATCAGTTAGGTATTTATTTTGGTTTTTAACTATTCAATGATATTGGGTTGGGTTGTTGGGGATGTTTGTTAATGTGCAACAATAAATAGGTATGTCAAAGTGAATAAACATGTTATAAATGAGATAACGAGGTAGCCTCATTCCTGCATTTATTGTAACAATAACATCACTTAACATATTTTTTATTGGTAACACATTAAGCCTAAACTGAACCAGGGGATCAATTCATTCACATTCTTCGTTAGATTGTGTAAACAAAGTTAAATAATTATGCAGAATAATTAGGTATTAAGTGACAGGTTAACTTGGTATTTTGATTGTTTGAGAGCTTGAACAGTTTCAGAAATTAACTAAGCAGTAAGTATCGAATAAAATAAATCTTCTGCAAAATTCCCAACCCAATATATTAATATCTACCTATTTAAATATTTCAATTTAATAATAATTTAATTTTAATTTAAACGGCTTGGCATGCTAGCTACCATATTCGAACACATTGGTTTACCACGCATGGACTCCCAGGTGAACATGGCTAAGTCGCGTAAATTTTTCTTGGTCCTGACTTCAGATGGGTCCCAGTTAAGGACCATTTGACCCCATAAATTTTCTATGGGATTTAAATCCGGACTCTTTGACGGCCAGTTAATAACAGTCACGTCGTGCTGGGTTCGCAACCAATCCTGGACGATACGGGCTTTATGCACAGAGCAATTATCATGCACAAAATAAATGTACTGATTAGGGTAAGCAATACGCACTGTAGGCATCATTACGTCCTGCAATATTTCCACATAACTCTCGCTAATGAACCTTCCTTCTATTTCAACTAGTTTTCTAGGTCCCATAGAAGACACCACAGTCCCACTCATTCTATTTGGGAGAATGTGAATTGGTCTGTAACGCTTGCCTCTCCAGCGCCATAAAATCTTGCGTCCAATCTGTAGGTATCCGATTTAAAAGCTTTTTCATCAGTGAATATTACTACATTATTCTCCCAATCAAAGTTTCTATAAATATATGCAAATCGGACTCGTGCTTGTTGATGAGCAGCTGACAGCAATTTTTTTGAGCTGGCTGATAACAACTTATACCAGCTGCGTGTAAATGGGTCCTTACAGTTTGTAATGTTTCTCCGAACTCCGTTGCTGTTGAGCGAGTTGACAAGAATGGGGTATTAGCATGCTTGGCAACTATCCCTCGGTGACGCGCTGATGCATCCGTGAACATCACGGCCTTACGACCTTTCCGGGCAGGCAGGATGTCACCGGTATCGGCGTAACGTAACCCACAGCGTAACAGTTCTTTTCTGTAAGAAAAATACCTAGTCAATCTACAAGTATTTAATGTAGGCAAATGCCAATAATAATAAATAGGAAACTAAGTAAGTAAATATAATAAGCAATCTAATACCTATTTAAACATTTTAAATAATGAACGTATGGCAGGTAGTATGTAGTAGGTATCTTTATCTAGAAACTTAATGTTTGGATAATATGAACGACCTGACCTGAAGCATATGCGCTAATTTTGTAAAATAAAAATATTTAACTTACATTTAATTGAAGACGTCGAGAAATTTCATAATACTAAGATTATCTTCATATAGCACTATGATCTTTGCTCTAAGCACTGTATGTAGACAAAGGAGCATACTATAGGTAGACATAATTACGATAAAACGATAGCAAACAACAACACAAAGAAACATCGAAAGCTAACGGTTAGATACGTAGGCAGTAGTCGATACAGATCAGATGACTGTGCTTATTACTTACCGTCTAATAGTTATAATGATTATGTGCAATACCCACAAACATCATTCATTCAAAATAACAAATGGGCCGTTAACTAAAAATTATCTTACATGTAAAAAACAAAAACATAAAACAATCCACAATGGGGGCGGGATCGACCCAGTGTCCTACCATAATTTTAACTCGCTCTTAATCCTGACGCATACTATCTCGGCTATGCCAGCTGTGACGAGTGCATCGAATTTTTAAACCACTTAACTACTTACCTATGACGTCCTACCGACCCTTGCTATAATTTGTAAAGTGCGAATATGATGTATGCGGCTGCGCATGATATGCGTGCGCGTAAAACAGGTTCTCTGAGTTCTGCCGGCTCAGAGGTATTTGATTTTTATTATAGATGGCGTTATTCGTAGTTTTAGTTAGACCTGTGCAGCCTATTCATTTGCGCACTGTACCATCAAGAGCCCACCTAAACTATTAGAGATACAGAAATGGTTCCAAAACGAAAGTTGGCCAGTATGATGGGCTACTTCTTTTCACTAGGACATAGAGGATCTGGAGTACATTATGTAGACCACCAGGTGTACCATCAGGAGCCCAGCTAAACTATTAGAGATACCTACAGGCATGGTTCCAAAACAAAAGTTGTTCAGTATGATTGGCCGCTTCTTTTCACAAGGACATTGAGGATCTGGAGTACTTTATGTAGACCACCAGGTGTACCACCAGGAGCCCAGCTAAACTATTAGAGATACAGGCATGGTTCCCAAACAAAAGTGATTCAGTATGATGGGCCGCTTCTTTTCACAAGGACATTGAGGATCTGGAGTACCTTATGTAGACCACCAGGTGTAACACCAGGAGCCCAGCTAAACTATTAGAGATACCTACAGGCATGGTTCCAAAACAAAAGTTGTTTAGTATGATGAGCCGCTTCTTTTCACAAGGACATTGAGGATAAGAAGTA
Organism: Tuta absoluta; assembly: GCA_027580185.1. Classification (NCBI taxonomy): domain Eukaryota; kingdom Metazoa; phylum Arthropoda; class Insecta; order Lepidoptera; family Gelechiidae; genus Tuta; species Tuta absoluta. The sequence goes on along the minus strand of JAQAHW010000088.1, from coordinate 141,756 downwards.
CCTTATATAGACCACCAGGTGTACCATTAGGAGCCCACCTAAACTATTAGAGATACAGAAATTGTTCCAAAACGAAAGTTGGCCAGGATGATGGGCCGCTTCTTTTTACAAGGACAAAGAGGATCTGGAGTACCTTATGTAGACCATCAGGTGTACGATCAGGAGCCCACTTAAACTATTAGAGATACAGAAATGGTTCCAAAACAAAAGTTGTTCAGTATGATAGGCCGCTTCTTTTCACAAGTACATAGAGGATCTGAAGTACCTTATGTTGACCAACAGGTGTACCATCAGGAGCCCACCTAAACCTGAACCTGTTTCTAAAAAAACTATCTAACGCAGACGAAGTCGCGGGTAAAAGCTAGTTCTATTATATATTCTACGCTTAGCTCCGCAATATCTGGACGTTCTATGTATTTCTCGCCGTCGCGAAGTAGGATGGCCACTCCGCCGCCTCGGTGCTGCTTTCCGGTGAGTGATGCCGCAACTGTGTAGCCGTCTATGTTGATAAGGTCCTTCTGTTCGTATTTTATCCAGGTCTCAGACAAGCAAATTGCGTCATATTGGTTTGAATTGAAGTAGGTCTCTTAATCATGGACTTTATTTTTTGAACTCTGGACGTTTTGAAATATGATCTTGTACTCAGTCTCGAAAGGAATAGTTTTTCTGATTAGGCTGCGGTGTTTTGGATTTTAATGGGTTTATTGGTGAGTTGAGTGTTGAATTTGAAATTGTGTTTCTTGTTGAATTATTTTGCTGCGTACTGTTTCTATGGTCTTTATATTCTTTACCGTTAATAAATAGTTTATTGTGTCTGATTGTAGCATATTTTCCCAATTTTCTTTCTTCGCGCATTATATCCTGTAGTCTTTTCCGTTCCTGAATAGCCGAGTCATTAAGAAATTCAGAGATGGCTAGGCCTGTATTTCTAAAACAATATTGGTTGTTCAGTATGTACTTAGCCATTTTTTTGCTTAATAACTCTATGACAAATGGGCGCCGGCGTCCCCTCTTCCCTAATCTACTTGTAAGGTATGATTGATGGTTGTAGCCAGTAGGCTCAATGCAGCTTGATGGAAAAGGGGAATTCCCGCCGAGCGAGGTGTTCAGCTCGGGGACCGCGGCCCAACTGGTAGTACGTGGATTTTGTATTTATACTAAGTCTTCGACAAACTTCGTAACCGCGTTGGCATGGGGTTCTTTTCTTTTCGATGCGGTGTCATCTCGAAGTCCAATGGCGGCAGGCAGTCTGGCTGGAGTGTAGCGCAACTCTGACAGCCGAGCCGATGCAGTCTTCAGGTCCTCGGTGCGTCGGGAGTTATGAAGACAAGCAGTTGCCGCCGATGAGTGACCAGGAAGCGGGCAGGTTCATTCCGAGGTCTCGACGCTAGGACTTGCGATGAGTAGCCGCTGATGACGCAGGTTGTGGCTGCTTACGAAGTTGTGATGCATGGACTCCATTTCTTGAAGAAAGTTGCGTGTCCAATGTTGGGTGTCACCAGTGTAAGGTATTATTGATGGTTGTAGCCAGTAGGCTCAATGCAGCTTGATGGAAAAGGGGAATTCCCGCCGAGCGAGGTGTTCAGCTCGGGGACCGCGGCCCAACTGGTAGGACGTGGATTTTGTATTTATACTAAGTCTTCGACAAACTTCGTAACCGCGTTTTAGGTCTTGACTTCTGATTGGCTAATCTTCTATGACGAGTATGACGTGTCGTATTTACATTGTGCAGGCAGCGTTGTCGTCGTCGCCTCGTCAGCAGTAGATGCATCCAGCGAAGTCAGCGCATTCTGTGTGCGGCGCGCGCTTCATATTTCTTTGTAATCCGCGCCGCTACATACTTAATTTTTCTATGTAGCCTGTTAGGTTTACGTTCATTATATCAGCAAACATGCCAATTACAAGTTCTTGTAGTTCGTATTCGGTTTCCGTGTCATACTCATCCAGTCCGTAATTAACAATTTTTTTGGGTATTTCACAGTCTAGGTTTTGTGTAGGTATTAGTCTAGCAGTGGTTTGCATTTCAGTCATTTGTTTTTTGAGTAGATTATTTTGTTCCTCTAAGTAGGAGATTTTTAAATCTATCTTTCCAATTTTACTTTGTATCTCCGCCGGTCACTTTTTATTTTTTCCGTGCTCTTCAAGAATTCTTGTTTTAAACTTTGAACTGCTGTAACTACCTCATTGTGAAGGATTAGCTTGATCTCTGTCAATAAAGCTTCTTTATTTAGTTTTAGTTTTTGATCCAACAATAAACTGATCTCATCAAGAGTGATTTGTGGATTAACAGTTAGCCCAATGTCGTTGGAGGCTAATTCGTTTGCTACCGTATTACCAGAGATGCTTAGGTCATTAATTGAGCGGTCGTCGATAGAGATAGATGTATTATCTAGATTGATCGATTTGCGTACTTGAGTCGAGTCGTCAATAATTTCGCATTCGTCTTTGAGTTATTCCTAAACAATCTGGGCACTTCCAGTTCCGGTCCAAATCCTGCTTTAGTGATTTGTACTCGTTTTCGCTAACACCTACGCATGCATAGTGGTACTGTCCTGTACATGCAGTAGTACTACAGTTCAGCAAATCCACAACATTTATGTGCGTATGGCATGCAGTGCAGATACGCATCGTGATAATTGCTTAGAAACACTACTGGCGAGGAATTTTTACACAGAATATTCTAGTCGATCAGCTGAGCGGTATGACGCCCTCCGGGGCGGTGCGACGGAGACAGGTGATGATAAGTAGCGCGGTGGGTGAGACGCACGTATGCTCGTAGGCCGGTCGTTGACCTCACCGACCGGTTGGCCTTGGAACAGCTGTCGATTCGTGCTTAGATTATTTATCTTTTGGTATAGTTTGTATGAAAATGTTGATTATACACTGTTTACACTTGATTTGATGTCACTTTTATTAATTATTTTGGGTCTTCTCACACTATGGTACAGAAAAATAAAAAAATGCCGCAGAATATCACTTAGACTTTCGATTTTGAATTAAATTGTTAGAGCGCATGATAGACTTTGCGTACGCATTGGACGGCGCGAGGGCACTCTTCCATTCCTTCCATTTTTCACATATGCAAGCCATTAACACACCTTGCGAACCTTTCTTTTATGGAAGGAACATTTCCTGAGGCACTTAAAATAGCTGTGGCCAAACCTTTATTAAAAAAAAGAGATAATTAAATTCGATCCTAGCAATTACAGACCAGTTTCGATACTGCAAATTTTTTCCAAGATTTTTGAAAAAGCCATACTATCTAGACTAAACAACTTTTTAGATAAACATGAAATTCTACACTCGAGTCAGTTCGGCTTTAGAAAACATTCCTCAACCACCCTTGCTTGTTTTCATCTAGTCAAATATATAACAGAGAGCAATAATGAAAAAAAAAACAATTGTATCTGTATTCTTAGACATGAGCAAGGCATTTTACTTTGTTAACCATGACAGGTTACTTTCAAAACTGGAGAAGTATGGCATAAGAGTACAGGCGTATTCTTGGATAGAGAGTTATCTTAGAGGTAGAAGGCAATTCGTTGAAATATCAAGGGTAAATAATAAAATAATAAATAGTTCGGACGTTCTACAGGGCAGCGTACTGAGTCCGTTACTATTCTTATATTTTATACCTTTAGCAGTTCCCACCTCACACGTAACATGTCCAAAATAGTCACTTCCTGGCTCTGATACAATCACATAGTGGTCTTCTGTTACTCTTTTTCTGTGAAATTTGCCATTTTTCTGAATAGTAACTAAAATCTTATCTTTTCTGCCGTCAAAGTAAACACCGCGAATGATTTTATTGCAGCCTGCAAAGCAGATCTGACTTTAGTTCTTTCACGGCGCAACTTAGAACGATCAATTACACCACTTGGATCTTTAGGTGAAACAACACCAACGTATTTTAACACAGAAGAAGCTATAATAGCAGCAGCTCTGTCAGAGACTCCAGTACGATCGCAGGTGAGGGCTAATGATGGTAAGTCTAACCTCCTTTTTTTTGGCGGTGGCAAGGCTCTGTGTTCTGGCGATTGATAAGGACTAGAAGCTACACTAGTACTTGAACTGGTGCTTTCAATCATCAAATCTTCAGGCAAAGAACGAGAAAAACACGGTTTGTTGGGATAAATCAGCTCCTTGTTACGTAGCAATATTTTTTCTTGTCTTTGTAGCTTTTTCTTATTTTTTCCAGTTGCAACCAAGTCTACGTCACCTATCATCATTTTTCTTGTGGTTCTTTGATCAATTAAAATCATTTTTTCTTCCGTAGGAACGCGGCTGTCTTTTGAGCAATTGCAATTTGTGATATCTTTGCATTTGCAACTGCATATGTCAAATAGTCTACAAGACTCAGATTTGAATAACTTTATCTTTTCTTGATATTTTTCATTTGTTTTACGGCCTCGAAAGGGTTTCATTAGGCTTTTGTATTTGTCATGGTAGGCTCGAATAAGTTGTTGTACTCTCTTAGGACTGACAGTTGGCAGCCACGCTTTTCGCCAAATTTCTAAGATTTCCGGAATTAATCTTTCGGATACTGCCCTATAATTTTATTGGCATGCCCTATTATTTTATCATAATTTCTTGAACAGTTAGAAACTAATTACATTTAACTAAAAGTTCATAATGACTTTATAAAATTAGTAATCTATCTTGTCGTGTCTCTTGTGTATCTTGATATGTCGTGAATTGTCGGCTTCTTTGTATTTTTTCAGGCTTTAATTCATGTTTAACAAATAAATAATACTTAATAACGTCATTATAAGTTGGTAAATAAAATACTGGCAACTTCTCTGGAAAATCAAACACAGGACAGAGTGTCGTTTGTCGAGTTTTAACTTGTGAAATTTGACTGTAATAAAGACAAATAATAGGTATGAATTAAGATTAAAAAAAAAAAATTAGATATATATTGCAATAACAGTGAACAGGAAACTGGAAATATTACTTACATGACTTCTATTTCTTCTCATCAGTCGTTAAAACCAATGCGTCTCACAAGTGCAACAACATTAAATCACGCACGCGAGTAGACAAAATGGCGTTCGGACAACGTTTGACGAGAGTAGTGAAATGAGCTCCCCCGCGCCCTTCCAACATCGCATCTCCCGCGCACTTGTCAAAGTCAAACTTTTCTATACTATATCAACATGGCAAGACTCAGAATACGATTTAGCGTTAATAAGACTTTGGTTAATTCTTTTGAAAATTCTGTTAATTTATTATAGAATCTTCTTTTGCACGTTGTCACTTCAGCAACTCCTCCGCAAGACTGACTGACCGCCCCATTCCATGCCGGTCAGAAAACCGTTGGAGGGGTTTAGGTAAATCCGATCAACCTTGCCTCATAAGTTCGTAATTTCGCCGGATGGTGGCGCCATCCGGCGAAATTATGGCCATGGCGATGGCCATGGCGATTTAAATGGGTTTATTGGTGAGTTGAGTGTTGAATTTGAAATTGTGTTTCTTGTTGAATTATTTTGCTGCGTACTGTTTCTATGGTCTTTATATTCTTTACCGTTAATAAATAGTTTATTGTGTCTGATTGTAGCATATTTTCCCAATTTTCTTTCTTCGCGCATTATATCCTGTAGTCTTTTCCGTTCCTGAATAGCCGAGTCATTAAGAAATTCAGAGATGGCTAGGCCTGTATTTCTAAAACAATATTGGTTGTTCAGTATGTACTTAGCCATTTTTTTGCTTAATAACTCTATGACAAATGGGCGCCGGCGTCCCCTCTTCCCTAATCTACTTGTAAGGTATGATTGATGGTTGTAGCCAGTAGGCTCAATGCAGCTTGATGGAAAAAGGAAATTCCCGCCGAGCGAGGTGTTCAGCTCGGGGACCGCGGCCCAACTGGTAGTACGTGGATTTTGTATTTATACTAAGTCTTCGACAAACTTCGTAACCGCGTTGGCATGGGGTTCTTTTCTTTTCGATGCGGTGTCATCTCGAAATCCAATGGCGGCAAGCAGTCTGGCTGGAGTGTAGCGCAACTCTGACAGCCGAGCCGATGCAGTCTTCAGGTCCTCGGTGCGTCGGGAGTTATGAAGACAAGCAGTTGCCGCCGATGAGTGACCAGGAAGCGGGCAGGTTCATTCCGAGGTCTCGACGCTAGGACTTGCGATGAGTAGCCGCTGATGACGCAGGTTGTGGCTGCTTACGAAGTTGTGATGCATGGACTCCATTTCTTGAAGAAAGTTGCGTGTCCAATGTTGGGTGTCACCAGTGTAAGGTATTATTGATGGTTGTAGCCAGTAGGCTCAATGCAGCTTGATGGAAAAGGGGAATTCCCGCCGAGCGAGGTGTTCAGCTCGGGGACCGCGGCCCAACTGGTAGGACGTGGATTTTGTATTTATACTAAGTCTTCGACAAACTTCGTAACCGCGTTTTAGGTCTTGACTTCTGATTGGCTAATCTTCTATGACGAGTATGACGTGTCGTGTTTACATTGTGCAGGCAGCGTTGTCGTCGTCGCCTCGTCAGCAGTAGATGCATCCAGCGAAGTCAGCGCATTCTGTGTGCGGCGCGCGCTTCATATTTCTTTGTAATCCGCGCCGCTACATACTTAATTTTTCTATGTAGCCTGTTAGGTTTACGTTCATTATATCAGCAAACATGCCAATTACAAGTTCTTGTAGTTTGTATTCGGTTTCCGTGTCATACTCATCCAGTCCGTAATTAACAATTTTTTTGGGTATTTCACAGTCTAGGTTTTGTGTAGGTATTAGTCTAGCAGTGGTTTGCATTTCAGTCATTTGTTTTTTGAGTAGATTATTTTGTTCCTCTAAGTAGGAGATTTTTAAATCTATCTTTCCAATTTTACTTTGTATCTCCGCCTGGTCACTTTTTATTTTTTCCGTGCTCTTCAAGAATTCTTGTTTTAAACTTTGAACTGCTGTAACTACCTCATTGTGAAGGATTAGCTTGATCTCTGTCAATAAAGCTTCTTTATTTAGTTTTAGTTTTTGATCCAACAATAAACTGATCTCATCAAGAGTGATTTGTGGATTAACAGTTAGCCCAATGTCGTTGGAGGCTAATTCGTTTGCTACCGTATTACCAGAGATGCTTAGGTCATTAATTGAGCGGTCGTCGATAGAGATAGATGTATTATCTAGATTGATCGATTTGCGTACTTGAGTCGAGTCGTCAATAATTTCGCATTCGTCTTTGAGTTATTCCTAAACAATCTGGGCACTTCCAGTTCCGGTCCAAATCCTGCTTTAGTGATTTGTACTCGTTTTCGCTAACACCTACGCTTGCATAGTGGTACTGTCCTGTACATGCAGTAGTACTACAGTTCAGCAAATCCACAACATTTATGTGCGTATGGCATGCAGTGCAGATACGCATCGTGATAATTGCTTAGAAACACTACTGGCGAGGAATTTTTACACAGAATATTCTAGTCGATCAGCTGAGCGGTATGACGCCCTCCGGGGCGGTGCGACGGAGACAGGTGATGATAAGTAGCGCGGTGGGTGAGACGCACGTATGCTCGTAGGCCGGTCGTTGACCTCACCGACCGGTTGGCCTTGGAACAGCTGTCGATTCGTGCTTAGATTATTTATCTTTTGGTATAGTTTGTATGAAAATGTTGATTATACACTGTTTACACTTGATTTGATGTCACTTTTATTAATTATTTTGGGTCTTCTCACACTATGGTACAGAAAAATAAAAAAATGCCGCAGAATATCACTTAGACTTTCGATTTTGAATTAAATTGTTAGAGCGCATGATAGACTTTGCGTACGCATTGGACGGCGCGAGGGCACTCTTCCATTCCTTCCATTTTTCACATATGCAAGCCATTAACACACCTTGCGAACCTTTCTTTTATGGAAGGAACATTTCCTGAGGCACTTAAAATAGCTGTGGCCAAACCTTTATTAAAAAAAAGAGATAATTAAATTCGATCCTAGCAATTACAGACCAGTTTCGATACTGCAAATTTTTTCCAAGATTTTTGAAAAAGCCATACTATCTAGACTAAACAACTTTTTAGATAAACATGAAATTCTACACTCGAGTCAGTTCGGCTTTAGAAAACATTCCTCAACCACCCTTGCTTGTTTTCATCTAGTCAAATATATAACAGAGAGCAATAATGAAAAAAAACCAATTGTATCTGTATTCTTACACATGAGCAAGGCATTTTACTTTGTTAACCATGACAGGTTACTTTCAAAACTGGAGAAGTATGGCATTAGAGTACAGGCGTATTCTTGGATAGAGAGTTATCTTAGAGGTAGAAGGCAATTCGTTGAAATATCAAGGGTAAATAATAAAATAATAAATAGTTCGGACGTTCTACAGGGCAGCGTACTGAGTCCGTTACTATTCTTATATTTTATACCTTTAGCAGTTCCCACCTCACACGTAACATGTCCAAAATAGTCACTTCCTGGCTCTGATACAATCACATAGTGGTCTTCTGTTACTCTTTTTCTGTGAAATTTGCCATTTTTCTGAATAGTAACTAAAATCTTATCTTTTCTGCCGTCAAAGTAAACACCGCGAATGATTTTATTGCAGTCTGCAGCCTGCAAAGCAGATCTGACTTTAGTTCTTTCACGGCGCAACTTAGAACGATCAATTACACCACTTGGATCTTTAGGTGAAACAACACCAACGTATTTTAACACAGAAGAAGCTACAATAGCAGCAGCTCTGTCAGAGACTCCAGTACGATCGCAGGTGAGGGCTAATGATGGTAAGTCTAACCTCCTTTTTTTTGGCGGTGGCAAGGCTCTGTGTTCTGGCGATTGATAAGGACTAGAAGCTACACTAGTACTTGAACTGGTACTTTCAATCATCAAATCTTCAGGCAAAGAACGAGAAAAACACGGTTTGTTGGGATCAATCAGCTCCTTGTTACGTAGCAATATTTTTTCTTGTCTTTGTAGCTTTTTCTTATTTTTTCCAGTTGCAACCAAGTCTACGCCACCTATCATCATTTTTCTTGTGGTTCTTTGATCAATTAAAATCATTTTTTCTTCCGTAGGAACGCGGCTGTCTTTTGAGCAATTGCAATTTGTGATATCTTTGCATTTGCAACTGCATATGTCAAATAGTCTACAAGACTCAGATTTGAATAACTTTATCTTTTCTTGATATTTTTCATTTGTTTTACGGCCTCGAAAGGGTTTCATTAGGCTTTTGTATTTGTCATGGTAGGCTCGAATAAGTTGTTGTACTCTCTTAGGAGTGACAGTTGGCAGCCACGCTTTTCGCCAAATTTCTAAGATTTCCGGAATTAATCTTTCGGATACTGCCCTATAATTTTATTGGCATGCCCTATTATTTTATCATAATTTCTTGAACAGTTAGAAACTAATTACATTTAACTAAAAGTTCATAATGACTTTATAAAATTAGTAATCTATCTTGTCGTGTCTCTTGTGTATCTTGATATGTCGTGAATTGTCGGCTCCTTTGTATTTTTTCAGGCTTTAATTCATGTTTAACAAATAAATAATACTTAATAACGTCATTATAAGTTGGTAAATAAGATACTGGCAACTTCTCTGGAAAATCAAACACAGGACAGAGTGTCGTTTGTCGAGTTTTAACTTGTGAAATTTGACTGTAATAAAGACAAATAATAGGTATGAATTAAGATTTAAAAAAAAAAATTAGATATATATTGCAATAACAGTGAACAGGAAACTGGAAATATTACTTACATGACTTCTATTTCTTCTCATCAGTCGTTAAAACCAATGCGTCTCACAAGTGCAACAACATTAAATCACGCACGCGAGTAGACAAAATGGCATTCGGACAACGTTTGACGAGAGTAGTGAAATGAGCTCCCCCGCGCCCTTCCAACATCGCATCTCCCGCGCACTTGTCAAAGTCAAACTTTTCTATACTATATCAACATGGCAAGACTCAGAATACGATTTAGCGTTAATAAGACTTTGGTTAATTCTTTTGAAAATTCTGTTAATTTATTATAGAATCTTCTTTTGCACGTTGTCACTTCAGCAACTCCTCCGCAAGACTGACTGACCGCCCCATTCCATGCCGGTCAGAAAACCGTTGGAGGGGTTTAGGTAAATCCGATCAACCTTGCCTCATAAGTTCGTAATTTCGCCGGATGGTGGCGCCACCATCAAACTTCAGACGCGTAACAGATATTTCAACGACTGTTATAAATGATATCCGTTACTGCTATTTATAACAATTATAAAAATAACGATAACGTATCATGTTATAATTATTAACTGTCACAGGTTGATGTGTTTACAAATATAGTTCTGTTAATTTTCAAATGTCAAATTAAATAAATAACAGCAAGAAATCACAAAAATCATGACATTCGGCCATCGGACATCGTGCAGACTCCGGCGCACGAATACAAAGAAGGTAGAGATACAAGAAGGGTAAGCAATAATTATTTTTTCTAAAATTATTTCATAATAATAAAAGAAGGATTTGTAGTCTAGTTATTTTTATTTAAATATACATAAGTATAATTAAACTAAGAATTCTTATTGATCTACTATCAATCTTACATCTTCAATAAAAATCTATCAATTTATAATTTATCAATCATACATAAATAAAATAATCATGACATTTGGCCTGTATATTTTGTAGATTATTTGAGTCTTGATGATATTTACAACTAACATTCTTTATAAATATTTACATAAATAATATTTATGATATATGATATATGATAATCTATTCATTACATTCTGAATCAGTTTCCGAGCTACTATCGTCACTCATTACATTAAGTGCGCTCACGTTAACCCAAGGTCTCATGCGGTCAGCTGCCACAACTGTACAATATTTTTTTGTCTTACTCAAGCCTGGAATATTAGAAATTTGGTATCTATCATTACTTAATACTTAAGTCACTTTGTAGGGACCGATAAACTTGGGTAAAAGTTTGATCCAAAATCTTGAAATATGTTCTCTAAGACCTTTATAGCTGAACTGCTTTTAGTGTCTTTGACTGGTCTTACAAAAACATATTTTGAAAAGCCATCAACGACAGTCAAAATATAAGCGTTGCGTTGTTTGGTCCGAACAAAGGGACCGAGATGGTCAATATGTATTGTTTGGAAAGGCACGCTTAATTTCTCAATGGGGTAAATGTGTCCTTGCTTTGCGGCATTACTGTCCTTATTGAATGCACACTCTAGGCAAGCACCTATGTTTAATTTAGCGTTGCTATGCTGGGGTGAGTTAGGTATTAATGACGGTCTATGAATGCGGCGCGGTGCTCGATCGCACGCGTCGCTCTGGGCGTGTGTTGTCCCTTTCTCACTCGCAGGGCGAGACTGGCGACGTGCGCGCAGACCGCCTGACGGCGCCAAGCGGTGATTTCTGCACCGCACTCAGTCACTCAAAACCGTTCGGACGGGAGGGTATCGTATTGTGCGGATTTCCCGCCACGCGTTTTGTGATGCCGCGTGTAATGGACGATTCAATTTGAGATCGCGCGTGTTGATGCATCGTATTATTGCGTTTCTCCTGGGTTGTACTGGAATGCCAGGCTTAGTGATTGTTGGATGTCTCGACGTCTTCCACGTGAGCGTCGCGTTGAATAGGCATCAGGTGGCCATTTTGGCCCGCGTTTGTACGGCCCAAATTCGGGTTGGGTCACGCGTAATGACTAATATCAAAGTGGAATACGAACAGAAGCTGTGAGTGGTTTGACGTGAATAACGCGCCAAAGCTGTAGTGGAATGCTGGGTGTTGATATCTTTTCCACCCAGCCCTGTAAGTACCAACGGAATTCCTATTTGATCCATTCCCTGAACTTCCTTTCTCCGTTGGGTATTTATGCATTTGCGCCGGCACGTGACTGTAAGTGATAAAACTGTTTATTCGTGTTAATGGTGTGTTCCCTTTAGTCATATTTGTTGTACCATATCATTGTGACTCCTTAGTACGAATTGCGGAATTCGTGGGGTGATATAATTTGGAGGTACTTACTTATAATCTAGTGCTAATACGTGTGACGTAACGCCAGATCGGCAGACGGTATTTACTACCGACTTGAGTTATGTAAGGGTTGGAACACATCATTAGCCAATTTCAATCAACTTAGTTAATTAAGTTAAATAGATTTAGGTTCACGTTTAATTCATAGTATGCGCTGCTATATTGTGCAGCGTATGCTATTTAGCGCTGCGTAACGCAGCCATTGTCTGCCTCCAGTTGAACTCCTGGTATTTTGTTCGAAATTTACCTGTGTAAATCGCTTCCACTGCGGGAGTTTAGCTTGGAATTAGACAATTTTTGGTAGCAGAGCGTGGTTCAGAAAACCACTAGATTTAAGATTATTTTAGTATAAGATTTTTAATCTACCTACATAAAAAAAAATATATTTATTGTGATTGTAGTGTGTGCCCTGTGTAGAATATCCTATCGGTAGGATCAGGGCCAATCAATTAGTGAATTGCTTGTTATTATCGTTGTGTTTACCCTGTGCGGATATCCTAACGGTAGGATCAGGGCCGATTGTCTATTATTGTTTTTTATTGTAAGGTTCGGTGTTACTTTGAGTTGGTACCATGGCTCCCACAATTACACAGCTTCAGGCAAAAATTAGAACGCACCTAATTTGGTTCGCGACTAAGCAGGCGATGGTCGGTCGCGGGGACCGAGAGGACGCACTCATCGCTTGTGCGCAACGGATTGACGAACGGGTCGCGGAGGTGTTGGATTGCCTCACTGGATGCGAGGAGTTATTTGATGGGACGCCTGATGAGGAGGTCAAACTTACGGTCCGGGCGAATGTGACCCAGTGCCTGGAGATGGGGCAGGAGATCCAGCAGGCGGCTGCTGTGATCACCAGGCGTAGGGCTGGGGAGCCGGACCCACCCCATGGTCCGCGGGGACCGGGGGTGCAAGTGCCCCTGCCGGCTGTGGCGATTCCGGTCTTCCACGGGGACTACACGGATTGGACCCGATTCCAGGATCTGTTTGACAGTGTGATTCATAACCGCACTGACTTGCAGCCGGCATATAAAATGGCACAATTGATGGCCAAGCTGCAAGGTGAGCCCCATGAGCTGGTAAAGCATCTACCAGTCGATGATGCAAGTTACGAGACGGCTCGCGGTTTGCTGATCGAGAGATACAGCAACAAACGTCTCATGATTGACCAACTCCTGGAACAGTGGCTCACCGTGCCGACCATCACACGAGGGACGGACCTCAGGGCCAAGGTCCTCAACCCTGTCTGCGTTGCAGTGAACGCTCTTGAGAGACAGGGGATGCCGGTGTCAGGTTATGATTATATCCTGGTCCACACGTTGTTGCGCCGCCTGCCGAGCGACATGGCCGCTCGTTTTGAACAGTCACACGGAGGTAAGACATCTGATTACCTCCCGACCTTCGAGGAGCTCAAGTCCTTCCTCGAGGCCGAGTGCAGGCGGGTAGATGCCCAATTTGGAGAGTCGCCTCACGCGGAGTCTGCGGCCGCTCGCCGCCCGGAACGGCCGGGTGCACAGGCGCGAGACGGTAAGAGTAGGCCACCCAGGCGATACAATGTCGCTAATTTGGAATCGAGGTGTGCCTACTGCAGAGAGGCGGGGCATCAGGTGACTGCGTGTGAGGAGTTCGCTGCACAGCGGGTGCAGAAACGTCGTGGTGTGGTGCAGCAACGGCGTTGGTGCTTTAGGTGTATGGGGCCGCATCAGGTGCGAGAGTGCCCATCAAGCACCAACTGCAGGTACTGCCAGGGTGCCCACCATCAGCTCCTATGCATGAACCGCAGCGGAGATTACGGAGGCAGAGCTGACGCGGGTCAGCGGACGGAGTCTGCCCTACCTAGACGGGAGCAACGCTCCCCACCCCCTCCAAGGAGAAGTCCTCTTCCACCAGGGTTTCAGGGACGAGGCCAGGGACATCAGCAGGTGATGCCCCCTTCACCACGCGCGAGACAGTCACCACCTCGGCAGCAGGTGCCGGGACAGGGTAGGTGGTCACAGGTCCAAGGTCAGGGGCACCCATCACAAGTACGTGATGCTACGGGCGGGTGCCAACACCAGGGTCAGTACATGCAGTACTCGGCGGGTCTGAACAACATGGTGAGTTCCCATGACCCACGCATGCCTCTCCCCTTGGCTGAGCACCCGCGGCTACAGGCGCGTCCACGGTACGCGCGCCTGCCGCAGGGTTACTATAGGCTGCCAGCCATGGCGTACAGGACCAGAGGTCCCTATCAGCAGGAGTGGGACCCACTCGAAGGTGTACGGAGAAAGGGGACCCCCCCGCAGGACGCGGACACTCCGCGCTTAGGTTCCTGCTAGGTAATCGCCGCCTACACGCCAGCTTCGGCCCCCCGGCCAATTACGGTATTGTTGCCTACGGCAATGATTTGGGTATGGGGATACGGTGGCCGCAGCATACAGGTAAGAGCCTTGTTAGATACAGGGGCTCAGGGTTGTATTGTGTCTAGTAAGCTGGTGAGTAGGCTACGCTTAAATATAAGGCCCACAACGGATGGGGCTGTAGGTATTGGAGGTGTAGATGTGCCTGACGTTCGGGGTCAGGTGAACTTCGAGTTCACATTAGGTAATACAGGTACAGGGGTCAGCTATCATGCCTCAGCAGTGGTGCTGGATGAAGTGGTAGGGAAACTTCCTCAGGTTCGGTTACCGTCAACGGTACGAGGGTTAACCACAGGCTTAGAGTTAGCTGATCCTGAATTTGATACTCCTGGTACGGTGGACGTTCTCCTCGGGTCAGACGTCCTCGGGAGATTCTGGTGTGGCAGAAAACGGGTACTTCAGCAAACTGGTTTAGTGGCCGTTGATACCACAGGGGGGTATGTTATTTTTGGCCCAGTTTGGAGACCTCAGGACCTACCAGAGGGCGATACGGTTCTCTATGGTAGTGTGTTGTCGGAGGTGCTGCAGAGGTTTTGGGAGTCTGAGGAGCCACCCACAGCGGATAGACGGAAGCCAGAGGATGACGAGTGCGATCTGTTCTATCAGTACAACACTGCACGAAGTTCGTCAGGTAGGTTTGTTACCAGGCTGCCATTTCTCCCAAACCGCCCCTCCTTAGATAGTTCGCGACAGATCGCGGAACGGAGACTACTGGCTATGGAGAGAAAGATGAAGCGAGATGCAGCACTTCGGCAGAAGTATATCGAATTCATGAGGGAGTACCTAGAGTTAGGCCACATGTCGGTGTCCAGCATAGATTGGAGGTGTGTCGAGCATTACTATATACCACACCTGGCTGTTTTGTAGTCACCGGAGGCGAAGATACGGGTAGTGTTTGACGGTTCTGCTCCTACATCGAATGGTGTGTCTGTGAACCAGTGTCTGCACGCGGGTCCCAAGTTGAACCGGGACATTGTGGACATCCTCACAGATTTTCGGTTGCACCAAGTAGCGTTCGTCGCAGACGTCAAAATGATGTTTCGCCAAACAATTATACACCCGGATGACCGTCGGTACCAGCTGATTTTGTGGCGTGAGAGCCCTGACGAGCCGATGGTCACTTATGAGCTTAACACGGTAACGTATGGTCTGAAGCCAAGTCCGTTTTTGGCAGTACGCACGCTGCGAGAGTTGGCCGCACAGGAAAGGGTAAGATTCCCTCGAGCCGCAGCAGTACTGGATCGCGACGTCTACGTGGATGACATCTGCACGGGTGCAGATAGCGTGCAACAAGCACTGCTACTACGAGACGAGCTGATCGCGATCATGGAATCAGGAGGTTATGAGTTGCGGAAATGGCTGTCCAGCTGTCCAGAGCTCCTGGCCGGGTTGCCAGGTGAGTTCCAGCAGGACCCGCACCTTTTCGAGAACCCGGACAATCCAAATACGTTGAGCATCCTAGGGGTGCAATATAGGCCAACGCATGATGTCTTTACGTATCAGATCGAGCCAGACCTTTTGCAGAAGACTTGGACGAAGCGTTCGGTATTATCGACGATCGCCAGAACTTTCGATCCTAACGGGTGGATCGCACCGGTGACGTTCATGGCGAAGTGCTTCTTGCAAAGGTTGTGGATAGCAAACTTGGGTTGGGACGACCAGCTCTCCGGAGAGCTGTTGAATGATTGGACCAAGTTTGTGACCACCTTACCAGGGATCGTACGCATCGCCATACCTCGCAAGTTGCTCCCATCGGTGGGATGTAAGGCTACCCTACATGGGTTTTGTGATGCCTCGGAGCGAGGGTACGCGGCAGCTGTCTATTTGCGGACAGTCAGTTCAACGGGAACTGTAGACGTGCGTCTAGTTATGGCCAAGAGTAAGGTGGCTCCGGTTAGGACAAGATGGACCATTCCAAAGTTGGAATTGGCGGGAGCAGCACTTCTCACGCGCTAGCTACATCATGTCGCTAGTAATCTACGCGGGTACCATCACTTTGGATGAAACGGTGTACGCATGGACCGACAGTAGGATAGTTCTGTGCTGGTTACAGACGTCGGTACATACTCTTGAGGTTTTCGTGGCAAATCGGGTGTCACAGATTAAAGGATCGGAAACTCCGTTGGTATGGAGACACGTACCGGGAGAACAGAACCCAGCGGACTGCGCCTCACGGAGATGTAGGGCCCCTGATTTGGTAGGTCACTCACTGTGGTGGGGACCTCAGTGGCTGACTGAGTCACCTGAGAGATGGCCATACAATGAGTGCGGGTCGCCGCTTGGGCCACCTGATCGAGGTTTGCGAGTGAACGTAGGGCAGATCGTACCTAAGCCTAGTGCGGCTTTCTTGCTGGAACGATACAGCTCCCTCGACAAACTTCTAGGGGTGACAGGTTGGATCAAACGGTTCGTGAACAACTGTAGAAAACCTCAAGCAGAACGGAACTTGGCACCTGTCCTCTCGCCTGCGGAGCGGAATGCGACTCTAAGTTTATTGGTTAGGGTCGTCCAGGCGGAACATTTTGAGGAAGAGGTCAGGCTGCTCAGGGATGGCCGTGGAAAGCTGAAGGGAGGTCTTGTGCGCCTCAACCCGTTCGTGGACGAGCATGGAATGCTCCGGGTTGGAGGTAGACTTCGGAACGCTAACCTGCCCTTTTCAGCACGGCATCCGCTGTTACTCCCAAAGAAGGGACCTTTGGTAGAACTTATAGTTAGGGATCGTCACCAGAAAACTCGCATGCGGGCTGCAATGCACTTTTGGCTATTCTGCAGCGCGAGTTTTGGATCTTGTCTGGACGACGTACGGTACGGAGCATTGTGTTTTGGTGCTTGCCTTGCTATCGGTTGAAGGCAGCCACAATGCAACCTCAGATGGGAGACCTCCCACCGGACCGGGTGACGGAAGCCTGGACGTTTGCGGGTGTGGGAACGGACTTTGCGGGGCCTTTTATGGTAAAGGCATCACGCCTTCGCAACGCGAAGTCAATCAAGGCGTATTTGTGCGTGTTTGTGTGCCTAGCAACCAAGGCCGTCCACTTGGAACTCGTGGCCGACCTCACTACGGAGGCTTTCTTAGCAGCTTTAGATAGATTTGTGTCGCGAAGAGGGCGACCAGCGCTGATCAGGTCGGACTGTGGTACCAACTTTAAGGGCGCTGATCGATGTATGAAAGAAATTATAACGTTTTTATCGGAAAACGAGGAAGCTATCGGCACGAGCCTCTCCCGTCAGGGCATTAACTGGGTGTTCGATCCACCAGGATGCCCCCACTGGGGTGGTATATTTGAAGCGGTTGTAAAGTCCGCTAAGACGCATTTGATGCGCGTTATAGGTTTAACGATATTAACCTTTGAGGAGCTAGCGACCGTGTTTTGTAAAATTGAGGCCGTTCTCAATTCACGTCCTTTGTGTCCGCTTAGCTCAGATCCGAATGATCTGGAGGCCCTGAAACCAGGGCATTTCTTAATTGGCCGACCACTTAACGCCTTGCCAGAGTACCCCTACACAGAGGTCAGTAGCAATCGTTTGACGCGTTATGAGTTGCTGCAGCAAATGTCTCAGAATTTTTGGAAGCGATGGTCGCTTGAGTATTTGCACATTCTGCAGCAACGCCTTAAGTGGACGGACAGAACTGAACCCCCTCGCATCGGAGATCTCGTTCTGGTTAAGGATGCCAACCTGCCGCCACTGCGATGGCGCAGAGGGCGCATTCTCAACTTGTTCCCAGGTAGTGATGGCACTCCTCGAGTCGCGACAGTTCAGGTAGAGGATTCAGTTCTTAAGCGAGCAATAGCAACGCTATCTCGTCTCCCCAGTAGTGAATAGGCCTAAGGGATTCGGCCTAGGGCGGGTGAATGTTTAATTTAGCGTTGCTATGCTGGGGTGAGTTAGGTATTAATGACGGTCTATGAATGCGGCGCGGTGCTCGATCGCACGCGTCGCTCTGGGCGTGTGTTGTCCCTTTCTCACTCGCAGGGCGAGACTGGCGACGTGCGCGCAGACCGCCTGACGGTGCCAAGCGGTGATTTCTGCACCGCACTCAGTCACTCAAAACCGTTCGGACGGGAGGGTATCGTATTGTGCGGATTTCCCGCCACGCGTTTTGTGATGCCGCGTGTAATGGACGATTCAATTTGAGATCGCGCGTGTTGATGCATCGTATTATTGCGTTTCTCCTGGGTTGTACTGGAATGCCAGGCTTAGTGATTGTTGGATGTCTCGACGTCTTCCACGTGAGCGTCGCGTTGAATAGGCATCAGGTGGCCATTTTGGCCCGCGTTTGTACGGCCCAAATTCGGGTTGGGTCACGCGTAATGACTAATATCAAAGTGGAATACGAACAGAAGCTGTAAGTGGTTTGACGTGAATAACGCGCCAAGGCTGTAGTGGAATGCTGGGTGTCGATATCTTTTCCACCCAGCCCTGTAAGTACCAACGGAATTCTTATTTGATCCATTCCCTGAACTTCCTTTCTCCGTTGGGTATTTATGCATTTGCGCCGGCACGTGACTGTAAGTGATAAAACTGTTTATTCGTGTTAATGGTGTGTTCCCTTTAGTCATATTTGTTGTACCATATCATTGTGACTCCTTAGTACGAATTGCGGAATTCGTGGGGTGATATAATTTGGAGGTACTTACTTATAATCTAGTGCTAATACGTGTGACGTAACGCCAGATCGGCAGACGGTATTTACTACCGACTTGAGTTATGTAAGGGTTGGAACACATCATTAGCCAATTTCAATCAACTTAGTTAATTAAGTTAAATAGATTTAGGTTCACGTTTAATTCATAGTATGCGCTGCTATATTGTGCAGCGTATGCTATTTAGCGCTGCGTAACGCAGCCATTGTCTGCCTCCAGTTGAACTCCTGGTATTTTGTTCGAAATTTACCTGTGTAAATCGCTTCCACTGCGGGAGTTTAGCTTGGAATTAGACAACCTACATATTTCTTCACGAAACGAGTCATCTTCGGGAACCAGTATTGGCTCTGTATGCGTTCAAGTGTTTTCTTTACGCCAAAAATTCCCAGTTCGTCGTGGTTCAGGCGACAAATCTGCCATCATGCCCCCTTTGGTATAATTAGCCGTAAATTGTAATTGTCTCCCTCAATTTTTCTATACAAAACGTTATTCTTATAAACATAATGTTTCTTAATATCTTTTTGCTCTTCATCAAGATCAGGTTTAAGTACTTTAACAGTTTGATTTACTTCGGGATCGCCTAATTGCAAGGTCACAAGCCAATCATTTTGCTGAATATTCAGTAAAATCTTAAATATTTTACATGTTAAATAAAATAATGTAGTCGGTCCCGCGCTAATCACGGCCGTCCCGCCGCCTCTCGCACCCATCTCGCTCACACTCGGGCCTTCCATCGTCGCTGCGTCCCGTTCTGCCGCTTCTAATGACAAGGCTAAGGTAACCGCCTTTGTATAAGTTAGCTCACTCTCGGCAAAAAGACGTTGTTTAATTATTTCACTTTTTAAGCAACATGTGAACTGATCCCTTAGATTATCTTCAAGGTTTCCTCCAAATTCACAAAACTTAGACAATTTCTTTAGTTCCGCCAGATACTGCGATATACTTTCACCCTCATTTTGCCGGCGCCGACGAAAACGATGCCGTTCTGCCATAAATGAAGGTTTAGGTTCCAGGTGCTCTGTCATTGCTGTAACCACGTTTGCATACGTCTCCTCCTTTGGTTTCTTAGGGCTAATTAGGTTACTCATCAGTTCATAGGCCTCGTCCCCGATCACCGAAATTAACGTGAGTAGATACATTTCTTCCGTTATACTGTTGGCTTTAAAATACATTTCCAAACGTTCCACATATAGGGTCCAGCTCCCTGACGATACTTGAAACTCCCCTATTTTCCCATGAGACATTTTAAAGCACGTATAATCCTCGTTTGCCACTGATCTGTCTTTAATTAAAACACACGTCTTGTTTGACAACCATTTATTGCAAGACTGAGAACGACCGGTGACACACGAATGAATGAATGAATAGGTACATACATTACACTTATCAGGGAAGCACTCCTCATCAAAAGATTGGTTAACTAAATAGGTTAGGGGAAGTGCCAGCTCGTTTGTACAGGTTTTAATTAATATGGGTGGAATTTCGTCGGGGCCGTAACTGTATTTGTTAGACATTAGTATAATCACAGTTTTAATTTACCGCTCGTTTGTAGGCTGTAGGTACATTGAGTTAGAGACCGGTTTAGTGTGCGCGTATGGACACGGGCGCAGCAGGCACAGGCCGCGCTGTCCCAGTCCCTGACGTGGTTTTACTGGTGCCTACTGTTACGTAATACTGATTGAATTCATTCGCCGTGGTAATGGGACTTTGCGGAGTGTTCGTTTTTGATTTTAGTATTATATTTTTTGGAACTGAGTTATTTGGCCGTTTAGTAGTTGTTTCGTTTATTATTTGCCACATTGTTTTATTTTTATTGTTTGATTTATTCATTACCTTCGTATACGAGATTTTCTTGGAATATTTTATAGCGGTCTTTAAGATTTTCTGATATTTTTGGTAATCTTTTTTTAGTACTTTATTGTTTGTTAGGTTGACTAAGATTTTATTAAGCCTTTTATTTCTACATGATTGTTTTAGTCCCTAAGTTATCCAGGTAATTTTTTTCTTGTGATTTAGTTTAACTTTCTTTAATGGAATACAGACATTTAGTAGTAGTTTTAGGTGTTTTTCAAATAGATTATAATTCTGGTTTATTTTATTTTGGTTTAGCAGTATAGTGTTCCAGTTTGATTTAGATAAATCTGATTTAAACTTTGATAGGTTGTCGGTATTAAATATTCTTTTATATGTGTATAGTTGGATTTTATGCATCTTATTTTAATTTTGGTTATATTTGAATTTATACTCAAGGGCTTTATGGTCAGATAAGCCATTGTTAAGCACCGAGAATTGGTTTGACTTTTGATTTGTAAATAAAAAATCTATGCACTTAGATGTAGTCTTAGTTACACGCGTTGGTTCATTAATTAATTGTTGTAAATTGCATTCTAATAGAGTATTACAGAGCTTACTGTAGTTCGGACAGTCGCTGGTGATATAATTATAAATATTGAAATCTCCGCCTAGTATGATATGTTTCGTTAAGTGAGATGATTTTGTTTTCTCTGTTAATTTGTCTAAGAAGTCAAAAAAGATTTTAATTTTACGATCTGATCTGTACACGCAAACAATTAAAGCGTTTTATTTCGGGATTTCGGTCGCACAACATTCTATTATATATTCTACGCTTAGCTCCGCAATATCTGGACGTTCTATGTATTTCTCGCCGTCGCGAAGTAGGATGGCCACTCCGCCGCCTCGGTGCTGCTTTCGGGTGAGTGATGCCGCAACTGTGTAGCCGTCTATGTTGATAAGGTCCTTCTGTTCGTATTTTATCCAGGTCTCAGACAAGCAAATTGCGTCATATTGGTTTGAATTGAAGTAGGTCTCTTAATCATGGACTTTATTTTTTGAACTCTGGACGTTTTGAAATATGATCTTGTACTCAGTCTCGAAAGGAATAGTTTTTCTGATTAGGCTGCGGTGTTTTGGATTTTAATGGGTTTATTGGTGAGTTGAGTGTTGAATTTGAAATTGTGTTTCTTGTTGAATTATTTTGCTGCGTACTGTTTCTATGGTCTTTATATTCTTTACCGTTAATAAATAGTTTATTGTGTCTGATTGTAGCATATTTTCCCAATTTTCTTTCTTCGCGCATTATATCCTGTAGTCTTTTCCGTTCCTGAATAGCCGAGTCATTAAGAAATTCAGAGATGGCTAGGCCTGTATTTCTAAAACAATATTGGTTGTTCAGTATGTACTTAGCCATTTTTTTGCTTAATAACTCTATGACAAATGGGCGCCGGCGTCCCCTCTTCCCTAATCTACTTGTAAGGTATGATTGATGGTTGTAGCCAGTAGGCTCAATGCAGCTTGATGGAAAAGGGGAATTCCCGCCGAGCGAGGTGTTCAGCTCGGGGACCGCGGCCCAACTGGTAGTACGTGGATTTTGTATTTATACTAAGTCTTCGACAAACTTCGTAACCGCGTTTTAGGTCTTGACTTCTGATTGGCTAATCTTCTATGACGAGTATGACGTGTCGTGTTTACATTGTGCAGGCAGCGTTGTCGTCGTCGCCTCGTCAGCAGTAGATGCATCCAGCGAAGTCAGCGCATTCTGTGTGCGGCGCGCGCTTCATATTTCTTTGTAATCCGCGCCGCTACATACTTAATTTTTCTATGTAGCCTGTTAGGTTTACGTTCATTATATCAGCAAACATGCCAATTACAAGTTCTTGTAGTTCGTATTCGGTTTCCGTGTCATACTCATCCAGTCCGTAATTAACAATTTTTTTGGGTATTTCACAGTCTAGGTTTTGTGTAGGTATTAGTCTAGCAGTGGTTTGCATTTCAGTCATTTGTTTTTTGAGTAGATTATTTTGTTCCTCTAAGTAGGAGATTTTTAAATCTATCTTTCCAATTTTACTTTGTATCTCCGCCTGGTCACTTTTTATTTTTTCCGTGCTCTTCAAGAATTCTTGTTTTAAATTTTGAACTGCTGTAACTACCTCATTGTGAAGGATTAGCTTGATCTCTGTCAATAAAGCTTCTTTATTTAGTTTTAGTTTTTGATCCAACAATAAACTGATCTCATCAAGAGTGATTTGTGGATTAACAGTTAGCCCAATGTCGTTGGAGGCTAATTCGTTTGCTACCGTATTACCAGAGATGCTTAGGTCATTAATTGAGCGGTCGTCGATAGAGATAGATGTATTATCTAGATTGATCGATTTGCGTACTTGAGTCGAGTCGTCAATAATTTCGCATTCGTCTTTGAGTTATTCCTAAACAATCTGGGCACTTCCAGTTCCGGTCCAAATCCTGCTTTAGTGATTTGTACTCGTTTTCGCTAACACCTACGCATGCATAGTGGTACTGTCCTGTACATGCAGTAGTACTACAGTTCAGCAAATCCACAACATTTATGTGCGTATGGTATGCAGTGCAGATACGCATCGTGATAATTGCTTAGAAACACTACTGGCGAGGAATTTTTACACAGAATATTCTAGTCGATCAGCTGACCGGTATGACGCCCTCCGGGGCGGTGCGACGGAGACAGGTGATGATAAGTAGCGCGGTGGGTGAGACGCACGTATGCTCGTAGGCCGGTCGTTGACCTCACCGACCGGTTGGCCTTGGAACAGCTGTCGATTCGTGCTTAGATTATTTATCTTTTGGTATAGTTTGTATGAAAATGTTGATTATACACTGTTTACACTTGATTTGATGTCACTTTTATTAATTATTTTGGGTCTTCTCACACTATGGTACAGAAAAATAAAAAAATGCCGCAGAATATCACTTAGACTTTCGATTTTGAATTAAATTGTTAGAGCGCATGATAAACTTTGCGTACGCATTGGACGGCGCGAGGGCACTCTTCCATTCCTTCAATTTTTCACATATGCAAGCCATTAACACACCTTGCGAACCTTTCTTTTATGGAAGGAACATTTCCTGAGGCACTTAAAATAGCTGTGGTCAAACCTTTATTAAAAAAAAGAGATAATTAAATTCGATCCTAGCAATTACAGACCAGTTTCGATACTGCAAATTTTTTCCAAGATTTTTGAAAAAGCCATACTATCTAGACTAAACAACTTTTTAGATAAACATGAAATTCTACACTCGAGTCAGTTCGGCTTTAGAAAACATTCCTCAACCACCCTTGCTTGTTTTCATCTAGTCAAATATATAACAGAGAGCAATAATGAAAAAAAAACAATTGTATCTGTATTCTTAGACATGAGCAAGGCATTTTACTTTGTTAACCATGACAGGTTACTTTCAAAACTGGAGAAGTATGGCATTAGAGTACAGGCGTATTCTTGGATAGAGAGTTATCTTAGAGGTAGAAGGCAATTCGTTGAAATATCAAGGGTAAATAATAAAATAACAAATAGTTCGGACGTTCTACAGGGCAGCGTACTGAGTCCGTTACTATTCTTATATTTTATACCTTTAGCAGTTCCCACCTCACACGTAACATGTCCAAAATAGTCACTTCCTGGCTCTGATACAATCACATAGTGGTCTTCTGTTACTCTTTTTCTGTGAAATTTGCCATTTTTCTGAATAGTAACTAAAATCTTATCTTTTCTGCCGTCAAAGTAAACACCGCGAATGATTTTATTGCAGTCTGCAGCCTGCAAAGCAGATCTGACTTTAGTTCTTTCACGGCGCAACTTAGAACGATCAATTACACCACTTGGATCTTTAGGTGAAACAACACCAACGTATTTTAACACAGAAGAAGCTATAATAGCAGCAGCTCTGTCAGAGACTCCAGTACGATCGCAGGTGAGGGCTAATGATGGTAAGTCTAACCTCCTTTTTTTTGGCGGTGGCAAGGCTCTGTGTTCTGGCGATTGATAAGGACTAGAAGCTACACTAGTACTTGAACTGGTGCTTTCAATCATCAAATCTTCAGGCAAAGAACGAGAAAAACACGGTTTGTTGGGATCAATCAGCTCCTTGTTACGTAGCAATATTTTTTCTTGTCTTTGTAGCTTTTTCTTATTTTTTCCAGTTGCAACCAAGTCTACGCCACCTATCATCATTTTTCTTGTGGTTCTTTGATCAATTAAAATCATTTTTTCTTCCGTAGGAACGCGGCTGTCTTTTGAGCAATTGCAATTTGTGATATCTTTGCATTTGCAACTGCATATGTCAAATAGTCTACAAGACTCAGATTTGAATAACTTTATCTTTTCTTGATATTTTTCATTTGTTTTACGGCCTCGAAAGGGTTTCATTAGGCTTTTGTATTTGTCATGGTAGGCTCGAATAAGTTGTTGTACTCTCTTAGGACTGACAGTTGGCAGCCACGCTTTTCGCCAAATTTCTAAGATTTCCGGAATTAATCTTTCGGATATTGCCCTATAATTTTATTGGCATGCCCTATTATTTTATCATAATTTCTTGAACAGTTAGAAACTAATTACATTTAACTAAAAGTTCATAATGACTTTATAAAATTAGTAATCTATCTTGTCGTGTCTCTTGTGTATCTTGATATGTCGTGAATTGTCGGCTTCTTTGTATTTTTTCAGGCTTTAATTCATGTTTAACAAATAAATAATACTTAATAACGTCATTATAAGTTAGTAATTAAGATACTGGCAACTTCTCTGGAAAATCAAACACAGGACAGAGTGTCGTTTGTCGAGTTTTAACTTGTGAAATTTGACTGTAATAAAGACAAATAATAGGTATGAATTAAGATAAAAAAAAAAATCCATACTATCCATACTAATATTATAAATGCGAAAGTGTGTTTGTTTGTTTGTTTGTTTGTTTGTTTGTCTTTCTTTCACGTTACAACAGAGCGATATCATGCAGTGTTTTTTAGGTGTGCAGTTAGGTGAGAGGCTGGAGAGTGACATAGGCTACTTTTTATCCCGGAAAAACATATTTTTCCCATCGGAAAAGCGATTAATGTTTAGCAATAGAATACACCCATACTACGAACATAGATGAGTATCATGCAGCGATGTAAAGCATTTTTTTTTTTGAGAGCAGCTAAATGAAAAGCTGGTGAGTGACATAGGTTATTTTTTATCCCGGAAAAACATATTTTTCCCTTCGGAAAACCGATTAATGTTTAGCAATAGAATACATCCATACTACATACATAAATGAGTATCATGCAGCGATGTAAAGCATTTTTTTTTTGGAAAGCAGTTAGATGAAAAGCTGGTGAGTGTCATAGGTTACTTTTTATCTCGGAAAAACATATTTTTCCCATCGGAAAACTGATTATTGTGTAGCATAGAATACATCCATACCACATAAAAAAGATGTATATACAGGATGTAAGGGACAGCCCTCCGAATACTGATATTCCCATAGTAAATGCAGTGAGCTGATTGTGATTTTGTATGGGATATAGAAAAAAAGAATTTAATCTATGGCAGGTTGTTCAGTTTCATGGTTTGAATACACCCAATCAGTATTCGAAGGGCTGTCACTTACACCCTGTATAGCACTACTATGAGAATGTCTCTTGAATATGAGTTTTGGGATATGAATGTGGCTTTAAGGGTGATGTGGGTATGTACTTGAGATACTTCTTACCACAGTAGTAAAGTTAATTTCTACAGTTAAACATGATAATAGCGTATTAAAATAGTGCTCTGTTCTGTGTCCATTAAGCTGTGTACTATGTCTTTAACACTCTTCTGGAAACAAACGCTCCGAAACACTGTAAAAGCATAAATCCCTCCCCTTTGAAAGACAATTTTTGTATACGCGCTCTCCATCAAGATATGTCTTCCATATTACTCACGATAATTTTTCCGGTTTAGTGACTGCGTCTCTATTAAAATTACGTTATCTTTACTTTTAACATTAAATGCCTGTTTTTCCTTACACTATAAATGTGTCATAATCTTCTTTCTAGCGTCGTAATATCTTCATTATTGAAGGTCGTAATTCCCCTGATGGGAAATATTTTTCTCATTCAGGATTCTTTTCCATCGCTGCGTATCTTTGGCGACATAGAGCGCTGAGTGTATTTAATGAGACCACCTAATTGTACTGAAACCTCTTGGTCGTTTGCCATCGACTTTTCCAGTGATCATGAGTGCAAAGTGGCAAAAGAACTCAAGGATCATTCTTGCGCCTCATTACTTGATTTTACAATAGCCTGTATTAGTGATGGTAGCGCCCAGGTACCACAAATTATATACTTTTTCAAGGAAGTGAACCATTCCAGTGTAGTGTCGTCTGTGTATCGGTGAATAGTGATTTTAGTGCCCTCCCAGTTTACACAGTTGTTCGCCTTACGATGTGTCGTTTAGAATACACAACTAATTAATAAAACTCTATGAGTACGCGGGCGAAGCCGCGGGTAACAGCTAGTTAGATATATATTGCAATAACAGTGAACAGGAAACTGGAAATATTACTTACATGACTTCTATTCCTTCTCATCAGTCGTTAAAACCAATGCGTCTCACAAGTGCAACAACATTAAATCACGCACGCGAAACGACAACGTTTGACGAGAGTAGTGAAATCAGCTCCCCCGCGCCCTTCCAACATCGCATCTCCCGCGCACTTGTCAAAGTCAAACTTTTCTATCCTATATCAACAGGGCAAGACTCAGAATACGATTTAGCGTTAATAAGACTTTGGTTAATTCTTTTGAAAATTCTGTTAATTTATTATAGAATCTTCTTTTGCACGTTGTCACTTCAGCAACTCCTCCGCAAGACTGACTGACCGCCCCATTCCATGCCGGTCAGAAAACCGTTGGAGGGGTTTAGGTAAATCCGATCAACCTTGCCTCATAAGTTCGTAATTTCGCCGGATGGTGGCGCCACCATCAAACTTCAGACGCGTAACAGATATTTCAACGACTGTTATAAATGATATCCGTTACTGCTATTTATAACAATTATAAAAATAACGATAACGTATCATGTTATAATTATTAACTGTCACAGGTTGATGTGTTTACAAATATAGTTCTGTTAATTTTCAAATGTCAAATTAAATAAATAACAGCAAGAAATCACAAGAATCATGACATTCGGCCATCGGACATCGTGCAGACTCCGGCGCACGAATACAAAGAAGGTAGAGATACAAGAAGGGTAAGCAATAATTATTTTTTCTAAAATTATTTCATAATAATAAAAGAAGGATTTGTAGTCTAGTTATTTTTATTTAAATATACATAAGTATAATTAAACTAAGAATTCTTATTGATCTACTATCAATCTTACATCTTCAATAAAAATCTATCAATTTATAATTTATCAATCATACATAAATAAAATAATCATGACATTTGGCCTGTATATTTTGTAGATTATTTGAGTCTTGATGATATTTACAACTAACATTCTTTATAAATATTTACATAAATAATATTTATGATATATGATATATGATAATCTATTCATTACATTCTGAATCAGTTTCCGAGCTACTATCGTCACTCATTACATTAAGTGCGCTCACGTTAACCCAAGGTCTCATGCGGTCAGCTGCCACAACTGTACAATATTTTTTTGTCTTACTCAAGCCTGGAATATTAGAAATTTGGTATCTATCATTACTTAATACTTAAGTCACTTTGTAGGGACCGATAAACTTGGGTAAAAGTTTGATCCAAAATCTTGAAATATGTTCTCTAAGACCTTTATAGCTGAACTGCTTTTAGTGTCTTTGACTGGTCTTACAAAAACATATTTTGAAAAGCCATCAACGACAGTCAAAATATAAGCGTTGCGTTGTTTGGGAGTTTCCCTCTCGTGTTGTAAGTATGTATATCACCGCGCTTAGGTAGCTGTTCGATATTGTGGCGCGTGTGCTTAGCTACTTCAAGTATGTAGGTAGAAGGTAATGTCAGTATTTTATGCTTTATGAACAGCTCCTTCGCGGGGTGATCCCACACCACTCCAGCGAGTATTCGAATGGCTCATCGAATATGTAAAACTGACATGACATTCTCAGGAGCACAATCATCATTTGGACTCTCGGTTGGATTACGGCTTAAAGCATCGACGTGAGCCATGCGATCACCAGGACGGTACTCGATTTCGTAATCATACTCCTCCATCTGTAGTAATGTGACGACATGGGGTCTAGACCTTAGTCAGCATTTTTGCCTTAGCGCTATGCGCGTGCATTGGCTCTCGCCAGTCGTCGTCCCGTAGCGCGCTCCGCGGCAGTTCCCCCGCCCCTTGTCTTACAATTTTGTACATTCTTACTAATGATTTTTCTTGTGTCATTTGACAATACAATCATCGTCGAGAAACCTATCTTTCATTTATATCTAAACACGCAACCTTAACTAAATAATCAACTGAACTTTCTAGTCTAAAACATACACAACTAAATTAATACATTAAATCATGAAAATATAAAATTGGTGACCGTGTCGTTCAGCGAATAGTGAAGTGAAACACGTGCGTTCTGGACTTTGGAGGCGACTCACTTAGGGGGGACGGAGACAGAAGCGCTGTCTGCCGGAAGCGTATATAGCATCGTGCTATTTTCAGGCCGTGAGCCAAATACTACCATAAACTATTCTGCAATAAAAAAGTGTATCGCGTGTGATCTCTCAAGTGTTTTACAGGATGACTACACCACCACCGCCACCACCAATTGATTTGGCTACTATCACCGTGACAAGCAGGATTGCACAGTTTTGGCCACAGGCACCTAAGCTGTGGTTTGCTCACTTCGAATCGATTATGGCACCGAGAAGGCTAGCGGATGATGCGAAATTCGATCTTGTGATTAGCAAATTGGGTCCTGAGGAGCTTTCTTTCATCAGTAATATATTTGATAACATACCGGCAACAAACAGATACGAGGTACTCAAGGAGCGACTTTTAAAGGCTTTTCAAGAAAGTTTGGAGCAGCAATTCCACAAACTCGTCAAGGAAATGGATTTTAGGTCAGCAGCGTCCATCGCAACTGCTTAGACAAATGCAGGAGTTGGCCAGAAACACGGGAGTTGGTGACGACCCGCTGAAAAATCTGTGGTTGTCACGTTTACCACCGGCAGTGAGAGCAGAATTAGCAGTTTCACCGCAAGACACCAAGATCGAGAAATTGGCGGAGATGGCTGATAAGATAACGGAGACTCTGAACAGCGGAGAAGTCGCAACCATCGCGTCTTCCTCAAGCGTGGGAGCAGCGGTCAACTTAGCTCTTTTAGCGGAAATGAAGCATTTAAAAACCTTCGCGGGGAGCTCAACGAGATACGAGGGAGGCAGCAGCACCGTTCGCAGCATTTTCAGCGGAATCGCAGCAAGTCCCGTAGAGCTAGATCGAAATCTGCGGGAGGGCGAACTCCAACTCCAGGGCGTACACCCAGCAGCCCAGACTGGTTGTGCAGGCAACATTATAGGTACCGTAAGAGGGCTCGATTCTGCGAGGCACCGTGCAACTGGAACGCAAATCAGGGAAAATAAGTGCTGTACAGCCTGCAGCGGTGGAGGGCTGCACCAACATCTTGGATGACCACCGTCTGTGCGTTTTTGATAAGGAAACTGGACTTTCGTATTTGGTAGACTCAGGAGCAAATGTGTCAGTGATACCTGTAAGTAAAGTTAATTTTAAAGAGCGTTGTCAGAGTAGTTATAAACTTTTTGCCGCAAATAATACTGAAATTCGAACATTTGGTACGAAATCATTACAGCTAAAATTAAATTTAAGAAGGGCGGGCGTATAATTGGACATTTATTATTGCCGATGTTAAAGCAAGCCATATTGGGAGCGGATTTTTTAAAAACACAAGATTATTATAAATTGTGTGATGAGCCGTGTGATGCCGGCTTAGAATAGCATCACCCCATTTCTTACCCATGAGTGTCGTAAGAGGCGACTAAGGGACTCGAGGGTTAGATGTGTATCGCAATTTTAGGCGATGGGCTGACTACCTGTCACTATAGTGATACACAGTTATCTGATTGACCCTCAATCTTTTGTCAGACGTGGTGTTAATATCCGTTTTGCGGCCGTTAACGCTCTGCCTACCCCGGATATAGGCGTGATTTATGTATGTATGTATGTATTAATAGATTTATATAACAAAAAGCTCATTGACACGGCTACAAATTTATTTTCGATTGGGTCCATCGTAAAGTGTGATAATCCAAAATTACAAAGCATTCAAAATGATAATATTTACAATGATTTGTTAGAGCAGTTTCCTGAGATTACTAAACCATTTTTTTTTAAGAAACCAACTAACCATGGCATTTACCATCATATTGAGACAGAAGGACCACCAGTGTACACCAGAGCGAGGCCACTACATCGCGATCGCTACAGAAAGGTAAAGTTAGAATTTGAGTTAATGCAGGAATTAGGTATCTGTAGACCTTCCAAAAGCCCGTGGGCAAGCCCATTGCACGTGGTACCAAAAAAGGACGGAAACAGCAGGCCGTGCGGAGACTACAGATTACTCAATAAAAAAACAAAACCCGATCGATATCCTATACCTAGGCTCCAAGATTTTACCTACGGTTTAGCAGGCAAACAAATTTTTTCTCGGATTGACATTAATAGAGCTTATCATTTTATTGAAATTGCGCCTGAGGATGTTGAAAAAACTGCCATTATTACTCCTTTCGGTCTATTTGAATTTAATCGCATGACATTCGGACTTCGAAATGCAGCACAAACTTTTCAAAGGTTTATGAACTCAATATTACAGAGCATGGAATATTTTCAAAATCCTCAGGGCGAGCAATCATTTTTGTTTTCTTACATAGATGACGTCATTATTGCATCAGACAATGAAAGCGTGCACAAAGAACATCTTGGTAAGTTATTTTCAAAATTTAATGACATAGGCATTACAATTAATCTAAGTAAGTGTGATTTTGGAAAACAGAAAATTGAATTTTTAGGATACAAAGTTAGTTCAGAAGGAATCAGACCATTAGAAGATAAAGTGAAGGCGATTGCAGACTATCCAAAACCCGAGACGATCGAGCAACTTCGTCGTTTTCTGGGTATGTTAAATTTTTACAGGTTACATGTTCAAAATGCAGCTCATCATCAAGCCGAATTAAACAAGTTCCTTCATGGTGCTAGAAGAAAAGATAAGACGAAAATCAAGTGGAACCCAGAAGCAGAACATACATACACGGACCATAAGCCGTTAACTTATGCTCTTTCCAAAGTAAGTACCGCTAAGGAAACGCCAAGGAGATTACGACATTTGTTGTACATTAGCGAGTTTGTTAGCGAAAAACAAAACGTCGATGGAACGCAAAATGTGGTCGCCGATGCTTTATCGCGAGTGGAAGCTATAGATTGCCCCACAAGTTTCAATTACAAAAAACTAGCCAAGGCGCAGGAAGGCGATTCTCAGATTTCGCAGATGCTAGCGAAACCCGGCGACGGAAAGGTACTGTTGAAACAAATATACATTCCAGGTAGTGATAAATCGGTTTATTGTAACATTGCAACAAAGTATGCATTGCAACAAATTCAGCCAATTTGTTGGCTAACCAGACAACTGCTTCTATTGAGCAGAATTTACATACAAACCTTATAACGTTGGAATCGGTTCCAAGTTCTTTAAATTAATTTCTAAGACAACAGAGAGTAACTCTGGCAGAACGCCGTCTTTTAGTAACTTGAGTGATTCTATCTTGCAAAAACATAATATAAACAATAAAATTAATATTTGCAATACAACCAAAATTCAAAATAGCCGTGTTTTGAATATTGTACACCAAAATATTCAAGGCATAATTAGCAAAAAACTAGAAATTGAACTTTTCATGAACTGTAATAATATTGATATTCTATGTATAACTGAACATTGGCTTAGAGATTATCAGTTAATGTTCAGTTTTAGTAATCACCAGGTGGCAAGTTCGTTCAACAGATCAACAGCAATACGCGGTGGATCGTTGATACTACTTAAAAACGAGTTAAAATATAAAAAACGGCCTGATATCGTAAGCCTCTCAGTTGAGCGAACTATTGAAATAGCCTGCGTAGAACTTGAAGATCTTGTTATAATGAGCGTATACAGCCCACCTGATGCTAAATATGAACCCTTTGAAAAAGTTATGGATGTAGCCTTAGATAAAGCAACAAAATCCAATAAAAGGATTATTGTATGTGGAGATTTCAATATAAATATTCTTGAAAATTCTAATATCAGTAATAGGTTTCTATCATTATTTTTATGTTACAACCTAGTGAATCTTATTTCGGTGCCAACGAGAATCACACCTACCTCAGCCAGGTGCATAGATAATATCTTTACCAACATTAAACCTGAAGATGCGGCTGTCATAAATAAATTAAGCTCCGACCATACGGGTCAATTAGCTTCTTTCAAAATTAACATTGAGCCGGCACCTAAACAAGATATTACGTGTGTACCGGTAAATGAAAGTAGGCTAAATCGATATAGAGAAAATATTTTACAAAAATTACCTGAATTGACATATAACGAAAATCCAAATAAATTATATAACGCAGTATTTAGTCTTGCCAAAAAAGAATATGACAATGTATTTAAATCTAAGAATATTAAAGTTAACACAAAATTATCATTTAGTGACCGGGCAACAGTTGGAATTCGAAATTGAAATTGAAATTGAAATTGAAATTCTTTATTCAATGTAGGATAGTTTTATCATATCACTTATTGACGTCATGAACCGTCATTGTAAAAAAAAGAAATTTGTATCACACAATTTTCTTTTTTTTATAACAATTTTGTAATGTCCTAATAGAAAACCGGCTCGGGCGGGAGAAAAAAATAAAAAGCAAAGCACTGCCACGGGGCTGGCCAGCTTAATCACACGGCATGTAACTTTACGCCACCACCATCTGAAAACGATATTTGTTTCAAATTGAAGTCAAGATTTTTAAAGCGTGTAGTTTACATGCGTATAATTAATCGGACCTCCTGAACAGGAAAAACCCACCAAAAAACCTGCCCAGAAGTGCTCCTACTCTGAATTCACAATCTTACTAGCCCCTAAGCTACCCTAGCTAATTCTGTAAGTAAAAAAAAGTATGTATAGACCAAAAATGGCTACATATTTTTTTTTTGTAAAATTTGCAGTAGATAAATCTACCAGTTTTAACTTATAAAATATTTACTTTAAACAATTGAAATTACATCCATGCAGATTTATAAAATTATGTCAGTTGTAAACTCCACGCACGCCCCATTTTGGTATTAAAAATGAGTGCGTGTTTCTTGTGCTGCGCTGGAATTTCAGAGCTCCATGCCTCTTTGTCATTAATGTACTCATCTAACTTATAGTAAGCTTTATAACATAATGTTTTCTTGATAACAGACTTAAATTTACTTTCTGATAAACTCAATATATCTTCCGGTATTTTGTTATAGTATCTTATACTTAGACCTTCAAATGAAGTCCTAACTTTAGCGAGTCTATGCTTAGGTTGATCTATTTTATTTTTACTCCTTGTATTGCGGTTATGCCTGTCACAATTTCTAGTGAAATTATTTATATTTTTTCTAACATACATGATATTTTCATAAATATATTGACACGGTACAATCATAATATTAATTTCCTTAAACAATTCCCTTAGGGAATCACGACTGCAAAGTTTATAAATTGCTCTAATGGCCCTCTTTTGGAGAATAAAAATTGTTTCAATATCAGCGGCGCGCCCCCACAGCAAAATTCCATAGGACATAATGCTATGAAAATAACTAAAGTAAACAAGTCGCGCAGTTGCAATATCCGTGATCTCTCTAATTTTACGTACCGCATATGCAGCTGAGCTTAATCTTCCCGACAAAGATGTAATATGAGGGCCCCATTGGAGACTTGAGTCGAGAGTAATCCCTAAGAAAACTGTACTGGTAGTAAACTCTAATTTTTCATTATTAAGTACGACATGATTATTCAAAGAATGTACTACTTTAGGTAAAGTGAATAATACACATTTAGTTTTTTTCTCATTAAGAACTAAATTATTTGCAGTAAACCAACTATGAATTTGTCCAAGAGTGTTGTTTACTTCGTCATAGTTATGTGCATGTCTATCGACCTTAAATATAAGGGATGTGTCATCAGCAAATAGTACAATCTTGGACAAATTCTCTACCATGTAAGGCAAATCATTTATGTAAATTAGAAATAGAAATGGTCCTAAAATAGAGCCTTGAGGCACACCAATTTTAACATGAGACCCCAGTGATTTGGCGCCGTTTATTTGGACCTTTTGAGTTCTATTATCTAAATATGAATTCAAAAATTTCAGAGCTGCGTTTCGAATACCGTAGTGTTCTAATTTTAGCAATAAAGTTTCATGATCTACGCAATCAAATGCCTTGGAAAGATCACAAAAAACACCAATGGCATCTTTTGATTCTTCCCAAGCATTAAATACATGTTTGATTAGAGCAACACCAGCATCTGTGGTACAACGTCCCTTTGTAAAACCGAATTGCTGGTTGTGTAACAAATTGTTCTGATTAAAATGGGACAGCATTTGATTTAGTATGATCTTCTCAAACACTTTGCTGAGTACTGGCAGAATTGATACAGGCCTATAGTTACTGGGGTCTTGTTTGTCACCAGCTTTAAACAGCGGAACTACCTTGCTATGTTTCATTAAATCAGGAAAAATGCCGTGATCAATACATTCATTGAAGATATCTGCTAAGTATGGTGCTAATATTTCGATTACTGATTGACAAACTTTAACTGACATCCCCCATAAATCTTCGGTGCTCTTTACTTTGATATCTTTAAAAGTTTTTAAAATATACTGGGGACTTACATGAGTAAATTTAAATTCAGAATTGCAAACATCTACATTTTGCTTCAGCAATGAATATCAAATTGTAGGTGAAGATCTTAATGACTCAGTAGTTTTTAGAGGTATATTTGTGAAAAATGTCTCTAACTCCTGCGCTACATCTGAATTTAAACTAATCACTCCTTTGTCGGTTTTAAGTGAAAAGTTATTTTCGCGTGGCTTAGTTTTACCTGTTTTGCTATTAATAACTTTCCAGACAGCTTTTATTTTATTATCTGAAGACTTTATCTTATTACTAATAAAGTTTGCTTTAGCAATTTCACAAGCTATTTTGAAGGTTTTAGAATATTTTTTTACTAGCTCACTAAAACTTACATCGTTTGTCATGTTTTTAAGCTCGTAAAGTTCAAAAAGCCTATCTCTACTAATCCTAAGACCTTTGGTCGCCCAATCACTAAACTTAAATTTCGTATTAATTTCTTTCGTTTCTAAGTTAAAAATGATTTCGAATTCTTTGCTTAACAAATTGAAAACGTCTTCGTATACATGATTTGGGTTTTCAAAATTATAATTATGGACAGGCAATTTCTCGATTAACACATTTTGATATTTTTCCAACCTGCTTGCAGTGATGCGCCTGGTTTCTATTTTGATCGTTTTAATATGGTTTTTGAATGGGAATGTTACACTTTGACCCTTGTGATCTGATTGAAGAGAATTTATAATGCATTTTTGTACCGGGTCACAATCGCTGAATACATTATCAATACATTTGGCAGAAGTAGGCGTCACACGAGTAGGTTCAAAAAATATATTAACTACTCCGCTCGTAAAAGCACACATGTGTGCTAGAAGTACAATACAAATCTATTGTTGTAAAATTCGACCTGAGCGAAGTGGTTAAATAAATTGAATGATTTAAAAAGACCTAAAAATTTATCACTTAATGCATTGATTTCTAAAATGTCCATGTTAAAGTCACCTGCAACAATTACATGTTTATTAGTTTTTGTGACTAATTTGAGTACATCTTCCATTATTTCTTGGAATTTGGTAAATTTTTTTGCTATTGGCGGTCTGTATACGCATACTATAACATGACTTTCCAGCTCAACACAAGATAATTCAGTACAACACTCAACCGACAATCCGACAACATCCTTAAGTTCTTTGAATTTAATGTTGTTTCTAATAAGTATTAAGGAACCTCCATGTATCGCGGATTTTCGGTTGAAAGAACTGGCAATACAATAATTTTCATAATTTATCAAAATGTCAGGATCTTTGTGAAAATGTTCCGTTAAACAAACTATGTCATAATTATGCTTTTCTAAGAATAATTCAATTTCTAATACTTTGCTAGCAAAACCCTGAATATTTTGATGTAACACTTGTAACTGATTTTGCTTTTCCTTTGTCTGAGGATGAGTGCAAGAAAACCCCGGTTTGTGTTTGTTATTAATATCAGTCAAAGAGGGGATTTCCTTTGTCTTAAATTCTAGTTTAAATTATTGTTAGTAACATTACAAATTAATATAGGAGATGACACATATTTTGTGTCATTTATATTATATGCTAACAATGTAGCTACTTGTTTTTTATAATAATCAGACAGGTACATAGTATCCTGAGTCAAAATAAATGTGTGAATAAAATTATTCAAGTCAAAATAAGAAATAGCATCGCTATGATGACATGTTATATTGTATAAGTGCATGTTCATTCTATGCACACAGTTGTTTTGTTGATCTGACAGGTTTGTACAGTATGGGAAGTTGCACAAAATGAACTTGCACTTTGTCTGATTGTGTAAATTGAGCAACACCTCTACACTATTGTCTAATGTACTACGACTAATGTTAGAATGATTTCCTATCATAATTATAATGGTGGTGTGCTCATCAAATTTCCCTACAGCTACTTGTTTAACAATATCCTCAAATGAGGTGTCAGGACAACACATGTTTGTCACTTGTTCATTTAAACGATAGTTTAATAATTGTCCGAAACCTACACCTATCTCGTCAGAGTAAATTAAAGTCTTTTTAAATGATTTTGCCTTTATCGTTTTCGTTACACTCACACTGTCAAGAAGTGGTCCGACGTTGGGTCGAGGAGCTGCTGTTGGCTCCCGATGCCTGGTGCGCCTTTGTGTCCACAGCGGGTGCAGGAGCACGGGAAGCGCCCCTGCCGCGTCCACCGCGGCGTCCTCCGCGTCGTCCTCGCTTAGTGGGTGACGTAGTCGCGGCCGTCGCAGTCGATGTCGGTCGCGCCTTTGTTCCCACAGGCAGTGCAGGAGCACCTGTACCACGTCCGCCACGTCGCGTTTGCCTGGTGGGCGCGTCCGACGCAGCGACAGTCACGGCCGGCGCACCAGCAGCGACGGGCGCGGCCGGCGCACCAGCAGCGACGGGCGCGGCCGGCGCACCAGCAGCGAAGGGCGCGGTCGGCGCACCAGCAGCGACGGGCGCGGCCGGCGCACCAGCAGCGACGGGCGCGGCCGGCGCACCAGCAGCGACGGGCGCGGCCGGCGCACCAGCAGCGACGGGCGCGGCCGGCGCACCAGCAGCGACGGGCGCGGCCGGCGCACCAGCAGCGACGGGCGCGGCCGGCGCACCAGCAGCGACGGGCGCGGCCGGCGCACCAGCAGCTACGGGCGCGGCCGGCGCACCAGCAGCGACGGGCGCGGCCGGCGCACCAGCAGCTACGGGCGCGGCCGGCGCACCAGCAGCTACGGGCGCGGCCGGCGCACCAGCAGCGACGGGCGCGGCCGGCGCACCAGCAGCGACGGGCGCGGCCGGCGCACCAGCAGCGACGGGCGCGGCCGGCGCACCAGCAGCTACGGGCGCGGCCGGCGCACCAGCAGCGACGGGCGCGGCCGGCGCACCAGCAGCTACGGGCGCGGCCGGCGCACCAGCAGCGACGGGCGCGGCCGGCGCACCAGCAGCTACGGGCGCGGCCGGCGCACCAGCAGCTACGGGCGCGGCCGGCGCACCAGCAGCGACGGGCGCGGCCGGCGCACCAGCAGCGACGGGCGCGGCCGGCGCACCAGCAGCGACGGGCGCGGCCGGCGCACCAGCAGCGACGGGCGCGGCCGGCGCACCAGCAGCGACGGGCGCGGCCGGCGCACCAGCAGCGACAGGCGCAGTTGGTGAGTCTTGCACGACGGGCGAGGGAGGTTCTCCTGGGAGGAGTGCGTCAGTAGTGGCAGCAGTCACGGCAGCTAAGGACGGTGTGGCAGGTTTTGTTGCACCTAGAGCCAAGACCAATTCATCGTCTTCCATGAGCAATTCAAGCAACACTGTGTTTTGTTGCTGTAGTTGGAGTAGCTCTGAATTTACAAAAGAAAGTTGATTGTGTTCTATTCGGCTCTCTGCATATTTAGTCTCAGCCTTTGCGAGTTGTGTTTGAAGGTTGTCAATATACAACTCGCTGCTTGTGTGCAAGCTTTCTGAGGCTGTAAGTTGCACCGTCAGCTGCCTATTGTGTGCTTCTGCTTCGTGAAATGCCACATTCATTTTTCTAATTTTTAGTCTTAGGTCCTCAGTTTCATTCAATAAATTTATTCTCTTGATTCTATTTGGTTGTCTTTTTTGAGTTATTTTCAACAACTTAAGATTATGTCTAGTTTTTCTTATGAATTTATTTAGTCTTAACCCTCTACCGCATACAAACCCAAATATGGTTTTCTATGATTTGTTTTTTTTTCTGTTTGGTTTACAAGGTAATAAATGGAACGTCACTTGATTTATAATCTATGATCCTTCCACAACATAAAAAAAAATACTAATTTATGATCTAATAATATTTTTCATGTCTACCTTCACTTTTATATAGCCACCTGTGATATTCTACTAGTGCGGAAAAAGTGATATTTCAATATAGTGATTTTGTGTGAAATAGGTAAGTACCACTTTAATAAAAAATAAAATACGTTAGCTTTTTAACTCGTTAATAAGATGATGATATTCGTTTTCAGGCAATTTCAGTATTTTAACGTATTTAGTACACACTTTTATAGGAACCATATATGGTTCCATATGCATTATGCGCATTTTTACCCCGATCCATATTTGGTCTTATATGCAATACGAGCATTTACGTCATTTCCTCATTTTTTTGTTGCAGAATGGATCCAGCTCATTTCCATGGCAGAAATAAGCATGTGAATGCCATACCTGGTGATGGGTTTCAAAGTGATGATGAATTGGCATCCGATGATTCCGACACAGAGTATGTTCCACCGAGAAGAAATCAACGTCAAAGAAAACCCCGTGTAATCATCTCTGAGACAGAAAGCGATTCTTCAGACGATGAACCTCAACCATCAAAAACTAAGAAGAAAACTTCAAATAAAACTAAAGCTACCAAAGTAAATTGGGTACTAGAAAAATTACCTGATTTTGATATGGATAACTTTAAATTCAAAGGAGTGACCCAACTACCAGACTTTATTGAAAATCTAGATACACCAGCAGAATTCTTCTCTTTTCTATTTTCAAATGAATTGATCGAGACTATTGTTGAACAGTCTAATCTTAAGTCATTACAGGATAATATAAATAAACCTGCTAATATAACCAAACAGGAAATTGAACAGTTCATTGGAATGGTGATTTTCATGTCCATAGTAAAGCTGCCTGCATCACGACTTTACTGGAACAAATCTATTGGACAGCGCCAAATTTATGAAACTATGACATGCAACAGATTTGAAACTATAAAAAGTAACTTGCACTTCAATGACAACAACCAATTTGTTCATGCTGGAAATCCGCGATATGACAAACTTTTCAAAGTACGACCACTTTTAGAGGGAATAAGAAAGCAACTTTTGCAAGTGCCCAAAGAAGAATTTCTTGCGGTTGATGAACAAATAATCCCGACAAAAGTTCGACATGACCTGAAACAATACAATCCTCCAACTCCATCGGTATCCGGTTGCAGCAGCCCAGTAGCATCGAATCCTGGAACACCAACTCGCCTAAAAAGTGTAAGAAATAACCGAGCCAGGCATCAAGATCTCCCTTTAAATTCAGTAAGACTTGATTGTATAGACCATATGCCTAAAAACCTACACCAAATGCAGGAAGTGTAACGTTTTCTTGTGTTACAATGATAAAAGGAACTGTTTATCTGATTTTCATATTTAGACATACATCTTACTTAAAGATATACCATAATAAGTTTTGTTAATAAATTAGTTTAGCTTTTTTTCATTATTGCATATAAAACCATATATGCCCTGGTCTATATTGTTCTCATTGTATTTAAGTCCATATATGGTTTCTAAATTTATAATTTTTCCAGTTAAAATAAAAAATCTAAAAAATCTTTATTATTGTTTCTAAGCATTAAATAAAGCCTAAAAAGCATTCAAATATTTTTTATTTAATTTATTTCATAAGTCATGCAGTAGAGGGTTAAATATTTCTTTATTTTGTTGCCCTTTGTCAAAATTGTGTGGCGTACAGTACTAATGTCCTCCACTTCCAGTTCATGGCGTAGGGAAACACTGAATCTATTTTCAGTATCTTCTTTTTCTTTGTGTAGATCAGCTAACTGGTTGTTAGCTTCGTTCAGTTGTTGTTATAAAAATTTACATCGATCCCGGGCAGAATTTCGGTCAGAACTTATTTCAAAATGAGCATGTTCCAGAGACTTTATAAGATCAGCATGCTGGTCAATCTCTGCTTGTGATTCTGCACATTGTGCTCGCAGAGTAATAACACTCTCGCTTAACTGAGTGTTTTTAGATTTTATTTGCTTCATCTCATGGTCAATCTCATCTCGTTCAACTAGAAGTTTCTCATTGATCTGCTCGGCTTCAGTAAGTGTTTGCTGAAGTTTAGCCATCATCTTTTCAGCATGCATTCTACGGGTGGTCATCATGGACATGGTTGAAGCCGTAGCTGGAATTGATATAGAAAAACTTATTTAATATCAAACTTACACTAGTTGTTTTAGGTAATCTAATTAGGAGGCTAAACTACCTACTCTGTGTAATTACCAATGATAATACTTAATAATTATAGAAACTTGTTTAAAATTATATGTAAGTAGTACTAAGATTAAAGGTGATAATGAAGGTATGCTATGTATAAAATGTAAATAGTACCTATCAAGTATCATCAGATCCACTTTCCACACAGACAAGTGAACTGAGACACTACAAAATCTAGCCTACAGCAAAATTACCAAGGAAAGTAAGGTGTTATGGTTCCTAAATGTGTAGTATTATTTGAATTAACTTGTCTGAGCGGCGAGCCTTCCCGTCAAATAAACTTCAATAGAAGTAAGATGAGGCAAGGTTACGGCGCTAATGTGTGAGTAGGTCGTCGTTTCTCACAAAAGCGAGTTAAGTATGTGCAGTTATGTGATCGTTTAATCTGCGATTACTATCAGGTCTTATAAATAACAAGCCTGGCTGGTGTAACAGTTATGAAAAACAATACTCCCCGGGTTTAAATCCGTTAGTCATTCGAATCAAAATTCGAATCGTTGGTTGGTTGACAGCACTTTTGGTAGGTATAAAATCCGTGTTGTTATGATTCACCGAGTCCGGATAGCGCTGGTAACTTTCACTGACACTTATTCTACTTAATTAAACACAAATAAACTAATAATATTCATAATTTTGTGCAAAATTGTATTAAAATATAAGAACAGCTGTTTATGACGTCATAGAAACAGGCAGAAGTTATACGATCTGTAATAACTTAATGCACCTGCAGCAATTTGGTTTCACACGGGGTCGCTCTACTACTGATGCAGGTGTGGACCTCATCAATCATATAATCGATGCCTGGGAGTAATCTCATGATGCAGTAGGTATGTTTTGTGATTTGCCCAAGGCGTTCGATTGTGTTCATCATGATATTCTTGTCAGGAAGCTACATCATTACGGCGTAAAAGACCAGGCTCTTAGTCTTTTGGAATGATATCTTAATAATAGAATCCAAAAGGTTGATGTTAACGGTGAAAGATCATCTGGATCAAAGATAAGAATGGGCGTTCCGCAGGGTTCGATTCTTGATCCTTTTTTGTTTCTCGTATATATTAATGATCTACCATATCTAGTTAAAGAAAAACATGATATAGTTTTGTTCGCGGACGATACCTCTCTACTTTTCAGAGTAAAGAGGCAACAACTCAACTATGACGACGTGAACAAAGCTATTACCGATGTAGTGCAATGGTTTACAGTAAATAACCTACTATTGAATGAAAATAAAACTAAATGTATCAAATTTGTATTACCAAATGTCAAACCAAGCTCTACAATTATTAAAGTAAAGGATGAAAAGTTGAACCTTGCAGACTCAACGGTATTTTTAGGCATAACTTTGGACGCCTCACTCCAATGGGGGCCACATATTGAGAAATTGTCGAAGAGACTGAGTTCAGCAGCATACGCAGTTAAAAAAATAAGACATTTCACTGATGTAGACACTGCAAGACAAGTTTACTTTAGCTACTTCCATAGCTTAATGTCTTATGGCTTACTATTATGGGGCCATGCTGCGGATGTGAACAATATATTTGTTTTGCAGAAACGGGCTGTTCGTTCAATTTATAAATTGGGACCTCGAGTCTCCTTGAGACAGAAATTTAAAGAAATCAACATATTGACATTTGTGTCACAGTACATATACGAAAATCTAGTATACGTAAAAACAAATATAGATTCTTTTAAGAAAAATTGTGACAGGCATAATTTTAACACTAGAAATAAGGAGCAACTTGCTGTGCACATGAGCAGGCTTAGTAAAGTAAGCAAAACTTTTAAGGGCAATTGTATACGCTTTTATAACAAACTTCCTAAAGATATTCAAGACTTACCCTTAAATAAATTTAAACCAGTTATTAAACAAAAATTGTATAAGAAAGGCTATTATGAAATATCAGACTATATGCAAGATAAATCTCCATGGGTTTAATTCAAATGTATAAAGTAAATATTTTATTAGACGAAACAAGTAGATTTATCTAATGCAATTTTTTGTTATTATTATAATATTATTATTTTTTTATGTAGCCATTTTTGGGCTATACATATATATTATTCGTTATTTCCAAAATTAGCTAGGGCAGTTTAGGGCCTAGAAAGATTGTTAATTTAGAGTAGGAGCACTTCTGGGCAGGTTTTTTGGGGGGTTTTTCCTGTTCAGAGGGTCCGGTTAATTATACGCATGTAAATAACACGCTTTGGACATCTTGACTAAAATTTGAAACAAATGTCGTTTACAAATGGTAGTGGCATAAAGTTACGTGCTGTGTAATTAACCTGGCCAGCTCCGAGGCAGTGCCTTTATTTTTATTTTTATTTTTTATCCCGCCCGAACCGGTTTTCTATTAGGACAATACAAAATTGTTATAAAAAGAAGAAAATTGCGTTATGCAAATTTATTTTTTTTACAATGACCGTTCATGACGTCAATAAGTGATAATGCTATCCTACATTGAATAAAGTTATTTCATTTTCATTTTCATGTCAGACCTTTTATAACAGAAAAATTTAGAAAGGAAATATTTGACTCGGTACATAATTCGAGTCATTTTAAGTAGGTATTATACCATCCGTACCTGGTAGCCATTCCACCAATTCGGACTAAGCGCTTCCAGTCATCATTTATAATGCGCACTGCTAAAGAGTGGAACTCACTTCCTGCGTCTGTGTTTCCAAAAGCATACAACCCTAATCTCTTCAAAGTAAGAGTGAACAGGCTTCTTCTGGGTGAGCTCGCTCCATCTTAGACTCTGTCTCTGTCCTATGACCTAAAGTAGAGTCAAGAGCAAACCCATCATTAATAAAAAAAAAAAAAAAAAAAGACCGGGTCTATCGCGATAGTATTTAGGTAAATATTAGTCAACCCGCGACCACAATACATGAAACTGTGTTGAAACGTCGGGACACAGGTAAATTACTAATATTTACCTAAATACTATCGCGATAGACCCGGTCTAATACTTAAAATAAGTGAAAGTGATCGCGAGTGCTTAAAAAGTTATATAATTTGAGTCATCCAGGGGTAAGAGCATCGCGGAAACTTTT
The DNA here is from genome assembly GCA_027580185.1 of Tuta absoluta. NCBI lineage: Eukaryota > Metazoa > Arthropoda > Insecta > Lepidoptera > Gelechiidae > Tuta > Tuta absoluta. The sequence goes on along the minus strand of JAQAHW010000088.1, from coordinate 97,000 downwards.
AAAACAAACGTATTTTTGGCCAGGAATGAATAAAGACATAGGCATTTGGGTCAAAACTTGTATCAGTTGTCAAAAACGTAAGGTTAATAAACATACAGTTTCGGACTTGCAAACGTTTCCAAAAAGCGAAAGATTTGAACATTTGCATGTCGATATTGTAGGACCATTACCTACTACCGAGCAAGGTCATAGGTATTGCATAACAATTATTGATCGTTTCACTAGGTGGCCGGAAGCATTTCCTACACGTGACATCGCTGCAGAGACTGTTGCCAGAGCGATATATGAAGGGTGGATATGCCGTTTCGGATGTCCAGTAAGAATAACTACAGATCAGGAAAGTAAGTTCGAGAGTGAACTCTTCAGTGAACTTATGAGGTGACTAGGTGTACACAGGATCCGTACAACTCCGTATCACCCACAGAGCAATGGGAAGATCGAGAGATGGCATCGTTCACTGAAGGTGGCACTCAAAGCCAGATTAACTGATAACGTATCTTGGCGAGACGAACTAGCTACTGTTTTATTTGGTCTAAGGGCAGCATGCAGAGGTGAAGGAGATGTCAGCGCAGCAGAAATGGTTTTGGGCCACAATTTGAGATTACCAGGCGATTTTTACAGTCAGGTAAGTCCAAAAGTCGACAACACGTACACTTTTGTTCAAAAGTTGCGTACTATAATAAACAGCTTACAGCCGAAGTCACGAGCGTTTAGCGATTCACGAAAAATTTTTATACATAAGGACTTGGAAACTTGCTCACATGTTTTTATTAGAAACAAGCTTTTACCCGCGACTTCGTCCGCGTAAGATAGTTTTATTAGGAAAAAGTTCTAAAGTAGGTATGTGTATTCATAGTAAGTGTGTGTGACAGTGATATTAGAACAGTTCTTATCTCTACTGTTTAAAGATGACTTGCTTGCTTCTGTTGTTAAATTGACAATTCAAAATTTGTTATCTGGCCTGAGAGATCAATATTTATAACCATTGAATACAAAAGTCAGTAGATATCAGAGTACTTACTCCAGAGGTGCCGATTTGAGCACACTAAAATGGTCAGCATAAGTAGATTAGACAGATAAAAAGGTAATTCAAGTTACTGTAATACATTTTTATACCTCTAACCCACATTTTTTGTTTTTCTGTCCTCGGTAAAGAAGGCAATGTCCTTTCACAACTTATTCCCATCAAACTGAACATCTTTTGTGCTGGAACCATTTCTGTATCTCCAATAGTTTAGGTGGGCTCCTGATGATAGACCTGGTGGTCTACATAAGGTACTCCAGATCCTCAATGTCCTTGTGAAAAGAAGCGGCCCATCATACTGAACAACTTTTGTTTTAGAACCATGCCTGTTTCTCTAATAGTTTAGCTGGGCTCCTGATGGTACACCTGGTGGTCTATATAAGGTACTCCAGATCCTCAATGTCCTTGTGAAAAGAAGCGGCCCATCATACTGAACAACTTTTGTGTAGGAACCATTTCTGTATCTCCAATAGTTTAGGTGGGCTCCTGATGGTAGACCTGGTGTTCTACATAAGGTACTCCAGATCCTCAATGCCCTTGTGAAAAGAAGCGGGCCATCATACTGAACAACTTTTGTTTGGAACCATGCCTGTATCTCTAAAAGTTAAGATGGGCTCCTGATGGTACACCTGGTGGTCTACATAAGGTACTTCAGATCCCTAATGTCCTTGTGAAAAGAAGCGGCCCATCATACTAAACATTTTTTGTTTTGGAACCATTTCTGTATCTCCAATAGTTTAGGTGGGCTCCTGATGGTAGACCTGGTGGTCTACATAAGGTACTCCAGATCTTCAATGTCCTTGTGAAAAGAAGCGGGCCATCATACTGAACAAATTTTGTTTTCGATCCATGCCTGTATCTCTAATAGTTTAGCTGGGCTTCTGATGGTAGACCTGATGGTCTACATAAGGTACTCCAGATCCTCAATGTCCTTGTGAAAAGAAGCGGGCCATCATACTGAACAACTTTTGTTTTGGAACCATGCCTGTATCTCTAATAGTTTAGCTGGGCTCCTGATGGTACACCTGGTGGTCTACATAAGGTTCTCCAGAACCTCAATGTCCTTGTGAAAAGAAGCGGCCCATCATACTAAACAACTTTTCTTTTGCAACCATTTCTGTATCTCCAATAGTTTAGGTGGGCTCCTGATGGTACACCTGGTGGTCTACATAAGGTACTCCAGAACCCCAATGTCCTTGTGAAAAGAAGCGGCCCATCATACTGAACAACTTTTGTTTTGCAACCATTTCTGTATCTCCAATAGTTTAGGTGGGCTCCTGATGGTAGACCTGGTGGTCTGCATAAGGTACTCCAGATCCTCAATATCCTTGTGAAAAGAAGCGGGCCATCATACTGAACAACTTTTGTTTTCGATCCATGCCTGTATCTCTAATAGTTTAGCTGGGCTCCTGATGGTAGACCTGATGGTCTACATAAGGTACTCCAGATCCTCAATGTCCTTGTCAAAAGAAGCGGGCCATCATACTAAACAACTTTTGTTTTGGAACCATGCCTGTATCTCTAATAGTTTAGCTGGGCTCCTGATGGTACACCTGGTGGTCTACATAAGGTTCTCCAGATCCTCAATGTCCTTGTGAAAAGAAGCGGGCCATCATACTGAACAACTTTTGTTTTGGAACCATGCCTGTATCTCTAATAGTTTAGCTGGGCTCCTGATGGTACACCTGGTGGTCTACATAAGGTTCTCCAGATCCTCAATGTCCTTGTGAAAAGAAGCGGCACATCATACTGAACAACTTTTGTTTTGCAACCATTTCTGTTTCTCCAATAGTTTAGGTGGGCTCCTGATGGTAGACCTGGTGGTCTACATAAGGTACTTCAGATCCTCAATGTCCTTGTGAAAAGAAGCGGGCCATCATACTGAACAACTTTTGTTTTGGAACCATGCCTGTATCTCTATTAGTTTAGCTGGGCTCCTGGTGGTACACCTGGTGGTCTACATCTATACTCCAGACCCTTGAATGGTGATAAAAAGTAGCCTATGTCCGTTCTCGGTATGCTAGCAATCTCTGTGCCAAGTTTTATGAAGATCGGTTCAGCGGTTTGGCCGTGAAAGCGTAGCAGACAGACAGACAGACAGACAGAGTTACTTTTGCATTTATAATATTAGTGTGGATGATAAAGTAAAAAGACCTTTGACACCTAACTATAATGGCCCTTATAGAGTGTTAAGTAGAAATAAGAAAATATTCACAGTACAGTTGTCAAACAGAACCACAAAAATCTCTATAGATAGACTAAAACCAGCATATATGTTAATTGATAAATCAACAATTTTAGAGCAGGAAAAATGCAATGAGACATGCGATGAAACACTAAATCAAAGTAATGATCAGAATGTAAACAGTCAAGACATTAAATCTGCTTTAACTCGTACCACACGCAGTGGCAGAGTAACGAGGCCACCCGTGCGATTTCTAGAGTGTTAAGTAGTTCAGTAAGATTTAATGATTCAGCATTTATTCGTAGTAATAAGTAGCATTTTTGGTAATCAGACAGCATTCCACGACGAAACATCAAAACAAACAGTTATTTTGACAAGTTCATAATGGGCAAAGAACAGAGCAAGCAAGCTGAGAAAACTGAAGAAATTATCATTGCGCAGAATGGTGCGAATGACGCTTCTTTAAGCCATTTGAAAAAAAAATATCAAGTCTTTGGAACAATATCAGCTTTTGTCATAGTGATAATTGGTTTTGCTGTGCGTCTATTTCGTCCTGAAGTGCTGTCGAAAAAAAATCCAAGAGCTGGTTACAGAAAGAGATAACATCGTCGGTTGAGCTAGGTTTTGCGAACCAAGCGGCCCAAGCCCAGCGTAATCCGCATCAACAGACTTATGCGTGATGCGCGTTGTACGATGTCTTTTTACTTTGACCCGTGTGCACTAGTGTAAAGTATTGATAAGTGATAATGTCTAATTCCAAGCCAAACTCCCGCAGTGGAAGCGATTTACACAGATAAATTTCGAGCAAAATACCAGGAGTTCAACTGGAGGCAGACAATGGCTGCGTTACGCAGCGCTAAATAACATACGCTGCACAATATAGCAGCGCATACTATGAATTAAACGTGAACCTAAATCTATTTAACCTAATTAACTAAGTTGAGTGAAATTGGCAAATGATGTGTTCCAACCCTTACATAACTCAAGTCGGTAGTAAATACCGTCTGCCGATCTGGCGTTACGTCACACGTATTAGCACTAGATTATAAGTAAGTACCTCCAAATTATATCACCCCACGAATTCCGCAATTCGTACTAAGGAGTCACAATGATATGGTACAACAAATATGACTAAAGGGAACACACTAAGACATACTAAGACAACTAGGTTTACCACTTACAGTCAACGTGCCGGTCCAAATACATAAAATACCCAACGGAGAAAGGAAGTTCAGGGAATGGATCAAATGGGGAATTCCGTGGGTACTTACAGGGCTGGGTGGAAAAGATATCGACACCCAGCATTCCACTACAGCCTTGGCGCGTTATTCACTTCAAACCACTCACAGCTTCTGTTCGTATTTCACTTTGATATTAGTCATTACGCGTGACCCAACCCGAATTTGGGCCGTACAAACGCGGGCCAAAATGGCCACCTGATGCCTATTCAACGCGACGCTCACGTGGAAGACGTCGAGACATCCAACAATCACTAAGCCTGGTATTCTAGTATAACCCAGGAGAACCGCAATAATACGATGCATCAACACGCGCGATCTCAAATTGAATCGTCCATTACAAGCGGCATCACAAAACTCGTGGCGGGAAATCCGCAACAAACACGATACTCGACGTCCGAACGGTTTTCGAGTGACTGACTGCGGTGCAGAAATCACCGCCTGGCGCCTACAGGCGGCCCGCGCGCACGCCGCCACCCGCGAGCGAGAAAGGGACAACATATGCCCAGAGCGATGCGTGCGGGCGAGCATCGCGGCGTATTCACAGACCGTCACCAATACCTAACCTACCCCAGCATAGCAACGCTAAATTAAACAGATAAGCTATGCTATGTGTAACGTGGTGTATCGTACGTACTGTGAAGTAGAAGGTTAACGTTTCTTGTTACATTGTAATACTTAGAGTTTGTATAAACTTAGACATATATTCTGTTTGGTATATTTATCACAGACTTGAAATGTGCAATTCAATCTGAAATGTCAATCTTTGCTGATGACACAAAGATAATGGGAAACCCTCTAATCTCTCATGGTATCATCCAAGAAGATTTAAATCGAATAATGTCATGGACCAAAGACTGGCTAATCTCACTCAATGCTGCAAAATGTACTGTCCTACACATAGGAAACAAGAATCCAAAACTGCAATATTTAATAGATTCAGTGCCACTTTAATAGGTCAATACTCAGAGAGATCTTGGTGTAACAATATCACATGACCTCAAGTGGGATGTACATATAACTGGTTTAACCAAAAAAGCCAATTCAATTTTGTACATGATCAGAAAAGCGTTTTACCTAATTACAAAAGACTTGTTTGTGAAAATTTACATAACATATGTGCGTCCACTCCTAGAATATGCCTTTCAAATATGGAGCCCATACTTCAAGAAGGATATAATCATACTTGAAAAGGTACAGAGAAGAGCAACAAAAATGGTATTTTCAATAAAAGATAAGTCGTATGAAGAACGGCTTAAAGCATTGCATTTGACAACATTGGAAGAAAGGCGGAAAAGGGGTGACCTGATTGAATCGTACAAAATATTAAATGGCTATTATAATGTTCCTAGCATCCAACACATGTATACTTTGCACAATAACAAACGTGTAAGAGGGCACTCTATGAAGTTATGGAAGACCAAAACTGCTAGCAATCCAAGGAAACACTTCTTGCCTAATCGTGTTGTGGATCTCTGGAACACTCTCCCAGAGACAGTAATCAGTGCACCAAGTGTGAACAGTTTCAAAAATAGACTTGACAATCATTTAAAAACTAAACAATCAAAAAATTAAGACACAAGTGCAGTGATATACACGCATCAGCTCAATGAGCTGCTAGTGTATTAAAAATATAATAATATATTTTTTTCCTTCTCTCGGTGACGATTTATGCATTTCCTTTTGTGTTCACATATACAACATATGTTTGCTATTGTAAACCTTTTTGCATAGGTATCAGTTTCGAACGCTAGTAGGTATATCATTAAAACTTTGAAGAATCTGTAATTTTCTAAATTGTCTGTTTGTATTTAAACTTATATAAAATTTTATGTACTTGATAGCAACAATAGGTTAAAACTGAACTTTTTTATTGAAAAACATTTTTTGTCGAAAAATTTTATTTTGTAAAATTTTTGAAAAAAGGAGGGGAATGTTGTGGCGACATGGGGTCTAGACCTTAGTCAGCATTTTTGCCTTAGCGCTATGCGTGTGCATTGGCTCTCGCCAGTCGTCGTCCCGTAGCGCGCTCCGGCAGTTCCCCCGCTCCTTGTCTTACAATTTTTTACATTCTTACTAATGAACTTTTCCTGTGTCGTGTGACAATACAATCATCGTCGAGAAACCTATCTTTCATTTATATCTAAACACACAACCTTAACTAAATAATCAACTGGACTTTCTAGTCTAAAACATACACAACTAAAATAATACATTAAATCATAAAAATATAAAAGTTACCACCGAGCTATTCTTGGCATGAGATCTTTTTTACTAGGCGTTAAACGCAAAGCTTTACAGTCAGTAAATATTTTAAATGATGTTCCTAGTAAATACGTTCATAATTTCCGCAAAGAACATACCACCGCCAAAGTCTCCAATTCATATGAGTGGTAAACCTTTTCTTCTGGGGACGTTTGCCGACTAAAATATGCGACAGGCTTAAGTTCGTTAGAATTCTCTTGCCACTGCATAAGTATTCCTCCGATTCCCTGTGAACTAGCGTCTGTGTGTAATTCTGTCCTATATGTTGGATTATAAAGCGCCAACACTGGACGACTGCAAAGAACCTCTTTTAATGTAGAGAAAAATAAATTAAATAAATAAATTTTCAGCCGATTCAATTAGGATTTGTTTCCAAGGGGGGCTGCAAAGCTGCAGTGCATGCCACTCGTACTTTTTTGCTAAACTGTCCGGATAGGGTGCTACTGAAGGTAGATGTCCGGAACGCTTTCAATACCATGGATCGTGGCTGGCTACTTACACAAGTTAAAGAGCATTCACCGTCACTGTTTCCATACCTATGGCAGTGTTACGGTCAGCCATCTTAACTGGTATACCAAGCTCACATGCTGAATTCCAGTGTTGGATGCCAGCAGGGCGATCCGTTGGGCCCGGCGTTATTCAGCCTAGGTATCCACCCTCATATCACCACTCTTAACTCCAACTTCAGTGTTTGGTATTTGGATGATGGGACACTGGGTGGGGAGGCTGATACCGTCCTAGCCGACCTAATTTCACTGAAGGCAAAATTCGCTTCAATTGGACTGGAACTTAATTCGGCAAAATGTGAGTTGTATATCCCACCGTCTATAAGTGACACTGAGCGGCAAAGCATTTTGGAAAGGTTTGAGGTCGTGGCTCCCGAAATTTTAACAGCCACAGAGGAATCTCTCCAATTATTAGGCGCTCCATTGCTTGACGAGTCAGTCCCCGTTCATGCGGCTTCAGGTTGAAAGGTTTCAAGAAACTTCAGAGCGTTTAATGCGCATATGGCACTAGCATTAATAAAATTCTGCCTCTTCGTCCCGAAATTTACATACCTCCTGCGATGCGTACATTTGTGGAGGTTTGAGTATTTGTTACGAGGAGTAGATGAGTGTGTTTTGAGCATTCTGTCCAGGGTCCTGAACGTCCGCCTCGCCGACAGAACTTGGGCGCAGGCTTCTTTTCCGGTTCGTTGCGGGGAGCTAGGTGTTAGAAAAGCGTCCGAAGTGTTCCCTACCAGCCTTTTTATCTTCGGCGTACAGCTGTCAAGATCTCTTTGCTAAAATTACATTTCAAGCTTTGGGATCCACAGAGATTGCACATTTGGCCACTGCGAGGGAAAAGTAGTTGCACTTGTGTTCTGCTGAATCAATTCCCTCTGCTCCGTCTTCTCAGAAACGGTGGGATGAGCCTCTGTGTCGAAGATTTCAACAGGAATTGCTGACGTCAAGCTTAGATTCCACCGATCGGTCTCGACTCTTAGCTGTCTTTGAAAGGGAATCGGGTCACTGGCTAAATGCCCTACCTTCCTCCTCAATCGGCACCTTACTGGACAATTCTAGCCTCGCTCTTTTAGTAGGGTTGAGGTTAGGTACAAAGACTGTACAGCCGCATTTCTGCAGGTGTGGGGAGGCCGAGGTTTGTGAACTGGAGCACCACGGATTGTCTTGCAGGGAAAGCGCGGGGCGCATTCTGCGCCACGCCACTTTGAATGATGTGCTCAGGCGGGCCCTTGCCTCGGCGAACGTCCCGGCTACGTTAGAACCATACGGAGTCGTTCGCTCAGATGGCAAGAGGCCCGACGGGGTCACTCATGTAGCCTGAAAGGAAGGAAGGTTCCTGGCGTGGGATGTGACCTGTGTGGATACCTTGGCTCCATCCATCACACGTCCGTGCAACTGCTGGGAGGGCGGGGTCGGCCGCAGCTGGTGCAGAATTTAAAAAGGCTCAGAAATATCAGGACCTACAGGGAGGTTACATGTTCGTTCCGGTTGGTTTTGAAACGATGGGACCCTGAGGCCCGGAGGCAAAGAAATTAATTAATGAGCTATTGGCGCGTCTCATCGAGGTTTCTGGCGATCGTAGAGCGGGCAGCTTTCTAGCGCAGAGGCTAAGCCTTGCGATCCAGCTTGGTAATGCTGCCTGCCTGCTGGATACAATGCCACCTCGAGGTGACGCGCTCGATACAATATTTTATTTATAATTAATTTGTGATTTTAATTTGTAATTTGACATATTTGTAAATTTAAATGATATTAATAAATAAATTGTTACCTACCTTTGAAAAAAAATATGTAGAGAATGCCTTTGCTTGATAATCCGTCCAACTCCAATCCACACCTTTTTTCAGAAGACTTGTCAAAGGTCGTGCAATATCACCAAATCCCTTCACAAATTTTCTGAAATAACTGGCTAGTCCGAGAAATTGCCTTGTTTCATTAATGTTTTTGGGTGTTTATTTACTTGGCTTAATACCTTCAGAGGAAACTTCATATCCAAGGTAGTCTATTGAAGTGGAAAAAATGGCACTTCGTAAGTTTTAGGGTTAGTCCGTAATCTCTAATCAACTTGAGAACCTGCTCAAGTTTTTCAAAACTTTCAGTTAAGGACTATGTCGAAATAATTAAATCATCCATGTAGGCTAATACCGAGTCGTATCGACTGGAACCTAACATCTTGTTTACTAACTTTTGAAACACCGCAGGCGCATTTGCTAGTCCGAGCGGCATGCGGTTGAACTCGTATTGGCCGTCCGGAGTAACAAATGCAGTAAGGTGTTTGCTATCCTCAGAAAGTGGAACTTGATAATAGCCTGACGCCATATCTAAAGTTGTAAAAAACTTGTTCTTGCTTAGATTAGCCACCTGATCTTCAATAATTGGAAGCGGATACCTGTTTTTTATCGTTTTAGCATTCAACGCCCTAAAATCTATACAAAGGCGCTGTTCGCCAGTTTTCTTTCTCACCATCAGTATTGGACTTGCATAGTCCGAGCTTGACTCCCTGATTATTTCGTTATCTAAAAGTCCAGAAATAAGTTCTCTGACCTTAGCCCTTTCTGAATAAGAAAGTCTATATGGTCTATAAACGATAGGTTTTTCATCTCTTAACTCAATCTTCATTTCAAATTCTTTAGGAGCACAACCAATTTCATTAAGAGAAGTAGCGAAACAATCGCGATAATTTTGTAGTAACTCATATAATGCTTCAAAAGTTTCTTTATTGATATTAGGTCCTACCTGAATTTCATCGCGGTTTAAGGGAGGCAAATTTCTATTAACATCTTTTTGAATCTGTCTGACATCAACCATATCTACTTCCTTAAACGGAAGTGCTCGACTAACTGTAGTTTCTTTCTTTAAAGTGAATGGAGCGCCAGATGCATTTGATACCAATATGTTTCCTTTACCTTCTTTGAAAGTGTAAGCGCCTTGTAATTTATGGTTAATTGAACTTACCTAAGTGAATTTCAACCAAAATTATACGAGTTGCTGCATCCGTAGAGATTTAAGATCCCACCCTCCCAACTTCGTTAGCCCTGAATTTATCTCGCTACAAACAACCGCGTTCTAAATATAATTTTTCTTTTCTACCTGTGATCAATAACTGCCCACAGTTTTCCCTTAACTAATGTTCCCCATGTAAAACACGAACAATGATGAACTCTAATTGAAAACGACCAAACCGTACAGGTTTGTCTGTATTAAAAGTATTCAAATATAATTTTGACCCATACAAAATATCATCATGAAGTAAAATTAAATTTTTACCTCAGCATCATATTTTAGACATTCTAGTAAGGTCCATAAGGTAAATTAATTGTTCTCTAAACGTTTGTGTATAACTAAAATTTGATATTAATAGACAAACCGGTGCATTGTCAAATTTTCTATCTCACGAACTTGGCAATATCTCTTATACTTTGATCTTTGATTTTGTTTAAACAAGGTCAAAACACTTTTTGCAGTTTCTCAGAAGAAAATTCGGAAGTTATATTTTGAGAATTCAGTAAGTAAAGGACAAAAAATACGTTTTTACAAAATTTTAGCATACATAACAGTTATGGCTATAGGTAGGTATACCATAAATTATCTGAATATCCCACCAGACGGTGGCCCTTACTGCGTCAAAAAGTAGGTAACCACATGTTTCATTAACCTAATACTAACCGAACAAAGCTGAACACAGACAGCATATAAAACATGTACCTACCTTACTCAATTAAAACAAAATCGCAAACCACATCTGATTTGGTTTGCGGTAGTCCTCACGACAGGAGAAAGAGAAGGTACGTCACTTTCTATATTTTCTATTAACTTTATGAATAGGTACCTACTAAAAAGGAGGCAACTTTAAAGATCCATTTAATCAAGTAGGCATGAGTCATTAGTCAACCGTTTTGATCCCGTGCCGATATTGATGAATATCTTGCAATTAAACCTTCACTTGAACTTCAAACTTATTGTTTTTGAAATAAAAAAGAACCCCAATTAAAATTTTGAGAGGGTAAATTTTCATTGCTTTTTGGATTTTGACAAGTATGTGAAATACGCTTTGATGCAGATTCTGAATAGAATCCAACAAAACACATCTTGTGTAATGAATTCTGAACACAGCCAAAGCCACCCTCTATTACCTCTATCGGCGAGAGCTGCCACGGCCGCCTCTTTATCGCAGGCTGTGTGGCGCGGGATAGATGCGCGCTTGCGCAAGGGAAGCGCGCCCCGGTCCAGCTGTGCACGCTTAACGAGAAGGCAGTCTGGAGCCCCCATGATGCAAGCCTGCAGCTTCCCTTGACAGGTCTGTCGGAGTTATTTTCCTAATTCGCAAGCCAAACCACTGAGTCTTCTCAGGCATATGTAGGCAGATGCGTCGTTTTGCGAGTAGAAGAAAAAGTAACCAATCTTGCAAGCACCGCCAAAATATCTTTATGTAATTGAACGCCTGCCAAGAATAATTGGCAACTTTGCCACCGAATATGTAAAATCTAATATAATATTACAATACTCTCTGCATCAAAACCTCCCAAACACAAACAACCTATCTGTTTAACTTTTGTCTAAAAAAGCAAAGTATGATGAGCCACCTTCATTGTTTCTTCAAAAAGTGAAGGATCTAGTTTACTCCGGATATTCATAAGAATATTAGGTCGTTGGACGACTCGGTGTCCCACACGAAAAGAAAGAAAGAGTTGTGTATTGATAATTAAATCAGTTGTTAGGCTGGCTGCCACAGCACAATTAGCTTTATAATGGGTTCGGGACATAGGGTCCTAGTCAATCAACCCTCTTTCTGATCTGTAGCCAAGTCTTCGATGACCATCTTCCCCAAAACGTTCAGAGATCTCGGAAGAAATCCTCTCTTTTCAGCCACTTGTATGCCCAAATATTTTACAGGAATCATTGCTTTATCCGTTATAGAATTAAAATTAAATTTGTGTTCTTCCAAACACCAGCGTCTCCCAGATCAGGTATTGAAGTAGGTAGAATAACAAACGATCTTACTTGAGGCCGACCCGGCTCCGGCTGAAGGTTCCAGTGACGACTTGAGGTGCAGCAGCCCCAGCGAATCATTGCCAAGTAGGGCGGCATCCAATAGCGGCCGTCAGGAGGGGATTCATACAAAGGTGACTTCTTCAACAGCATAAGTAGGAGGTACCTACCTGTAGCCGAAGGCCCGTTTTTCACAATTTACGTGAGGAAAATACAACCTGAACAAATTTCATGTTCCATGACTACTTTCTGGATGACGTCACGCGCCACCACATCAGAAAAGTACTTACTTTGCTATGTTTCATTAGTATTCTGCGGCATTCACAGGGGGTCATGTTTCATGCACTTATCTGCTTCCTGGATAACATCTCGTGATACCACGTTAGGAAGCCAATAAAGTACCAATTTAGTTTGTTCATGTTCCATGTATTTACTTCCTGGATGACATCGCGTGCCACCACGTTAGGGAAGTAAGTAGCTATTTCCGGATAACATCGCGTGTTACCACTGAGGAAACGCATCGTGAAGAAGTATTGGAAGATTGTCATGTTTCATGCACTTTTCTGCTTCCTGGATAACATCTCGTGATACCACGTTAGGAAGCCAATAAAGTACCAATTTAGTTTGTTCATGTTCCATGTATTTACTTCCTGGATGACATCGCGTGCCACCACGTTAGGGAAGTAAGTAGCTATTTCCGGATAACATCGCTTGTTACCACTGAGGAAACGCGTCGTGAAGAAGTATTGGAAGCGAGAAATTGGCCCCTTAGATTGGTTCTACTTTCTTCTTCTTTTATACATACTCGTAAGAGCTCATTGCTCTTATCGGTTTTACTTTTAGAAAGTGATAAAAAATATTCCCGGACGACATCGCGTGCCGGCACTGAGGGAAAACCAAACGGTATTGAAACAAGAACCAGGAACATGATATTTTATAAAAACTAACCTCCATTTTCCTGGCGTGTAATTCCATGTTTAGTCGCCTGAATTTCCTTTTAATTCAAACGTAACGGTATCTTTTTTCTATTGCACACCTAAACTTTCAGTTTTCACTTGTATTATCACAAAAATAATATTATTTTTTACGGAACGTGTTGACGATGCGACACACGAAAAAACGAATGACACAAGCGGGGAGCGCTCTGGCGGGCGGGGGACGAATTAAGATGGAAGTCAAAATACTTACTTTATTTCGATTATTTCTTTTAGATATCTCTAAAAATTCGTGTGATGATGCGATACGACGTTAAACGTACTACATGGTTTATTAATTCTCATAGGATGCAGCAACGAAGTATAATATACTGTACTCTTTCCCAGGAACTGGTCTTAGTTGTGCTTCTACATAAACGTCACCCGTGTAAGAATCATTGCAGTGCACAGTAATGACATGTATTCCTTTCAAAAGGGCGCCATCACTCTTGAGCAATTTAATATTATGAAATTCAGTGTCTGTATCGGGGCATGACTTATTAAAAAATAGTAATTCAGTATTGCCTTTAAAAACTTGAACATGGGGCAGCTCTGTTAAATTTTGAACCAAGCAAAATTGCAACTTTTTAGTACTTATCAGGGACTACATGGACAACAATTTTAGCTTCTACTTCATCAACGCGAGCATCAACTTGAGATTTGTAAAGTGGTGAAACATAAGAGTTACCAAACCCACGAATAATAGGTAAATTAGAGAAGTTTCTATCTTATCCTAATATTTCGGCTTCAGTGTATTTAATAAGGGAGCAGTCACTACCAAAATCAATGTAAACATTCAATGATTTATTATAAATTTCAACATCCTTAATTAATTTTTGATTTGAATCAGACGTATCAATATTTAACACATGTTTTTCCTTCTTTAAAGTATCTCGATTACCTGAAGAGGAAGATCGACAGTTTTGATCATTATGTCCAACTTTCTTACAAATGTTACATTTTTTTATGTTCTTTGGACAGTTAACAAATCGATGTCCCTCTTCATTACAATTAAAACATATCAATGTATTTATTTGATTTTCCTTCTTCAATTGGAAACACTTGTTCGATGTATGTCCCTCAATACCACAATGGTAACAACGAATCTTCCGGAACATTTTACTTTCCATTCCTTCTGTATAACTGCGCTTCTTTTATGTAAGAGAAAACACCTTGTTTTCTGGTTGCTGAATGACAAAAAATTGAAGCAAGTCTTCTGGGTCCAAACATTTCAGAGCTTGTGCACTGTTTCTCATGGACTTATCAGTTATGCCATGTATAAGGCAATCCACAGCCTTTTTCCCTGTGATTCCACATCTGTTTAATAGCATCAATTTATCATAGAAATATGTACGCAAGCTCTCATCTGCTTTGGTGTTTCTTGCAAACATTTCCTCTAACATAAGCGCGAAGTTATCATCAATTGGAGACGCACGACGAAGTTTCACCTGCCAGTCGCTCCATGTGAAGTCCAAGCTTGGCAATGAGTAAATCCACCTTTTGGCTGTACCAGCCAGCTTTTGTGTTGCAAAGTGTGAAGTTTGCCTGTCGTCCCAATTATAAATTCGAGCGTATTCGTTCACTTTGTGTATCCATATTTCTACATTCTGACCCTTATTCTCCGGGTCAAATTCTGGTAAAGCATTCAGCATTTGATGTGAACTAAAATGCAGCTGCTTGTTCTTGCTATTAAGAGCTTCAATTAGATCATTAACATTCACACTATTACTTGATCGGCTTGATCCACGTCTGGACTTATGGCGCTTAGAGCCAATTACATCATCGTCTTGCAAAGTGCCTTGTCGTTTCCTTGAAGTCGGTTGTTCATTAAAGTTCGGTGTTTCTTCCCGATGAACTTCAGCCACAATTACTTCCTCATTGGCACGCAGGTTCTGAGTCCGTTTTCGATAAATCACCGGAGGTATAACATCGGTAGAACTGTCGCTTGATGCAGGGATTGTATAACCGAATTTTTTTCGGTTGAAACGGTAAACGGTATGACGTCATACCGAAATATTACGATACCATAAAGTGTCGGAACCGGAAATTTGTTGCTACCGCAAATTTACCGGTACCGGTATTTTTATGGTACCAAAACCGCTATCAAAAGGGTTTTGCAAGGTCATCTCCGACAATTCGACCACCGTAGCCTACGCTGCGTTGCCGTTCCGTGCATGCGGTGGAAGGGTGAATGCCGCATCAAGCAGATCGCTTGCCCGCGCGTGTTGAATTGACAGAGCCGCCATTCTTCTAACCCTTTTGAATTAAAAAGGCGCGTCGTGCCTGGGTAGCTTGGTAGGGCAAGAAGTCGTCGTGTTCGTTTCGTACGGGTAGTACTACTTTAATTAAGCGTGCGTACGGTCGTGTGCATCAAAACTTGTTATCGATCAACGTACATGATTTTCGTTCAGATCAACTAGTAATTAAATAAGTGGGATCATTTGAGGCTCAGGTTCCTAAGGTTCTAAAGTGGCACTAGGTCGGAAGATTTAGATTGGCTGTAAATTGAAAGGTTCTATTTTGACT
This sequence comes from Tuta absoluta, assembly GCA_027580185.1. Classification (NCBI taxonomy): domain Eukaryota; kingdom Metazoa; phylum Arthropoda; class Insecta; order Lepidoptera; family Gelechiidae; genus Tuta; species Tuta absoluta. Next base: position 81,293 of record JAQAHW010000088.1, on the reverse strand, counting down.
GAAGTGCCACCAAATGAATGTCAATAAAGTTAAAAATCATTTGTAATAGTTAATTGGGAAAGGTTGAATCTGTTTAATATTATGTCGCCATAATTTGATGAGGTTAAGGTAAGTGAGGGTCAAATGGTGACTTCGAAATATAGCATGCGTTGTATAGAGCAATGAATTTCCCTTCTAAGGATCCCTATTTGAGGACCAAAAATTCCAAGATTTTGCAGATGGAAATGGATTTAAAACCTTAGTCGTACAGGCAAGCCTTTGAAGTCCTCTTGATTTTGAAATTTTCTCATTCAGGTATCACTGAAAATGCCATACTTTAAATGAAATGTGTATTTTGTTAATATTCCTGCGTAAAAAAAATGTCTTTGTCCTTTCTTACTGTCTCACCGATAATCGGTGCCACTCCTAAGGGTCGCGAGTTTACAAGGAAATGTATGCAACGAATTGTGTTGCGCGCGGCGCGGTCGAAATTTACAAGCGACTGAGGCAGCGGCAGTCGCGACCGCTCAGCGCGTGCCGGCACTGTGCGACTTTACTTACAAGAAAATGTATGCAACGAATTATTTAGAGCGGTTGGGTCGAACTCCGGTGGCCCTGCGGTGTAGTGTATAGTGACAAATCTTTCAGTATGTTTGATATGGTATAGAGCGTAGGCTATAATTAAATGAATGGACTGGACTGAGGATATTAATAATGTCACAGAAAAATTGCTATTTTCAATACTACATACATACACATATCACGCCTTTATCCTTTGCGGGATAGGTAGAGTGTTAGCGGCTGTAAAATACGGTCGCTATCGCCACGTCTGACAAATATTTGTGTGCCGTTTCAGAAAAAAACGTGTATCACAATAGTGTGATACACGTTTTTTAGACACGTGTATAGTGACAGGTTGTCAGCCTGTCGCCTTAAATTATAAAACAGTCCCTTAGTCATCTCTTATGACACCCGTGAGAAAGGAATGAGGTAATTCTATTCTAAACCTGCATCATACAGCCGATTTTCAATACTAGGTGGTAGAAATAAACAACAAAATAAAAGTAAGTGCAATTATCTCGAAAACGGTACGTCGCAGCGAAAAAATAACATGATTTTCAAAACCCCTTTCAAAGCCCCTAAATTACTAACTCCGTAATTTTTTTGACCTTAGGTTGACCTTGACCTTAAAATGATCGAAAATTTCATACATAATTTTTACTTTCATTGCTCCCACGTTGCTCAACGTTCTCCCTGCTTCGCTCATTCCCCATATTCGCCAAATAAACCGCTCCGCCTTGCCATACCCTTTCTCTACCTCTCCCCCTCCCACAAAGTTTAAAATCACTTGCATCAGGTAAATAACTGCATTATCAAACTAATATGGTATATTTCGGTGTCACCTTTTTACTTGACTGAGAGAATATAAAAATGAAGAGCACTATTTAAGGCTTGCTTCTTGGATTAAGCTTTTTAAATCCATTTCCATCTGTAAAATCTTGTAATTTTTGGTCTTCGAATAGGGATCTACATACATACATACATACATACACATATCACGCCTATAATCCCTTGCGGGGTAGGCAGAGCGTAAACAGCCGCAAAAAACGGCCATTTACACCACGTCTGACAAATGTTTGAGGGTCATTCAAAAAATTGTGTATCACTATAGTGACAGGTTGTCAGCCCATTGCCTAAAATTGCAATACACACCCTCGAGTCCCTTCGTCGCTTCTTACGACTCCCACGGGAAAGAAATGGGGTGATGCTATTCTAAGCCGGCATCACACGGTAATCTAAGCCGGCATCACACGGTAGGGATCTTTAGAAGGGAAATTCATTGCTTTATACAACACATGCAATATTTCGGAGTTACCATTTGACCCTGGCTTACCTCAACCTCATCAAATAATCCACACTATCCACACTATCCACACTTCCACACTAATATTATAAATGCGAAAGTAACTCTGTCTGTCTGTCTGTCTGTCTGTCTGTCTGCTACGCTTTCACGGCCAAACCGCTGAACCGATCTTCATGAAACTTGGCACAGAGATTGCTAGCATACCGAGAACGGACATAGGCTACTTTTTATCACCATTCGAGGGTCTGGAGTACAGATGTAGACCACCAGGTGTACCACCAGGAGCCCAGCTAAACCATTAGATATACAGGCATGGTTCTGAAACAAAAGTTGTTCAGTATGATGGGCCGCTTCTTTTCGCAAGGCCATTGAGGATCTGGAGTACCTTATGTAGACCACCAGGTGCACCATCAGGAGCCCACCTAAACTATTAGAGATACAGGCATGGTTCCAAAACAAAAGTTGGTCAGTATGATGGGCTGCTTCTTTTCTCAAGGACATTGAGGATCTGGAGTTCATTATGTAGACCACCAGGTGTACCATCAGGAGCCCACCTAAACTATTAGAGATAGGTTCAGAAATGGTTCCAAAACAAAAGTTGTTCAGTATGATGGGAATAAGTTGAGGAAGGATATTGGCAACTTTTTACCGAGGATTTTTTTGTTATCTACTGACTTTTGTATTCAATGGTTATAAATATTGATCTCTCAGGGCAGTACACCGGATAGCAAATTTTTGATTGTCCCTTTAACAACAGAAGCAAGCAAATCATCCTTTAACAGTAGAGATAAGAACTGTTCTAATATCACTGTCATACTTACTATGAATATACATATCTACTTTAGAACCTGTGCCTAAAAAAACTATCTAACGCGGACGAAGTCGCGGGTAAAAGCTAGTGACAACATAATACTTAACAGATTTGACCTTTCGCAACTAACTATTACAAACGATTTTAAACTTTATTGGGTCTGTAGGCTTTCGGATCAGATGGGGGCTTGCCGTTTCCTTTGGGAAGAACATCAAGTTGGCTGACCTTCCATGCGTCTGGGAAGAACCAACCTGCAAGCAACGCGTGTACATGAGCAGCATCTCACTGCTACTAACCTTCCAGGCGTGCTTGATGATTCGGGCTGTATGGGCTGTCAGACGTCCGTACCAGGTGCAGTGTTCGGGAGTTCCTTGATGATGTTCTCGAGCGTCTTAAGATTTGACGTTCTGGAGTCATCATATGATGCACACACGGCAGTGACGCGGATCGCGCGATGGTAGGCCGTATCCCTAGAGGGGTCGTCATCCGGGCAGCGTGCCGCCAACAATCCAGACATTGTTCCGTCCGCAGTAGTGGTGTAGGCCTGAAGCAGGTCTACACTATGGAGCACATTCATGGGTGGACGCGACCTTTAGAAGTCCGCCCAATATGATAGCCCCCATGTGTCTTCATTCCCAGAATCTGCCACAGAGCGAAAATGATTGAATTCAGCAAGCCTCATTGCATTTTTGTACTGACTTCTTTTAGCCCGAAGAATGGTGAGTAAATGCTCCATGATTAGGGCTGCGTCGCTTTTTTGCACTCTGCCAGTTATGGCGCGCTGCCGCGAATCTCCTACGCACGCGGTCTAGCGCAGGGTTCCATCGCTCATAGCCGTTAGCACCGTCGTTTTCTCGGATACCGAGACATTTGTAAGAAGACGGGCAGCCATCTCCTGCAGCAACTGCAGCTCAGCCTCTTTCTGGGCCAAAACCTCTGTTATAGCCCTGCTTTCAGCATTCTCGTCATCTGAGGGGGGTTTTTGGGACGTGGCAACAAGAAGGGGAGGCAGGGTGGTTTGTGATGCATGAAATGAGTTCTTCTTGTTTTGGCGCAGCCGTTGAAGAAAACGCGGTGTGAATCAGACCAGCCGTTCCCAAGAACTTAGGGGTCAAAAATTCGGCAGGGGGAACGGGGGGGCAAGGGGAAGAGATTCGACGCACACCCTTTTTTAAAGAGTTTCAGTGAAAACCCGGTCAAAATGTAACAAGCGGTTCAAAAGTTATGGCCGATCAAAAATTTTGGTAGAGGGGAGACGAGGTGGGGGGCAACATGCCCTGCCAAAAAAAAAAGTCCGGGATGTCTAAGGGGGGTGAAATTTTGAACTGGAAGGGGGTGCAGGGATATGTCAAGGGAGGCCCACGACACAATTGACAGGTATCAGTGACACCTGCCAAACAGCACATGAAACATCAGTTCACTTTGACAAGCGAAGCACGTGGGACCAACGCCAAAGGTGAAAGCGAACACGACAACATAGAAACAAAGGAAACGTTAAAACCGCGTGGAATTTAGGTCTGACAACGTCGCTTAATACATCGCGCGCACTTCATTTTTCGATATCAAAATTAATACTGGTTAATAAAGGTTAAATAAATTTATAACGCTACAGGTATAAAATAAAGGTACCGTAATTTTTACCGGTACCATAACCTTTATCCGTCTAGCTTTAAAAAGTATACCGGTACCGTTATTATACCGGTAGCTTAACCCTGTACCTTAACCTAAAACGATCCCTGGCTTGATGTACTCGACGTACTCATAATTCGGTTTCTCTTTAAGACAACACGAAGTCCACCACGAGATGCATTTGATTCAGTCATAATCTAAAAAATAAAAATTTCTGATTAGAAATCTTCCGACGACTAATAGCATGTTTTTTTTTATCGAGAAAGAATAAACTATATTTTACACTATATCAACAAAATATTTTCTAACTAAATCTACGTTAGTCTAAATCTCCATCAATTTACACAAAACAAATCTGCATCAATCTACATCAATCAATATATACATTTTATCACCATCAATCAACTTCAATCGCTGTCAATCTACATCATGCACGGTCAATTGCTGTCAATCAACTTCAATTACCATCAATCGGCATCAATCATCTTCAATTACTATCAATTTACTTCATCAATTATAACAATGAATTATCTCTTTAACAACTACTCTCATCTTTGGGTAAACTTTTAATTCAATAGACATATTTTACATCTTATACGCCATTTCTCTTACATATGCATCTGAGGATGCACTATTGTGCCATTCCTCTTCCACTAAAAGCATTTGGACGGATTCTTACGTCTAAATAATTTGATAACGCACTCTCACGTCTGAATCATTTTAAAATTCACTCTCACTTCCTAAAATTTTTTTTTTTTCATCAAATCAAACTGAAACCATTCACGCATTCACGTCGTACTCTTGAACGCACTCTCACATCAAATACTTTTAAACAGACTCTCACGTCAAACACTTTTGAACGCACTCTTACGTCAAACACTTTTGAACGGACTCTCACGTCAAACACTTTAAAACGCACTCTAACGTCAAACACTTTTGAACGCACTTTCACCTCAAACACTTTTGAACGCACTCCCACGTCAAACACTTTTGAACGCACTCTCACGTCAAACACTTTTGAACGCACTCTCACGTCAAACACTTTTGAACGCACTCTCACGTCAAACACTTATGAACGCACTCTCACGTTTTTCTATAAATTTTGTCTTAGAAACATTATCAAAACAAAACCAAAATTACTAAAACCCTCTCTAATTCTGAATCACTCTGAAATGTGTTGTCACGCCTATCACGTGCAAGAATATTTTTATCTCGATAATTTTTTTTGTTGTTAAGGTACCCTCATACATATAAATCAATATCGTATTTTAGGTACGTAAGTAATACCACGATAAAATAAAAAATATGTATCAACGCAAAATTTGGTTCATCTTAAACTGTCAAAACACAACCAACAAGGCTTTTAAAGTGACGCGTTTTCGTAACGCGGTTACGTAATTAAAAAAAAAACTAAAAGTGTAGGAAAAGGATAAGAAAAACACATAGAAAATAGAATCTTCTCACACAAAATTTGAAAACAACCAAAAGTACATTCTTACCTTTTTCATCTGTTCAGAGCTTCTGTTCAGATCAGGATGTCCGTCCACCATGCGGGCGGAATCGTTTTTTTTTACACTTCTGATATATCTTCTTTTGCACGTTGTCACTCCAGCAACTCCTGCGTAAGACTGACTGACCGCCCCATTCCATGCCGGTCAGAAAACCGTTGGAGGGGTTTAGGTAAATCCGATTAACCAATGACAGACTTGCCTCATAAGTTCGTAATTTCGCCGGATGGTGGCGCCACCATCAAACGTCAGACGCGTAACAGATATTTCAACGACTGTTATAAATGATATCCGTTACTGCTATGTATAATAATTATAAAAATAACGATAACGTATCATATTATAATTATTAACTGTCACAGGTTGATGTGTTTACAAATATAGTTCTGTTAATTTTCAAATGTCAAATTAAATAAATAACAGCAAGAAATCACAAGAATCATGACAAATTACTCTAAAGTTCATAATGTTGGGGGCACCTCTAAACATGCTATGAACGAACTAATATTTTGTGTGCATGTATGTGAGCCATAGAGGCAACATTTTGCAGCTATGCCAAATCAACTAATAAAAAATATTTTTTCGCTCCACCCTAATACTCAATACACACCATTTTACATTGTAAATCAACTCTTTTATATATTTTTTCAGATTTACAATTCTCTAAATCACTTGTTGAACATTAAAAAAAAATAAGTAAAAATGATTTTGTGGGCGTTTCTGAAATTGAAATTGAAATTCTTTATTTAATGTAGGATAGTATTATCATATCACTTATTGACATCATGAACCGTGATTGTAAAAAAAATAAATTTGTATCACACAATTTTCTTTTTTTATAACAATTTTGTAATGTCCTAATAGAAAACCGGCTCGGGCGGAAAATAAAATAAAAATCAAAACACTGCCACGGGGCTGGCCAGGTTAATCACACGGCATGTAACTTTACGCCACCACTATCTGCAAACGATATTTGTTTCAAATTGAAGTCAAGATTTTCAAAGCGTGTAGTTTACATGCGTATAATTAATCGGACCTCCTGAACAGGAAAAACCCCCCAAGAAACCTGCCCAGAAGTGCTCCTTCTCTAAATTAACAATCGTACTAGCCCCTTAGCTACCCTAGCTAATTCTGGAAGTAAAAAAAATATATTTTTTTATTTTTTAAGTAGCCTGTTCAGTGTCCCACTGCAGGGCAAAAGCCTCCCCTCTTTCGCGTCACCCGTCTCGATCTTGCGCTTCCAACTGCCAGTTTTGGAGAAATGCATCTACATCATCTCGCCATCTTCTCTTAGGCCGGCCACGACGAGAGCGACCATCTTTTGGCACCCAGTTCGTTATTATTTTTGCCCATCTGTCCGAATGCATACGGCAGACATGTCCCGCCTAGTCCCATTTCAGTTTCGCGGACTTTTTGCCAACATCTATTATGCCGGTTTTTGAGCGCAAAGTTGTGTTCCTGATCCGGTCGATTTTTTTACACCGAATATACTGCGCTCCATGGCGCGTTGGCAAACCTTGAGTTTGGACTTTTGAGCTTCAGTCAAAGACCACTTTTGTGCGCCGTAGATTAAGACGGGCAGAATACACATATCAACGGGTTTACGCTTCAGTGTCAGCGAAAGGTCTCCCTTCATAAGCTCCTTCATGGACCAGAAGCTCTTCCAGGCGTTTTGGATTCGTCTTTCGACTTCTTTGTCCTGCCTGTTTTCAAAGGATGCTATCTGGCCCAAGTATGTATACTCGTTGACATAGTGTATTATCTGTCCGCCTACTTCTACCTTACGCTTAGTACTGGTGCACATGAGTTGAGTCTTTGTCATATTCATTTTAAGTCCAACCTCAAGGCTTGCCACCCATAGTTCCTGTAACATGGTCTTGAGTTCCGTGGCTGAAGTGGAGAACAGGACAATGTCGTCCGCAAAACGGAGGTTCGTTAAGTTTTTGTCGCCGACGTTTATGCCTTTAGATGACCATGACTGCGAAAGTGTTCTGAATATCTCCTCTAAAGTCGACGTGAAAAGTTTAGGCGAAAGCGGGTCACCCTGTTTGACTCCTCGACGAATCCTAAACGAGGCTCCGGATGACTGCATTTGAATGGCGGCTGTGCTATATTTGTATATTATTTTTAGGAGATTTATGTAGGATCGGTTTGTGAACAGATTGCTTTATGACTATTGTATTTGTATGGGCAGCTTTATGGTTCTGTCTCATTTTGTTATGCTCTGTCTCGCTCACTCTTGCCGATTCAAAAGATGGCGTGAAACGTAATTTCTGTGCAAAAAGTAAAATAAAAGTTATCTTCATAAATCAGTGTTTTCCTTGCTACATAATATCCCCACAATTTTGGGGGCTCGTCCGGGATATTAGCAAGGATTATGAAGAACGACGTATTTCGACAAAATTAAAGAAGAAGACGAGATCACGTGCAACGACGCCGGCACACAAGACGAACGACGCGACGACGCCATTTTTTACACTGTTTGGTGAAGACGAAAAGACTACGATACGGGTCAAAACGTTTACGACGACCACGATATTAAGAAGGATTTACGACGATGCCTCCCAAGAAGCGTCAAAGTTACGACGACGGTGAGCCAAAGCATAATCAAAGTCACAATACGCTCCAGTTGGCCTAGGACCTGATACCAAGATTCGCCGGTTCAGACAACACATACTCCGTATCTAAATGGGTACAATAAATAGACGAGAACGCAGAAATACTGGAATGGAACCTATACAGACCCTCCTCATGGCGCGCAGGGCGCTGAGCGGCACAGCCGCGTTGTGGCTAAAAACCAAGAGACCGTTCAAGACCTGGGAAGAACTGAAAACGGCGATTGCCAAGGAGTTCGCGGATAGCCTAGATGGAAAGACGGTTCATGAAATGATGAGTGCACGAATTAAACGACACAACGAATCTTATTACGACTACATGTTGACTATGAAAGAGCTCGGAAAGAGAGGTAAAATACAAGATTACGTAGCTATCAAATACATAATTGATGGAATCAAGGACACGGAAGCGAATAAAGTAATATTATACGGCGTGAGTACCTACAGTGAGTTTAAAGAAAAGTTGAAGATATACGAAACCATGAAGGCAAAAAGTGCCGACGAGAGACGGGCGCCGGAGCGGCCGAAACAAAAGACTACATTCCACGCGCGGCGACCCATTGTTCGTTGTTTTAGCTGTGGAGAGCTGGAATATGCATCAGCTGACTGCCCCTACAAGGAAAAAGGACTCAAATGCTTCGTTTGCAACGCCTTCGGACATATTTCATCCCAGTGCGACTAGAAGAAGCTCCAGAACGACGCCATGATGGGCCCCAGCGGAGCCTTAAGAACGCCGAGGGTTTCAACCAATCAGGACGCAGGACGGCCGGGAGCAGGTCGGCAACATGGCGGCTACGGACGGAAGTCGCACAGTGAACCGAAACGCGCAATGTTTGCTGCGGCTGCGGTGACAGATGACGGCGGCCATGATGATGACGTAGGCGGTGGTTGTGTTGGTAACATTGGTATCACGGGCAAGATGGCGTGCACCGATGACAGCTACGAGCGTTTGACGGATAACACAACTACGAATGTAAACAAACGATTGAACGAAGGAAACGACGCAGTTGTCGCGAATATTGGACTTCAGCGTAACGACGACCCATTAAAGAAGGCATCAATCAACGGGAAACGTGCGGACGCGTTCATAGACTTCGGTTCGGAGGTGAATCTAGTGACGGCTGGATTTTTCGCTGAACTTAGTGTGATGAAGAATGACGACATTATGATTTTCACCGGATTAGGACAATGTAAAGTGAAATCCCGAGGACAGTTTACGGCTTCTGTTTCTGTTGATGGACACTGCTATAACGATATATTGTTTCATATTATAGATTCAGGTGCTGTGCCTTACGATGTAACGTTAGGTCGTGATTTTTTGAGGTTAACGGCTATGGTAATGGTTGACTCACAAATATTGCTCGTGCCCAAAACGAAAGAGTGGTTAAGATGTGTGAATTGTGTAGTAGATAATGATGAATTGGTTACAGAGCACATCTCCAGTCCAGAGGTAAGGCAGCAGGTAGAACTATGTGTCCAGAATTACAACCCAGTTAAAGTGAAGGAAGCACCAATTAAACTGAAGATAGTTTTGAAAGATGACATCCCAGTTGCATTACGACCAAGACGACTGGCACTAAAAGAGCAAGAAGTAGTGGAACAACAGGTGGATAAGTGGCTGCAAGACGGAATAATAAGAGTAAGCTTTTCTGAATATTCTAGTCCAGTGGTTTTACAAAAGAAGAAGGATGGGAGTACGCGACTATGCGTGGATTATAGAAAATTGAATTCAAAGATCGTAAAAGATGAATTCCCACTACCCGTAATTGAAGACTTGATTGACAGAGTGCAGAATGCGAAAGTTTTTACTGTACTTGACCTAAAGAATGGTTTCTTCCACCTAAAAGTTGATGAGGAATCAATTCCTTACACTGCTTTTGTGACACATCATGGGCAATTTGAATTTACACGCGCTCCTTTTGGACTGTCAGTGAGCCCAAAGTATTTTATGAGATTTGTGACCATAATATTTCGGGAACTCATAGCCAAAGGTGTCTTAACGATATTCATTGACGATATCCTAATTCCAGCTTCATCAGAAGAAGAGGGACTTGAACGACTGAAAAAGGTGCTGGAAGTCAGTTCTGAATATGGGCTAGAAATAAATTGGAAAAAGGCCAAGCTGATCTGCAAGGAAATAGAATACCTAGGTCATATCATCAAAGACGGAGAAGTGAAACCTAGTTTGGATAAGACCGATGCTGTCACGAAATTTCCAAAGCCGACTACGCAGAAACAGCTGCACAGTTTCATTGGTTTGACATCTTACTTTAGGAAATATATCGAAGGGTATGCTATGATTGCCAAGCCCTTGACAGACTTGTTAAAGGAGGACACAGGTTTTGAATTCAATGAAGAACAACAAATTGCATTTACTACCTTAAAAGAGAAGATGGCCAGCAAGCCGGTGTTGAAGATTTACAATCCAAAGCTACCTACGGAGTTACATACTGATGCATCAAATATAGCCCTAGCCGCAGTATTGTTACAACGACACCCAGATGGTAATTTGCATCCAGTGCATTACATGAGCAGAAGAACGACTGAAGCCCAAAGTAAATACTCAAGTTATAAGCTGGAGGCATTGGCTATTGTTGAAGCAGTAAAGAAGTTTCGCCACTACTTATACGGCATACGTTTTAAGCTGGTCACTGACTGCAAAGCCTTTGAGCAGACACTGAAAAAGAAGGAATTACCTGCCAAGGTAGCTAGATGGGTCCTACTGCTGAGTGAATACAACTATGACGTGGAGCATCGCTCAGGAAGCAGAATGAGGCATGTTGATGCACTGAGTAGGAATCCCTATGTGGCAATCACTGTGACTGAAAACCTGCATGATAAGATGAAGGAAGCACAGGACCGAGATGAAGGACTGACTGCAATAAGAGAAGTTTTGAAAACAAGTTCATACAAAGACTATTAGATTGACAATGGAATATTGTACAAATGAGAAAAGAAGCAATTGGTTGTACCACGTGCAATGGAAAGAGAGATACTACGAAGAATTCATGGAAATGGCCACTTTTCAAAGAAGAAGATGAAGGAACTACTTGGGACAGAATATTACATGAAAGACTTAGACAAGAAGATTGAAGACTTCATAGTTACTTGCATACCATGCTTACTAACTAGCAAAGAAAGAAGGAAAACAAGAGGGATTTTTATACCCAATAGAAAAAAATAGTATTCCCCTGGATACTTTGCATCTTGACCATGTCGGACCACTGTCAGAAACAAAGAAGAAATATAATCATATACTTACAATGATTGACAGCTTCACCAAGTTTGTATGGCTGTTTCCCACGAAGAACACCACCAGTAGAGAAGTTCTGGATAAGTTAGAAATACATCAGCAGACATTCGGAAACCCCAGGAGACTGATCACTGATAGGGGTACTGCTTTCACCAGTAACGAGTTTGCAAAGTACTGTGAAGAAGAGAACATAGAGCATGTGAAGATTACTACAGGAGTACCTAGAGGGAACGGCCAGGTGGAAAGAATTCACAGAACAATCATCCCAGCTCTAATTAAACTATGTATTGAAGACAAAGGCCTATGGTACAAGCATGTTAGTAGAGTACAACGCGCACTAAATAGTACTAATAGAGAAGAAATGAGGAAAAATGCAAAGAAACAGATACAAAAAGTACAAGAAGAAAACATGAAAAGCTATAATAGCAGAAGAAAGGAGAGCAACAAGTATGAAGTTGGAGATGTTGTGGCTATAAAGAGGACACAATTTGGACCAGGTTTGAAGTTGAAGCCTAAGTACCTAGGACCCTACCAGGTTACCAAGGTCAAGAGGAATGATCGCTATGATGTGGAGAAGACTGATGAGAGTACAGAAGGTCCAAATAGAACATCCAGTGTCGCAGATCAGATGAAGAGATGGCCCTCTTCAGAGGAAGAATCAGCGGGTGATTGATTTTTTTTTCTTTTATATTAACCTGTCTTATTTTTCAGATATTGTTGCTATGACCTCTTCCAGATAGCTTGTCTATTTTGAGAATGATGATGAATGCCTTTATACCTAAGCACGAGTAATATTTGTCGTTTTAATTATTGTCATAGATATTAAAAGCGATTAAGTATGTTTTGTTTGCACAATTCAATGTAAGACTTATTGTTTACACACAATTTTGTAAAATGTTCATACTAGATTATGATAACCTGAGCAGGTTGCCTATTGTTTCATTTTGCAGTTTTGAGTAAGTGTAACTCTGTGAAATTCATAGGATGTGTTATTTTTTTGTCACTTGTTCCTTATTGAGGAAAGAGGTATAAGGTTATTTTATATTTGTGTTTGATTAACCTTCTTAAATTCTTTTAGTTAATGAGGAATATAGAAATAAAAGACTTTGTTATATCTTAAACTTTTTTATTAGAGTCAAGAGTTTTTCTATAGAAACATAAAGGTAGAGTTAACATTAAGAAAAAATATTTGTAATTTGTATTAGAGTAGAGACAACTTATTTTGTCTGAGGACAGACAAACTGTAGGATGGTCGAGTGTAGGATCGGTTTGTGAACAGATTGCTTTATGACTATTGTATTTGTATGGGCAGCTTTATGGTTCTGTCTCATTTTGTTATGCTCTGTCTCGCTCACTCTTGCCGATTCAAAAGATGGCGTGAAACGTAATTTCTGTGCAAAAAGTAAAATAAAAGTTATCTTCATAAATCAGTGTTTTCCTTGCTACATAATATCCCCACATTTATGTATGTGGAGTCTATATTTTGGGATTCCAGTGCTGTGAATATTGCCGAGTGGTTGATGCTATCGAATGCTTTGGCATAGTCAATGAAGGCGAGATACAGGGGCTTATTGAATTCATTAAACTTTTCTATGGTTTGATTTAAGGTGTGTAAGTGGTCTGTTGTGGAGAAACCAGGTCGGAAACCAGCTTGATCGGGTGGTTGATGGCGGTCTAATTCACCTGAAATCCGATTCTCTATGATTTTGATAAAAACTTTGTATATGTGGGATATTAAGCTGATGGGCCGGTAATTTCCTATGTCATTCTTGTCCCCTTTTTTGTGAAGGAGAACGACATTGGAATGACAAAAATCATCTGGTATGTTACCGGTATCTAAAATCTGATTAAATAGTTTTGTCAGGCGGGGCAGTAAGACTGGTTCTCCGATTTTCAGTGCTTCTGTGGTAACTCCATCTCCACCTGGAGATTTATTATACTTCATGCTTCTAATAGCTCTTTGCACTTCACGCTCCGTTAAAGTAGGGATGGAATCACCACAAGAATACTCTATGGGTGGATAGTTAACGGAGTTTGTTGGGTCTGAGTATAAATTCTCATAGAACTTAGTGCAAATATTGATGATTTTTTCTCTATTTCGATGTTTGATGTTGTTTTCGTCTTTCGTTGAAGTAATCCATGTCTTACCCCTTGATATACCTTGTCTGGCTACTCGAAGAGAATTGTTTTGTTCGAGAGCTATCTGTACAATGTAAAAAAATATGTATAGACCAAAAATGGCAACATATTTTTTTGTAAAAATTACAGTAGATAAATCTACCAGTTTTAACTTATAAAATATTTACTTTGAACAATTGAAATAACATCCATGGAGATTTATAAAATTATGTCAGTTGTAAACTCCACGCACGCCCCATTTTGGTATTAAAAATGAGTGCGTGTTTCTTGTGCTGCGCTGGAATTTCAGAGCTCCATGCCTCTTTGTCATTAATGTACTCATCTAACTTATAGTAAGCTTTATAACATAATGTTTTCTTGATAACAGACTTAAATTTTCTTTCTGATAAACTCAATATATTGTAATAAATACTACCTTGGCCTCTTGAAAAATACTTTTAAAATAGCGACATCTAGTAGAGAACTAAATTCAATATATGAGAATCAGTTCAATGCGTTCGATCAGATTCACTAGCAGTTTAGGATAATGTCGGTAGATGGCATCAATCTAAGAGGTTCATCAAATTGACAAGAGATGGCACTCGCAGTAAAATATAATTTCAAATGTTAAAGGCACAATTTAGGTGTTTATATACGCATTTTATGTTTGAAATAATTTATTTTATTAATAATTAAATAATTTTCTTTTATTTATAAACTGGTTTAGGCTATGTGTAGTAAAAATAATGTAAATAAATAATGTTTCGAGAATATTCTAATTGCGACAGAAGCGACGCCTGGTGTTGAGTAGCTAAACTAGATATGTTTACTATTTAGGGATCCGTTTAAGGGTGGAATATAAAAACCTTTAAATAATAAGTAAACTTTTTAAATAATCTGAGAACAACAACATTATTGGTCGCAGTGGACTACTGTTGGACTTGGTTTTCTCTTTTGGGGAAAATGTTTACATTATTTTAAAATAATGGGTTAGAAATATATGGGTTACCAGCAAATCTAAGTCATATACAAAACCATCGGCGTCTCGCATGAATAAAAGAAGAAGATAAAGAATACACTACTAAGTCTGTCTGTTCAGCATATTCGCCAATCAACTTTAAATATTATATCATTGAATATTAGTTGAACGTAAAATAACCTACTAAAATATCAGTGATAAATGGGAAACACTCATACTAGAACAATCTTGATATTAACAAAGTCTGAGTTTATTGAAGAAAGCTAGATTCTATAATCTTCATAATATCAATTTAACGTTACGACGATATTTGAAAAAGTTTAAATAATTTTATTCTGTACGGAACCCACAATCAAATAAATCTAATATGGATCGAAGATCGAATAATCGAGATGGTTCCAGTTCGTTAGCTCCACCTGGTGTCGAGTAGCGAAATAAGCGATTGTGTCTCAAATGGAGCTGGATTATTCTAGATTTAGACTTTTCGAGAAATTGTATCTGGACCTTCCGGTTTTGAGGGATATATAAGGCCTGGTGTGTTGGCGAAAGAGGAAGTCTGATTTTAATCGGTGAAGTATGCGGATCTAAGAAGAAAAGTAGTGAAAGTGGAAGAAAAAGAGGAGTGCAGTGTGAAAGTCCTGACCCTGAAATGCTGCTGGATTGGTGTCACATCACTACATGTGGAAGGCGGATTTTGTCCCGTGGTCGCTGCGCCTCTGCCCTGGAAAGTGGCTGCTGTGTGTTGGAGTGTGAAGATTATCTTGGAGCTGTGTTCGTGTGTCTTCTGTGGATATCAGCTGACTGCGAGTTGAGTGGATGACTTTGGAATGCTGTGGGCTGGCCTACTATCTACCTAAACCCAGATAAGTGTAGTTTTGCCATCCTAATTCTTGTTAGATTGATAGTAAGAAAACCTTACAAATTAGGCACTAAATTATTGCCAAGCGGTTAGGTTTTGCTAATGATTTATAATATTTAGTAGGGGTTAGGTAGGAAATCCTTTTACTGATTCCATCCTATCTCCATTTATCTACCACACCATATAAGTATCAGATTGGACTAGTTATTTCCTAAGTTTTGTCTGTACTTTGTTTCAACAGAAACTATTTATCATGGAAAACCTTTTGTTGCTAAGGCAACTGTGGAATTTATTTATATGTTCCTGTGTTTTATACATAATTGGAATATGTCCAGCAGTGAAACAACATTATTTATACTTACCAATAATTTGATTTGCTTTGCAAACAAATTACTTATATCTCAGTATTGAGAATGGCAGTGTCTATCAGTGGATGAAATATCTACTAATAAATAAACCTTTTGTTGCTACTTAAGGCGACTATGGAATTTATTTATATGTTCCTGTGTTTTATACATAATTAGAATTTGTCCAGCAGTGAAACAACATTATTATTACATACCAATAATTTGATTTGCTTTGCAATCAAATTACTTACATCTCAAATATTGAGAATGGCAGTGTCCATCAGTGGATTAAATATCTACTTATAAATTGTACTTGCTATTTTATAGTAGTACTTTCATCAGATTATATGGTGGGTAGATAATATACTCCCATCCTAATATCCTATCCTGAAATGGGTTCAGATGTTTAATTTTATTACATCTACATACTTTGTTCGAGAAACCTATCATGACTGGCAGAATGATGCCAATGTGAATCTGTGAATACAGAATACTTACCTAAAGACAAATGATTGTCATCAGATGTCATGTGACAGCTTCTATCTTCCAGCATCAAACCATACTATACTTTTGCGTTCAATATTTCTGTACCAGCATTATGATCTAAGACCAATTATTTGACCATAGGCGGTTATTATGAGATTCATTTTTGCAATAGCCTCTCTCTACTATATGGGTTCTGCTGATAGCATTCCCAAACAATCATCTGGCTCGCGATATGAAGCTCATAAGTACTAAAGGGTCTAGCATAAACTGCATTCCCTAACTAACCTCCGTATGGATCATATTAATTGTAGACAAATGTCTTGTGCAGATTATATCTGAACGTTGGTCTAAGGACCACTACTGAAATACTTCAAAGATACTAGTTGGAATCATGTCATTTGAACCTAACTTATCATACTTACTCCATCAACCAGACACAATGGTGTCAATTCGGCTGGTCATGAGATTGGCTATACTAATACAAATATTAAAATATGTTGTTCTATGAACATCTGAATCTATTAGATTCCTAAATGCTTCTCCGTGGTGTCTAGTACATCACAGCACCTGTCTGTTGGTGCGATCTGTTCAACCCTGGGTGTCAAAACCCACTATCCAGTTCAGGGAGAACCAAATTAACACAGAATTCAGTTGTGATGTCTGCTCTTTTGGTCAGGTTTGCACAATTGATAGTTGTGCAAGGACGACTAAGGGAAAATGGATATCAATTCTGAATAACTGTAAGGGGTGAGGGTTCTACTTCTCAGGGGCGGAGAGGGGGCCCCGTGAGGCTCATATACCTTTCCCGATCCTGTCCAACCTTTACTCATGTCAGGAAATCCATGTACCTTCTGAAAGAACTGTTTGGGTTACTTATTTTCTATATTAAACACAACGTAATGGGTCCTACCAACTAACTAGACGATCATGCTAATACTTTACATCATGAGCCATTTATTTATATTGTTTTGGGACATTGTTTGAGGTCTGATACTCCTTTAAGTATTAGAACTTGAACAAGCCCCATCATCCATTCGATAACTCATAGGCGCCCTTAGTGGGGTTTGTTACATTTGGTGCCGTTGACCGTAGGATACAAAAATCCTAGGGTCTTGAGAACGGATGGAAGGTCACAAACATGGATTTCTTGAGTATTTGGTTGGACGGTGTCGGGCGGTAACAGAGAGTCACGGGTTCCACTTTCTAACACATTTATACACTGTAAAGTTATGGGGGCGAGTATTTTCATACAGTTAGGCATCCGTAATATAAGAATCTAGCCGAATTCCGCTCTTTTCCAATGATTTTTCTTGTTGATCGTTGTTGTGTTGTATGCGTTCATAAGATAAAAGTCCTTTTGCGCTTTACAGAAACGTCAAATTTCAATCGAGTTCTTTACATCTTTTAATAAACTTAGGTTTTAAAATAAGCATTCCTCGTACAAGATTAACAATAATTTAGTTTATTTTATGCTAAATTTTATGTTATTTCAATTTTATTTCATGATAAAATGATACAAATAATATCACTGCGGAAATTAAATAGCCTTGTTTTGAACGCACTTTGTATTTTGACAGATAGTAGGGATGTGCAACTATTTATGGGTTGATAATCGATAGTCGATATTAGGTGGGTTGATTGTTATGTAAATAGCACTGAAGTTATGCAGTTGCACAAAAATCCGTACCATTTTACACACTATTCATTTAATTTTGTGTTTAATAAATTGATCTAAATATCATTAATTTTAGTATGGTGGTGGGTCGGTAGGTTTGTTGCATTGCGGATCAGACTGACAGTAGTTGATTAATTAAGAGCACAATGCGATACAGAACGGAACATGTGATAGATTTATACCTGTTTCCACTGCCAGCCATGTTGGATTTTGCTGATTGGTTGGTAGAACGTCAAGTTTTCAGTTTAGGAATACGTCTTTTGCATTAAAATTAAGGTATCGACTCGGAACTAATTACAGAAAACTTCAATTTTAATATTATAGGTAAAATCGGTAAAATATTGATTTAATTTTAAATTTGAACATCTATTTAACTGATTTCGTGGTAGGTTTTGTCAATGTTTCATATCTGAAAATTCACAAATATTACTAAACTTTTATTATGTAATATAAATATCGATTAATAATCAGTGATGAACATCACTCGAATAAGTTTGACATTCATAGCGGCGTGTCGTGTTTTGAATTCGAATGAATGAAAATAAAATTGTTATTTTCACATGTTTTCGTATGAAATTAGGTTTAAAAACTATTTTTAATTAATTTATTTCGTGGTTAGTAATGTTTTATTTAGAATGCGTGTCAAATAAAGTGTTGAAGCTAAAGTTTTCAGGTGAAAACATGTGTTCATGTTTTCATTGTGTTAAAAGTGTGTTTTCGGTAGTTTTACAACTTTTCAGTATAAAAGGATTGTTTCTTCGAATATTACGCATCATATAAAAGATTCAGGTAACATTTAAGCTCTGTTTTAAAGTAGATAAGTTGGCAAAATTTACTAAGAAAAGTGGCTTGGTTCAAACTTTAAAAGTGTTTGTTTGCCCACTTTAAAATATAAAAGGTGTTGTATTTGGACCAAGAAACAGATAAAACAATTATCTGGTATCAATGTTGATACAAAAATAGTTATTGTTACTCTTAAATTCTCTTGGAATCTTAAATTTGGGCTTGATTCAAGTGTTTATCAATACCTTTGAATTAGATCAATGCTTTTTTTATCATATTATATCCATCCATACATGATTGATTTAAAGATAAAGTAACTATTACCTTAAGTGTGTTATTTTTGTTCGGCTATGGTCAAATCATTACACTACTCTGTATTACTTTTGCAATGATGATACTATGGCATGATTTGTTACGCACAATGGCAAGTTATTCTAACTTTGTTCATCATTGTACAAGGTGATGCTGCCCGCAAGAACACTAAAGGAAATGCGTAGAGATACGTATTTCTGAACATGTACCTTTTACAGACTGTACATAAAAGGGCCGGAATGGTCTACCACATACTACAAATGACACAATTTGACCGAGGCTGGGTTTAAATTTTATTAAAATTTTAATAACCATATCATGTTATGGATGCGAATAGGGCTACTTAAGGAAATTATTTTAACTATCATTTTAACCTTATTTTTTTATTAAGATATCTTAACTACTTTGAGTTAAGATCTGTTTAAGTCAAATCAAATCACCACTCTGGGTTATTATTTGTAGATAGTCGGCCGGAGGATGTTCTAGTTGTAGCAGCAACGAGAATATTTTTTGCTGGCTCGCTATTGATGATACCTTTGCAAGCATTTACTCAAAGGGAGACCACGAGCGTGACCTCCTTACACGGCCCCTTTACAGACTTACAAGAGATTGCAATATGTTTCAAACACTTGGTGTCGGTAAACATATCTGCAATCAACAACACACTACAAAAAAACATTTGGATTTGATTTAAACATTTTAATTTTAAAATCATATAATTTTAGTTATAAGCTGCAGTAAAATTATTTGACCTTTTGAGTTCTATTATCTAAATATGAATTCAAAAATTTCAGAGCTGCGTTTCGAATACCGTAGTGTTCTAATTTTAGCAATAAAGTTTCATGATCTACGCAATCAAATGCCTTGGAAAGATCACAAAAAACACCAATGGCATCTTTTGATTCTTCCCAAGCATTAAATACATGTTTGATTAGAGCAACACCAGCATCTGTGGTACAACGTCCCTTTGTAAAACCGAATTGCTGGTTGTGTAACAAATTGTTCTGATTAAAATGGGACAGCATTTGATTTAGTATGATTTTCTCAAACACTTCATTTTTCTGTCATTCGCTATTTGTTGTACACGTATACGAAATCGTAAATTGTGTGTGGCATAAATACCCTCACTATGAAGTGTAATGTGTGTGATAAAAATGTAACGGTTAAAAAATTTCCCGGATTGAAGTGCAGTTTTTGTGATGTCGCAGTCCATGAAGCAACTGCCTGCAGTGGGCTTACTGCCAAGCAGCTTGCCGCCCTCCGAGCAGCAGATACCTTACAATGGGTCTGCGCTAAATGCAATCTCTCGTCCACGAGAAGATCCTCTTTCTTGTCGGCGGAAGACCTGGAGGACGACGATGTTGTTGGTGATGTCGACATAGACGAGCTTCTAAAGAAACTCACCAAGGAAGTAAATAAGATTGTGGAACGTGAATTAACATCGATATTGACCTCCGTAAAGTACGTATCGAAAAAGGTTGATGAATTCGACGTGAAACTCAAGGCTACAGACCAAAAGATCAAGGAATTAGAAGGAAAGAAAAACGCGTTACATAATCAAAATACCCACTTGTCTAATAAAATCGCAGCGCTAGAACAAAGGGTTGAGGCTTCTGAGCAGACTCAATTAGCACGATTTGTTGAAATAGCTAATATCCCTATGCTCAACAAAGATGACCCCTCAATCTTAGCTCGAAAGATAGGTTCATTATTGCAAGTACTAGATGACAACACTAATCACTCTGTCCGTACAGTGAAGTTGCAACCTACACGAAAAGATAAACCCGGTTGCATTCTAGTGGAGCTGGACACAGAAGAGACCAAGATGAAGTGGATAGTAGCTGGTCATGCAGCAACCATCCTTGCCTCTGACGTCGACCCATCCCTTACAGCCGAAAACGGGTCCGCAAAGATTTATATACGGGAGGCACTAACTGCACGTAATAAGTATCTGTTAGGTAAAGCTAAGCACGAGCTCCAAAACAAAACGGTTGAATATAAATTTGTTTGATGTAAATACGGCAAAGTTTTAGCCAGGAAATCAGAAAACGATAAAATAATCTGGATTAGATCAGGTGATGACATTAAATCCTGGCTATCTTAAATAAATCTTGTATTTTGCTCTTAGAAACTACATACTACTACCTCGCTTTAATGGAAGATTTTTCTGATAATAATATTTGCGAAATCAAGGATTGTATTAACATCAATCATTTCATAAATCAGCTACCAAACAAAAACCATCAACAATTATTATGTATCTACATTAATATGCGCTCTAGTCTTAAAAATTTTAGTGAATTAGAAGAAATTGTCATGTCATGCCTAAGAGTCATCGATTTGATTGTATTAACGGAAGCTAACATTTCGAATGAAATTAGTCATCTGTTTAACTTGAACGACTATACAATGCACACACATCTAAGAAAAAATAGTAAAGGAGGTATTATCGTCTATGTACATAAAAAACATAAATTTGAGTCAAAAATACCGACAACCGCGCACTGTGAATGTGTAATTGGAAAGCTCGAAACTCCATCTCACTATATATTAGATGTTTGTGCTGTGTACAAACCCCCTAGAACCAACAAATACTCCTTTATCCAGGAACTCGAGCGCACTGTAGCTTTCTCACAATACTCAGAACTCATTTTTATGGGCGATACTAACCTAGACCTTGCATATAACGATCTTGTGCGTAAATCATACTTGAATGTGATGTATGCAAACGGACTTGTAAGCGGAATATCAGATTATACTCGAATTGAATGTAGAAATGGTATAACAACTAAATCATGCATTGATCACGTGTTTATGCGGTCCCACTTACAAGACGTGCACTGCGGAGCTCTCTGTACTGTACTGGCTGACCACCGGCTCGTAGCCGCTGCCATCTCGATTCCGCATGTACAGGTGTTTCTACTTGCGTATCTCGTACTAACTATAAAATTCTTAGTCAGGAACTAAATAATATTGATTGGGAAAGCTTCGAAAATATTCAATGTCCTATAGAATTATACGATTCGCTTGAAGATAAACTATCACAATGCTATAAAAAATCCAAGTATTCTCAGCATGTTAGTTATTCAAAGCGTAATAGGGACCCCTGGATTTCTAAAAACGTAATAAGAGCATGTGAATTAAGAGATAAACTATTTTTAGATTGGAAAAAGGATACAAATAATATGATCAACAGAGTAACATTTCATAAACAAAGAAATAAAACGCATAAAATAATAGAAAAAGAAAGAAATAAACATTTTAGGCGACAAATATATACATTCAAGAATAATATGAAAAAGATGTGGTATATTTTAAATAGGTTGTCCGGAAAAATTGTTAAATCTATCGATGATATTATCAAACAAGCATTTTCTTCATTAACATCAGAAAAAATATTGCAAATTTATTTGCAAATCAATTTAAAAAGAATGTTCAAGATTTAATTCCACAGTGTAAAATTAAAATTTTGGATGATAGCACCTATAGAATTCCGACTGACAATTCTATTCTTTTCCCAAAAGCCACACCGAATAAAATAAAAAATATTATCGCTAAACTCGACAGTAACAAAGCTCCGGGGGAGTAGATGGATTTCGTTCCATAGATATAAAATCAATTGCTGATAAGATCTCCATTGTGATTGCCAACCTAATCAATCAGAGTATTGCTACAGGAAAATATCCTAATAAACTAAAGTTAGGTCAGGTGAGGCCAATATTTAAAGGCGGAGATAAAAGGGACTGTTCTATGTATCGTCCCATTACAATTTTACCTGTGATCGATAAAAGAGCATGGGACATTTTAGTATGAAGCCTGGTATACCTACAATTCGCGATGACAAAAAAACAAATTTTGGCGGCCAGAGATGAAACATGTGCGAATCGATAGAACATAAAAATACAAACAGGAAATACTCTTTGGTAAAATGTCGTAAGTGATACGGTTTCGGAGTAAATGAGGGCCGAAGTTTTTTTTAATTAAAAATATTTTTTTTACTTTTTATTAATTCAAACTGTTAAGGCAAGCATATAAAACTTCTAATTTGTAAAAAAGGGTTTTAAAATAATACATAACTATCAAAACCAAAGTAATTAAATTAAACTCGAGCCATTTTTGCAGGCTCCATTTCATTTTCAGGTGTTATATCCATAGTAGAAGACATGTTAACAAAGGAAAATGAACCTTATTCCATAGCATTGTAGTGGCTTAGTTCTACTATGGATATAACACCTGAAAATGAAATGGAGCCTGCAAAAATGGCTCGAGTTTAATTTAATTACTTTGGTTTTGATAGTAATGTATTATTTAAAACCCTTTTTTACAAATTAGAAGTTTTATATGCTTGCCTTAACATTTTGAGTTAATAAAAAGTAAAAAAATATTTTTAATTAAAAAAAAAACTTCGGCCCTCATTTTCTCCGAAACCGTATCACTTACGACATTTTACCAAAGAGCATTTCCTGTTTGTATTTTTATGTTCTATCGATTCGCACATGTTTTAACTCTGGCCGCCAAAATGAGTTTTTTCCAATATCTGCAACAATAGGTATACCAGTTTGGTTCCATGCTCTTTTCGAAAAATATGTCAGTCAGCAAATACATAATTACTACCAAGAGTACTAGGTCATATCGCAAAATCAGTACGGTTTCCAACCAAAAAAGAGCACTTCCTTGTTACTGTCTGCGTTCACGGATGAAGTAAATAAATGTCTTGATAATAAACAGCACGTCTTGCTTGTATTTATCGATTACAGTAAAGCGTTCGATACACTACAACATCATACATTGCTACAAAAACTAGAAGACACCGGAATACGGGAGTCTCTGTTGCATTGGTGTAAAAACTATATGTCAAACAGAGTGTACCAAGTTAAAATAGGAACGACATGTAGCGATTTTGTGGATGTTACGAAAGGTACAGCTCAAGGATCAGTTCGTGGACCCCTTTACTATTTGGCCTACGTAAATGATATGAACAACTGCATATCTAATTGTAAAATTTATCAATACGCCGATGATACCTGCATAATAGCTTCAGATAAGGACCTGAATGTCGTCCTTGAGAAGCTTCAATATGATTTCGACATCGTATGTAAATGGTCACATGATGCTGGACTGGTACTGAATGCAGAAAAAACTAAATTTGTCCATGTGCATTCAACTCAAAGCAGAACTGTTAAAGACATATCTGTAATTGCACATGACCAACAGTGTCTACATTCTAATAGCTTTATTAACTGTAAATGTCCGATACTACAACAAGTAACAGAACAGCGATATTTAGGGCTTTTAATCGATAGTAGTTTTAATTGGGGACCGCATATTGATAGTGTTTGCAGTAAGCTCCGTGCAATCATGGCAAAATTTTATGTCATTAAAAACAGAATACCATATCCGATTTTATTAGATATGTACAGAGCACTTGCTGATAGTATAGTGTCTTATGGTCTCACCACCTACGGACGCACTTTTAAAACATACCTCAGTCATATATATAAATTACAAGTAAGATTGTTGAAGCTGATCATCCATACAAAAATCAAAAATAAGATTACTAATGATATTGATATTTTTACTTACTGCAAGGTTTTACCAGTTTATGAGAAATTTGAACTTTTAATACTGATAGAACAATTCTTCCACAAGGAAATTCAGCATCCCATCAAGCATAACACTATTACTAGGCAGATTACTAATAACATTTTAATTCAACCTATGACCACAAACTTTTACGGAAAAAAAACCTCGGAATATATCATACCTAAATTAATTAATCAATTGCCAAAAAATATTAGAACAGACATAAAGGAAAAAATTTTCAAAACACTTTTAACTAATACATTTTTAAAAAATATACGGTATCGTGAGTAGTTTTAATGGAACACCCTTTACAAGTAGATCACCTATAACCAGTTTCTCGATCCGAAGTGGAATGTCGTACTTACCTGTGCCTATGAGTTCCGTTCGAATCGATTGTTGTAATTTAATACCGATTTAGTTAAATTGTATAAGTCTGTTTAAATTTATTTGTATGTAGAATCTTTTTTTATGTAAATGTTATGTACTAACGTTTAGTAGATGTAAGGAATATGGCGTTAAGACAAACCCAATTATTAGGGTTTTTATGACACACATTTAATATGATAATGTTTCTGTAAAGTATATAAATAAACGAAAAAAAAAAACTTTGCTTCGTACTGGCAGAATTGAAACAGGCCTATAGTTACTGGGGTCTTGTTTGTCACCAGCTTTAAACAGCGGAACTACTTTGCTATGTGTCATTAAATCAGGAAAAATGCCGTGATCAATACATTCATTGAAGATATCTGCTAAGTATGGTGCTAATATTTCGATTACTGATTGACAAACTTTAACTGACATCCCCCATAAATCTTCGGTGCTCTTAGCTTTGATATCTTTAAAAGTTTTTAAAATATACTGGGGACTTACACGAGTAAATTTAAATTCAGAATTGCAAACATCTACATTTTGCTTCAGCAATGAATATGAAATTGTAGGTGAAGATCTTAATGACTCAGGGGTTTCAAAAACATTACAAATATTTTTCACCTGCACAGCTTTTGGTAATATTTCACCAGTGGTTTCGTCTGTTGAAATTAATTTTAACTCGAAAATTTGAGAGTCTTAGTTTTAAAACCATTTGTTTTGTTTTGTGGCGCTAACATAAAAGATTCAAAATGGAGACTAGTCATGATTTTATTGTTTTTCAAAAAAGGATACACTTAAAGCTGGTGGTTGGATAGATGTTCTCTGTCTATGCAACTTCTTTCAAGAAGTCTTTGTGCAACCTGTTGCAAAGGTTTATTTCCCTGTGTTAATAATTTCTTATAGTATAAAGCTTGTTTTCGAATAGATATGTGCTGTATGTTTGTAGAATACCAAATTTTTTGACAGGTTGTTGCAGCAGTAGGTCCTGTGGCAGCAGCAAACCCAGCAGAATTGGCGAAAGTTGTTACAGCAGTAGGTCCTGAAGCAGCAGCGGACCCTGTGGCAGCATCAGGCCCAGGAGGATTAGCCAAAGTTATAGAAAGGAAATGAGAAAAAGAGAGAACTCAGAAAAGCATAAATCAGTTTAAAAAATACAAAACATGTTAAAAAATTCAGGAGAGTAGCAGAATCATAACAAAAACAAATTGACTATGGCCCTGCTAGTTCAGATCCAGATATGTCGGAATTTGATCTAGAAATAGCTAAAACGGAGTTGGATATTAAAAAAAGACAGTAGCAAATGGCTAGAAATTAGGAAAAATCTAATAACTGCCTCTAATTTTGGCTCTGTTTGCAATAGACAAGCGTCGAAAGACAAAGACTGGTAATAAATATGTGGGGATATTTTGTAGCAAGGAAAACACTGATTTATGTAGATAACTTTTATTTTCGTTTTAGCATAAAAATAACGTTTCACGCCATCTTTTGAATCGGCAAGAGTGAGCGAGACAGAGCATAACAAATGAGACAGAGAACCATAAAGCTGCCCATACAAGTACAATAGTCATAAAGCAATCTGTTCACAAACCGATCCTACAAATATAATATATAAAATAAACATTAGCCATGTTGCATCTATTGCGCATGGTACTGAAAATTAGCAGCAAGCGTTGCAGAAGATACAACATTAAGAAAATGTATCTATTCAGCCCTGTGGACTGTTTATAGATAAGGACTTTTCATTTATTGGTGCTATAGGGTATTGATTACCTTGTAGGTACAGCTTCGGTAGGCACGTAAGTATCCAAAGTATCCAAGTTAGGCACGTAAATAAGTCCACAATACACCATATAATAGTTCAATGTTTATTGTCTATTCGTAAGCACAAGCGAGCATATACAAGCGTATAAGAAAGCGTATTTACAATAGCACTTAAAATATTATAAGATTTCGCGTGAGCCGATAAGCGTTGCATCTAGGCAAAAGCGACACGGGTGTCCCGTCGGGACAGTTGAGAGCTACTGGCGGGCGAGCCTTGCGGCCACGCCGCGATCGCATGATCGTCTCACGCGCAACCTGCATACAGAGGTAAGTGGTAATGTTTGTTTACTAT
The DNA here is from genome assembly GCA_027580185.1 of Tuta absoluta. NCBI lineage: Eukaryota > Metazoa > Arthropoda > Insecta > Lepidoptera > Gelechiidae > Tuta > Tuta absoluta. The sequence continues at coordinate 54,010 of JAQAHW010000088.1, read as the reverse complement.
AAATTATATTTAATATTTTTTAGTTGAAATGAAAACTTATTATTTATCGTTAATATGTAGTTAGGTATTTATGTATGTTAAATATGTATGTATTTATATATATCTAAATAGAAATACATATTGTAAAGGTTTAATTTATGTATAAATGTTTTCTATATGTGTATATATGTATGTTTATGTATCTCGTGTGTTTATACATATTTATAATTTATAAGTATTTTATGTTTGTTGTTTTAATGTTTTAGTTGTTCTTCTTTCAGATGCAGACTAGCGGACGGTGGCGGCACGCCACATCACTCCCCCACCGAGACCGGATCACGGTCGATAGTGAAGATAATCAGGAAATCGTACTGTTCGGCCACTTCTAGTTTTTCTTGCAGGAGGTATCGCATCAGTTGGCGGTTGCGGTGATGGGCAGTAATTGGATGGTGGCTTCGCAGGTGCAGGTTTGTTCTGAGGTTGTGTTTTGCTGTCATCTGGTTTTGTCAGGTAAGCTGGTTTAAGCCTGTCCACTGTGACAGTCATTTCTTTGCCTTGTACGTCAATTGTAAACGTTTTTGTATGTCTATTCAGAACCTTGTATGGGCCAGTGTATGGAGATTCTAATGGCCGTTTTGCAGGACCTCGACAAAGGAAGACATATTCGGAGGTAAGTACATCTTTAGGCATGTAGAATGTTTTGTTGCAGTGATTTGAGGCAGGAGATGGAGAAAGGCTAGCCATGTGTTTTCTGAGTCGTGAAACGTAGTCTGCTGGGTCCATGTAGTCATCTTTTGATGGTTCAAAAAATTCTCCTGGTAATCGAAGTGGCTCTCCGTACACTAGTTCGGCGGAAGAAGCGTTCAGATCCTCTTTCCAGGCTGCTCTGATGCCGAGTAGCACGAGTGGAAGGGACTCTGTCCACTGCGGATTTTTGTGACAGACAATGGCTGCTTTTAATTGACGGTGTAGTCGCTCCACCATACCATTGCACTGTGGATGATAAGAAGTAGTGGGGCGATGTTCGGCGCCAATCAGTTTTGCAATATTTTGAAAAAGTAGCGATTGAAACTGTTGTCCTCTGTCAGTTGTTATGACGTGTGGGCAACCATGACGTGATATCCAGTTGGACACGAAGGCCATGGCGCAGGTTTCTGCGGTTATGTCTGGTAAAGGGTAAGCGTCGCACCAGCGTGTGTAGCGGTCTACGACAGTCAGGCAGTAGCGGTGGCCGTTGGAGTATGGTAATGGGCCTACTAAATCCATGTGGATGTAAGCGAAGCGTTCTGATGGCAGTGAAAACGAAGAGTAGGGTGATGTTACGTGTCTACTTATTTTGCATCTCTGGCAGTCTTCGCATTCTTTAGCCCAGGTCTTACAGTCGCGGCGGATGCCGGGCCAAACAAATCGTTGGGCAATCATTTTCGCGGTTGCGACTCCACTGGGATGGCTGAGGCCATGTATATGCTTGAAAACTTGTTTGCGAAAGGCTGGTGTTATGTATGGTCTTTGATTTCCAGTGGAAACATCACAGTATACACGGTATTCTGTTATCTTCTCTAGTTTGAGTGCCGTGTCCTTCTTGAGTAAGGCTTGCAATTCAGGGTCTCTGTCCTGATCTTTTGCAAGATCCTCGTAGTTGACGACTGTTACTACCTCTTCGATGCGAGATAGGGCATCTGCGACGATGTTGTTTTCACCTTTGATGTGTCTTAAATCGGTGGTGAATTGCGATATATAGTCGTAATATCGAAACTGTCTCGGTGTTCATCTGTCTCTTTTGGTTTTGAAGGCGTACGTAATGGGTTTATGGTCGGTGAAGATGGTAAAAGTTCGGGCCTCCAGCATGTACTTGAAGTATTTTATACCTTCATAGATAGCCAGGAGTTCCCTGTCATAGGGGCTATATTTCTTTTGGGCCGACGTCAATTTACGGGAGAAAAATCCAAGTGGTTCCCATTCCTGTCCTTTCTTTTGCTGAAGGACGGCGCCTATTGCCTCATCCGACGCGTCTGTAAATAAAGCCATTTCCTTGTTAGTATCAGGATGTACCAGAAGTGTGGCTTTTGATAGGCTGTTCTTACATTCATTAAAGGCAGCGGTCATTTCATCAGTCATGTGGATAGGTGCTGCTCCTTTTAGTTTGCCTTTAAGTGCGTCATTGAGTGGTGCTTGGATTTTTGCTGCGAGAGGCGTGAATCTTCGATAGTAATTGACCATCCCGAGGAAGCGTCTAAGTTGTTTGGCTGTTGTCGATGATGGGTATTTTCGTATGGCATCTACTTTCTCTTCAAGCGGTGAAATGCCAGTTCTGGACACGTGGTATCCTAAGAAAGTCACTTCTTCGACTCCAAATGCGCACTTGGCTGTGTTTATGAGTACACCGTATTTTGTAAAACGGTCAAATATAGTTTGCAGATGCTGGAGATGCTCTTCTTTTGATTTTGAGAAAACGAGGATATCATCCAAATATCCATACGCGAACTCTAAACCTTGCAGGACCTCGTCTATAAACCGCTGAAAGGTTTGTGCGGCGTTCCTTAACCCGAAGGTCATGTAAGGGAACTCATATAAGCCGAATGGCGTTGTGATGGCTGTTTTCGGTATGTCATTTTGTTCGACCGGTATTTGGTTATATGCTTTTACTAAGTCGATTTTCGAGAATAAAGTTGAACCGGATAGCTGATAGACGAAGTCATGTATATGTCGAATGGGATATCTATCTGGTATCGTCCGTGCGTTTAATGCTCTGTAATCCCCGCACGGACGCCATCCATCATCCTTTTTCTTAGCCAGGTGTAGGGGTGAAGACCAGGGGCTCTCTGATCTGCGGGCTGTGCCGTTCTGTAGCATGTCATCGAACTCTTTTTTGGCGATCTGTAGTCTATCTGGAGCAAGGCGACGTGGGCGTGCTACGACAGGTGGACCAGGGGTGGTGCGGATATGGTGCTTTGTGTTGTGTTTTGGCTGGGTTGGTGCACCTGCAGGTCTGGTAATCCCCGGGTAGTCTCGAAGAAGTTCGTAATATGGTGAGTCACCGGTGAAGGCTTTGATGGCTTGTATTTCTTTCGAGCTGATGTTGCGGTGAGGTACGTTGATGCTGAGATGGGTGATTCCATCTACAAGGCGATGATGTCGGCAGTCTACCAGCAGGTGGTAGTGGCTCAGAAAGTCGACACCAATAATGGGCCTGGTGACGTCAGCTACGATGAACCTCCAGACGAAGTCTCGGCGGAGTCCAAGGTCGAGGTGAAGTTCGATGAAACCATAGGTTGATATGATTGTATTGTTTGCTCATATTTTGTTTTTGGGCGCTGATCTCTGGTTAATGTTTTTGGGAATACGCATAAGTCAGATTCTGTGTCAACTAGGAAATTTAACTTAGTTTTCCTTTCAGTAACAAAGAGGCGGCCTTTACACTCCAGGCAGTCGTTAGCCGCCACTAGTGGCTGCCGTTGGAGTTTTCCTTCTGATATTGGCAAGGAGTGAGGCATTTCATGGCACTTGAGCCGAATTTGCGATGGTAGTAGCATATTCCGTTGCTATTGTCACTTCGACGTTGGCGACTGTTCGAACGGGATCCAGATCGGGATCCTGGGCGTGATCCACTGAAGAATTGTCTGCGTGGGCGACTCGGGCGTGTGCTCAATGTTGCTATCTGTCTTGTCAGCTCAGTAATTTGCTTTGCCATGCTCTCCATAGCTTGTAGGTATGGATCAGGAGCACTGTGTGACGTAGATGGCATGACTTCACATATCTGGGCGCTAGGTGTGGCGACGGCGATAATTTTGTCGGCGAGATCGGCCAGTTTGTCAATCGCCATGTCGGTGTGAGAAGCCACGATGGGTTGTATATTATAAGGTAGCCTGTTGTACCATATTGTTCTTACAAATTCTTCAGGGACTGTTGGTCCGGCGAGGTGCTGTAGGTGTCGCAAAAACTGGGATGGTTTTCTGTTACCCATTTCTTGGTTGTTTAAAAACTGTTTAACCTCCTCTTCACGGGGCTTCGAGAGGCGTCTAATCAGTTCCGTTTTCAGGGTCAAGTATTTATTTTCTTTAGGTGGGTTTTCGATAATGTCCGCCACTTCTATAGCATACTGATGATCAAGCTGACTAGTTGCGTAGTAAAATTTTGTAGTGTCTGATGATATGCCGGATAACTGGAACTGACCTTCAAGCTGAGCGAACCATAATGCTGGACGATCTGGCCAAAACGGTGGAAGTTTCACACCTACTTTGTATAATTCAAATTTTTCATTTGTGGCTTTATCTTCCTGGGGCGTCGGTCCGCCATTTGCGCCGTTCGCATTGTCTTCCGGGTTAACCATGCTGTTTTAACTTTCAAAGGTTGCTTGATGTTCTTAGGGGTCACCAATTTATATGGGGTATTGATTACCTTGTAGGTACAGCTTCGGTAGGCACGTAAGTATCCAAAGTATCCAAGTTAGGCACGTAAATAAGTCCACAATACACCATATAATAGTTCAATGTTTATTGTCTATTCGTAAGCACAAGCGAGCATATACAAGCGTATAAGAAAGCGTATTTACAATAGCACTTAAAATATTATAAGATTTCGCGTGAGCCGATAAGCGTTGCATCTAGGCAAAAGCGACACGGGTGTCCCGTCGGGACAGTTGAGAGCTACTGGCGGGCGAGCCTTGCGGCCACGCCGCGATCGCATGATCGTCTCACGCGCAACCTGCATACAGAGGTAAGTGGTAATGTTTGTTTACTATAAATTATATTTAATATTTTTTAGTTGAAATGAAAACTTATTATTTATCGTTAATATGTAGTTAGGTATTTATGTATGTTAAATATGTATGTATTTATATATATCTAAACAGAAATACATATTGTAAAGGTTTAATTTATGTGTAAATGTTTTCTATATGTGTATATATGTATGTTTATGTATCTCGTGTGTTTATACATATTTATAATTTATAAGTATTTTATGTTTGTTGTTTTAATGTTTTAGTTGTTCTTCTTGCGGCACGCCACAGTGCTACGCCAGACGGGCTTATTGGAAATTATGTTTGAGTTGAAGTTAAATGATAAGATTAGATTAGATTTATTTATTTCACATTATCGTATTTTATTATGGTCGCGTTGTAACACACCGGTAGACAGAACGAACTAACACTATCTGTTTCTGTGAAATTCGGCTGAGCACTTGGTCCTGGCACTCCATTTTTTAACACCGGTCTCCATGCTGGCGCCAGAGACCAGCCTGCGTCCCGGTTGAAATTGGGACGTCGGTTTATTTCAATGGCTTCCATAATCTTGCGGGATACAAAATTTTTCTCGCGGGCCAGGACCTTTACTTTGTTGAACCGAATGTAGTGTTTTGCATCCGTTGTGAGGGCATGCTCTGTTACTGCAGACGCATTGCTATCTATCTTCCGCATACTTCGGATGTGCTCTGATAGCCTTGTGGATATGTTTCGTCCTGTCTCACCTATACAGGGTTATTTTTTAGTCAGTGCGCAAACTTATACCATGATATCAGAATCGTTAATAGGACATTTTAGGCAAATAAAAAAATATGTTTTATTTTTATTATTTTTTTATTTTTGTCTACCTCATAAAAAATAAATCATGGACACACTACTTATCAATCGGGGGTGCGTGAAAATGGCAACAGCGCTCGCGCAGCGCACCCTTCAGTCAGTTTCAGTTCTCGCTTTGATTCCGTCGCGGGCGGGCGCGCACCTGCGTGACACTACTTTTCCCGCCGATCCCGAATTGATTTCGCGATGTCGAATTTTACGTTTCGCGAGTTTTACGAAATGGTGCGTTCGTACTTTTTAAGTGGGGAAAATACCCGAGTAGCCCAATGAATGTACGCGGACGAAAGTTTACCTCGACTGCGTAATGCTGGCGTTGTGGACCCTCGTGTACCGAACCCAATAACATTCCTCAACGTTATGCAGCGGCTGTTGGATCACGGGCAGTTTACGGTAAGTAAATGTTAATTAAACGACTATTGTACTTAGCTACCTACTGCCTACGCCTACCTAGTGTTCTAGGTAAACTTTTCATTTTGACGGTCCTAAGCCCGTAAAAGTATGAAGGGAAAATTGGAATCATCTTTTTAAAGGCTCAGCTACACAAGACCGGCGCGCGATAGCCGCGTTCCGGCCATACGTTTTTTTTATGAATGCCCGATCAAATCACACCCTGTTATTTTTGTGTGAGTAGACCGTTTTTCATCTTTATTCCTAAATAACCACTCAAGGTTAGTTCACACTGACGTAGTAGCAACATTTTAGTGGCCTAATCAACTTTGACTGTCACACTCTACTGAATTTTTCGCTCCACTCTCATAAGCGCACAAAATTGCCGTTTACTTTACTTTAAAAGCAGTTGTACTTTAAGGATAATTCGGTTAAAATCATCGAAGGGCAGGCACGCGCAATACGAGCTACCTCATATCATCTGTGTACATAAAGCTTTCTAGCAGTGCAGATGAATTTCCCGCCACGCCGTGCCGGTGGCGGCGGCGCGGCGCGGGCGGCCGACGCCGGCGTCAGATTTCTTCTAAAAATTTAATCGTTGGCGCCACTATGTCTGGCGCTGTAAGACGCGGTGATTAATCGCGACGTTGTCAAACCATCACAACCTCTGTTGTATGCAGGTTGTGTAGGCTTTTTAGGTACTATCAGCAACGGCTCCAGTTGCCATTAAAGTCTTTACTGGTTATTTTTTAAGAATATTAGAAAAATCTTTTCAATGTTGATCTTTTAAAATGGGTATCAATCTTTTCTGGTTATTCTTGTTAACTGTAAGAAAAACCATTCTTAAGTTGATCACGTAGATGGTTACTCGAGGTGCTGTACAATCCCGAGTTACCGTTATGGATTAAACATTTACATGTCTTGCTTATGCTAGTGGTAGCTGCTAATTCTTAACCAAACTGGAAAAAATCCAACTACGTGATTAACAAAATAATCTTGTCTCTCCGCATAAACTAGGAACAGGGACCATCAAATCAAGAGACCAACTTTCAAACCACTACACCACGGAGGCAGTTTAAGTGTAGGTACTTGTGAGATAGGTACTTAGTTGTTGTAGGTATCACCCGCACGCATCCCGGTACGGTACCAATAGCGGTCATTAACCTGGACTGGTCATTGACCTGTGCTGTAGGTAATAGAAGCTAGAACACAGTCAGCTGATAGGTATAACTGGGCCGCGCGCGACGTTGCCATATCGAAAGATAGCTAGTGAACCTAATAGGGTGATCCACACTTACGTACGATCCTGGGATAAGTTTAAGTGCGATTATTTCAATTTTTTTGTTCTAAGTCAGGTGTAAAAAATAAATACATATTTTCCAAAATTTGATAACCATTACGTATGTTGAAGCTGCGCACTGACTAAAAAATAATCCTGTATAACTCTTACCGCAGTCACACGGTATCTCGTACACGCCCGGGCAACTCAGAGGCTCTTTATCTTTAAGGGACCGTAAAAACTGTCTCAGTTGCGATAGAGGCCGGAATATCGTCCTAATGCTGTATCTTCGGCGTAGTAGGTTTCCGATTATATCCGTTACCCCTTTCATATACGGTAAGAAAGCTGGTGCTCTCTCTACAGTTGCCGGGCGCTGTTTGGCGGATGAACTAGATTGGCGGACGCTGTGTCTCCAACTGTTCCCGTTGCTTTCCAACACCTGTCACACATGTCGTAGCTCTGACTCTATGAATTGTGCGTCACATAGGTGAAGTGCTCGATTGATCAGGGCACGCGATAACGCGCATCATAAATAACAGTGAGTTTGATCCGTGTGCACTTAAATGATTTAGTTATGTCTCACTTAAGTTTAAATAGTATAATGACTTGCTTGCTTCTGTTGTGAAATTTTTAATACATATCCATAACGCATGCGTATGCCAGACGAAAGGAAAACGCGAATTTTTATATTATTCCCTCACACTTACAAAATACGCCGCATCGGACGTCAAACATGATCCCTGCCTTAACGTGTCATGTGGATGATACTTTTAAATTTAGAACATGGTAACGTATCACCTAAGTAGATATGCCTAAGTAAAATGAAGGTACTATACGAAGAAAACGGCGGCGGCACAGCGGTATTTTTCATATAATTTGCTTAATTTTTAGAATTAATGAAACAAAATTCCTCGTTAAAAGTAGCCAATGTCGTTCCTCAACTTATTCCCATCATACTGAACAACATTTGTTTTGGAACCATTTCTGTATCTCTAATAGTTTAGGTGGGCTCCTGAGGGTACACCTAGTGGTCTACATAAGGTACTCCAGATCCTCAATGTCCTTGTGCAAAGAAGCGACCCATCATACTGAACAAATTTTGTTTTAGAACCATGACTGTATCTCTAATAGTTTAGCTGGGCTCCTGTTGGTACACCTGATGGTCTAAATAAGGTACTCCAGATCCTCAATGTCCTTGTGAAAAGAAGCGGCCCATCATACTGAACAACTTTTGTTTAGAACCATGCCTGTATCTCTAATAGTTTAGCTGGGCTCCTGATGGTACACTTGGTGGTCTACATAAGGTACTCCAGATCCTCAATGTCCTTGTGAAAAGAAGCGGCCTATCATATTGAACAACTTTTGTGTTATAACTATGCCTGTATCTCTAATAGTTTAGCTGGGCTTCTGATGGTACACCTGGTGGTCTACATAAGGTACTTCAGACCCTCAATGTCCATGTGAAAATAAGTGACTCATCATACTGAACAACTTTTGTTTTAGAACCATGCCTGTATCTGTAATAGTTTAGCTGGGCTCCTGATGGTACACCTGGTGGTCTACATAAGGTACTCTAGATCCCTGTGTAAAGAAGCGGCCCATCATACTGAACAACTTTTGTTTAGGAACCATTTCTGTATATCTAATAGTTTAGGTGGGCTCATGATGGTACACCTGGTGGTCTACATAAGGTACTCCAGATGCTCAATGTCTTTGTGAAAAGAAGAGGCCCATCAAACTGAACAACTTTTGTTTCAGAACCATGCCTGTATCTCTAAGAGTTAAGCTGGGCTCCTGATGGTACACCTGGTGGTCTACATAAGGTACTCCAGATCCCCAATGTCCTTGTGTAAAGAAGAGGCCCATTATACTGAACAAATTTTGTTTAGGAGCTATGCCTGTATCTCTGTTAGTTTAGCTGGCCTCATGGTGGTCTACATCTGTACTCCAGACCCTCGAATGGTGATAAAAAGTAACCTATGTCCGTTCTCGGTATGCTAACAATCTTTTTGCCAAGTTTCATAAAGATCGGTTCCGCAGTTTGGCCGTGAAAGCGTAGCAGACAGACAGACAGAGTTACTTTCGCATTTATAATATTAGTGTGGAAGTGTGGATTACCTCTTGCTTTTGTGCGTGTATTAGCAGGGCATGGGCGTTGCTTCTGGTACCATCAGCAAGCTTCCAGCGTCATCCAGCACGTGCACTATCTAGCACGATCCCAGCTCCATCCAGCCGCTCCCGGCTCCATCCAGCACGCTCCTGGAACCATCCAGCACGCTCACGGTTCCATCCAGCACGGTCACGGTTCCATCCGGCACCGACAATTTTTTTTATGAGTTTTGACCAGCTTCAAGTGACTGATTTTCGGAGTCAAAATTGATTTAAGCCGGTAATTTTATGAATATTAAAACAGGTGAATACACAGATGAAGATGAAGAAGAAAAGTAAAAGGGCATGGTAACAGTCAATAAACTAGCTTACTTAACTGTGCTTCCAGTATCCTAACACACATACTAACTAACTAACCAACACAATGAGCAACTTAGTTTGCCTACTGCATAATTTTATACTGTGGCGTTCTCGCCCGTTGCGTAAGGTCAGCGGAGTTCAATTCAAAACGGCCCGCGCGTAAAGCAGAGGCCTTGGCGCGTAAAATACCCAAAGCTCCCGAAGAATTCGCTCTTAAGACTTGTAGGTTTTGTGACAACTATAATTATAACATGCCAGTTAAACTTCATTATCAAAATTTCCCTCTCGGCCTTCCTGGCTGGATCCGTAGGAACGACTAGGCGATACGTGCAAAGCCAGATCGGCTGCAGGCGCCTGACGGAGACCCCGTTCCGGGTTTAATTGTGGAGTTGGCCTCTCCAGGACCGTTGTGTTGGGTCAGATTTATCCCTCGGTCGCTTCTTACGACCCCCACGGGAAGAGATGGGGTGATGCTATTCTACTCTGCCGGCACCACACGGCTTAAAAAAAATATATACCTAACACTATATCACATAGAACATTATATCGGTCTCTATTCGGAACCAGTTTATATAATGCCGGAAGCTGCAGACTGCATGCCAAAACTAGCTACCTGGGCCGAGTTAGATGACTTTCCTACCATAAGGGAATACCACAAGGCTGTTAAGCAGCTTAAGACCGGAAAGTCTCCTAGAAATGATGGTACCCATGCCGAAATCATCAGGCTGTTGTGTAAATGTTGGGAAGCGGGATATATACCACAAGATATGCGCGATGCTAACATCGTTACCCTATACAAAGGTAAAGGTGACCGCGGTGACTGTAATTGTTATCGTGGTATATACCTTTTAAGTATAGTAGGTAAATTATTTGCTCGGTTAGTCTTATTAAGACTCCAGAAACAAGCTGATCGTGTTCATCCCGAATCGCAATGTGGATTCCGCGCCCAGCGTTCTACAACAGATATGATCTTTACACTTCGCCAACTTCAGGAATAGTGTAGAGAGCAGAGAACACCTCTGTTTGTGGCGTTCGTAGACCTTAACAAAGCCTTCGACACCGTTAGCAGAGAGGGCCTTTACACTGCACTTGTAAACATCGGTTGCCCGCCAAAACTTCAAAGCCTCGTTAAATCCTTCCATGGACATGAAAGGATCTGTTGTTTTTAACGGCAATACTTCCGAGCCGTTTGAAATGCGTAGAGGTGTTCGCCAAGGCTGCGTGTTGGCTCCTACCCTGTTTGGTATTTTATTTTCATTGCTTTTTAAAGTAGCTTTCGGCGATGACCCACAGGGTATCCACCTACACACGAGGGCTGACGGGAAGCTGAACAATATCTCGCTTCTTAAGTCTAAGCGAAACCGCGATGACTTATTCGTCGATAGCCTTCTGTTTGCTGACGATGCAGCGTTCGTTGCTAATTCTCAAAGTGAGCTTCAAGTCACTCATTTTAAGTATTAGACCGGGTCTATCGCGATAGTATTTAGGTAAATATTAGTAATTTGACCCGCGACCACAATACATCAAACTGTGTTGAAACGTCGGGACACAGGCAAATTACTAATATTTACCTAAATACTATCCCGATAGACCCGGTCTAATACTTTAAATGAGTGAAAGTGATCGCGAGTGCTTAAAAAGTTATATTGAGCTTCAAGTCATTGTCGATAAGTTTTCCCATGCGTGTAATCAGTTATCTATGACCATTAATGCCAAAAAAACAGTAGTGCTAGTGTTTAATATTTAGCGTTGTTATGCTGGGGTGAGTTAGGTATTAATGACGGTCTATGAATGCGGCGCAGTGCTCGATCGCACGCGTCGCTCTGGGCGTGTGTTGTCCCTTTCTCACTCGCAGGGCGAGACTGGCGACGTGCGCGCAGACCGCCTGTAGGCGCCAAGCGGTGATTTCTGCACCGCAGTCAGTCACTCAAAACCGTTCGGACGGGAGGGTATCGCGTATCGTGCGGATTTCCCGCCACGCGTTTTGTGATGCCGCGTGTAATGGACGATTCAATTTGAGATCGCGCGTGTTGATGCATCGTATTATTGCGTTTCTCCTGGGTTGTACTGGAATGCCAGGCTTAGTGATTGTTGGATGTCTCGACGTCTTCCACGTGAGCGTCGCGTTGAATAGGCATCAGGTGGCCATTTTGGCCCGCGTTTGTACGGCCCAAATTCGGGTTGGGTCACGCGTAATGACTAATATCAAAGTGGAATACGAACAGAAGCTGTGAGTGGTTTGACGTGAATAACGCGCCAAGGCTGTAGTGGAATGCTGGGTGTCGATATCTTTTCCACCCAGCCCTGTAAGTACCCACGGAATCCCCATTTGATCCATTCCCTGAACTTCCTTTCTCCGTTGGGTATTTTATGCATTTGGACCGGCGTTGACTGTAAGTGATAAACCTAGTTGTTTTAGTATAAAACTGTTTCTCCGTGTTAATGGTGTGTTCCCTTTAGTCATATTTGTTGTACCATATCATTGTGACTCCTTAGTACGAATTGCGGAATTCGTGGGGTGATATAATTTGGAGGTACTTACTTATAATCTAGTGCTAATACGTGTGACGTAACGCCAGATCGGCAGACGGTATTTACTACCGACTTGAGTTATGTAAAGGTTGGAACACATCATTTGCCAATTTCACTCAACTTAGTTAATTAGGTTAAATAGATTTAGGTTCACGTTTAATTCATAGTATGCGCTGCTATATTGTGCAGCGTATGTTATTTAGCGCTGCGTAACGCAGCCATTGTCTGCCTCCAGTTGAACTCCTGGTATTTTGCTCGAAATTTATCTGTGTAAATCGCTTCCACTGCGGGAGTTTGGCTTGGAATTAGACAGCTAGCTCAAGGCGCAGATGCACCACACATCATGCTAGCCGGTGTTCCCTTGAGCATAGTCGATAAGTTTTGCTACCTGGGGTCGACTGTGTCGAATAATCTCACGCTCGATGCTGAGATCGATACCCGAATCGGCAAGGTGGCGACCATGTTCGGCAAGCTCAGTACAAGAGTATGAAACAATAAACACCTGACCACAAAAACCAAGATTATTGTTTATCAAACTTGCGTTTTAAGCATACTCTTGTACGGTGCTGAAACCTGGACATCGTATGCAAAACAGGAACGTTGACTCAATACATTTCATATGCGCTGCGTAAGAAATATCTAGCGTATAACCTGACAGGACAGAGTCACAAACGAGTGAGTTCTAGAAATTGCGCAGCTGCCTAGTTTTACCGCCTGCTTAAGCAGAGACGATTGCGGTGGCTAGGGCATGTGCACCGGATGGAACCTTCGCGTCTACCATGGCGTGTTCTGCTTGGCGCTGTAGCAAACGCTAAAAGAGGGGTTGGAAGACCTATGCTGCGTTTCAAAGATTGCGCCAAGCGGGACATGGCTGCGTTTAACATTGACCATCAAAGCTGGGAGAAGCTTGCTGGGGATAGGGACGAATGGCGTAAGCGTGTGTTTGATGGGCGTAAAACTCACTATAATGCCTGGTTTTCTGGTCTCGCTAACAAAAGGCAAAAACGTCATCTAAACATGTATGTGCCAGTCTCAAATTCCACCTTCACTTGTAGAGCGTGCGGAAAAACTATGCCACTCCCGTATCGGCTTATACAGCCATGAAAAGTCTTGCCTCAGACACTGATTAAATCGTCTGTCACAGACGTGTGAGGCCAATGATACATATTTTGAAAACTTGCATTAAAATACACTTGCAAAATTGGCGGGCAAGAAATGAGCTGCGGTAGCCCAGATGGAAGAGGCGTCGCCACTAGTAATGTGAAAGTCGCAGGTTCAAATCCTGCCCGCGCTTAAAATTTTGCAAGTTTTCAAAAATTGTATACCTAACACTGGAAGTGTTTTAAAATTTGGTATTCAACGGCATTTTAGTTAACGTACGTATTTCCATATCTCTAAAGGGCGTGTAGGTTGACATAGTTCGTTTGTTACAAAATTTTGAGCTTTTTCATTAGATTTGCGAACAAACCATGACGCCACTCCACAGTAAGACGCATGTTTTTACAGAAAGCTTCAGCAAGTACTTCACATTGCTGTTTTGTTGACATTTTTATTGAACCGTAAGTTAATTTCAATGGTGGTTTAATACGTGATTTGGGTTTTAGTGACTGAACTACCCGCCAGATATCAGCGCCTGGATTATCAACTTTAGAAAGTTTTTTATTCCAGCTTCTGTCTTCGTGGTTTAAAATAGAGATTTTGATTTGCTTTTGGGTACTGTTAATTATTGATCGGACACATGTTTTTACGTCACCTCGCGGTAGGCTGACATCATAACGACGCAGCCGATTTTCGTAACGGATTTGTCTTTTGACATGCCTGGGAAATTTCTTAACATGTTGTTTACAGAGGACAACATTTTTATTACGAGCTTGAATTAGGCAATCTTGCAAATGGTCTATGGAATCATTTATTTCGTCTATCGTTTTATAAGTACTTGATGTGAGCATTATATTAGCGTCTATGTATGTGCGATATCCGTTCCAGTCCGCAGTTTTGTAATTAAAAACTGGCTGAGCGGGTTTACGATAGACACTTCCTCCAAGAGTGAAATAAATAGGAAAATGATTTGAAGATAACGCGGGGATACATTTGACATTTTCAACGGCGCTAGTATGAAGCGCTTGGCCAAATCTGGATTTGTAGCGGCAAGATCAGCTCGATAATTGATTTGTGTGGGTACATCAGGCACGTGTATGACATAATCGTTTTCAAGCATGTGATTAAACAAAGTGTTGCCTCTCGTGTTTCATAATCCGGCAAACCAATGATCGTGATGAGCATTGAAATCTCTCATCACGACTACATGATTTCCCAGAGCACATCCAAATTATCCCGCAGAAGTGGGCGATTTGGCGACTGATAAACTGATAGATTTACATGTACAGTACCTGATATCTTAACTTGAATGCCTATAACTTCAATATTCTTAGTTTTCGGCATCGAAATCAAGGTATGTTTAATGTTGTTTTTGACTAAAATTGCAACCCCCTGTCCCCGTCCACTTACATGCTTGTCCTGACGGTAAAACGTGTAACCGGAAGTGGGTATTTCAGTTTTAGATGAAAGTTTAGTTTCACATAAAGCGATAATATCAACAGACAAGGAACTTACTAAATCAAACAATTCATGTATTTTTGTTCGTTAGCCGTCTGCGTTCCATGAGAGTAGGACCGGATAAGTGCGCCCCTTTGAACTTGAAAAAGTATAAAGAACCTGACAACACCATCCTTTTGAGTCTCGCTAACCTTGTGTTTTTATGGATGATGGAGTGCATTTGATTTTTTTTAATGATTAAAAGCTAGTGACCGTTACTGAAAACCTAGAACTTTTTAGAAAAATTACAAAAGGTTTATAAAGATAACAAGAATTTTTGAATAATTTTCGCACGAATTGGGTGCAATTTCAGTGACATCATACAGGGTGGCCTGGACAGTGACGTAACACCTAAAGAAAAAACCCCCACGTTTGTTCCGCTTTTTTTTTCGTGTTTCCAATTTAATTTATTCGTCTTTTAAAGTTATATTCGAAAAATACGACTGCCTCAGCCGTTTTTTTTAAATGACATAGAATTGAAAATGCTAAGAAAAACAAATTTATCAGATTTTTACCACTTTATAAGTTAAATATATCGAAAAATAAAGTAGGATGTTTCGGATACCGTATAATACATATATGACGCATATCATCTTTCTTGGGGTAAGCAGAGCGTAAACGGCTGCAAATGACACCCACGGGAATGAAATGGGGTGACGCTATTCCAAGCCGGCATCACACGGCAAGCATAATACAAGATAATTAAATATTGTTTTTAGATGTAACTGTCCGGGCCACCCAGTACATAAGTAAATAAGATAGACTTATCAAATTTTAAAACACTTCCCGTGTTAGGTATACAATTTTTGAAAACTTGCAAAATTTTCAAGCGCGGGCAGGATTTGAACCTGTGACTTTCGCATTACTAGTGGCGACGCCTCTTCCATCTGGGCTACCGCAGCTCATTTCTTGCCCACCAATGTTGCAAGTGTATTTTAATGCCAGTAACGCTTGGCATGGCTCTATCTATTTGTACGATACGGTGTCCGTCTATAGTGTCCCCATCAAAAACCTAAAATCAAATAACAGGTATTAGGTATTAATAATTTAATAACGTGTAGTTTAATGATTACATTCATTAGAGCATAACTTTAATACACACCTACGCATATGCAATTTCCAACTCGCTGTCATTATTTTCTTCCATATTTTCTTCTATAGGTAAAAAGGTAGATAATCTAATTAAACTAGTAATACTTGCAGAAAGTTATAAATTGACAATATCTTCTTTTTGTGCTTCCAGGAATTGAACACACGACCTTCAAGAAAATTTGATCATAGTAAAACAAAAAGCTCTTAATTTAACATTTACCTACTGTTGTAACCATTAGCTAAGTTAAAAAAAAGATACTGGATTTTATTATCTTTTATTTAGGTTTACATATGTGGCATGCACTGGGTTTCACGACTGGCAGTACAAACAAAGGCGGTTCTCACACGAACCTCATCTTTTTCAATGTTTTGTCGTATCCGGTTTTTAGGGGAAAAAAGTTTACGAGATCTCATACAAAATTTGGATAGGTATCATTGTATACGTTACCGTATCAAATTGCGGCTGTCACAAGATGTCATGTCTACGGGGGCTGTCACTAAAGATGTAAAGAACCGCAGTATTGTCCGGTGGTCGTCCTGTGCGTGCGATTCACGAATATAAACAATCTTTCAATGTTTGCACACAACAATCTGACAAATTTTAATTTTCATGTAGGTACCTCTTGTTACCTTTTATTTGCATCATTTCCAATTGGTGATCTGCATTTTATCACACATAATATTAATTTTAAAAGTTAGGTATTGAAAACAGTACTTTTAACTTTTGTAAATACAAAACACAAATGTTTATCGCGCACATTAGAAAAGTATGATAGAACACCAACCGAACTACATTTGCACTTTTAAACTTTTAAACTTACTTTTAAACTAACTTGAAAAACCTAACCTAAAATAAACAACACAGGTAAACAACAATGGAGGAATTTGCAATGTCTTACATTCTTAATGAAAATCTAAATTTAAATACTATCAAGCAATAATGCACTTCATTAATATGCAAATAGTTCAAAACAAAGGTGTCACAAATTGGTCGGATTATACGCACCGCCCCTCCCGCACCTCAACCCGCGCGCGGTTTTTGCGTATGGTTACTAGTACGATGTGTGGGGGTTGGTGTGTAGTCCAATAATAGAAGATGGGCGACAGGGAGTTATTATAGAAATGATACGACTTAGTTGGTGGTTGAACTTAGACTGACTACTTTATTCTAATAATTACATATCTAGAGCTCGAACGCTCGATTGCCTAATACTAAATAATGCTAAGACAAGCAATACGCTTCCAGTGGCTATGCGGCCACTACACCTCCCCCGAAGTCCCGATTCACCCCCGGGGCAGCAGAAAAAAAAATGTAGAAACATATTACTTGTTCTAAATAAACATTTTTTTTATATACTAGAAAGGTGTAAATGTAAAATTAATAAAATGTAAATACTAACAATATCTTATATTTTCTTTTACCTACTTATTAGATATAGTGGGCCGTTTTTTATTATTAAAAAAAAATATCCAATTAAATATCTATTTATTTTCATTAATCTATACTTGGGACCGTATAGCTACTAACAAGATATAGTATAGCTACTATCTTATAAAGCCAAATATATGTTATTCGTCTCAATCCGTGTTTTATTGATCTAAATTTTCATGACATATCCAGTTAGTTATATTATTGTCGTATCCATATTTTGCACTGTTCAACATTTTCCACGTTCTAAATTAAAGGTAAAAACCAAATTGTATTTTACATAATTATTTATGTCATACATAATTCTTTACTTTCTTCTTTTGATTATATAAACATTTTGGTTTGTCTGCTTGCATACCTTACATAAATCTCTCGCTAACACACTTATGGTAGATTACGATCGAGATGTTACGTATATGGCCGTTTTTTAGGCTCATAAATGCTTTAGCTAATTACCTACCATTCTAGGTGGCATTTTGCATAAGAAGTTGTCTCTCTTAGTACAAATTCTACTTAATACGGTAATCATATGTTACCTATTTCATAATACATAATAGTGACATCTTTGTGCCTACATGGGTTGTACGTTTCCTTACGTACACCCTTACAATACTGGTATGTGAGTGATCGTAAATTTTAAGCCAATATTTCTATATGCGGCGCTAACCTATCCCACGGAGGACGGTGAGTCAAACACCATGGTCGACTTGAAAGCTCTGATCCTCAATGTACCATGTTATCATTATACAATCATTACAAAACGCATAATGTGTAAGGCATCTCATGGCCTCCTATTTTTCTACATAGTGGAATCTTATTCACACTTAAATCTGAATCATTATCCTTTCTACTTTTGTACCGACTTCATAGTTAACTTTTATTCATCATCTTTCGCAATACTTTCTAATACCAACTTTTCTGTCTATGACGTCATGCTGCAGCATGTTGAATCCTTTGGCATTAATATTTATCATTACTTTGTGGATGATCAATCCAACTAGCATTTCAATATTTCTACCAAATAATTCCCAACTTTCATGGTTATCTTTACATTGCAATCCATTCATTCGGTTTACTTCCTTTCAATCTTCCTAGCATCTTTTCTTATCGGAAATATAACTAATTGTACTCTAGGTAGCAAAAGATTTTTAATATACATCACGATTCTTCATATTTCAAATATACCTATCCTTGATCATCCAACTAACTTTACCTATAAGCAGAAAAAGATATCTGATACGTTCATAATCATACTAGTAATTTATACCTATTATTTTATTAGTATCCAACTTTTAAATCTGTATTTGTCATTTTTCGAAACGACAAAATGTTTCACAGTATTGCATGTAATTTACATGTAAGTATTTCCTTTTGACTTCTCTGCATTTTACAATCAAATCAGCACTAAATAAATTATACAAAATTCTTTGCACAAAATGACATCCATATCCAGGTCATTCAGTGTCAACTTAGGTTAGTGAACTTTATTACTATAGGTATCACTTGCATTATGCAATGTGCTACTTTACAATTTCATCACTAGGTATTTTGAAATTAAGTTTATAATGGTTTTAGACACAATTCATTCAATTATAATTTATTTTTGTTTCTACAAAACCTTCTTTCTAGTAAACCGTAATTTACTCTTAACTAAACAGTTAACGCTTCCTGTGAAATGTAACTAATTATACTCTGGTGTCACAAAAAGATATTTAATACATTTCTACCTACTTATCAATTAAACCATTCTGTAGTCCATCTTTATTATGTATATTTATCATTATTTGAAATTTTTGTGAACATTTAGTCACACTTTCGGTGAAGATAATTTTCTTTTTTATATACATTGGTCAAATTAATCTATCTATTGTGTAAATACGCACGAATCCATAAGTCTTTTGACAATACATTATGAATGATTATACTCGTCTTTCTTAAATCTGCGTAACAATGTGTTATTAACATTTTAATTAATTTGTAATTAATAGGTACCTATCGTGTCATAGTGTCTTAATTTCTAGATTCTCAAAACCCATTACTCAATTTTTTGTTCTTTATTTCAAAATTCGTTTATAATGTGGAGCTTATGTTGTAAAATGTCTAAATTAAAGCATTTACTGTTTCTCTACGGAAGAAGTATCTATCTGTCATTGCAAATTTTTAAAAACTGTAATTTGTATAAAATATTAGGTAAGTTCTATGAATTAGCTTTTGCTTAAAGGAGCAAAATATATATATATATCTGTTACTGCTTATACCACATAAATGCTACCAAAATGTTAAGTATTTAATTTCAATTTAATTATCAAAATCCTTTCTTCACTCTGCCTAACTTGCAAAGTAGTCACGCTACATATACATTGTCGTGTATTAGTCATACCTCTGCGCGTCCGCATAAGTACTCGTAATACCGAAAATGTTGATTGATGCATTCTGGTTGCGATGCACGCTGGCCAGGCGGGCAACACCTCAGGTGATGCAATGTTTGCTCATAAGGCGAATGACCTTTACTAAAACTTAATAATTTGTATAAGTACCATAAATTTAATCTTGGGTCGTATGTATTTGTCGCATAAAAGTTTGCAAAATGACCAACTCTATGTATTAACGTTACGAACGGGGTGTTTTCAACATACATATTTTAAACAACAATTTATATATCCCCCTTTATGTACTTGCAAAAACTAACTCAACTCAAAATAGCTTGTAGCTTTAGGGATCAACTTAAACCAGTGAAGGCTCATTAAATAAAATAGTACTAAATAAACGGTAGATAATAATGACACTAGACACTAACTAAGGTACTTACCAAATATTTACTTTATTCGTATATTAATCATTGCATAGATCTGCTAAAAAATGTATATATTTTTGCTATGTATTGCTAGTAAGAGAAAATATCATTTTGACTATTTCTTCAATTAGGATAATTATTTGCACATTTTTACAATTATACATCGGAGTTGTTACTTTACTTACTTATTTATTTCATACTTTGTTGACAGGTTGTTCTTTCTCCACTCCTATTCGTTATTCTATAATAAGTAATAAGTACCTACTTACTTTTCACATTTCAATAATACAAACACGCGTACCGGCGGCGTAATAGTAGAATATGACTACCAATAATGTACCTATAATCATTCATTAGACATATTTTCCTTCGCATTTGTTTCCAAAAAATATTGAAATTTGGTAGGTGTACCTATTTATAACCTTTTATAGATGTGAACATTTATTTTTAATTAACTGATATAAAATAGACTAGATAAAAGAAATATATGTCCAATGTGACGTTAAAAACAATTTGAAAATTGTAGTCATAAAGCGTAAATCATTGAAATTGCTGCAATTTATATTTGTAAAACTTACATTATTAGTTTCTAGGTAGGTACGATACCGTTTGTAGGTCGTGAAGACATCGCTGACTCGGCGAACAGACGGCAGCGCGTGTAACACGGCGCGCGCGCGGCACAGCGGTTAGATACCATGGGTCGAATGTCGATTATGCCCATGTATTCTGCTTGGCTGCTCCTCATCGGACCCGTACTATGAAGTCTCGCGGCGCCCAGCAACATAATCCTAGCATCAAATAAGGCTTGAATTTACTGCGAGCGCCCTGCAGCTACAACCTCTTGAATCTTCTTATAGTTTACCGCCTCGTCATGGAATATCCTCTTCATAGGGGCTGTCATCTTCTTCTGTAATTATCTTCTTGTTCTTCTTTAGATTTCGTTATTCTTCTTTTCTTGATGTCTTCTATAATGGTTAATCTTCTTTCTTGAAATCTTCTATAAGGGTGAGTCTTCTTTCTTCATAATGGTATCTTCATGTTTTCTTCTTATTTGGTTGATCACTTTTTCTTAGTGATGGTTTTGGTGTTTACTCCCTGTGCCCAACAACTATAATGTATTATGCAATTTGTCGGGACTTGCATTTCTCACGGTTGTCCTGGTATTAGGTATCGTAGGCATTTAATTTGTGGCCCTGATTTGTTTGTTTTTGTTCTTTAATTTATTGTTTTTTTTTTATTAAAAAAATATATATTATTATTATTACACTTAGGTAATTTGTTTTACACCGGAATGTTCTTGTTTAATTTTTACTGTCCGCAGAAATGCCACATCGTTGCACTTTGCTCATTACGTGTCACCTTACACTTATAGTTTATTGTTTTGCTTTAATGTTCGTGTTTTTTTTGTTCATCACTGTCTAAAATTTGTGAGGCTTTTAGTTCATTTTTCAAATTTTTATGATATTGTCTTTGAAATTGTCTTTAATAAAAAAATCATCACGTTGTCCTTTTAAAATCACTCAGGTCCTACTATTGTCTTTTACTCGGTAGATGGAGTACACTATTCACTATACTTTACTATTTAACATACTCCACGCTACCCAGCACTGCCCTAAGAAGGCAGCACTGGCTAGGGTCGCCATCCAATAATAGAAGATGGGCGACAGGGAGTTATTATAGAAATGATACGACTTAGTTGGTGGTTGAACTTAGACTGACTACTTTATTCTAACAATTACATATCTAGAGCTCGAACGCTCGATTGCCTAATACTAAATAATGCTAAGATAAGCAATACGCTTCCAGTGGCTATGCGGCCACTACAGTAGAGAGAGGAATGATAGACGAGTGGTTTATGCTAAGACCAAAGGTATATTGATTGATTACATATGTCATTGAATGTTTACAAGTACATAGCTTACATATATGGGAGGATGATGCAAGCGCCTTATAGGTATACAATATAGGTCATTGCACTACATCTGTTTAATTTAGCGTTGCTATGCTGGGGTAAGTTAGGTATTAATGACGGTCTATGAATGCGCCGCGATTTCGCACGCATCGCTCTGGGCATATGTTGTCCCTTTCTCGCTCGCGGGGCGAGGGTGGCGGCGTGCGCGCGGGACGCCTGGTAGGCGCCAAGCGGTGATTTCTGCACCGCACTCCAGTCACTCAAAACCGTTCGGACGAGAACGTATTGTGTTTTGTACGGATTTCCCGCCACGCGTTTTGTGATGCCGCGTGTAATGGACGATTCAATTTGAGATCGCGCGTGTTGATGCATCGTATTATTGCGGTTCTCCTGGGTTATACTAGAATACCAGGCTTAGTGATTGTTGGATGTCTCGACGTCTTCCACGTGAGCGTCGCGTTGAATAGGCATCAAGTGGCCATATCGGCTCGCGTTTTGTACGGCCCTAATTCGTGTTGGGTCACGCGTAATGACTAATATCAAAGTGAAATACGAACAGAAGCTGTGAGTGGTTTGAAGTGAATAACGCGCCAAGGCTGTAGTGGAATGCTGGGTGTCGATATCTTTTCCACCCAGCCCTGTAAGTACCCACGGAATTCCTATTTGATCCATTCCCTGTACTTCCTTTCTCCGTTGGGTATTTTATGCATTTGCGCCGGCGACGTGACTGTAAGTGTGAAACCTAGTTGTTTTAGTATAAAACTGTTTCTTTGTGTTAATGGTGTGTTCCCTTTAGTCATATTTGTTGTACCATATCATTGTGACTCCTTAGTACGAATTGCGGAATTCGTGGGGTGATATAATTTGGAGGTACTTACTTATAATCTAGTGCTTATACGTGTGACGTAACGCCAGATCGGCAGACGGTATTTACTACAGAATTGAGTTATGTAAAGGTCAGAACACATCATTTGCCAATTTCAATCAACTTAGTTAATTAAGTTAAATAGATTTAGGTTCACGTTTAATTCATAGTATGCGCTGCTATATTGTGCAGCGTACATGCTATTTAGCGCTGCCATTGTCTGCCTCCAGTTGAACTCCTGGTATTTTGTTCGAAATTTACCTGTGTAAATCGCTTCCACTGCGGGAGTTTAGCTTGGAATTAGACAATTTTTGGTAGCAGAGCGTGGTTCAGAAAACCACTAGATTTAAGATTATTTTAGTATAAGATTTTGAATCTACCTACATAAAAAAAATATATTTATTGTGATTGTAGTGTGTGCCCTGTGTAGAATATCCTATCGGTAGGATCAGGGCCAATCAATTAGTGAATTGCTTGTTATTATCGTTGTGTTTACCCTGGGCGGATATCCTAACGGTAGGATCAGGGCCGATTGTCTATTATTGTTTTTTATTGTAAGGTTCGGTGTTACTTTGAGTTGGTACCATGGCTCCCACAATTACACAGCTTCAGGCAAAAATTAGAACGCACCTAATTTGGTTCGCGACTAAGCAGGCGATGGTCGGTCGCGGGGACCGAGAGGACGCACTCATCGCTTGTGCGCAACGGATTGACGAACGGGTCGCGGAGGTGTTGGATTGCCTCACTGGATGCAAGGAGTTATTTGATGGGACGCCTGATGAGGAGGTCAAACTTACGGTCCGGACGAATGTGACCCAGTGCCTGGAGATAGGGCAGGAGATCCAGCAGGCGGCTGCTGTGATCACCAGGCGTAGGGCTGGGGAGCGGGACCCACCCCATGGTCCGCGGGGACCGGGGGTGCAAGTGCCCCTGCCGGCTGTGGCGATTCCGGTCTTCCACGGGGACTACACGGATTGGACCCGATTCCAGGATCTGTTTGACAGTGTGATTCATAACCGCACTGACTTGCAGCCGGCATATAAAATGGCACAATTGATGGCCAAGCTGCAAGGTGAGCCCCATGAGCTGGTAAAGCATCTACCAGTCGATGATGCAAGTTACGAGACGGCTCGCGGTTTGCTGATCGAGAGATACAGCAACAAACGTCTCATGATTGACCAACTCCTGGAACAGTGGCTCACCGTGCCGACCATCACACGAGGGACGGACCTCAGGGCCAAGGTCCTCAACCCTGTCTGCGTTGCAGTGAACGCTCTTGAGAGACAGGGGATGCCGGTGTCAGGCTATGATTATATCCTGGTCCACACGTTGTTGCGCCGCCTGCCGAGCGACATGGCCGCTCGTTTTGAACAGTCACACGGAGGTAAGACATCTGATTACCTCCCGACCTTCGAGGAGCTCAAGTCCTTCCTCGAGGCCGAGTGCAGGCGGGTAGATGCCCAATTTGGAGAGTCGCCTCACGCGGAGTCTGCGGCCGCTCGCCGCCCGGAACGGCCGGGTGCACAGGCGCGAGACGGTAAGAGTAGGCCACCCAGGCGATACAATGTCGCTAATTTGGAATCGAGGTGTGCCTACTGCAGAGAGGCGGGGCATCAGGTGACTGCGTGTGAGGAGTTCGCTGCACAGCGGGTGCAGAAACGTCGTGGTGTGGTGCAGCAACGGCGTTGGTGCTTTAGGTGTATGGGGCCGCATCAGGTGCGAGAGTGCCCATCAAGCACCAACTGCAGGTACTGCCAGGGTGCCCACCATCAGCTCCTATGCATGAACCGCAGCGGAGATTACGGAGGCAGAGCTGACGCGGGTCAGCGGACGGAGTCTGCCCTACCTAGACGGGAGCAACGCTCCCCACCCCCTCCAAGGAGGAGTCCTCTTCCACCAGGGTTTCAGGGACGAGGCCAGGGACATCAGCAGGTGATGCCCCCTTCACCACGCGCGAGACAGTCACCACCTCGGCAGCAGGTGCCGGAACAGGGTAGGTGGTCACAGGTCCAAGGTCAGGGGCACCCATCACAAGTACGTGATGCTACGGGCGGGTGCCAACACCAGGGCCAGTACATGCAGTACTCGGCGGGTCTGAACAACATGGTGAGTTCCCATGACCCACGCATGCCTCTCCCCTTGGCTGAGCACCCGCGGCTACAGGCGCATCCACGGTACGCGCGCCTGCCGCAGGGTTACTATAGGCTGCCAGCCATGGCGTACAGGACCAGAGGTCCCTATCAGCAGGAGTGGGACCCACTCGAAGGTGTACGGAGAGAGGGGACCCCCCCGCAGGACGCGGACACTCCGCGCTTAGATTCCTGCTAGGTAATCGCCGCCTACACGCCAGCTTCGGCCCCCCGGCCAATTACGGTATTGTTGCCTACGGCAATGATTTGGGTATGGGGATACGGTGGCCGCAGCATACAGGTAAGAGCCTTGTTAGATACAGGGGCTCAGGGTTGTATTGTGTCTAGTAAGCTGGTGAGTAGGCTACGCTTAAATATAAGGCCCACAACGGATGGGGCTGTAGGTATTGGAGGTGTAGATGTGCCTGACGTTCGGGGTCAGGTGAACTTCGAGTTCACATTAGGTAATACAGGTACAGGGGTCAGCTATCATGCCTCAGCAGTGGTGCTGGATGAAGTGGTAGGGAAACTTCCTCAGGTTCGGTTACCGTCAACGGTACGAGGGTTAACCACAGGCTTAGAGTTAGCTGATCCTGAATTTGATACTCCTGGTACGGTGGACGTTCTCCTCGGGTCAGACGTCCTCGGGAGATTCTGGTGTGGCAGAAAACGGGTACTTCAGCAAACTGGTTTAGTGGCCGTTGATACCACAGGGGGGTATGTTATTTTTGGCCCAGTTTGGAGACCTCAGGACCTACCAGAGGGCGATACGGTGCTCTATGGTAGTGTGTTGTCGGAGGTGCTGCAGAGGTTTTGGGAGTCTGAGGAGCCACCCACAGCGGATAGACGGAAGCCAGAGGATGACGAGTGCGAGCTGTTCTATCAGTACAACACTGCACGAAGTTCGTCAGGTAGGTTTGTTACCAGGCTGCCATTTCTCCCAAACCGCCCCTCCTTAGGTAGTTCGCGACAGATCGCGGAACGGAGACTACTGGCTATGGAGAGAAAGATGAAGCGAGATGCAGCACTTCGGCAGAAGTATATCGAATTCATGAGGGAGTACCTAGAGTTAGGCCACATGTCGGTGTCCAGCATAGATTGGAGGTGTGTCGAGCATTACTATATACCACACCTGGCTGTTTTGAAGTCACCGGAGGCGAAGATACGGGTAGTGTTTGACGGTTCTGCTCCTACATCGAATGGTGTGTCTGTGAACCAGTGTCTGCACGCGGGTCCCAAGTTGAACCGGGACATTGTGGACATCCTCACAGATTTTCGGTTGCACCAAGTAGCGTTCGTCGCAGACGTCAAAATGATGTTTCGCCAAACAATTATACACCCGGATGACCGTCGGTACCAGCTGATTTTGTGGCGTGAGAGCCCTGACGAGCCGATGGTCACTTATGAGCTTAACACGGTAACGTATGGTCTGAAGCCAAGTCCGTTTTTGGCAGTACGCACGCTGCGAGAGTTGGCCGCACAGGAAAGGGTAAGATTCCCTCGAGCCGCAGCAGTACTGGATCGCGACGTCTACGTGGATGACATCTGCACGGTTGCAGATAGCGTGCAACAAGCACTGCTACTACGAGACGAGCTTATCGCGATCATGGAATCAGGAGGTTATGAGTTGCGGAAATGGCTGTCCAGCTGTCCAGAGCTCCTGACCGGGTTGCCAGGTGAGTTCCAGCAGGACCCGCACCTTTTCGAGAACCCGGACAATCCAAATACGTTGAGCATCCTAGGGGTGCAATATAGGCCAACGCATGATGTCTTTACGTATCAGATCGAGCCAGACCTTTTGCAGAAGACTTGGACGAAGCGTTCGGTATTATCGACGATCGCCAGAACTTTCGATCCTAACGGGTGGATCGCACCGGTGACGTTCATGGCGAAGTGCTTCTTGCAAAGGTTGTGGATAGCAAACTTGGGTTGGGACGACCAGCTCTCCGGAGAGCTGTTGAATGATTGGACCAAGTTTGTGACCACCTTACCAGGGATCGTACGCATCGCCATACCTCGCAAGTTGCTCCCATCGGTGGGATGTAAGGCTACCCTACATGGGTTTTGTGATGCCTCGGAGCGAGGGTACGCGGCAGCTGTCTATTTGCGGACAGTCAGTTCAACGGGAACTGTAGACGTGCGTCTAGTTATGGCCAAGAGTAAGGTGGCTCCGGTTAGGACAAGATGGACCATTCCAAAGTTGGAATTGGCGGGAGCAGCGCTTCTCACGCGCTTGCTACATCATGTCGCTAGTAATCTACGCGGTACCATCAATTTGGATGAAACGGTGTACGCATGGACCGACAGTAGGATAGTTCTGTGCTGGTTACAGACGTCGGTACATACTCTTGAGGTTTTCGTGGCAAATCGGGTGTCACAGATTAAAGGATCGGAAACTCCGTTGGTATGGAGACACGTACCGGGAGAACAGAACCCAGCGGACTGCGCCTCACGGGAATGTAGGGCCCCTGATTTGGTAGGTCACTCACTGTGGTGGGGACCTCAGTGGCTGACTGAGTCACCTGAGAGATGGCCATACAATGAGTGCGGGTCGCCGCTTGGGCCACCTGATCGAGGTTTGCGAGTGAACGTAGGGCAGATCGTACCTAAGCCTAGTGCGGCTTTCTTGCTGGAACGATACAGCTCCCTCGACAAACTTCTAGGGGTGACAGGTTGGATCAAACGGTTCGTGAACAACTGTAGAAAACCTCAAGCAGAACGGAACTTGGCACCTGTCCTCTCGCCTGCGGAGCGGAATGCGGCTCTAAGTTTATTGGTTAGGGTCGTCCAGGCGGAACATTTTGAGGAAGAGGCCAGGCTGCTCAGGGATGGCCGTGGAAAGCTGAAGGGAGGTCTTGTGCGCCTCAACCCGTTCGTGGACGAGCATGGAATGCTCCGGGTTGGAGGTAGACTTCGGAACGCTAACCTGCCCTTTTCAGCACGGCATCCGCTGTTACTCCCAAAGAAGGGACCTTTGGTAGAACTTATAGTTAGGGATCGTCACCAGAAAAACTCGCATGCGGGCTGCAATGCACTTTTGGCTATTCTGCAGCGCGAGTTTTGGATCTTGTCTGGACGACGTACGGTACGGAGCATTGTGTTTCGGTGCTTGCCTTGCTATCGGTTGAAGGCAGCCACAATGCAACCTCAGATGGGAGACCTCCCACCGGACCGGGTGACGGAAGCCTGGACGTTTGCGGGTGTGGGAACGGACTTTGCGGGGCCTTTTATGGTAAAGGCATCACGCCTTCGCAACGCGAAGTCAATCAAGGCGTATTTGTGCGTGTTTGTGTGCCTAGCAACCAAGGCCGTCCACTTGGAACTCGTGGCCGACCTCACTACGGAGGCTTTCTTAGCAGCTTTAGATAGATTTGTGTCGCGAAGAGGGCGACCAGCGCTGATCAGGTCGGACTGTGGTACCAACTTTAAGGGCGCTGATCGATGTATGAAAGAAATTATAACGTTTTTATCGGAAAACGAGGAAGCTATCGGCACGAGCCTCTCCCGTCAGGGCATTAACTGGGTGTTCGATCCACCAGGATGCCCCCACTGGGGTGGTATATTTGAAGCGGTTGTAAAGTCCGCTAAGACGCATTTGATGCGCGTTATAGGTTTAACGATATTAACCTTTGAGGAGCTAGCGACCGTGTTTTGTAAAATTGAGGCCGTTCTCAATTCACGTCCTTTGTGTCCGCTTAGCTCAGATCCGAATGATCTGGAGGCCCTGACACCAGGGCATTTCTTAATTGACCGACCACTTAACGCCTTGCCAGAATACCCCTACACAGAGGTCAGTAGCAATCGTTTGACGCGTTATGAGTTGCTGCAGCAAATGTCTCAGAATTTTTGGAAGCGATGGTCGCTTGAGTATTTGCACATTCTGCAGCAACGCCTTAAGTGGACGGACAGAACTGAACCCCCTCGCATCGGAGATCTCGTTCTGGTTAAGGATGCCAACCTGCCGCCACTGCGATGGCGCAGAGGGCGCATTCTCAACTTGTTCCCAGGTAGTGATGGCACTCCTCGAGTCGCGACAGTTCAGGTAGGGGATTCAGTTCTTAAGCGAGCAATAGCAACGCTATCTCGTCTCCCCAGTAGTGAATAGGCCTAAGGGATTCGGCCTAGGGCGGGTGAATGTTTAATTTAGCGTTGCTATGCTGGGGTAAGTTAGGTATTAATGACGGTCTATGAATGCGCCGCGATTTCGCACGCATCGCTCTGGGCATATGTTGTCCCTTTCTCGCTCGCGGGGCGAGGGTGGCGGCGTGCGCGCGGGACGCCTGGTAGGCGCCAAGCGGTGATTTCTGCACCGCACTCCAGTCACTCAAAACCGTTCGGACGAGAACGTATTGTGTTTTGTACGGATTTCCCGCCACGCGTTTTGTGATGCCGCGTGTAATGGACGATTCAATTTGAGATCGCGCGTGTTGATGCATCGTATTATTGCGGTTCTCCTGGGTTATACTAGAATACCAGGCTTAGTGATTGTTGGATGTCTCGACGTCTTCCACGTGAGCGTCGCGTTGAATAGGCATCAAGTGGCCATATCGGCTCGCGTTTTGTACGGCCCTAATTCGTGTTGGGTCACGCGTAATGACTAATATCAAAGTGAAATACGAACAGAAGCTGTGAGTGGTTTGAAGTGAATAACGCGCCAAGGCTGTAGTGGAATGCTGGGTGTCGATATCTTTTCCACCCAGCCCTGTAAGTACCCACGGAATTCCTATTTGATCCATTCCCTGTACTTCCTTTCTCCGTTGGGTATTTTATGCATTTGCGCCGGCGACGTGACTGTAAGTGTGAAACCTAGTTGTTTTAGTATAAAACTGTTTCTTTGTGTTAATGGTGTGTTCCCTTTAGTCATATTTGTTGTACCATATCATTGTGACTCCTTAGTACGAATTGCGGAATTCGTGGGGTGATATAATTTGGAGGTACTTACTTATAATCTAGTGCTTATACGTGTGACGTAACGCCAGATCGGCAGACGGTATTTACTACAGAATTGAGTTATGTAAAGGTCAGAACACATCATTTGCCAATTTCAATCAACTTAGTTAATTAAGTTAAATAGATTTAGGTTCACGTTTAATTCATAGTATGCGCTGCTATATTGTGCAGCGTACATGCTATTTAGCGCTGCCATTGTCTGCCTCCAGTTGAACTCCTGGTATTTTGTTCGAAATTTACCTGTGTAAATCGCTTCCACTGCGGGAGTTTAGCTTGGAATTAGACAACATCTTCCTCTTAATAAAATAAAAAAATAATTATTACAAATGTTAGGTTTTTACTTTTTCGTCGATGAATTTGCGTGAAACGAAATGTAATCAGTAGTTTAAGAATTGGCAGGGCTAACTTGTCTCTGATTGGTTGTTGGGTTCTTAGTCCTGGCCAATAGAAAGATCATATTTTCCCGCCCGAAGGTGGAGGGAAAATATAAGATCAGAGAGGTCATTCTGGGGATAGATGGTTGGAAGGGTTATACGTGCTGGAAAGTGTAAAATAAATTAAAACAATTATATTATAATAAATTAAAGTTTAATTATTAATAATCAGTTTTATTTCAATTAGTTATAGTTTCATTTTAGAATCAGTGATATATTAATACTTCAGAGGTGGAAAGACGGCGCTAAAACGCGTAAGTACACGCCCTAAATTATATTTCCTTTGTGAACGGTGAAAAGTGTTTTTGAAAGTTCAAATACGTGTTCCGTTTATGCGCTTGCTTATATCAGTGTTAACAGATTCAAATTGCTAACGATAACGATAACTTGACAGTGATTTATAGCACCACGTGTCTGTTGTAAATTTTTCTTCGGGTGTTAAATTATTAAAATATAATAGTTTTGCTAAATTTAAAATATTTTAATTTTACAAACGAAAAGATATACTTATATTTTATAGAAAATAATCTTTAAATTCTTATGTGTATTGTTTTTTATCGAAGATTGCTGGTTTTTGTTAAATAAATGCAATTTGCAATTTAATATTTTCTTGAGTTTGCACAACTATTACTCATCACAATAAAACAATTTTAAACGGATTTAAGTTGTGTTTATTTTGGATTTTACAATTCCTACGTTTCGAGCTCTTTACAGAGCCCGTGGTCACGGATGACTAAGGTGTTAGACGTCATTATTTAGAATTGAAATTATTTTTGTTCTACCGCCATCTATTTCTTAATTGCCTAGCGTAACGTCCTGGTTCCACACAAAATGCTGAAACCGTATCTTGTGTAGTAGGTCTTACAGTATGTTGGATCTGGTTCTTCTGCTGTGTAATCAGCGGAGTCCAAGTTGATGAGATTCCCCATCCAGTATCTCTGTTGAAATTCGGATGTTTTTGAATTTCTATGGCTTCCCGTACTTTCCTAGGAATGAATCTCTTCTCTCTCGCTAGGATTGCAGCCTTATCAAATCTGACATAATGGGTATGGTTATCCATGATATGTTCACACACTGCAGACTGTCTGTCACGACGGTTTTTCACATCAGCAATATGTTCTTTTAGACGTGTAGATACATTTCTCTTTGTTTCTCCTATGTATGAGAGTCCACAGTCACAGTCAAGTTTATAAACACCAGGGTCTTGGAGAGGGATGTTGCATTTGACTGATCTGATGTACTGGCTGATCTTCCTCGGCGGCTTGAAAATGGTTTTGATTGAAGCTCGCTTCAGAATTCTACCGATCTTATCAGTTACTCCCTTCAAGTATGGTAAGTACGCTGGTTGTCGTTCGACTGTGGACGGTTTGGCACGGTTTCTGTGACGTTGACGGGGTGGCTTCAGGTTATTTTCATGGAGTACTTGTCTCACATGCTTGAGCTCATTGTCAAGCTGTTTTAGAATCTAGCGAATTTTAGATTGAATTTTTTCAAGTTGGGGTTTCCAGGTAAGCTGACCGTCTAACGTGAGGCCAAGATATTTTTCCGAATAAACTTTGTTTAGTATTTCATTACCAATTACAAGTTGCTTATTTTGTTCAATTCTTTTGTTTTTGGCAGCAAAAATTATGTAATTAGTTTTGGAGGCATTTATTGTCAAAAGATTAGCGGTGAACCATTCTAGCATCAAATTTAGGTCATTCTGAGCTTGTTCAATCATATCATCTATGTCGTTGCCAAAATAGTAAAGACATGTATCATCAGCATACAGTGTAAGATGGCCTTCAATACCTATCTGATATATATCATTAATATATATGAGGAACAGCAAAGGCCCCAGAATGGATCCCTGTGGAACTCCACATTTGATAGATTTTGGACTACTTTGACATGACCCTAGTTTTACGACCTGATAACGATTAGTGAGATACGATTTGAACATTTCCAGTGCTGTGCTAGTGATACCAATAGTATTTAGCTTTTGTATTAGTTTTTTGTGGTTAACGGTATCAAAAGCTTTTTTTAGATCTATAAAAACACCGAGTGCAATTTTTTTTTGGTCTACATTAATTTTAATTGTAGTAAGCAAATCTATTGTAGCTGATAGTGTATTCGACTTAGGACGAAAGCCATATTGTCGATCAAAAAGAAATTTTGTAGCTTCTAAAAACAGATTTAAGCGTTTTTATAATACTTTTTCAAAAACCTTTGATATGACGGGCAGTACAGATATTGGTCTATAATTGCCGGGGTCCAATTTGCTTCCAGATTTGAAGATTGGGGTGACTTTGGCGATTTTCAGTGAATCGGGAAAGTAACCTTTTCGTAAGCATTTGTTAATGCACTCAGCTAAATTATGCGCTATTAGGTTTTTAACACACTTTATTACTTTTGTGGTGATGCCATCTATGCCTGAGCTTGTATTATTTTTCAGGTTTTCAATTATTTTAATTACTTCTTCTGGAGATGTTGGCTCGAGTTGAGACAGTTCGACCTTTATAGTTTGGGAGACTAGAGTGTCAGGAATAACATGATACTTCGCAGTTATTTGGTTTGCTAGTTCTGTCCCTATTGTAGCAAAAAAGATGTTAAAATGTTCACAAATAAGATGTTGATCTGTAATAAGTCCATCCTTCGTTTTCAGTTGGCTAGGAATATAATTTTGTTTAGTTTTGTTGTTAGAAAGCTCATTAATAAGTGTCCACATTTTCAGAGGTTTTTTTTCACACTTCCTAAAGGATTTTACATAATATTCACTTTTAGTATTCTGAATTTCATTAAACACTTTGTTTCGTTCCTTCTTGAATTCTTTTTTCAGATTTTCGTTTTTGGGGTTATTTTGAACTTCCTGCCAAAGTTCATTTCTTCTGTTTATTCCAGTAATGATTGCTTTGTTGATCCAGTCGATTCTAGGTGCATTTAGAATCTTAGTTTTTAATTCTTTGTTTTTCTTTATTGTAATTATCAAAGTTCTTTCTAGTTCTTCGTAGTCTTCAAAAAGGGCGATCTGATTCATCTCTGAGCGATTTATATAATTTTTCATAGTTAACAGTTTCATATTCAATCTTAGTTTTTAAGTTTGGTGTTTGTTTTTTAATTTCTAAGTAAATGTGCTTGTGATCGGACATTGATGATTCCACAATAGCCATGTGGTAATTCAGGTCTTTTACATTAGAACATACATGATCAAGAATAGCTTTTTTGTTTGAATCTTGTCTAGTGAAGTGAGTTTCATCGATGTTATTTAATATATAATAGTTATTTTCCGTTAATGTTTGCACATAGGTTACTACTTCAGGATCTGAGATCAGGAGATCGAAGTTGAAATCACCAAAAACGATTGCACGTTTTGCTATATGTAGCTGGCTTGAGAAAGTTTCAAGAAAGTTTTTGTTGTTGGTTCTTCCTGGTTTGTAGATAACCCCTATGTCAAGACCAAGTTTTTCGATGTGAATCCAAAGATAGTGATTATCATTTTCGCATTTGTTATCCACCAAATTGTGCTTCAGGTTGTTGTGTACATAAATAGATACGCCTCCGCCCCTGCAATGTGATCTGTTATAATAGTGGGTGTAGTTTGGCAAATATAACATTTTGGCTTCTATTTCTGATTTAATCCATGTTTCAGCTATAAGAACAATATGCACATCATATTGTAAGGCTTTTAATATACATTTGATCTCATCTAGTTTACCCAGCGTCACTAGGCTTCGTACATTTGCGTAAAGAAATTTTAAGGAATTTGGCGTAGATATTAGGTTCGCATAGCTGTTAGTCAACTGATAAGATACATTGTCGTAGTCCGGGCTAATTTCAGTATTATCAGGTGTGTTTAGTTGCCGTCGTTTTTTGAACGAGGCTTTACGATTTTAGGCTCCCCATTGACATATTTTATAATAAGGCCATGTTCACCTTTACTTATGCGATGTTTTAATTGTTCTTTTAGAAGTTTAAGGCATTTTTGTTGGTACGGGGTCAGATCAGATGAAATTTTAATAGATAGGTCTTTCACGTCTCTTTTTTTGCGAAGAACATTTTTTGCTGATTCTTGCGAAGCAAAACTGACTTTGATGGGCCTACTCTTCCCTTGGCTGTATTTTCCGATACGATGTACCTTAACTGGTAGTGGACTTTCTGGATTTATTGTTTTTATAATCTTGGTTACCTCTTCTTTATCTTTAAATGATCGTTCTTTAGCGTCTTTGATGTGTGTCTCTGGCAGATCGAAAACTACAACATTTTTCTCGCGTTGGTATCGCTGTTGTATTTCAGAAAATATGTCTTCACATTTCGGGGTGATTTCTTCGGATTTTGGAGATCGTGGAAGTACTTTTAGAGCATTCATTTCTTCCTGTAGCTTCTCGATCTTTGTATTTGTGTCTGTGTTGACATTTTGAAGGTTTTGTATGTCATGCTTAATTTTATCTTGTTCCACATTAAGGGTGTGTGTTATATCTTTCACTTCTCTTATTTCCTCTCTAATAGTCGAAAGTATATCAGCAGACATGCCTTCCATTTTTTTGTTTTGCGTATTACCAAACTCTCGAAGAATTTGCATCATTTCAGTCCTGAACTTGGAAAGTTCTTCCTTCATAATTTCCTCAGGATCAAATAGTTTTCTTTTGCGACAAAGTTCTGGATCGAGTTCCTTTGACAAATCGGGTTGTGAACCCGTTCCATTGTTTCGATGCATTTTGATGTAAACAACTCTGATGTAAGCGCTCCTTTATAATCAGCCAGAACTGGATTTACGCACGCTTTGGCGGGGAGGGGCGTACCTCACCTCGCAGATCCACAAGTCACACTCTCTAGCGATGGCCTAATGTCGTAACTCACAATTGAAGTGCAGATTACTTTGTGTCAAAACGCAACACTTTAAGGTTCAAACTGAATTGCAATAGAATTTAATATTTTTCTTAAAATCGTGCACACGTCTACTCTCTACGCTCACTTCTAGCCAGTATAAAGGATTTCGTTTTTAAATAGTTACTTAATTTAATTTTTTATAAATATTTATAATTAAAAACAGAATATTTAGTAACAGTGTTGTTGATTTTCGGGAGAAACCAAATAATAATTTTATTTAATATTTTTTCAATTATTAACAAAAGGGTACATTATTAGTAAATTATTTTGCTGTATTCATAAAGAAAAATCTTGCAATATAATATTAATTTAAATAAAATAAAATATACTACTTACTTGCAGTGGCGTGCACAGGGTTTCACGACTGGGTAGGCAGTACAAACAAAGGCGGTTCTCACACGAACCTCATCTTTTTCAGTGTTTTGTCGTATCCGGTTTTTAGGGGAAAATAGTTTACGAGATCCCATACAAAATTTGGATAGGTATCATTAGTACACGTTACCGCATCAAATTGCGGCTGTCACAAGATGCCATGTGTGCGGGGGCTGTCACCAAAGATGTAAAGAACCGCAGTATTGTCCGGTGGTGGTCCAATGCGTGCGATTCACGAAGATGATTGTTCATCTCTTTCAATGTTTGCACACAACAATCTGACAAAATTAAATTTTCAAGTAGGACCTATTGTTACCTTTTATTTGCGTAATTTCCAATTGTTGATCTGCATTTTATCACACATAATATCAACTTAGGTATTGAAAACAGTACTTTAACTTTTGTAAACACACAACACAAATCTTATTACACTTGTTTATCGCGCACATTAGAAAGTATGACAGAAATTCTGTAATTTTTCATTCTTTTCTATCATAGAACACCAACCCGAACAACATTTTCACTATTAAACTTTAAAGCTTTACTTGAAAAACCTAACCTAAAATAAACAACACGGGTAAACAACAATGGAAGAATTTGCAATGTCTTCAAAAGTAAAATACTATCAAGCAAAATTGCACCTCATTATTATGCAAATAGTTCAAAAGAAAGGTGTCACAAATTGGTCGGATTATACGCACCGCCCCTCCCTCATACCTCAACCCGCGCGCTTTTTTCTACAGTTTTTGCGTTTTGTTATTAGATTTTTGACCAACCATCACTGCACGACGTTGATTATGCACAACACGATTGCGCCGGACAACGTTTTGTACAACATGACTGTGTACGACACAGTCATAGGATCGTCTTCAAGGGGCTTTAGAGGGCGAAGCCCAATAAAACTAAACATTTTTGACACAGATTCAATACAGTAGGTTAGGTTAGAGTTGTGACCCCCTGGAGCGAATAAAGCGAGCGATCAAGCCACAATTGCCACTGTCGTGCAGGCTTGGGACATGCGTAGCTGTGTCGGCCATGATTTTGCTGTGCAAAACACTGTTATGCAGTATAGGAACTCGCCGTGTGTATGCAGTCGTTTTTTTTTTTAATAAGCAGCACCTTTGGAGGTCTGTTTGGCTCTGTTAGCGCTACTAGTTTGAACCGGTTTGAACACGTAGTAATAGTCCATTTCATTCATAAAAGCAGGCAGCGGTCGAGGCGCCTAGGCTCGATTGACAATGGTAATGTTCGAGTTCGCTAGGGGCGCGAAAGTTTTGAAAATGACGTTCCTTTTTACGAATGGGTATAGTTCTTCAAATAATAATGTTATTAAATATTTATAATTTTGTGTGGATCAAAATATCAGGGTAGGCAGTGCTTTTGTGCCTATATGGACTGCACGCCCCTGCTTACTTGTATATTCTATTATTTTAGTTACTTATATATTTTTATATGTACCTACGTAATTTACATATAATCAGTGCTGACTTTGTTTACTTATAGTGATGGTTTTCTAATATATATTTTTTTGTTTTTCCTTCGAGGCACGCCTTGAGCATGGGTGATCGTGATCACAATTATGCTCGTAGGCTTGAGTCCCCTCGTGCAGATCAAAGGCGAAGCCGAAGCCGGCAACAGCACAATGAAGGCCAACAACGGGGGGGAAGCCGGAGCAGGAGGACCAGGCGCAGCCATTCAAGGGGGCGCAGTTCTGGACGGGGACGGGTCAGGGAGCTGGAGGCGCAACTGCTGGAGGAACGACAGCGACTCTTGGAAGTTGAAAGGCGTTCAAGGCGTTCACGTTCGTCAGCCGGAAGGGAGCACCACCGTTCGAGGAGCCGCCATAGCGACGCTGGATATAATATCAGGTCAGGTAGTCCCACATTTTCCAAAAAGATTTCGTTGAAATGTCAAATGTGTTAAGGATAGTTTACCGTCCCCTTCGACAAACCAAGGCGCACCTCAACCGTTTCAAAAATTTGAACATAAAAATATATTGCCGGAATTTGATCCAACCCAGAAAAGTCAGCGAATCGGCATATGGCTGAGAAAAGTAAACGAGTGCGCCTCGGTTTACGGATGGGACGATCGTACAACTACTCATTTTGCTATGCAGAAACTTCAAGGTCTAGCCAAGACTTGGTATGAAGGGTTAAATTCTGGAAAGAGTGGCAAGAGAAATTGTTAAGTGCATTCCCCTTTGAACAAAATTATGGACAGACCTTGGAAGAAATGCTTAAACGGAAGACTAAATTCGGTGAGCCAATAGAGGTTTATTATTATGAAAAGTTGGCTTTACTAAATCAGTGCGAGATCGAGGGTAAGCGGACTGCAGATTGTATAATACATGGAATAACCGATAGAAACTTAAAATCCAGTGCTTTAGCGCTACGTTGCTCTCATCCTGATCAGTTATTACAGTTTTTGATGAGCAGCAAAGAGACAACACATTATGCAGATAGGCCGCAGGTCAAGAACAGGAATGATAGCTCTAGTAACAGTAATACTCAGTCTAACCAAAAATTTAGCAACCGGACTAGCCAATCTACCTGTTACAATTGCAAAGAACGTGGTCATAGTTTTTTGCATTGTCCTAAGCCCCTCATAAAGTGCACACAATGCAATAAATTAGGCTATATTTCTGAGAAATGTTTTGTGAAACCTGAAAACAATAATGATAAGACAAGTGGCGTACAAAAAACTATGATCATTGATTCAGTCAATAAATCAAATGAAATACCTAAATAGAAGTATATGAAAGAAGTCATAATTAATGATAAGACTTTTGAAGCGTTCATAGATTTTGGGAGTGAAGTTACTCTCTTAAGATATTCTGTTATGCATGAACTAGGCTTAACGCACGATGAGGTACCGTCTTTGATGAAAAGATTTGGTAATAGTGTAGTACAATCATTAGGAGGACTCACTCTAGATATGGCTGTGGATGGCGTAAAAGCCACGGTATCGTGTAAAGTTGTAGAAGATAACTTTTTAGACAAGCCTATTTATGTGGGACAGTCTTACACTGAGCAATCACATATAGCAGTGTACAAGGATGCAACGGCACTTAAATTTTTAGAGTCCGGTACAGACATGTTACGAGTTGAGTATGAACCCGTCAATGAATCTTTACTCCAAATCAAACCAATCGGACAAGTACAAATTTATGGGGCAGCATCTTTAAGAGTGCAAGTTGAACCCACATTCAATGGCAAGATTCTTTTAAGAAGTAATATCGCCGGAAAACCAAACAAGCAGTACATCGTTAACGGTGGCACTTATACGTGTCAAAACGGTCGCACTAACGTTACGGTCATCTCATGTAACAACTCTTGTTGGTTTCCGGATGATTCCGTAATATGCCGGGCAGCAAAACTGAACAATGTGAATAGAATTCTAGTCGAGGCATCCGATATCCCAGTAACCTTCGAAAGCGACTTTGATGAGAACAACGTTTGTGTAAATGACAAAGTATCTGACAACGTTAAAGGCAGGTTATTCGCGGTCCTAAAGAAATACAAACATTGCTTCTCTTGAAGGTTTAGGTTGCACAAATGTCGCTGAAATGTACATAGAACTTAATAGCAGTCGTCCAGTGGTCTATCGTCCGTATAGATTGTCAAACCACGAAAGAGAAAAGGTTCGCACGATAGTATCGGAAATGTTAGAGGCAGGGATCATTAGGGACTCCGTTTCCGAATACGCCAGTCCGATTGTAGTCCTCCGGAAAAAGGATGATTCACCCAGACTGTGTGTTGACTTTCGTTTACTAAATTCAATAACAGTGAAAGAGAGATATCCTATGCCCAATATTGAGGACGAAATCGCTCGTCTATCAGGCCAAAAATGTTTTATCTCTCTTGATCTTGCGTCTGGCTACGACCAGGTGCCGATCTCAGAACAAAGCAAGCATCTTACTGCATTCGTCACCCCAGACGGACAATATGAATTTAATCGTGTACCGTTTGGCTTGGCAAATGCCCCAGCTGTCTTTCAGCGAATGATGAACTCGGTTTTGGGATCGGCGCGGTTTAGCAAAGCGACCGCGTATATTGACGATATATTAATATATGGGAAGGACGCCGACGAATGTATTGAAAGATTAGAGGAAATTTTACAGAAAAATAAAAGGCAAACCTGACATTGAATCTCTCAAAGTGTGCATTCCTACACGACAGTATTGACTATCTTGGATGTGAAATCAGTGGTACCGGGGTGAGGCCAGGTGAAAAAAAAATACAGAGTGTGTCGCATTTTCCTAAACCAGAAAATGTTCACAACGTTCGCCAATTCCTTGGCCTGGCTAGCTGTTTTCGAAAGTTTATACAGGGTTTTGCACAGATCGCATATCCCCTGAATAAGCTATTGAAAAAAGATGCCGTGTGGGAGTGGGGTCAGGCTCAGGAAGATGCTTTCCAAAATTTGAAGGCTAGGTTGATTGATAGGCCTATACTTGCAATATATGATCCGTCGGCGGAAACAGAACTACACACGGATGCGAGCAAAGTTGGCGTGGGTGGAATATTATTGCAGCGGTTAAGCAGCAATGAAGATTTCCGGCCTGTCGCGTATTACAGCAGGCAAACCTCGCCTGAGGAAAAGAATTTCCACTCATACGAGTTGGAAACTCTAGCGGTTGTCTGCTCCCTACGAAAATTCAGAGTGTATTTATTAGGAAATCAGTTTAAGGTTGTAACAGACTGCAGTGCTCTCCGCTCCACTTTTTCAAAACGGGATCTGATTCCTAGGGTAGCGCAATGGTGGCTGTTGTTGCAAGAATTCCAATGCACAGTGGAATATTGGGCAAGTAATAAAATGAGCCACGTCGATGCACTATTTCGAAATCCAGTTGAGGACACGGATGAAATATCCACAGATCAGTTTCCGTCTGTCATGCATATCAGTGCCGATGATTGGTTGCATACCTTGCAACTAGGCGACACTGAGCTTTGCAGAATCAGAGACATCCTGGATAGTGATTTAGATGAAAAGGGCCTCAAATATATCAAGGATAACTATACCATCAAAGATAACAAGCTGTTTCGCTATTTAGATGGAGACAAGGATAATATTCAATGGGTAGTGCCACGGGGGACAACCGATGTGGCGCAGTGGTAGTGCGACTGCCTGTGACGCAAAGGTTCCGGGTTCGATTCTCGGTGGGACACTCACAAAAAGTTGAAATTTTTCTCTTTGTGAATTTGTTCCCGGTCTGGTTAGGACATTGCAGGGTGAACCAACTGATTGTCCGAAAAAAAATGGTTCCGTGCTTCGGAGGGCACGTTAAGCCGTCGGTCCCGGTTGCTGTCTATGATTACTTAGACGGCGGTGGTAACATAACCATGTCAGAGGCCTACTAGTGGTAGTAGGCGGTTGAAAAAACTTTGACACCAGGGTTCATCGGGTCGTTGAACGACTCGGTGTCCCACACGAAAAGAGAGAAGACGGGGCGCAAGGTGGCAACTACGTCGTATGAATCATGATGACATAAGACATTTTGGGGTCGAAAAGACCCTCGAGAGATTAAAAAAAAGTTATTGGTTTGCAAAGATGACAAGATTTGTAAAGAAGTACGTAAACACATGCATTGAGTGTGCTTATGCAAAAAATAACTCGA
Source organism: Tuta absoluta (assembly GCA_027580185.1). Classification (NCBI taxonomy): domain Eukaryota; kingdom Metazoa; phylum Arthropoda; class Insecta; order Lepidoptera; family Gelechiidae; genus Tuta; species Tuta absoluta. The sequence continues at coordinate 12,731 of JAQAHW010000088.1, read as the reverse complement.
ATGCACGAGAGGGCCTTCTCCACCCCATAACTAAGGTTGAAGTGCCATTTCATACTCTTCATGTTGACCACCTTGGGCCCTTTGTAAAGTCCAAAAGGGGATATACCTATCTACTTGTTGCCGTAGATGGGTTCACTAAATTTTGCATTATAAAGCCTGTGCGAAATACCAATAGTTTGAATGCAATTCGAGCACTTGATAAAATATTTTGCACATTTAGAACTTCCGAACGTTTAGTAAGCGATCGCGGTTGCTGTTATACATCGCATGCTTTTAAGCGTTTTTGCCGCGATAAAGGGACAAAACACATACTCATTGCGGTAGCCAGCCCGAGGTCAAATGGACAAGTCGAGCGCTACAACCGCACTATCCTTGATTCGATGAAAGCTATGGCAGTGAAATATGGGGAAAAAGATTGGGACAGTCATTTGGGCAGAATTCAGTGGGGACTGAATAATACTGTTCAGAAGTCAACAGGTCGAACACCTTCAGAAATATTGTTTGGAACTAACATGAGTAGCGGGGTAAGTCCAATCCTCAATGAAATCGTAGCAGAAACGCGCATTGAATGTGATATATCCGCACTACGTAAAGATGTCACAGATAGGATTAATTCCGAACAAATTTAACAGAAAGAACACTTTGACAAGGGTCGAAAACCAGCGCACAACTATAACGAAGGAGACCTTGTCAAAATTACGAAGACATGCTTTAATAATGAAGGACAAAGTAAAAAACTAATGCCTTCATATATATATAAGGGCCTTATCGTGTCACCAGGGTACTTGGCAATGATAGATATCAGATAGCTCCGGTTCCAGGGCTGGTGAGCACAAAAAGTAAACGACCAACAACTGTTGCGGCAGACCGCATGATGCCGTGCATCCATATTTCGGCTCTGGAGTTAGATGGAAATGACTCGGATGCTAGCATAAGCGATCATGAAGTCTAATGATGACACTTGTATACCTACATTTTTATTTATTTTGCCTATTGTTTTTATTATCATATATGTATACATGATGCTACAGAACAGTTACTTGTTTCAGGTCAGCCACGAGAATTGATTGGTTCGTGTCTGACATCGAACAAGCACCGCTTCGAAACCCGATAATCGATCTCGGGGTAGTCGATAATAGAAAGTAGGTTTCTCAATAAATCGATCGTTGGGATTCCGATTATTAAGCACGAGAATCGATTGGTTCGTGTTTTAGTATGTTATCTTTATTATTAATCGAACGTAATAAAGGTTTCAGTCAGAACTTTTTGAAATTATCAAACTAAGGAGAACCGATTTAATCGATCAATCGGTTGTCAGTTCAGTTTGTATTAATAGATAGATTTCCTTTTATGCATAAAACATAGAAAAGTGAGTAGTTGTTTGATGAGCGTTATTAATTAATTATAATTGCCTTGTATTACCTAATCAATCAGAATAATCTTTGTAATTATTTGTAATTGTAATATCTTGAAGTAAATATGTATTCTGCTAGATTTATTGCCGAATAAAATGTTTATTTAGTATAAAACAGGTAAGGTTTTTACTTTTTCGTCGATGAATTTGCGTGAAACGAAATGTAATCAGTAGTTTAAGAATTGGCAGGGCTAACTTGTCTCTGATTGGTTGTTGGGTTTTTAGTCCTGACCAATAGAAAGATCATATTTTCCCGCCCGAAGGTGGAGGGAAAATATAAGATTTTTTATCAGAGAGGTCATTCTGGGGATAGATGGTTGGAAGGGTTATACGTGCTGGAAAGTGTAAAATAAAGTAAAATAATCATATTATAGTAAACTAGCTTTTACCCGCGACTTCGTCCGCGTTAGATAGTTTTTTTAGAAATAGGTTCAGGTTTAGGTGGGCTCCTAATGGTACACCTGGTGGTCTACATAAGGTACTCCAGATCCTCAATGTCCTTGTGAAAAGAAGCGGCCCATCATACTGAACAACTTTTGTTTTGGAACCATGCCTGTATCTCTAATAGTTTAGCTGGGCTCCTGATGGTACACCTGGTGGTCTACATAATGTACTCCAGATCCTCTATGTCCTTGTGAAAAGAAGCATCCCATCATACTGGCCAACTTTCGTTTTGGAACCATTTCTGTATCTCTAATAGTTTAGGTGGGCTCCTGATGGTACACCTGGTGGTCTATATTAGGTACTCCAAATACTCAATGTCCTTGTGAAAAGAAGCGGCCCATCATACTAAACAACTTTTGTTTTGGAACCATGCCTGTATCTCTAATAGTTTAGCTGGGCTCCTGGTGGTACACCTGGTGGTCTACATAAGGTACTCCAGATCCTCAATGTCCTTGTGAAAAGAAGCGGCCCATCATACTGAACAACTTTTGTTTTGGAACCATGCCTGTGTCTCTAATAGTTTAGCTGGGCTCCTGATGGTACACCTGGTGGTCTACATAAGGTACTTCAGATCCTCAATGTCCTTGTGAAAAGAAGCGGCCCATCATACTGAACAACTTTTGTTTTGGAACCATGCCTGTATCTCTAATAGTTTAGGTGGGCTCCTGATGGTACACCTGGTGGTCTATATTAGGTACTCCAAATACTCAATGTCCTTGTGAAAAGAAGCGGCCCATCATACTAAACAACTTTTGTTGTGGAACCATGCCTGTATCTCTAATAGTTTAGGTGGGCTCCTGATGGTACACCTGGTGGTCTATATTAGGTACTCCAAATACTCAATGTCCTTGTGAAAAGAAGCGGCCCATCATACTAAACAACTTTTGTTTTGGAACCATGCCTGTATCTCTAATAGTTTAGCTGGGCTCCTGGTGGTACACCTGGTGGTCTACATAAGGTACTCCAGATCCTCAATGTCCTTGTGAAAAGAAGCGGCCCATCATACTGAACAACTTTTGTTTTGGAACCATGCCTGTGTCTCTAATAGTTTAGCTGGGCTCCTGATGGTACACCTGGTGGTCTACATAAGGTACTTCAGATCCTCAATGTCCTTGTGAAAAGAAGCGGCCCATCATACCAAACTACTTTTGTTTTGGAACCATGCCTGTGTCTGTAATAGTTTAGCTGGGCTCCTGGTGGTACACCTGGTGGTCTACATCTGTACTCTTGACCCTCGAATGGTGATAAAAAGTAGCCTATGTCCGTTCTCGATATGCTAGCAATCTCTGTGCCAAGTTTCATGAAGATCGGTTCAGCGGTTTGGCCGTGAAAGCGTAGCAGACAGACAGACAGACAGACAGACAGACAGAGTTACTTTCGCATTTATAATATTAGTGTGGAAGTGTGGATAGTGTGGAAGTGTGGATTAAAGTTGAATTATTAATAATCAGTTTTATTTCAATTAGTTATAGTTTCATTTTAGAATCAGTGATATATTTAAACTAAACTTATTTTTTTATTATCTTAGTGTCTGTCTAATAACATGGATACACACACTTAAATATACAGTAACATGATTATTAATCGTGATCATATGTTTGAATCACCCTATCCTAATTTAGCGCGTGTTTACATTCTTACAAATCAATTAACTTACTCTAAGTATTATACGGTCTCGTTCTATTTTTATGAATAACAATCTCTTTATTATTTTTTGATATCTTGACGTTTACACCGTCTTCTTCGATGACTATATAGGGTCCTAAATATAAAGGATCTAACTTACTACCTACTTCACTTTTTATCAATAGAAAATCACCCTATTTATATGATACGCGCTTAATTTTCTTATCATATATGTCGGAGCGTGAGGTATTAAACCTGAGGAATGAAGTAAAGTGCACTTTTTGATGTATTTTATGGAAAGAGCATTAATTGAGTACCTTTGCGTTGGCGTCGGTCGAAGCATGTAGTAGACATATTGTGTCAAGTGGTTTGGCTAAAGGCATTTTTGGGAACAGAGAGATTCCGAGTTAGTGTTGTTTGAGCGATCGGGCGTAGCGCAAGGCTCAAATGACCTTTCATCGTTCCTTGGTTTTGGTACTTCGCGTCCTGATCTTAATGTTAAAATTAATTATAGCTGCTAGCCTACTATCTGATTTTCGGCCGTTACGACATCAGAAGTGGGATTGAGACCTACAAACTGTCTAGATGCAGTGCCATAGTGATAGACTTGTGGACCTAGTGATCGTGACTAAAATGACTTTCGTGGAGATACCAGTTGTAAGCGGGAATGCAGATTGCAGAGACTGCTCTTGGACCACAAATAATTCAGGCCAGTTCTTTCCATACTATTATTTTCTAGCGATTTGATGTTATTGGTTGCTGATGATTTTTTATTTGCCGCGCATTAGTAATGTTGGCAATTTTCAGTTTGTGTCATAATTATTATTTTAGTACGGTAATGATTGCCACACGTTAATCTACTGAATTTGTTTATAATCGTGGACCTAAGTTGGACTGGAGACAATTTTATCGGATTTTAATTGGCATTATTGATTGATGAAAAATCACTCGATTAAATAATTATTTTGAATAATGAATTAGATTCACAAAAACATAAAGATTAATTAATTTCTTTGTCAATGGATGGCGTTGTGATGATAGGAAGATGTCTCTAGAATCGGAAATAATCAAATAAAAAGAAACATGATTTAGTTTTGTTGTGCACAGTTAGTTGCACACGCATTTTGTTTTCGTTGGCACAGTTGGTTTACCGTTACAAGGAACATGAAGGTTCAGGTTCAATTCCTGGCCTAGTCTAGAAGTTTTGATTTAGTATTTTATTGTGTAAAGAAGGATTTCTGATCTTTTGCAATTATTGCTTACTTACTACTTGTTTATAAAGTGACGCATGTATCGTTACAGTAAAATATTATTTAACGTGTTTTCAAACTTTTGGAAATTGATAAATCAGTCTATTTTTAGAACAAAGTACAAACCTAAAGTCGAACTATGAGACGGCTATTTGATATCGGCGGAAAAAAAAGGGGGTCTTTTCAAGTACCTGTGAGAACCAATGCGTTGTTGTGTTTGGGTTTGGGAATAGCGACTGGTTCTCAATCTTTACTGGATTTGATATAAAATATTACCTGGTACAGAATTGTATTCATGCGAAACTTTTGAAATAAATGCTTTTGGATAGTTGGTACCTATATGGTAGAAAAGATTTTGTGTTGATTGTTTGCAATTGCAATAAAAGTGATTTGAATTTAAACATAGATATTGTAGGAAAGGGGTGTACGTACCTATTTGATTATCATGAGACATGTTTTTAAAACTGTACATTGTTGCTAGTTCAGAATCCCGGGAATGCTAGGTACTGTATGTGTACCTATTGCCAGAAGACACTATTCTCTACAACTTTGAGTTTAAGAATCACTCTCGCGTTGGATTTTTATTTCGTTTGTGAGAAACACCCTTGAGTTTTAAAACTAATGAATGGTTAATAAGTAATGATAATGGTTATGGTGTTTTCTTAAAGTGCAGAAAACATTTTAAAGCATTGCTGTAGCTCTATTATGTTATTTTGGAGGTATAAAAAAAAGCATTGTTCTAAAAGGGACATTGATGTCCAAAATGACTGAGGGTTGTAGCCACGCGTATTACTGATACCCGTGGTTCAACACATGTTACCTTAGTATTCGGAGAAATGAGCGAGATCTTTGTATTGTTTTCATAATACAAGTCTGGCAAAAACTCTTTTGTTAATTAACTTATATCATAAGGGATTTAGAAACAAACATGACAATGGTTAAGCATGATCATGACTGTAACTTATGAAGATTAACTTAAATGCGTATAGCGTTATTCAATTATGAAGTATTAATTTTTATATAAGGTAACGAAGTGCTTTGCCGTGGTGGTGATAAATAGAGCAGCTGGATAAAAAAAAAAAAACTGAGTATTGTTGGATACAATGAGTTGATGTAGTTAAAGCTAAGATTAGGTGGTTATGTTGTGTAAGTAATTTAGAATTTTATAGCACTGACTTCGACGAAAGAAGTAGATAGTAAATTGCATATTGAATGCAATTGATATTTGAGTATTGGTATGTGATATTAATTAGGTACCTATCATTTCACAAAAAAAATAGATTTCAAAGTTATTTTGTCAACTTGGAAGAATAATTGAGAAATATCAAATCACCTACTCGGTGCAGCAATTCATGAAAATTAAGCTCTCAAAGCAGTGCTTAGTTCAAATCAATACATGCTTAGTAAAGGTGGAATAAAATAAGAATTATTTTTAATCTGATAAGCATTGAATGGATCTAATGTGATAATAGAAACGGTTGTTAAAAGTTACATTTTGAAATGAACTTGTTTTCATTTTAGAAGTACTGAATCGTATGACTTTTTGCTTAAGTAATATTGCTTTGCTTTCTTGAGCAGGAAAACGTAATCTGGCTATCTTCATATAGCTGTTATGTGCCTTGCTGGGATAGAAAGCTAAAATGCCTGAAAGTAAAGTACCCATAAAATTGCATAATTAATCAGATGATATTAGCAGTTAAAGTTTTTGTTGCTGGCAATGATGGACGCGTTTGTCCTCCCGACCCCTCACGACTATATACTATGACTGTGATCACCGTACCTACCTATTGACTCTGACTTAAAACCTCTGCGGGAGGAGCGTGTGCCATGGTGGAGACAGTGTGGTCTCAAATTGTGGAGACAGTGTGGTCTCATGTTCTGTTGGGTCAGATATAGCCCGGGGAACTATGATCTGATCGGGTGAGTGGCCAGCTGCAGTGGCTCATTCACCATCCGCTTTGCTGATCTGTGTGATCAGATGGTGTCTTTGATGGACGCATGGTTTCGTTGAGGGCATCATACTTGACCAAGTAGGTGATTACTGTGGTCATTACTGTTATGTATGATGTCGCTCCAGGCAACCAGTGTTACCAGTAGGCGTGCCACAAGGTGGTGGTGTCGGCCTGAGATCCGTGGCGGGGATCTGTGACTGTGATTGACAGTGTTGAGTGACCCATGGTGGGGAAGCTCTGTGACCGTGGCGACGGTGGCCAGATGCAACAAAAGACTTTATTGCGGTACTCGTATCAATTATTGTATTGTTTTCAAGTTAGAATATTGTTTTATGGGCACTTGTCTTTCAATAAGTAGTGGCGTGATTTCAGTTATCAGAAAGCAACGAAAACGGCTGGTTCAAGTGGGTTGAAAATTTATGGTTCACACTCAACTTGTAGTCTGTCACATAATAAATCCGTAACCTTAATGAGTTTCTGATAAATGATATTTCCTTAACTGTTAAGTTCGACAGCACAGTAAAAGAGTGCATAGTTACTAATCGTGTAAGGGTAAAAACGTATTGGATGGCTTATGAGAAGTTTTTGAAGTGCAAACGAATATGGGCCTGTTTATTTTTTTTAGCAAATAATAACACAAACGTGAAAAATACTTGAACGATTTGGAGATAATAGGTTTGTTGTTATGAATACCAAGTCAAATTTAACAAACAAGTATTAGGAAGTAAGTAAGTAAGTACCAAACAGGATAGCTAGGTATCTTAGCAAGTACTTTGGATCAAAGATATTTAAAACCGCAATGAATGCTGAGCTGCTTTCGGTTCTTGCAGTTCATCGGTATAGACCTGTTCACATGTTGAAAGGAACGAAGCGAACTGTTGTGAACAACTAGATCTTTGTACAGTTCAGGAGTCTAGCCAGATTATTATGGTTTTATGGGCTATAATAAGCTAAAGTATGTCTGTCAGGATAACCGAACGATACTGTGAAATGGCTAGTTGTGACCACACGAGGACGTGTGTAAGTCAGGAAGGCCGTGTCGGAGCGTGAGGTATTAAACCTGAGGAATGAAGTAAAGTGCACTTTTTGATGTATTTTATGGAAAGAGCATTAATTGAGTACCTATGCGTTGGCGTCGGTCGAAGCATGTAGTTGACATATTGTGTCAAGTGGTTTGGCTAAAGGCATTTTTGGGAACAGAGGAATCCGAGTTAGTGTTGTTTGAGCGATCGGGCGTAGCGCAAGGCTCAAATGACCTTTCATCGTTCCTTGGTTTTGGTACTTCGCGTCCTGATCTTAATGTTAAAATTAATTATAGCTGCTAGCCTACTATCTGATTTTCGGCCGTTCAGACATATATATCTTTCCTATTTACCTTCGATCTAACTAAATTATAGGGGTGGTATGGGATCTACCTCCTAGCGGTCCATCCCGGGCAACGGCAACACAGGCTTGCCTGTGGATAAGTCCGTCTGAACGATCCCACTAAGCGGTGGAAGGCTCCGTAAGGAGCCGCCTGGCTCGCGACCACCATCCGACCTAAGTCTGGCGCCAAGTAGCTTGCTGCGTTCCGTCTGTGTGTGGGAGTGCCAGTGCTTTAACAGGCTTCTTCTGGGTGGGCTCGCTCCATCTAAGACTCTCTGTCCTATGACCTAGACTAGAGTCAAACCCATCATTAATAAAAAAAAGTTACTTCTTGCTTCTAATTGAGACTGTTGCAGTCTATATTTTAACTCCTTAGGGTAGTCATTGTAGTTATAAAGAGGATCTACATTATGTTTTACATTATTTGGTAAGTTGCAAAGCTTACCAAATACCAACTCATAAGGTGTAAACTTATTTTCGGTGTGAACAGTGGTATTATATGCAAAACACCAAAACTGTAACCAATCACTCCATTGTTGCGTTTGATTCTCTGTTTGAATTCTTAGGTAAGCTCCCAAGGCCTTATGAGAGTTTTCCAAAGAACCCAAACTTTCGTGATGGTAAGCAGTTGATTGCGTATACTTAATATTTAATAAAGAGCACACGTCACGCATCGTTTTTGAAATGAATTTGGTACCTCTATCCGTAGCTATCTCTCGCGGAACACCATATCGCAAAATAAAGTTGTTAACAAAAGCTCTTGCTACTCACTCTGTTTCCTTATTTGGCTATGGATACGCCTCAACGTACTTTGACAGCTCACACTGCAAAGTAAGTATACAGGGTTATTTTTTAGTCAGTGCGCAAACTTATACCATGATATCAGAATCGTTAATAGGACATTTTAGGCAAATAAAAAAATATGTTTTATTTTTATTATTTTTGTCTGCCTCATAAAAAATAAATCATGGACACACTACTTTTCAATTGGGGGTGCGTGAAAATGGCAACAGCGCTCGCGCAGCGCACCCTTCTTCAGTCAGTTTCAGTTCTCGCTTTGATTCCGTCGCGGGCGGGCGCGCACCTGTGTGACACTACTTTTCCCGCCGATCCCAAATTGATTTCGCGATGTCGAATTTTACGTTTCGCGAGTTTTACGAAATGGTGCGTTCATACTTTTTAAGTGGGGAAAATACCCGAGCAGCCCATTGAATGTACGCGGACGAAAGTTTACCTCGACTGCGTAATGCTGGCGTTGTGGACCCTCATGTACCGAACCCAAGAACATTCCTCAACGTTATGCAGCGGCTGTTGGATAACGGGCAGTTTACGGTAAGTAACTGTTAATTAAACGACTATTGTACTTAGCTACCTACTGCCTACCTAGTATTCTAGGTAAACTTTTCATTTTGACGGTCCTAAGCCCGTAAAAGTATGAAGGGAAAATTGGAATCATCTTTTTAAAGGCTCAGCTTCACAAGACCGGCGCGCGATAGCCGCGTTTCGGCCATACGATTTTTTATATGAATGCCCGATCAAATCACACCCTGTTATTTTTGTGTGAGTAGACCGTTTTTAATCTTTATTCCTAAATAACCACTCAAGGTTAGTTCACACTGACGCAGTAGCAACATTTTAGTGGCCTAATCAACTTTGACTGTCATACTTTACTGAATTTTTCGCTCCACTCTCATAAGCGCACAAAATTGCCGTTTACTTTGTTTGTTTGTTTGTTTAAAGCATTTATTCAATTTTAATAACAGTTTTTCCTTATAAGCTAAATAATCGCCAATCTGCTGGGCAGTTTGTTGGCGATATAACGCACTCTTACTTACTACTGCTACATACCTACTTTACTTTAAGTACTTACTTAATACTTATATAGATTATAAAATAACTTAAATAACGCTTGACTTTTACATAGCTTTCATTGACGTTTGGGTTATGGGGACTTATCTAAAAGGAACATTTTTAACTTCTTCTTCAAAATATATGTACTAATTTTATCCTCGCTTCTCAACCAGTCTATATCGTTAAAAATTCTTGGAACTAGGTATTTGGAACATCTTTTACCATAATAATTAATTGCACACTTACTACTTACATACTATACTTAATAAATATATACTTACACTGAATAAATTTACCTTGTCTTACTCTCTTTGTCAAGTACTTATTTTTGATCCGTATTTTGTAGGTAGAACTGTAATAGTTTTCGATCGCTATCATATAAATGTTCTTTGTTTCCACCGGCATTACTTTGCAATGGCGAAATAGTTCGTTATATGCCGATTCTTTGCACTTCTGCTTAACTTTTTTACATACCAAATGCTTCAGCAATCTTATTTGCAATGTTTTAATTTGTTTAAGATAAGTAGCAAAGGTGCGGCCATATACACTTAGACCGTAACTGATTAGCGAGTCTGCCAGTGCAAAGTAGACCATATACAAAGTTTTTCTATCCAAAACGTATTTCAAATGATAAAACCTACCTAGTATTCTATTTAGTTTTAGGCATACCTCGTTAACATGCATCCTCCAACTAAAATTACGCTCGACAATTAGGCCTAGGTATTTAAAGTGCTCGACATACTGTAATGCGTTGCAAGTACATTGTTTTTTATCATTATGTAGGCATTCGTAATTATGTCCTAGTATCCTCAACCATACTTTAAATGCAGTTGTACTTTAAGGATAATTCGGTTAAAATCATCGAAGGGCAGGCACGCGCAATACAAGCTACCTCATATCATCAGTGTACATAAAGCTTTCTAGCAGTGCAGATGAATTTCCCGCCACGCCGTGCCGGCGGCGGCGGCGCCGCGCGGGCGGCCGGCGCCGGCGTCAGATTTCTTCTAAAAATTGAATCGTTGGCGCCCTTAGAGTATACATAAACAAGTTATAGAGCGCGTGTATAGCTCTGCTCCGTTGTGCGCAGCGTAAGCAAAATTTCTATAGATACCTAGTTATGTTATAGTGGTTCAATAGTGTTGTCATGGCGACATTTCTTCAAAAATATCGATAAGTAGTTGGTCTTATTGCTATTGTAATGAAGTGCTTTTTTGGGTTCAGTGAGATTAAAATGTATTTGATTATGAACTAAATAGTAGGTAAGAAAATAAAAATATCAGAATTACTTTTTAATTTTTATTTATGGTATGATGTTGTAATTTTTTTTAAGTATGTTTGTACAGGACAAAATTTTAAATTGAATAGGTAGGACTTTTAGGACTAAATGAAACACTTTATAATTTTTATGCTTATTTATTATAGTTAATAGTTTTAGTTATATGAAATAAATATATTATATAAAAATAAAGAAAACAATACCTGCTTCCTATTGCCCCTTGAGAAGTGTTAATTTATTTAATACTTGTCGTTTGGTTTCCTTAATATTACATTTGCGTATTAGATACTTTATTCTTATATCCACATACTTTTGCACCACTGCACGCAACAAATGTACCAAGTGATTACTGCAGGGGGGTTGCTGAAAGATATGTTCATGCAGACATAAAAAAATGTCTTTGCCAATAAACAGCTTCAAGGTTTCAGAAACTACACTAGCAGCTGTTAAATTGACATTTTTTTTGGGTTTTACTGTTTTTTTTATTACAATTTCAGTCTGCATACAAATATTAATCACATCATTCGAAGCATATTTGAGACTGCCCCTATCTTTTAATAAAATGAATTTATGATAATTGCTGTTATTTGTGGAAATGAGAGCACTTTGACATTTCACACAAGTTATTGTGTTGAGCAAATATCGGACCACGTAGCCAGCTATGTATGAAATGATTTGCTTCGATGCTTCGGACAAAAAACTCTCAGACAAAACATCTAAGCTATCTTCAAAACCAGCTATGATAGTTTCATCAGCCTGTGATCTATATCCTTTTGTTGTAAGGTTTATGCTGTCAATGGATGATGAACAATGCAGCAAATTTATGTGTTCTATAGGAAAGCAATTTCCTTTGCCAGTTTTTCTTAATTCCAAGTGAATCAAGAGTTTTTTGTAGATTGCTTTGAACTGCATAGCAGACGGATTGTTGTTGAATCCGCCATGAGACCTTATTGTTGAAAACAACAACTCGACGTGATCTTGACTGATCTTATACATTGGAAGAAATCTTATCTTTTTCCCCTCCTCAATAAGCTTCAAATACATCGCTTTCATGCTGGAAATGCATATGCAAAGGCCTAAAAAACCGACTTTATTTCTGCTGTATATAAGTTTATTGCCATCAAGAGTGGTCAGATTTTGCAAATATTGAAATGCTGTATCTAGAAATGAAAAATATTTCAATTTGTTTTTTTCATCAATTGGCTGTTTGAAATCTATTCCGGGGTATTTGTGTGAATTAAGTATGTCAAATAAGTCGTTCATTAAAAGTGTGAATCTAACAGTGCCTTCAGAGTTTCTAACGTTCAAAATATGTAACTCCGTGTCTGCAAATTCTATTGCCTTAGCCACACTGCGACTGAACAGTTGGACGGCAAGTTTGACTTTCATTTTTTGGTCTTGGAATGATATGTGCCGAGACGTTAATTTATTGGCAAAATGAAAAGATTCCTGTTCCTGGACCGTCTGTACGTCTGCGAAATGTGACCACTTTATTTGATTACCCTCATCATCCTTGAACGCTTGTTTACTTTGAAGTGTATTACGTACCAGCT